>LR738715.1:350924782-351139170 GCA_902687465.1 Secale cereale | reverse complement strand
CTGGGCCTTAGGGAGGCCTGGGCTGGCTGGGATGCCTTCTTTTTATTTCTTAGCAGAAAAGACAAATAAGGAGAGAGCCAAAATAAAAAGAAAAGAGGCAAAGAACAGAAAATAAAAGATGGGACATTTTTGTAAGGCTTTACGGGTTATTACCAACCCAACAAAAATAGCTCCAACAAAAGGGAAGTGCAAACTAAAACATTTAGGTTGCAAAAATAAAAGGAGTTTGAACGGAGTCTAGATAAATGGAGGAGCCTCGAAACAACGGAAAGAATTATAGGCAAGGTTTAGAAGTCAAACTTGATATGGAATAGGCATGGGGAAATATTGCAAGTGTGTTACAGTGATCCCAACCAATTGGAATATTTTAAATATAGCTCCCTAAATATTGAGAGACTTTTATATGTTTTAAAGAGAAGACATCCTTCCCTCGATTTAAATGGACCGAAGGTCCACACGATTTATTAAGGTTGAGATGCAAAAATAAAATGACATGATGGCATGATGACATGATGCAATGCAAAAAATAAATAACACAAGCACAACTGAAACACACGGAAGACTCGGAACCTCTGGAATCTTCTGGAAGCTTCTGGAATCTTCTGGGACGTCGGTCTTCGGGCGTCACAACTCTCCCACACTAACAGAGGATCTCGACCCGAGATCCTAGAGATATCACCGGGTAGAAACGAAAAAGAAGAGGTAAAACAAAGTTGCTTCTTTGACAAACGAGTGAAACCCAAAGAACCTTAAGAGGTTGAACAAACTTGAAGGAAAGAATACAACGGAGATGAACGAATATGAAAATACTCCGTTAGAAAAGAGGAACAAGGAACATAACAAGAACCTTGTAGGTTGAAAGACATGAAACAAGAGCTCACGGACGAAAAGAATATGAAACTGCAATGGTATGGCCAAGGAATAAGAATGACAGAATTTGGGCAGCACTCTATCTGAAAATGGAAGGAATTGAACAAGAACTTGCCAAGTAGAGATGATACTTGATGAAAACAACAACACACAGCCTCCGGAGCAATGAAAAGAATGACACACGGGTTAAGGAAGATTCAGACAGCACTCCGGTTGAAAAGATAGGAAAAGCTAGATAAAAGACGGAACTAGAATGAAGAATACAACACTCCGGTTAAATAGATAAACAAAGGAAAAGAACATGAACTCGATAAAAAAAACGAGATGATGGTTTGGAGAGAGGAACATCACAATGCCTCCGGAATGAAAGAATAGCATATGAATCAACGAAAGAAATGAATGGGGAAGAAATGACAACTTCTCTCAAAATGAATTTGAAAGAGCATCCTTACGAAGAAGGGTTGAACAGAGTTGATGGAAAATCAACAACGAAACGAATAAGCTCTTGATGTGGGCTTATGGAAAACATCTCAAAATTAAGAGGTGACAACCAGCCACTAACGAAAACATTTGCTTGGATTGAGATCAACAAGGAGACGAAGAACTTATTTCACCGGAATGATAAATGGAGAACTTGGGTCATTTAGAAGCACCATAATTGCAACAATCCTTAGGGAATGCTTTAGGTGAAATATAACCCAAGATAATTCCAATGGATAAATTTAAGGGTTGAAAGGATCTCCTGAACAAGGAAAAAAATGATGGGATTAAATATCTCATTCCTGACAACTTGTGAATCATGAAACATGGAGGAAAATTATCAAGAATGACATAACACCATCTGAAAAGATAAGGTAGAAAGAATTGCAATTGGAAAGCATGATGAAGAATGCTTGAGCTCCAACAAGAATCTTGATGAAGACTTCAAGGATTAATTAAATCTTGATGAACCACCATGAGAACTCCGGTGATGAAAGCATGGGAAGTGAAAGATGAGAAGAATAAGATTCAAGGCCTGCGATGAATTAGATGGAGCTTGAACTGATATAATTGAAAATAACTTGAAGCTCCGGAAAACAAGATGGACAACTTAGAACCAAGGATATGATATGATGAACAAGCTCCAGACAAAAGAATTAAATCACCTTGAAGGAATAAGAATAAGAATTATGTTATGCATCTCCTTCACCAATTTAAATTGATGACAACCAAAGGATTGGCATACTACTTATTCTCGTTGGAAAGAATTAAGAGAGAACTCGCACAAGCTTGGATAAGTATCCAACAAAGCACCGGTAGGATTATGAGAAGAACAAATGAATTGATATGATAACAAGGAAGAGTAAACTTGAATGAACCACCGTAAGAATATGGAGACGAACGAAGAGACATCAATGAAGAATATTTGGAGGACGAAGTTGAAAACTGAGAACGAAGAATCTTCTGAAATGATGGCCTTCGGAGGATCACAAAGAAAAGAATTCAAGAAATGCTTCGGATGGGTATAAAAAGAATTCCTCACAATCGAAACAATAATGAGGATGGCATGAAGCTAGAACAACGAATCTTCAAGAAGACGGGCCAAGATTTAAGAGAAACACTTCTCCGGTATTCAAATGTTGAAAGTGAAGACAAGAAATGCCATGAAGAATTTCGAGATTGTCCGGACGAATGACAAGAGGAAGGTGGAGCTAAAGATGGAAATAATTGAAAACAAGCTTGGAGAAGGCATGTGACTGATGGAAATCATTCTTACGTCACACTTTGAAAAGAATTTGAGTATAACTCCAGAAAATAGAAGAGTCAGGTAAGATCCTGGAAAAAGACCTGTGGGTTAGGGCCCACTCAAAGAAATCACCGTTGGAATGGTTACTTAAGAGATATTGCACCGGTTGAATTAAAAGGCTTGAATAAGATGACAATGCTCAAAATAGCTTGACAGGATTAAGAATGGAATTATGAATCTTCAGCACTCCGGATATGAATAGCAAGAGGAGAATGATTAATTGGAGCACCGGAATAAGAAAGAATTGTGAAATGAGGAAAAGGATAAGATCAACACTGAAATCTTGAATTACATCCACCGGCAGAATTAGAGAACAAAAGAATGATGAACTTGAAGCTCTTGAGCATCTTCACGATAAATCACCGGATAAGAACATTGAAGGAAAAGAAAGAAGAAACATCACATGAATAAAATGGATATTTCATTTAAGAATTGCTAGCTCCATAAAGAAAAGGGTGGGAGGGTGGGGAAAAACAAAGACAACTTGGGATGAATGAAACAGACAAATCGTCAGATTTCTCAATGACGTCTGTATGGAAAAACTTGAAGAGAAAGCACACCGGTTGAAAAAGAATTAACAAGAAGATCTTGATGATCAAGAAGGACTAGCACTCCCATAGAAATATGAGAATACCGATTAGGAAAGGTATGGAATCAACACTTGACATCGAAGCAACTCGAATACCAGAATCAAAACAAAAACAAAGGGTAGATATGTTGCAGCAGGTCTTCACAATATCATTCGAACGGAGAATGAACGAATGAATTCCGCAGGTACATCGGCTTGACAAGAAGCCACTTGGAGAACAAAAAATAAATAAAAAGGAACAAGGATCAGATAGAACAACTACAAGATAGAAGCTTCGTTCGACATCTTCGTGCTGAAAGCTCATGGAACATGTTACAAAAGGGTTTTGCAATCCCCGGATCAGCATAGCCAAGGACCCTTTAAGATGCAACTCCCGATCAGAACAAGTCCATAAACCACTTCACTCAATGTAGAACCCCAAACTTCATATCGTGCATCCGTTGGAAGAATGCCTAGAACTACTAGATGAACCCACCTATAGATTTCCGAAAGTTTCCAGTTATGCAATCAGGTGTTGGGGATACACGGGAAGCACCGCGCAATCAACTCTAAACCTACATCCAGGTGTATCCATCCTTCAACACATAACCAGTCTTTCTCGGAAACTGTTTACCTCGGACCTTCGAAAAGCATCCACTATAACAAGCTATGGCAATACTCTCGAACTACCTCCCCAGTACTGGGTGATGTCGGGGTTATCTTGCCACTGGCCGTATAGGAAAGATTTTCGATGTCGGCCGTCTTAAGTATTTAGTACTGCCGCAATATGCTTGTGACAAAAAATACCCCGAAGCTCAACTCCTCGGTAACAGGAGGCATCGAGAACAATATCCTTGTCACAAGAACATCGAAACAATCCCAGAATACTCGCGGGATCCTAAAAAAAAATTGGTGCAATTTTTGAAAGTAGAAGAGGCAAGAGTAATCGTCAGGAGTCCTCACCAGAGAGAAAGGGGATGAGAAGCAAAAAAATCCTACTCTCCGATATAATATAGGACTCAAAAAGTTTTCAAGTGTGTGCCTAGACTTAACCGTCAACGATTCGATCAATCAGTGGGGGCTTCTAGGTCGGAGAAGGCTCTGAATACCAACTTGTAATGCCCAGGATGGGACTATACCTCCTACGTGTCGAGGCACGACTTAAAGGTATAAGCCCATCCTAGAATGATCTCAAGTTTGGTATCTTTGCACGACTCATGTAAAAGAGGGATTAAATTGCAAAAGGAGATAGTTGGCTTACACTCGCCACTTCACACAATACATTACATAAGCAATACATCATTCAAAACATCACAACCCGACTACGGGTGAAGATCCAAAAGAAAGATACCAAAACAACATAAAGACACAGGTCAGGATCGAATCCTAGTAGAAACCACTACTGATCGTCGAAACGTCTCAAGCAAACAGCCACAAACTTCATCGAGCTCCATGGTGAAGAACTGATCCAACTCCTGCATCAAGCTCGGATGAACCTGCATCTGGTGTGGTGAAGTAACTGTGAGCCACAGAGGACTCAGCAATCCCGTTCCCGGGTAACAAGACTATTTAAGCCTTGGGTGAGGACAAGGCTGAAGAAAGAACGAGAGGTGAAGGAACAACAAGAGTCTGCAGCAGCAACTAGCACTAACTTACGCAAAAGAGAGCGGGAAGAGAAGTGCCTCGGTCGAGAGATGATCACGAAGTGATCCTAGCTAAAGCCGGTCAAACATAACCCCACCGTGTTCAACTCCTGAATCCCTATTCGGAAATTGACAGTCACGGAACACACGCTGGTAGTGTATTAGTAACATTGTGTCAAGTTATCTACAACCGGAATTAACAAGCTCCCATCTGCCACATAACCGCGGGCACGGCTTTCGAAAGTTCAAACCCTGCAGGGGTGTTCCAACTTGACCCATTACAAGCCCACGATCCGCGGAGTCGCAACTCCATAGGTGGGAAGACCCGAGTATTCTCGGAATCCCGTGCTCAAGTTAAACCGAACTAAGGTAAGGCTAATCCAGCAAATCCTCCCGGCGTGTCGACACCCTGATAGTAGCCGCGTGTATCTAAGTCTCAGGACACGACCGGATGGGTGAAGCTACGGGTTTTTACCAAACCTCGAGTTTCCTCGTGGTGGCCCCGCAGGCTCCCCGTTTCGGACCAACACTCATGTGGATCACTGGCCCGGGGTTGTTGAATTAAAATAAAAGGGATAGCTAGTCCACATGCAAGTTTTATTAGTTTGTTATTAGGCAAATAGTACCAATGTTGGGACTTGCTGGAAAAGACTTAGCACTTAGCGGTTTATCAAGGGGGTCCCATACACCCCAACCTTGTTAGGAACGCATAATCAAGGAACATAACACCGGTTTATACGGTTCCTAACGGCATGAGTGGAACAAATCACCAAGCAAAAGGCTTAGCCTTCCACCCTTGCCAGTATATAGATGATTTCATTTAAGCATTTATGTAGTGTGATATAACCCAACCAAACTTCAACATGAAGCAAGCATCTTCAATCTTCACCTGCAACTATCAATGCTATAAGAGGGGCTGAGCGAAGCGTACTTAGCCAAGCAACGGTTTGCGTAGGTAGGGTGGTTAAACAAGGCAATGGTTACAAGTAGGAGGCTGACAAGAAGATCATGGGCATCAAGACAAAACTATAGAGCGAAACTACTAGCAATAGGCAAAGATAGTAATGGTATCCGGGTTCGGTCATCTTGCCTGGGATTCCACAAGGGAGAAGAACGGATCCATGAAGAAGACGGAGCAACAGTCGAGCAAAACCTCACAACTCCGAAACGAAACCGAAGCTATCAAGAAAGCAACCGGAAAGAAAGAAACAACACGGTAAACATACAAGCATAAGCATGGCATACGATGCACACTCAAGTATGATGCATGTCCGGTTTAATATGCATGGCATGGCAAGTGCACAAACAAATACTACAAGTTAAGTGGAGATCAATATGCAACGAGTTGCATATTGACGAAACACCACATTTAATTATTTAATTGACTCTCGTTATTTACAAGACAAGATTAAATGTTTGTTAACATGGCAAGAGGTGAAGCATAAAGAAACTACACTATTTAGGCATTTTAAATGAGGCCGGAAAAGAACAACAACATATCCGGAAAATCCCCATGAGCATGTTTAATAATTATTAAAGCAACAACAAATTAACATATCAATGTTGTTAACATGATGCGGATGACATGATCAAGTTTATGCAATTTTTAAAAGGGTTGACATTAAGAGATATGAAGGAGTATTTGTCACCGCGGTGGAAAGAAAGGTGCCACGACAACGATAACCAAAATGATGCAACGCAACATCTCGGTTCCGGTAACTCGTTGAGAGTCCGGTTCAAAAGAAAGACGGCGTGAGCGAGTCAAACGAGATGATGGGGTGATCCCGTTACCGGGTTCCCACGAGTCGGCGACGAGGCAACCGAGGAACATGACAAAAGGGACGAAACGGACACGAGGCACACACGGGAGACATTTCATACAACACAAGCAAGCATTCCACGGGTCACGTCTCGGGGTATACCTTCGAAACACTCGTTTCGGGACGGTTCGAGATCGTAGAGGAAGGAGTCGTTCCGCGAGTCGTAGAGGAAGTAGATGTTCCGTTCGGAGAGGAAGTAGTGGTTCACGTCATCGTGTCGTGGTACTTGGCGAATTCCTCGTTTCCGGGCGACGGTAGTGGTACATGCCGTAGAGGGAAGTAGGTACACGGGCGACGGTAGACGTTCACGTTCCGTAGTGGTACTTGCGACGTCGGGGTACTTGGTCGAAGACGTTCCGTAGGGGTACACGGGCGACGGTAGTCGTTCACGTAGGCGTCTCCGTTTCCGAAGAGGTACTTGTCGCGTCGGCGTTCGTAGTGGAAGTAGTGGTACTTGTTCCGTAGCCGTTCACGAGCTTGTTTTTCCGTAGATGTTCGGTTCGTCGAGGTACTTGGTCGTATAGGCGTTTACGCGTTCCCTGTCAAGTTCAACAGCAGCAAAGGCAGCAGCGACAAGGCGATAAAGAAAACACAGCAGCAGCGCGGGATAGTCCAAGGAGGCAGAGCCGTGCTCCAGCAGAGGAGGCAGTCGGTGCTGGGCTTGGGGGCGGCCCTCGGCGACGAGGCTCCAGGGGGCTCTGGCCTTGGCGAAACCAGGGCGGCGACGCAGGCCGCAGCGCTGGAGATGGAGGACGCCGGCTGCGAGATGAGGGCCCCTGGCCGGCCGGCTCGGGCCATGGCACTGGCGACGGAGGCTGCAAGGGCACCGGGGCTCCTGGCCGACCGGAGCAGCACGGGCGCTGCAGAGACGGGGACGAACGGCGCACGGGACGGGCGCGGCGTCGAGGCGCTCGTGGCCGCGGGAGGAAGGAGGCGACCGAGGGGCTTCTGGCGCGGAGGAGGAGGGAGGAAGAAGTGGCGCAGCGCTTGGAGAAGGAACGGAGGGAGCCGCAGGAGGGACGCACGGCTTGACGACGGAGGGAGAGGGTCGGGCGCGCAGGAGGGCCAGGCAAAGGAAGGGAGATCGAGGGTTCGCGAGATGGGGACTGCGATGGCTGGGAGAGCGAGGAAAGAGGAGGGGCGCTGGGGGGATCGGGCTGCGGACGTCCTGGCGATGGGATCGAGTGAGTCGAGGCAGAGGAGTGCTGGCGGCGGGGGGAAAAGGAGAGCGAGGGAGAGACGGGGTAGGGTCGGTCGGGCATGAACGCTAGGGTTCGGGGGGAGATGTTGGGCCAAGTGGGAAGCGGTTGGGCCTATAGGCCGGCTGGAGGTTGGGAGGCTGGGCCTTAGGGAGGCCTGGGCTGGCTGGGATGCCTTCTTTTTATTTCTTAGCAGAAAAGACAAATAAGGAGAGAGCCAAAATAGAAAAGAAAAGAGGCAAAGAACAGAAAATAAAAGATGGGACATTTTTGTAAGGCTTTACGGGTTATTACCAACCCAACAAAAATAGCTCCAACAAAAGGGAAGTGCAAACTAAAACATTTAGGTTGCAAAAATAAAAGGAGTTTGAATGGAGTCTAGATAAATGGAGGAGCCTCGAAACAACGGAAAGAATTATAGGCAAGGTTTAGAAGTCAAACTTGATATGGAATAGGCATGGGGAAATATTGCAAGTGTGTTACAGTGATCCCAACCAATTGGAATATTTTAAATATAGCTCCCTAAATATTGAGAGACTTTTATATGTTTTAAAGAGAAGACATCCTTCCCTCGATTTAAATGGACCGAAGGTCCACACGATTTATTAAGGTTGAGATGCAAAAATAAAATGACATGATGGCATGATGACATGATGCAATGCAAAAAATAAATAACACAAGCACAACTGAAACACACGGAAGACCCGGAACCTCTGGAATCTTCTGGAAGCTTCTGGAATCTTCTGGGACGTCGGTCTTCGGGCGTCACATCGCGGCTGGTGAGCCGCTGCGGACCGAGGCTCCCGAGGTCACCCTCTCGGGAGCCCCGAATACTGCCCTAGGCGACTGTGGTCGTGCCCAGGGCTTCGGCCAGCTCTGTTTGAACTTCGGGGCTCTCCGCAAGAGGAAGGCGCCTCTGAGCTGTAATGGTGATGCCTAGTGGCCGCTGAATCAGAGGAGGTACATAGCCAAAGACGAGTAAGTACCTTATCTGCGTGATTTCCTGAGTGTTGCGTTCCTTCCTGACCCCTATTCTTCAGGTCCCCATTAGCCGGTGCGGCAGAATCTCCTGAGGAGCGACCCCCACCTTTTCAGGGCTCCTCGTTGGCCTTGAGTGCGCCCCACCGGGCCGCCGTCCGTGGCGCGAGGCTTGCAAAAGAGGTGAACGCGCCACCCCGGGGCCTGGACTTTGCGTTCCTATTGTCCTTCCTTCGCGGCCTCGCCTGGAGCGTTGGAGGCGTGCCGAGAGCACCTCCATTGATTGTCTCCTGTGGCTGGGCGACTCCAGGCCCGGCTTCGTCTTCGAGCTGCCAGGCCTCATCTTGCAGCACCCCCGCCGAGGCCCGGGCGACAGCGGGTAAGGCGCCGGCCTCCAGCCCCCTGCCGGAGGAGGGCAGGCCATCTCGAGCTTCCCAAGCGATTGACGACGTGGAGGGCAGGCCCGGCCACGCGTTTGAATTCGTACGCGGACGCGGCACTGTCTGCCACGAGCTTCTTCGAGATGCGATAGGCGCGCTGACCGGCTCAGGGAAGAGCTCGTTGATGTGGATGCCCGCCTAGAGACGGAGGAGCTTCGGCTGGCGGACGAATCGCGTCGGTTGGAGGTGGCCATCAACTTCGGGCGTCTCAAGCACGAGCGCGCTAGTGCGAAGGCTGAGGTGTCCCTTGCTACCTCACGCGAAGCTAGTGCCCAGGCTCTGGAGGAGGCCAGGTAGGCGGATCGCCGCCGCGAGGTCGCCGAGGAGCAGCAGCGGAAGCTTCAGGCCTTGAATGACTCCCTCGAGCAGCAGGTCGAAGCGCGCAGGGCAGTCTTGGCGTCGATGAGGGGGGCGCCTTTCGATGAGAGGGAGGTCCAGAGGCGCAAGGAGGCGCTGATGTTGGAAGCCTTGGAGCGCAGCCTCGAGTATGAGCGGCTGGAGACGAGGGAGCGCCACATGACCCTGATCGAGGACGTCGTCTCTACTCGTGAGGCCGAGGTTCAGGAGGAGTTCGACCAGAGGGTGGCGAAGGCTCGCGCAAACCTTGCCAATGAGTACAACCTGAAGTTGAAGCTCCTGCAGGCAGAAGCCAATGGGAGAACTGATGCCCTAAGGACAAGGCTAGATGAGGCAGAGCAGCACGAGAGGGTCGCCGCGGCGGCCCAGTCCTCCGCTCAGGCCGAGCTGGCCTCTGCGCGGGCCGACCTCGCCTCGCTACAGCGGCAACTTGATGAAGCTTCGGTCCTTGCGCAGCAGAATAGAGATGAGGCTTGTCATCGATAGTTATTGCAGCACGAGCACGCGGAGGATTACGCTGCCCATCTTGGCTTCTTCACCGAAGTCGTGATGCGCCTAGAGAGCCTGGCCGCGAGGGCTCACGAGCTCGTCAAGAAGAAGAGTCGAGGCCTCCTTGGGCGTGCGTTCTCGTGCGTCTTCAGTCATCTTCAGAACCTCTGCCCTCACTTTGACATGGTTGCCGCCATAGCCCCCATGCACGTGGATATCCGGGATAATCTAGCGCACTGGGTAGATGACCATGTGGATGCCTTGGTCAGGGTGTTCACCACTGGAGACGACGAGGCGGTGGTTGCAGTGGACGAAAATGGTGTGGTCGACGATGGTGATGACAACGCTAGCGACGGCGTCAGTAGTGAGTGCGAGAGCGATTAGGGTGTCGTCGTGGGCAACACGTCGGGTTGTGCTCGTACTCCTTTGTTTGAACCTGCATGCAGAGACTCGGGCACAGCCCCGCAGGGCGTGAGAGCATTTTGGAGGGGAGGCCCCTGGAGTATGTAAATTAATGTTCCTTTTTAAGCTTCACTTGGGACTTGCCTTCCTGACTTGTGAGCCCCTGGGCGGGGTCGTGGCTAAGACTCACCTTGATTCCAGCGTGCCATGGGCGAGTCCTGAGGTGGAGGATGTGTCTTCCTCCTGAGGGGAGCCTCTTGGTGGCCCACTGATTCACCCGAGGAAGCCTCGCGAGGGGCGAATGCCAGGTCAAGGCAGGGTGTGCGCGTGGCGACACCGCGGCAACGGTACTCCTGATCTTGGGGGTACTCTCCGCCGCCCGGACTTGACCGAGCGGGGTCATCGCGCCTGTACCACACCCAGTTCTTCCTGCGAGGTGCTCGCTAGGGGAGGGGTGACGGACGCTAGTATCAAAAAGAAATAAGGCATGCAACCAAAATGCAAAAAATCAACGCGAACATGAGAATATCCCCCCAAAGCTTGGCAGAAAAGAGACTCCAAGTTCAACTCAAAAGGCACGGCGAATCAAGTTACAGAAAAGGGGATGAAAGCAAATGGCCGCGTCCGGCACCTAGCTAGTCTTCTTGTCTTCCACCAGCGCAGAGCTAAGTGCATTCACTGGTTGTGAGCATAGTCATTGGGGGACAGTGTCGACGGCCAACGCGGAGCATGGTGCTTCCACTAGGACGTGGGCGGCTCTCCGGAGACTCTGGGCCGTGTACAGCCCCACTCATTATTACGTGAGTGTGTCATGGGCGGAGACCTTCATAGGCGTGAGCCTTGCTTCATATCGCCAAGCGAGGGCCCCGCCCTGCGCCACCCCCGACCACCGTTGGGGCGTCAGGAAACCAGGACGAGACCAAGGGGCAAGGGGGACGCTAGCGGTGCCCTCGGCGACCATGGGCCCTCTGCCGGGGGAGAAGGGCCCTCCGGCGCCTCACACGGCAGAGGACCTACCTCCGTGTTGCGCCTTGCTCCATGCGGCGCAGGGAAGGCTCTGGCTCCGGGCTCCTCCCACGTAGTCCCCAGAGCACCACTGTCGCCTGGAGTGGAGCTGCCGCTTTGGGGTCTCCGACTGCCGCCGCGGGCTGGTTCTCCTCAGCCCATGGTTAGTATATGCCTGCTCGCGAGTTACTGGATGTACCCTGCCTTCGCCGTCGTTGAAGGTGTCGGTGAAGCCTTCGGGTAACTCACGGGAGGCATCCGCTTTGTGCGTCCCGTCGTCCCATCCTGCCCCGGGAAATGACTCAAGGCCTTCCCCCGGCGCGTACTCCAGGTTCACCATGCGAGGTAAGTAGGCCTCCCTGGACGCTCCGCCAGAGCCATTGCCCGGGTGCCTCGCACCTTGAGCCACTAACCGTGGCACCTAGCCCTGGTGGCAGCTGGGTGACATCCCGGCGTGTCCTCGCGGCAGATTGCCTGCTGCTGCCGCCCCTAGTGACGGCATTGCCGAGGCTGGGCCGGCTGCGCCGGGTCCATGTTGGTGTCTTCTGACCCCCCCCCTAGCTCTCCGGGGGATGCGCGTGCTTGCCGGGTCCTTGCGCGCGCTTTCGCCACAACCTGAGGTGTGGGCATAGAGCAAAAAGGCGGCGTACCTCTGCAGGCGGCGTCCAGGAGTTTGGCGACGTGCTCCAGCAGCACATCGCGGCCACCCTCAGTCAACCTACACCGTAGCAGTTCCCGGGCCACAATGAGCGTAGCCCGCGTGTTCGCCTGCTCCCGCCTGGTGTATGGCGCCATCACTGCAGTGTAATTCGATGAGCGTGCGGCGGCACGCACGCACCGTGGTGTGAGAGCAGGAGGTGCCGTTCCACGCCGCCCGCGTCCAGTGGCGCTGGGTGGCGTGGGGGCTGCCTCGAGAGCGGAGTTGAGGTCTTCCTGGGCAGTCGGGGCCGCTTGGATGGGCCAGGCAGCCCAGTGATCGGCTTGAGCCCTTGCATTGTCGGCCATCGGGATCGCTGGGCGACGGTGAGCCGAGATGGAAGAGAGGCTTCAGCGCACCCCTACCTGGCACACCAAATGTCAGATTTCGGGTTCCGTAAACCCTTGAGAGGTTCGAACTCTAGGGTGCGCACGAAGAACACTCTCTCCCCAGTGCGCTCGCCCTAGGATTCCACAGCCTAGCTCGACGAACTCAAAGAACAAGGGGCACAAAGGATTATACTGGTTCGGGCCACCTTGCAGTGTAATACCCTACTCCAGTGGTGTGTGGTGGATTGCCTTGTATGGCTGAGGATGGACTAGTACAAGGGATGAATAGCCTCCGGAGGAGTGGTGTTCTTGGGCTCGGATGAGCTTGTGGTTTCCCAGATCAGATCAGTTGAGTCGTCCCCCTCCATGGTGGTGGCTAGGTCCTATTTATAGTGGCCTTGGTCCTCTTCCCAAATATCGGCGGGAAGGGATCCCACAACGGCTAAATTTGAAGGGGAACAGCTAGTACAAGTTATCCTGACAAAAGTGGTCTTCGCTTGCCAAAGGCTCTGGTGATGATGCCGCGCCGGGCTCCACGATGACCTCCATTCTGCAGCCCTGGTGGTCCTTGGTCTTGTTGCACCAATATGGAAACCTTTGCCTGCTCCCTCGGGACTCCACGCCTATACTTGCCCCCTTAGCACCAAAGGGGAAACTGGTACACTGCGCCAGTTGGCGCCCGCCTGGCCTTGGATGTCATGGCTCGCTTCACATGAACCTTGCGAAGTGCACCTTGCCTAGGTATCTCTGCTCCTCGGGAGCCAGCCTAGGGAGACTGCCCCCAGGGAGGTCTTGCTGTCGCCCGGCTCGTGAGGCTTGGCCCCTCGCGAGGGTCTTGAGTTGTGGTCGCTGAAGTTGGGCCGTACCAGGCCACTGATGGAGCCACATCACGGGCCGCGGGCAGGCAAGTCTGGGTACTCCTGTTCCCAGGATGCCCAAAAAATTAGGATCCAATTATTATTTGTCGACCAACCGAATTATGGCTCACTTTCACTACCCATTTTCGTTCTATTCGGGTGCCATCCTATTTTGGCTTGTTGGCCCCCGTTTCAACGATAGCATATACAATAAAAAATTATCCTACTCTACAATCCCGTCCAAAAACCTACACTATACAATAAACAGATTAAGGCATAGAAACTAAGAATAATCCTACATTATGCAATAAAGAAATTAGAGCAGATTACATCCACTGGGCATCATAGTTCGCCATCGTTGATAATAAAGTGTAAACAAATGACAAATTACATAGACAGGGTACATACAGATCATACATCATGGACACACATTAACACAACTTACCATTTGAACTATAATCTCTTCAGAAAATAGGATTGGCTGGATTCACAGAGCACAAATTTTAGTCTGCAAAATCTCCACTTTCTTTCTGGTTTCCTCAGTCTCTTGTTTCATTTTTTGACTCTTAAATCTCATATCTGCACCTCCAATCTCAACATGTTGATTGCATATTGAGACTCATATGCACATTGTCTTGCCACTTCTAGTTGATGCCCTAGAACATTGGGACATTCCAATTCCAATCCATAATCATTTAGTAACGGCCATGCCGCACTGCTCTGAGAGCTTTGTGTTGATGTCAATTTATCCTGAAATGGTTCTGTTAGTACACATGACCAAGGGAATGATATAGTTACAACAGTGAAGAGAGCAAGACAAACTATGTTGTACATGGCAAAACAGAACATTAGATATACCTTGCGTATAAGTAAGCAAACAGTTAGCCATTGTGTAGGTCGTATTAACTACCTAGAACATTGTGTGCCATGTTTCAAAATAGTTTTAGGAAGCATAATGAACTGTAGAGGGATTCATACAAACCTACTACAACAAGCAAAACTATGCAATAATTAGCCTCTTATAACATTCTGAACCTCCTGAAATAATTATTGGTTAATGTACTTCAAAGCTTCAGACACACTTGGCGAGAGTAATGAAATGGTAAGTGAAAGATCGTGGATGTCATGTAAAGGGGGTGAATAGATGCTTTAAAATAATTACAGTTTAGGCTTGAACAAATGCGGAATAAATCTAGCATTTAATTTGTCAAGCATAAAACCTAAAACAACTAGGATCACCTATGTGCACCAACAACCTATGCCAAGCAAGATAAACAACTATGTGATAGCAAGACATATAACATGAAACACTATGGCTAACACAAAGTAAAGTGCATAAGTAAAGGGCTCGGGTAAGAGATAATCGAGGCACGCGGAGAAGACAATGTATCCCAAAGTTCAAGCCCTTGCGGATGCTAATCTCCGTTTGGAGCGGTGTGGAGGCATAATGCTCCCCAATAAGCCACTAGGGCCACCATAATCTCCTCACGCCCTCACACAATGCAAGGTGTCGTGATTCCACTAAGGGACCCTTGAGGGCGGTCATCGAACCCATAGAAATGGCAACCCTTGGGGGCGGTCACCGAACCCGTACACTTTGGCAACCCTTGGAGACGGTCACCGAAAACCGTCAAAATGCTTGGAGCAATCTCCACAACCTAATTGGAGACCCTGACGCTTGCCCGGACCTTTACACTACAATGATTGAGCTCCGAACACCACCAACCGTCTAGGGTGCCCAACACCCAAGAGGAATAAGCTCAAGGGTACCAAGCAGCCAAGAGTAATAAGCTACTCAACTTTCACTTACATGTATCACCGTGAAGAAGTCAAACTTATGCACTAAATGCAATGGCAAGGGCACACAGAGTGCCCAAGTCCTTCTCCCCCAAATCCCACCACAATAACTAATGCTATGGAGGAAAATGAGAGGAAGAAGGAAGAAGAGAACACAAAGAACTCCAAGGTCTAGATTCAAAGGGTTCCCCTCACATAGAGGAGAAAGTAATTGGTGGAAACGTACATCTAGATCTCTCTCTTTTCCCTCAAGAACAAGCAAGAATCATTGGAGGGATTGAGAGAGAGCAAGCTCGAAGAAGGTCAACAATGGGGGAAGAACACGGTCTCAAAGGACAAGGTTCAATGGGGAAGAAGACCCCCTTTTATAGGTGTGAAAATCCACCTGTTATGTGATCAGCCCGCACACGAGTGGTACTACCGCTCGGGCGGTAGTAACAGGAAAATAGAGCAATGATTAGGAACCTTGGGGCCGTAGTGCCGTCAGAGCGGTACTACCACTCATCCCAGTGGTACTACTGCGGGAGAAGCAGAACACAGGAGCACCGGAGGTAGGGCAGAGCATAGCGCGGTAGTAGTACTATAGTAGCAGTACTACAGCCCAACCGGGGCGGTATTACCGCTTATAGGTGGTATTGTCGCACCTCACTTCCGCCCTACTAGCGCTGCACCCGACACGAAAAACAAACCCCACAGAAAGAAGCGGTAGTAGCCGCGGAACTGGACAAGAGAAGTACCGCTCACAAGCGGTACTACCGCCCAACAGGGACTGGAGCGGTACTACCGCAGGGGTGCATCAAGCAAGCCCCAAGCAAAGCAGATGCAACAAGAAAACCAGAACTGCCATACCTTCTGCATATGAGCTCCAAATTGAGCAAACTCAAGCTTGTTGATTATAGTAAGAAGAGGCACGGGAGGTATGCCTAAGATATAGAGGAATGTAACCTCCAACAGAGAAGAACCGACATAACCTCCAGCATCAAAAACATCATAGAAGATGCAAGTGAACTCCATTTTCGATGAACTCGAGCTTGTCATGAGGATGACCAAGAGCTCCAAATCTCACAAGGAGAAAAACCAAACAAGAACCAAGAAAGATGATGCAAGGATGCAATGGTTTGAGATCTCTATGAATGATACGATCAAAGCTACTAACTTGAGAGCCCCCCCCCCTTGATCGTACGGCAATCGATCCTATAACCCGGTCTCCCAACTACCACCATTAGACCGTTAAAATAAAAAACCTATCAAGGGCAAACCTTTGCCTTGCGCATAATCCACTTGATCTAGATGATGACAATCTTATCCTCCTCAAGATGGACCACCTTTCTTGATTGGGTTGGCTCGATGAAGACAAGATGGTTGCTCCCCCATACTCCACTATGGGTGAGACACTCTTCGGCACATCTTCACATGTCCATTGTCACCACAATGGACAGCAAGCTTCAAGCACTTGACCTCTTCGTGATGCTCCACTTGAACTTGCACACCGCAATCTTGATGACGATCACCACTTGATGTCATCCTCTCCATAGGTTGTATGATATCTTCCTCTTAATGCAAGCCCCTGGAAGCATACCTAACCCCACATAGAACTCTCACGTAGACCATGGGTTAGAACACAAAGCATAATGGACAATGCTTACCATACCATGGTAGCACTTCATCCCTCTCGGTAAATTTTGTATCATTTATGTGTTGATCAACTTGACTCACTCTTGACTTAGTCTTGATCAACCATGTATCATGACTAATATTTATATAATTCGTTGAATAGCACCTTGGTCAACACATAAACTCCTTGAAACCAACATATGGACTTCAAGAAAAGCCTATGGACAAATCCTTCAAATATAACTCAAGGCAACCATTAGTCCATAGAGATTGTCATCAATTACCAAAACCAAACATAAGGGAACCGCATGTTCTTTCGGTAAGGCATTTAATTATGTCGACCAATATTTATACAAGTACCCTACATCAATCAGCATTGTTTGGGCATCTCATTGATTGCGGACAAATAAAGCTATCGAAAAGAGCAATCTAACTATGCCTGAAGCAAACAATCAATTGAACTGTTGTGTTGGCAGCATGCATACATGCGCGCCTCAATAACATCCTTGGTCTGGCTACATTTGAATCAACAGATGTATCTTCTATATAATGGAATAGGTAATGTAACATTGTTTGCCCCCTATGAAGTATCTTGACCAGTATGTACTCAAGATCCTAGTAATGATAGGGAGGCTAATGGTGTGAACATGTGTTTGGCGATGACATTTGTGACACCGAGAACTATAGCATACCAGGAAGAAGCTTCTCACTCTGTTCACTATATAAGATGTTTTAGATATTTAATGTAGACTACAACTGTACTATAGTTAATAGAAACATTAACATGTGTTTGGTGGTGAAGAACCCTAAGCAAGCACAATGTCAGATAAATAGGATGCCCTGCTAATTGTAATATAATGACTTACCATACCTGGTTGTATAGGCTCAATGTTGCTCATCCTATTGAAAGGCTCCTTCCTGACAGATTGTACTTGGAAATCCTCAATATTTGCCTCGATGCACCCCCTCTGCAGCGTGACACAAACTAGTTACGGGTCTCCTCAGATGGAAGACAAATATGCATACTTTCCAGTCTCTGGGCAACACCAAAGCATGAGTTTATAACAAAACGACATCACATAATAAAACATTCCGCATCTCTTGCACACACTCAAATTAGCATTTACTTTGTGTGCTCTATGTATAAACTAGGCGTATACCTTCATGAACTAGACGTACAGGTACTCTTGGGGAGCCTAGTTTAGTGTACAGGCAAACCTTTATGTCACCTATGAGTTATACAAGCCCCCACTACATCAGTCATTAGTGTTTAAATCATTTACAAGCTCCGCTAGGTCAATAGCAAGTAATCGAAGAAAATAATTGTAGTATGGTTGGTTGATACAAGCAAGCAATTGAACACATGTGGGAGAAAATCTTGCACAACACTGAATTACGTATCAAGAAAACAAGCATACAAGGAGGCTTAAATATCATCACTTGACTTACAAGGTTGAGGAGGCGTTTAAACATCATGCGCAACATATGAACTAGCATAAACATTGCATATTTCAGATTCTATAATGAAATGCACATGTATTAGGTTATGCTGTGTATGATACCTAAATGTACACTATAGCAGACAGGAGTGGTTAATCATTGCATGCATAATTGAATTGCAGGTTAAGGGCAAGTTCTTTTCCACCTTTCGAGAGCTTGTTGTCAAAATAAGCCATAAAATCTCTAAAGACTTTGTTTTTGAGTTATAGATTTGGACCTAACTTATTTCCACCACCCATTCCTTCATGTTGAGAAAAATCTTGGATGGTGCTTCTCATAGAAGGTCACTTAAAATTGAAGGGGTATAGCGAAATGAATGTTGTTTGCCCATATTAAACTAAAATACCACTGCTCAGGCCCGCGTCACACCCGACCATCAAGTAAAAATGAACATTGATAAATCTCCAACGTATCTACTTTTCCAAACACTTTTGCCCTTGTTCTGGACTCTAACTTGCATGATTTGAATGGAACTAACCCGGACTGATGCTGTTTTCAGCAGAATTGCCATGGTGTTATTTTTGTGCAGAAATAAAAGTTCTCGGAATGACCTAAAAATCAACGAAGAATTATTTTGGAATATATAAAAAATAAATGCGGAAAGATCCAAGCCAGGAGGCCCACACCCTTTCCACGAGGGTGGGGGCGCGCCCCCTCCACCTGGGCGCGCCCCTGCCTCGTAGGCCCCCTGTTGCTCCACCGACGTACCCCCGGACTCCATATATTCACTTTCGGGGAGAGAAAAATCAGAGAGAAAGAATTATCGTGTTTTACGACACGGAGCCGCCGCCAAGCCCTAATCTCTCTCGGGAGGGCTGATCTGGAGTCCGTTCGGGGCTCCAGAGAGTGGAGATCGTCGCCATCGTCATCATCAACCTTCCTCCATCACCAATTCCATGATGCTCACCGCCGTGCGTGAGTAATCCCATCGTAGGCTTGCTGGACGGTGATGAGTTGGATGAGATTTACCATGTAATCGAGTTAGTTTTGTTAGGGTTTGATACCTAGTATCCACTATGTTCTAAGATTGATGTTGCTATGACTTTGCCATGCATAATGCTTGTCACTAGGGCCCGAGTGCCATGATTTCAGATCTGAACCTATTATGTTTTCATGAACATATGTGTGTTCTTGATCCTATCTTACAAGTCAATAGTCACCTACTATGTGTTATGATCCGGCAACCCCGAAGTGACAACTATGGGGCCACTCCCGGTGATGACCGTAGTTTGAGGAGTTCATGTATTCACTATGTGTTAATGCTTTGGTCTGGTACTCTATTAAAAGGAGGCCTTAATATCCCTTAGTTTCCACTAGGACCCCGCTGCCACGGGAGGGTAAGACAAAAGATGTCATGCAAGTTCTTTTCCATAAGCACGTATGACTATATTCGGAATACATGCCTACATTACATTAATGAACTGGAGCTAGTTCTGTGTCACCCTAGGTTATAACTATTACATGAGGAATCGCATCCGACATAATTCTCCATTATCAATCCAATGCCTTTGAGCTTTTCACATATTGCTTGTTTCTTATTTACTTTTCTGCTGCTACTGTTACAAAAACTACAAAAACACTACCGTTACTTTTATTGCTGTTACCACTATTTCCATATTACTTTGCTACTAAATTACCTTGCTGCGGATACTAAGTTTCCAGGTGTGGTTGAATTGACAACTCAGCTGCTAATACTTAAGAGTATTCTTTGGCTCCCCTTGTGTCGAATCAATAAATTTGGGTTGAATACTTCACCCTCGAAAACTGTTGCAATCCCCTACACTTGTGGGTTATCAAGACTATTTTCCGGCGTAGTTGCCGGGGAGCATAGCTATATTCTTTATGTCACTTGGGATTTATATCTGTTGATCACTATGAAGAACTTGAAGGACTCAAAAACCAAGATCTTTCCCTCAACTACGAGGGGAGGCAATGAACTGTCATGTAGCTCTGCACTTGATTCACCCTCTGTTATGAGTAAATTTGCGACACCTAATCCTGCTATTGAATCTGATATGTCACATTTTTTTGATGATGCCACTTCTGCTATGTATGATGAAACTACTTCTATGCTTGATAATACTGTGCCGCTAGGTGAATTTCTTGATGATCAAATTGCTAAGGTTAGGGAGAATGCAAATATTGAAACTGATAATATTTATGAAAGTGATGATGAAGATTCTCCCCCTAAATATGAATTGCCTGTTATTCCCGAGGGTTATGTTATGGATGAAGAAACTGCTAGAGACTTTCTTGCTTGCAACGATAGATATGATCTTAAGAAATTATTAGCTAAGCTGGAAGAAAAGTCTTTGAACGCTAGAATGAAATATGACCCTGCTTTTGCTACTTCACCTATCTTTGTTACTGATAGGGATTATGATTTCTCTGTTGATCCTGAGTTAATTACTTTGGTTGAATCTGATCCTTTCCATGGCTATGAATCCGAAACTGTTGTGGCACATCTTACTAAGTTGAATGATATAACCACCCTGTTTACCAACGATGAAAAGATTCGTTATTACTATATCCTTAAGCTATTTCCGTTCTGGTTAAAGGGTGATGCTAAGACATGGTTTAACTCTCTTGATCCTGGTTGTGAGCGTAGTCCCCGGGATATGATTTATTACTTCTCTGCTAAATATTTTCCTGCTCATAAGAAACAAGCTGCCTTACGGGAAATATATAACTTTGTGCAAATTGAAGAAGAGAGTCTGCCACAAGCTTGGGCGAGGCTTCTCCAATTACTTAATGATTTTCCTGATTATCCTCTTCAGAGGAATGAAATACTTCCTGTCTTTTATAATGGACTAACCGATGCTTCCAGTGACCACCTGGATAGTTGTGTTGGTTGTGTTTTCAGGGAAAGAACAGTTGATCAAGTTGAATTATTATTGAGTAATATGTTGACCAATGAAAATAATTGGACACTTCCTGAACCAGCCCCTAAGCCAACTCCGAAGAAAAGGGGTGTTCTATTTCTCAGTCCTGGAGATATGCAAGAGGCAAAGAAATCTATGAAAGAAAAAGGTATTAAAGCTGGAGATGTTAAGAATTTACCGCCTATTGAAGAAATACATGGTCTTGATAACCTGACACGGGTAGTAAAGGTAAATTATCTTTATAGATTTGATGAAGGTGATATTCCTCGTTATAAGTCTGCTAACCAATGTTTAGAGGAGTTTGACAATTTTATTATGAAAGAAGAAAACTTCAATGCTTATGTTAGTAGACAATTGCAACGTAATGCTTATATGACCGAACGCTTGAGTGATTATATGTCTAGAGTTAAAGGTGAATTGAAACTCATTAGTAAACATGCTTCTATGGTTACCACTCAAGTAGAACAAGTACTTAAAGCTCAGAATGATTTGCTCAATGAATTAAGTAGTAAGAATAATGACTATGCTGTTAGAGTAGCAACTAGAGGGGGTAAAGTGACTCAGGAACCTTTGTATCCTGAGGGCCACCCTAAGAGAATTGAGCAAGATTCTCAGAGAGCTAATTTAGATGCACCTAGTTCTTCTAAGAAGAAGAAAAAGAAAAATGATAGGACTTTGCATGCTTCTAGTGAACCTATAGCTGACACACCTAAGAATCTCAATGATATCTCTGTTTCTGATGCTGAGACACAATCTGGTAAAGAACGTGAACCCAGTGATATTGTTAATGATGTTGTTCATGATGATGCTCAACCTAGCAATGATAATGATGTAGAGATTGAACCTGCTGTTGATCTTGATAACCCACAATCAAAGAATCAATGTTATGATAAAAGAGACTTTGTTGCTAGGAAGCACGGTAAGGAAAGAGAACCATGGGTTCAGAAACCCATGCATTTTCCTCCTAAACCATCCAAGAAAAAGGATGATGAGGATTTTGAGCGCTTTGCTGAAATGATTAGACCTATCTTTTTGCATATGCGTTTGAAAGATATGCTTAAAACAAATCCTTATGCTAAATATATTAAAGATATTATTACCAACAAAAGAAAGATACCTGAAGTTGAAATTTCCACCATGCTTGCTAATTACACTTTTAAGGGCGAAGTACCTAAGAAACTAGGAGATCCAGGAGTACCTACTATACCTTGCTCCATCAAAGGAAACTATGTTAAAACTGCTTCATGTGACCTTGGAGCCGGTGTTAGTGTTATGCCTATTTCTTTATATCGTAGACTTTACTTGAGCAAGTTGACACCTACTGAAATATCTTTGCAAATGGCCGATAAATCAACTGCTATACCTGTCGGTATTTGTGAGGATGTGCCTGTTGTGGTTGCAAATGTTACTATTCTGACGGAGTTTGTTATCCTTGATATTCCCGAGGATGATAGTATGTCGATTATCCTTGGTAGACCCTTTTTGAATATTGCAGGGGCTGTTATTGATTGCAACAAAGGCAATGTCACTTTTCATGTCAATGGTAATGAGCATACGGTACACTTTCCGAGGAAACAACCTCAGGTCCACAGTATCAATTCTATTGGAAAAAATTTCAACTATTACTATTGGAGGTTTTGAATTTCCTCTTCCTACTGTCAAGAAGATATATAATATTCTTATTGTTGGGGACATACATATCCACATTGAGGTAACCTAGTGTTATTCGAAAATTCTCCGGTTTCATGTTATTCGGAAAGAGTTTATTAACAAGACCTGATCAACCTTGTTAATGGATTCCTTTTGATGAGCATGAGATGGGTGAATCTAGATAGCACAACCTTTTGTATCCTCCTTTTACTTTGTGGTAATTACATTAAATAAAGAAAAAAAATAGTATTTTCTGTTTGTTTCCAGACTTATCCGTGCAATAAAAAAATACCCCGAAAATAAAAGTTCTCCAAATGCCCTGAAAATGAAATATTATTTTTCTAGAATATTTGAGAATATTTGGCATAGAGAACACAGCGAGGGGAGCCAGCACCTGGCCACGAGGGTCCAGGGTGCGCACCTGCCTCATGGGCCCCACGTGGCCCCCCTCCACTTTTTTTGCACACACACATTCCTTCTTCCTCCCAAAAAAATCACTATCCAGCTCAAGCACAAGTTCTAGCTCATCTTGCTGCCATTTTTGATCTCCTTGCTCAAAGCTCCATTCACAAAACTGTTTGGGGATATTGTTCCTTGGTATGTGACTCCTCCATTGGTCCAATTAGTTTTTGTTCTAGTGCTTTGTTTATTGCAAATTTTTGCTGCTGTGGTGACCTTGTTCTTGATCTTGCATGTCAAATTTCCTTGGTCCCAAGTAGTTCTAATGCATGATATGGTCTCCAAACACTTGTAGGAGTTGTTGCTATCAATCTTGTTTAGTTTGGTTAACTTTTATTTTGAGTTACTAAAAATTTCAGAAAATTTCAGAAAAATGCATAGGAAAATCTTCCAAGGTGGTTCCTCAAGGAAGAACGAACCAAGGCTCGTGATGCGTGAGCCGGACGATGAATTGCCGATGGAAGTTGAAGTGCGGCCTTGTGAATGGCCATCAGAGGAATTTATGGTTCGGGCGGGCATTAAAGAGGAGTTTGACGCATATGTGCCTAATGCTGATCTCGAGGGCTTCATGCAAGATAAGTGCCCTCAATACCGTTACTTTACAGATACCTTTGTGAGAAGGTTTAAATTTTCATCTTCACGTAATTCTCACACTGTCCTGTTTGATCTTTATGATAAATCTTATACCATGGACCTAGAAGATTTTAATGATGCTTGTAAGTTCCCGCAGTGGGGCAATATTAGGGATCCTCGCAAATCTGAATATAAAGACTTCCTTGCTAGCATCACTGTGGGGGAATATAGAGAGATCACACAAGCTACCATAGGGAGCATTCATTTTCCTGCTATTCATTACTTTGCTCTCTTTATTGGTAGATGCATAAACGGTAAAGATGAGGCTTGCCATATGTGTGTCCCAGACCTTAGTGTTCTCAAGTGTGTTGTGTTAGGAGATAGACAATATAACTTGGGAGCCATTGTTGCACGTAGGTTACATCATAATGGTTTAGATCGAGATTTATTTGGAGGGATTTATGTCACTCTCATAGCCCGCGGTCTTGGTGTGCCTATGCATGAAAATAATGAACTATTACCGCCTGCTTATTTAGATTATTATGCTATGGTCAGCCATCGGTTTATCGAGAGGGATGAACAATCCCTCCAGTATCGACTAATCTTTGGCACGCGTCACACTGTCCATATTGCTCTCCCTGCTCCTACCTTCTTTGACTTTCAGGCAAAAGGGAGATATATTATAACCAGGGAGGAGGCAAATGAGTATAAGGAGACAATGAGAGCAGCTTGTCTCCAGGATGCAGCTCGCCAGGCAGTAGCCGCTGCATCTCAGTACAACCCCAACTACGACTTTGGATATCCGCCAGGCCAATATTGGCCATAGATCAACTTAGGCCAAAATCTTAAGCTTGGGGAAGTACGTATTTCTCACCGACATTACATTCATGTTCACACACTTATTCTAGTTGTCGGTGCTAAAACTTTTTCATTGTACTATCCATGCTAGTCTCAATTCTTTTTCTTAGTCTTTTTCTTGTGTGTTAGAAAAACCTTAAGAAAAACAAAAACAAAATTAGTTGTAGCTTTCAGCTAGTTTACTTTCCATGCTTGTAGTAGTAGTGATTAAAAGAAAACCCCAAAACATTTCTCGTTCTTCTTTTGCTTGTTGGGAGCTTTCCCGTGTAATAGTTTCTTTTCTTTTCTTTGGGGGTCAAGAGGAGAAGACCATGATGAAAATGTTTAGTGGGTCTCATATGCTTTATTGTTAATTTAACCTTGAGCCATATTACCTTGTCTTCTCTCTTGTATTAAATGCTCACAGATTCCAGCTTAGTCAAATGCACGTGCACTATTATTATTATCCTCGTCGTTCGGTCGTGCGAGTGAAAGGCAATAATGATGATATATGATGAACTGATTGAGATGAGAAAAGCTGGTATGAACTCGACCTCCCTTGTTTTTGTAAATATGATAGATCATCGTTCCTGATTCAGCCTATTCTGAATGAAACATGCTTGCAATGACAATTAGAGATCATAGCTGCTCATGCCATGCTTAATTAGCTAGGAGTTTATAATGGTCTATCTTGCGTGCCAACATGATATTAAAATGGTTGTGATGTGGTATGATAGGGTGGTATCCTCCTCTGAACGATTCAAGTGGTTTGACTTGGCACATGTTCACGCATGTAGTTGAAACAAAATCAACATAGCCTCCACGGTATTTATGTTCATGGTGATTTATATCCTACTCATGCTTGCATTCATTGTTGATTAATTTTAATGCATGTTCATGACCGTTGTCGCTCTCTAGCCGGTCGCTTCCCAGTCTCTTTCTAGCCTTCACCTGTACTAAGCGGGAATACTACTTGTGCATCCACTTCCATAAACCCCAAAGTTATTCCATGTGAGTCCACCATACCTTCCTATATGCGATATCTACCTGCCGTTCCAAGTAAATTTGTATGTGCCAAAATATAAACATTCAAATGAAATTATGTTTTGTATGCTCGAACAGCTCATGTATCAACTAGGGTTGTCTATATCTTCCATGCTAGGTGGGTTATTCTCACAATGAGTGGACTCCGCTCATCATTCATGAGAAAATGGTTGGTAACCGGGATGCCCAGTCCCATGCTCAAATCAAAATAAATAAACAAAACTCCCCCAGCGTTGTTGCTGGTTTGGACGGTACCCGTTGTTTCAGGCTAGCCGTGGAGTGTGCTTGTTGGTGGTTGGGGGAATTTGAACTTTACTATTCTGTTTGGGAACCGCCTATAATGTGTGTAGCATGGAAGATATCGAGATTCTTGGTTGATATGTTGACAATGAGAGTATACCGCTCAAAATATTATTCATATCTATTTAAAAATCGAGCTCTGGCACCTCTACAAATCCCTGCTTCCCTCTGAGAAGGGCCTATCTATTTACTTTTATGCCGAGTGATCATCCTCTTATCAAAGAGCACCAGTTAGAGAGCACCAGTTGGAGATTTCCATGTATTGCTATTAATTTGCATTGAGTATGATTATGATTGGATCTCTTTTACCATGAATTACAATGTCTAGTCAGTCCTTGATCTTTACAGATGCTCTGCATTTAAGTTTTGCGGTCTCACAAAGGGCTAGCGAGATACCATCTTGTTATATCATATCATGATTGTTTTGAGAAAGTGTTGTCATCCGAGGTTTATTATTATTGCTCGCTAGTTGATTATGCCATTGATATGAGTAGACTTGAGACCTGAAAGTCATTGTGAATGTGGTTAGTTCATGATCTTTGATGAAAACTTGAATGCTGGCTTTACATATTTACAGCAACAAGAGCAAACAAAGTTTGTCAAAGTTTTTCTTTATCACTTTCAGTTTATCAACTGAATTGCTTGAGGACAAGCAAAGGTTTAAGCTTGGGGGAGTTGATACGTCTCCAACGTATCTACTTTTCCAGACACTATTGCTCTTGTTTTGGACTCTAACTTGCATGATTTGAATGGAACTAACCCGGACTGACGCTGTTTTCAGCAGAATTGCCAGTGTTATTTTTGTGCAGAAATAAAAGTTCTCGGAATGACCTGAAAATCAACGGAGGATTATTTTGGAATATATAAAAAATATCTGCGGAAAGATCCAAACCAGGGGGGCCACACCCTGTCCATGAGGGTGGGGGCGCGCCCCCTCCCCCTGGGCGCTCCCCTACCTCGTGGGCCCCCTGTTGCTCCACCGACGTACCCCCGGACTCCATATAATCACTTTCGGGGAGAAACAATCAGAGATAAAGAATTATAGCGTTTTACGACACGGAGCCGCCGCCAAGCCCTAATCTCTCTCGGGAGGGCTGATCTGGAGTCCGTTCGGGGCTCTGGAGAGTGGAGTCCATCGCCATCGTCATCATCAACCTTCCTCCATCACCAATTCCATGATGCTCACCGCCGTGCGTGAGTAATCCCATCGTAGGCTTGCTGGTCGGTGATGAGTTGGATGAGATTGACCATGTAATCGAGTTAGTTTTGTTAGGGTTTGATACCTAGTATCCACTATGTTCTAAGATTGATGTTGCTATGACTTTGCCATGCTTAATGCTTGTCACTAGGGCCCGAGTGCCATGATTTCAGATATGAACCTTTATGTTTTCATGAATATATGTGTGTTCTTGATCCTATCTTGCAAGTCAATAGTCACCTACTATGTGTTATGATCCGGCAACCCCGAAGTGACAACAATCAGGACCACTCCCGGTGATGACCATAGTTTGAGGAGTTCATGTATTCACTATGTGTTAATGCTTTGTTCCGGTACTCTATAAAAAGGAGGCCTTAATATCCCCTAGTTTCCACTAGGACCCCGCTGCCACGGGGGGTAGGACAAACGATGCCATGCCTGTTCTTTTCCATAGTCACGTATGACTATATTCGGAATACATGCCTACATTACATTGATGAACTGGAGCTAGTTCTGTGTCACCCTAGGTTATAACTATTACATTAGGAATCGCATCTGACATAATTCTCCATCACTGATCCAATGCCTACGAGTTTTTCACATATTGGTTGTTGCTTATTTACTTTTCCGCTGCTGCTGTTACAAAAACTACAAAAACACTACCGTTACTTTTATTGCTGTTACCACTATTTACATATTACTTTGCTACTAAATTACCTTGCTGCAGATACAAAGTTTCCAGGTATGGTTGAATTTTGACAACTCAGCTAATACTTAAGAGTATTCTTTGGCTCCCCTCGTGTCGAATCAATAAATTTGGGTTGAATACTTCACCCTCGAAAACTGTTGCGATCCCCTACACTTGTGGGTTATCAAGACTATTTTATGGCGTAGTTGCCGGGGAGCATAGCTATATTCTTTTAGTCAGATGGGATTTATATCTGTTGATCACTATGAAGAACTTGAAGGACTCAAAAACCAAGATCTTTCCCTCAACTACGAGGGGAGGTAAGGAACTACCATCTAGCTCTGCACTTGATTCACCCTCTGTTATGAGTAAATTTGCGACACCTACTCCTGCTATTGAATCTTGATGATGCCACTTCTGCTATGTATGATAAAACTACTTCTATGCTTGATAATACTGTGCCACTAGGTGAGTTTCTAGATGAACAAATTGCTAAGGTTAGGGAGAATGCAAATATTGAAACTGATAATATTTATGAAAGTGATGATGAAGATTCTCCCCCTAAATATGAATTGCATGTTATTCCTGAGGGTTATGTTACTGATGAAGAAACTGCTAGAGACTTTCTTGCTTGCAATGATAGATATGATCTTAAGAAATTATTAGCTAAGCTGAAAGAAAAGTCTTTGAATGCTAGAATGAAATATGACCCTGCTTTTGCTACTTCACCTATCTTTGTTACTGATAAGGATTATGATTTCTCTGTTGATCCTGAGTTAATTACTTTGGTTGAATATGATCCTTTCAATGGCTATGAATCCGAAACTGTTGTGGCACATCTTACTAAGTTGAATGATATAGCCACCCTGTTAACCAATGATGAAAAGATACGTTATTACTATATCCTTAAGCTATTTCCATTCTCGTTAAAGGGTGATGCTAAGACATGGTTTAACTGTCTTGATCCTGGTTGTGTGCGTAGTCCCTAGGATATGATTTATTACTTCTCTGCTAAATATTTTCCCGTTCATAAGAAACAAGCTGTCTTACGGGAAATATATAACTTTGTGCAAATTGAAGAAGAGAGTCTCCCACAAGCTTGGGGGAGGCTTCTCCAATTACTTAATGCTTTGCCTGATCATCCTCTTCAGAGGAATGAAATACTTGATGTCTTTTATAATGGACTAACCGATACTTCCAGAGACCATCTGGATAGTTGTGTTGGTTGTGTTTTCATGGAAAGAACAGTTGATCAAGCTGAATTATTATTGAATAATATGTTGACCAATGAAAATAATTGGACACTTCCTGAACCAGCCCCTAAGACAACTCCGAAGAAAAGGGGTGTTCTATTTCTCAGTCCTGGAGATATGCAAGAGGCAAAGAAATCTATGAAAGAAAAAGGTATTAAAGCTGAAGATGTTAAGAATTTACCGCCTATTGAAGAAATACATGGTATTGATAACCCGACACGGGTAGTAAAGGTAAATTCTCTTTAAAGATTTGATGAAGGTGATATTCCTCGTTATAAGTCTGCTAACAAATGTTTAGAGGAGTTTGACAATTTTATTGTGAAACAAGAAAACTTCAATGCTTATGTTAGTAGACAATTGCAACGTAATGCTTATATGATTGAACGCTTCAGTGATTATATGTCTAGAATTAAAGGTGAATTGAGACTCATTAGTAAACATGCTTCTATGGTTAGCACTCAAGTAGAACAAGTACTTAAAGCTCAGAATGATTTGCTCGATGATTTAAATAGTAAGAATAATGACTATGATGTTAGGGTTGCAACTAGAGCGGGTAAAGTGACTCAGGAACCTTTGTATCATGAGGGCCACCCTAAGAGAATTGAGCAAGATTCTCATAGAGCTAATTTAGATGCACCTAGTTCTTCTAAGAAGAAGAAAAAGAAAAATTATAGGACTTTGCATGCTTCTAGTGAACCTGTAGCTGACACACCTGAGTATATCATTGATATCTCTGTTTCTGATTCTGAGACACAATCTGGTAATGAACATGAACCCAGTGATATTGTTAATGATGTTGTTCATGATGATGCTCAACCTAGCAATGATAATGATGTAGAGATTGAACCTGCTGTTGATTCTGATAACCCACAATCAAAGAATCAACGTTATGATAAAAGAGACTTTGTTGCTAGGAAGCACGGTAAGGAAAGAGAACCATGGGTTCAGAAACCCATGCCTTTTCCTCCTAAACCATCCAAGAAAAAGGAGGATGAGGATTTTGAGCGCTTTGCTGAAATGATTAGACCTATCTTTTTGCGTATGCGTTTGACAGATATGCTTAAAACAAGTCCTTATGCTAAATATATTAAAGATATTATTACCAACAAAAGAAAGATACCTGAAGTTGAAATTTCCACCATGCTTGCTAATTACACTTTTAAGGGCGGAATACCTAAGAAACTAGGAGATCCAGGAGTACCTACTATACCTTGCTCCATCAAAGGAAACTATGTAAAACTGCTTCATGTGACCTTGGAGCCGGTGTTAGTGTTATGCCTATTTCTTTATATCATAGACTTGACTTGAGCAAGTTGACACCTATTGAAATATCTTTGCAAATGGCCGATAAATCAACTGCTATACATGTCGGTATTTGTGAGGATGTGCCTATTGTGGTTGCAAATGATACTATTCTGACGGACTTTGTTATCCTTGATATTCCCGAGGACGATAGTATGTCTATTATCCTTGGTAGACCCTTTTTGAATACTGCAGGGGCTGTTATTGATTGCAACAAAGGCAATGTCACTTTTCATGTCAATGGTAATGAACATACGGTACACTTTCCGAGGAAACAACCTCAGGTCCACAGTATCAATTATATTAGAAAAATCTCAACTATTATTATTGGAGGTTTTGAATTTCCTCTTCCTACTGTCAAGAAGACATATAATATTCTTATTGTTGGGGACATACATATCCCCATTGAGGTAACCTAGTGTTATTCAAAAATTCTCCGGTTTCATGTTATTCGGAAAGAGTTTATTAACAAGACCTTATCAACCTTGTTAATGGATTCCTTTTGATGAGCATGAGATGGGTGAATCTAAATAGCACAACCTTCTGTGTCCTCCTTTTACTTTCTAATTAGTTAGATTAAATAAAGCAAAAATAGTATTTTCTGTCTATTTCCAGACTTATATGTGCAATAAAAAAATACCCCGAAAATAAAAGTTTTCCAAATGCCCTGAAAATGAAATATTAATTTTCTATAAAATTTGAGAATATTTGGCATAGAGAACACAGCGAGGGGAGCCAGCACCTGGCCACGAGGGTCCAGGGCGCACCCACCCTCTGAGGGCGCGCCCCCTGCCTCGTGGGCCCCACATGGCCCCCTCCACTTTTTGTTGCACACACACACTCCTTCTTCCCCAAAAAAAATCACTATCCAGCTCAAGCACAAGTTCTAGCTCATCTTGCTACCATTTTTTATCTCCTTGCTCAAAGCTCCATTCACAAAACTGTTTGGGGAGATTGTTCCTTGGTATGTGACTCCTCTATTGGTCCAATTAGTTTTTGTTCTAGTGCTTTGTTTATTGCAAATTTTTGCTGTTGTGGTGACCTTGTTCTTGAGCTTGCATGTCAAATTTCTTTGGTCCCAAGTAGTTCTAATGCATGATACGTTCTCTAGACACTTGTAGGAGTTGAGGCTATCAATCTTGTTTAGTTTGGTTAACTTTTATTTTGAGTTACTAAAAATTTCAGAATTTTTCAGAAAAATGCATAGGAAAATCTTCCAGGGTGGTTCCTCAAGGAAGCAAGAACCAAGGCTCGCGATGCGTGAGCCGGGCGATGAATTGCCGAGGGAAGCTGAAGTGCGGCCTTGTGAATGGCCGTCAGAGGAATTTATGGTTCGGGCAGGCATTAAGGAGGAGTTTGACGCATATGTGCGTAATGCTAATCTCGAGGGCTTCATGCAAGATAAGTGCCCTCAATACCTTTACTTTACAGATACCTTTGTGAGAAGGTTTAAATTTTCATCTTCACGTAATTATCACACTGTCCTGTTTGATCTTTATGATAAATCTTACACCATGGACCTAGAGGATTTTAATGATGCTTGTAAGCTCCCCAAGTGGGGCAATATTAGTGATCCTCGCAAATCTGAATATAAAGACTTCCTTGCTAGTATCACTGTGGGGGAATCTAGAGAGATCACACAAGCTACCATAGGGAGCATTCATTTTCCTGCTATTCATTACTTTGCTCTCTTTATTGGTAGATGCATAAACAGTAAAGATGAGGCTTGCCATATGTGCGTCCCAGACCTTTGTGTTCTCAAGAGTGCTGTGTTAGCAGATAGACAATATAACTTGGGGGCCATTGTTGCACATAGGTTACGTCATAATGGTTTAGATGGAGATTTATTTGGTGCGATTTATGCCACTCTCATAGCCCGCCGTCTTGGTGTGCCTATGCATGAAAATGACAAACTATTACCGCCTGTATATTTAGATTATAATGCTATGGTCAGCCATTGGTTTATAGAGAGGGATGAACAATCCCTCCAGTATCGACTAATCTTTGACATGCGTCACACTGTCCATATTGCTCTCCCTGCTCCAACCTTCTTTGACTTCCGGGCAAAAGGGAGATATATTATAACCAGGGAGGAGGCAAATGAGTATAAGGAGACAATGAGAGCAGCTTGTCTCCAGGATGCAGCTCCCCAGGCAGTAGCCGCTGCATCTCAGTACAACCCCAACTACGACTTTGGATATTCGATAGGCCAATATTGGCCATAGACCAACTTAGGCCAAAAACCAAAGCTTGGGGGAGTACGTATTTCTCACCGACATTACATTCATGTTCACACACTTATTCTAGTTGTCGGTGCTAACACTCTTTCATTGTACTATCCATGCTAGTTTCAATTCTTTTTCTTAGTCTTTTTCTTGTCTGTTAGAAAAACCTTAAGAAAAACAAAAAAAATAGTTGTAGCTTTCAGCTAGTTTACTTTCCATGCTTGTAGTAGTAGTAATTAAAAGAAAACCCAAAAAGATTTATCGTTCTTCTTTTGCTTGTTGGGAGCTTTCCCATGTAAATAGTTTCTTCTCTTTTCTTTGGGGGGTCAAGAGGAGAAGACCATGATGAAAATGTTTAGTGGCTCTCATATGCTTTATTGTTAATTTAACCTTTAGCCATATTACCTTGTCTTCTCTCTTGTATTAAATGCTCGCAGATTCCAGCTTAGTCCAATGCACGTGCACTATTATTATTATCGTCGCCGTTCGATCGTGCGAGTGAAAGGCAATAATGATGATATATGATGAACTGATTGAGATGAGAAAAGCTGGTATGAACTCGACCTCTCTTGTTTTTGTAAATATGATAGTTCATCGTTCCTGATTCAGCCTATTATGAATGAAACATGCTTGCAATGACAATTAGAGATGATAGCTACTCATGCCATGCTTAATTAGCTAGGAGTTTATAATGGTCTATCTTGCGTGCCAACATGATATTAAAATGGTTGTGATGTGGTATGATAGGGTGGTATCCTCCTTTGAACGATTCAAGTGGTTTGACTTGGCACATGTTCACGCATGTAGTTGAGACAAAATCAACATAGCCTCCACGATATTTATATTCATGGTGATTTATATCCTACTCATGCTTGCATTCATTCTTGATTAATTTTAATGTATGTTCATGACCGTTGTCGCTCTCTAGCCGGTCGCTTCCCAGTCTCTTTCTAGCCTTCACCTGTACTAAGCGGGAATACTGCTTTTGCATCCACTTCCACAAACCCCAAAGTTATTCCATATGAGTCCACCATACCTTCCTATATGCGGTATCTACATGCCGTTCCAAGTAAATTTGTATGTGCCAAATTGTAAACCTTCAAATGAATTGTATGCTCGAACAGCTCATGTATCAACTAGGGTTGTCTATATCTTCCATGGTAGGTGGGTTATTCTCACGATGAGTGGACTTTGCTCATCATTCATGAGAAAATGGCTGGTAACCGGGATGCCCAGTCCCATGCTCAAATCATAATAAATAAACAAAACTCCCCCAGGGTTGTTGCTGGTTTGCACGGTACCCGTTGTTTCGGGCTAGCCATGGAGTGTGCTTGTTGGTGGTTGGGGGAATATGAACTTTACTATTCTGTTTGGGAACCACCTATAATGTTTGTAGCATGGAATATATCGAGATTATTGGTTGCTATGTTGACAACGAGAGTATACCGCTCAAAATATTATTCATCTCTATTCAAAAATCGAGCTCTGGCACCTCTACAAATCCCTACTCCCCTCTGCGAAGGGCCTATCTATTTACTTTTATGCTGAGTCATCATCCTCTTATCAAAGAGCACCAGTTGGAGAGCACCTCTGTCATTTGCATGTATTGCTATTAATTTGCATTGAGTATGATTATGATTGGATCTCTTTTACCATGAATTACAATGTCTAGTCAGTCCTTGATCTTTAAAGGTGCTCTGCATTTATGTTTTGTGGTCTTAGAAAGGGCTAGCGAGATACCATCCTGTTATATCATATCATGATTGTTTTGAGAAAGTGTTGTCATCCGAGGTTTATTATTATTGCTCGCTAGTTGATTATGCCATTGATATGAGTAGACTTGAGACATGAAAGTCATTGTGAATGTGGTTAGTTCATGATCTTTGATGAAAACTTGAATGTTGGCTTTACATATTTACAACAATAAGAGAAAACAGAGTTTGTCAAAGTTTTTCTTTATCACTTTCAGTTTATCAACTGAATTGCTTGAGGACAAGAAAAGTTTTAAGCTTGGGGGAGTTGATACGTCTCCAACGTATCTACTTTTCCGAACACTTTTGCTCTTGTTTTGGACTCTAACTTGCATGATTTGAATGGAACTAATCCGGACTGACGTTGTTTTCAGTAGAATTGCCATGGTGTTATTTTTGTGCGGAAACAAAAGTTCTCGGAATGACCTGAAAACCAACGGAGAATTATTTTGGAATAGATAAAAAATATCTACGGAAAGATCCAAGCCAGGGGGGCCACTCCCTGTCCACGAGGGTGGGGGCGGGCCCCTCCCCCTGTGTAATGCCCAGTATTAGACTATACCTCCTACGTGTCGAGGCACGACTTAAAGGCATAATCTCATACTAGAATGATCTCAAGTATGGTATCTTTGCACGACTCGTGTAAAAGAGGGATGAAAATTGCAAAAGAGTAGTTGGCTTACACTTGCCACGTCACACAATGCATTACATAAACATTCATCATCCAAATAACATCATAGTCCGACTACGAACGAAGATCCAAATGAAAGATACCATAAATAAACAACACAAGGTCTGATCGCCCCTAGTAGAAGCCACTACCGATCGTCGGGATAGGACACGTAGTATCGCCCACGCTCTTCATCAAACTCCCAATACAACTCTGTGCCATCTCCTTTGTAGTTCTCATCGGTACCTGCATCTGGTGTTGTGTAGAATCTGTGAGCCACGGAGGACTCAGCAATCCCGTTCCCGGGTAGCAATACTATCAAAGCCTTGGGTGTGGAACAAGGCTGAAAACAAGGTTGCAGTAGCACTAACACTTTCTTACGTGTTTAGAGTGAGAAGAGAAAGTGCCAACGAATGTCAAAGTGATCACGAAGTGATCCTAACTACTCACGTCAATCATAACCCCACCGTGTTCACTTCCCGAACCCCTTCGGAAAGAGACCGTCACGGTTACTCACGCGGGTAGTGTATTCTGAACATGGTGTCAAATTATCTACAACCGGATATTAACAAATTCCCATCTGCCACATAACCACGGGCACGGCTTTCGAAAGATCAAACCCTGCAGGGGTGTCCCAACTTAGCCCATCACAAGCTCACGATCTGCGGAGTCGTAACTCCAAGGTGGGAAGGCCCGAGTATTCTCGGAATCCCGTGCTCAAGATATTCCGACATAGGTAAAACTAATACAGCAAGACCTCCCGGCGTGCCGACACCCTGATAGTAGCCGCGCGTATCTCGTCTCGGGCCATGACCGGATGGCCGATTCTACAGGTTATACCAAATACCTCGGGTTTCCCCAAGGCGGCCCCGCAGATCCCCTAGTTTGGACCAACACTCATGAGGAGCACTGGCCTGGGTTGTTAATTAAGTCCTCGAGTTTGCAACGCCCTATGCAAGTTTTAGTTATTAGGCAAATGTAAAACCAAAGTTGGGCCTTGCTGGAAAAGCCTTAGCGTTAAGCGTGTTATCGAGGGGGGGCCCATAAACCCCAACTGTGTTAGGGACGCAAAATCAAGGAACATAACACCGGTTTAAATGGTTCCTAGGGTGGCATGAGTGGAACAAAACACCAAGCAAAAGGCTTAGCCTTCCACCCATTACCAATATATAGATGATTTAGTTTAATAGTTTATATATTGTGATATCCCAACAATAACTTCATCATGAAGCAAGAATCTTCAAATCTTCTCCTGCAACTAGCAATGCTATAAGAGGGGCTGAGCGATGCTTACGTAGCCAATCAAAGGTTTGCTAGGTTGGGTGGTTAGAGAGTTTCATGGAAACAATAGGAGGCTGACAAACATACGTAGGCATCGAGGCAATAAGCTAAAGAGTGAGACATCTAGCATAGGTAAAGATAGTAGTGATATGTGGGTAAGGTCATCTTGCATGTTGAATCCTCGGAGGGAACGTAACCTTGATCCTCACACTCAACCTCGGTAGAAACCTCGTACTCCGAATCGGCTCCCGGCTCTACTCAACACAAGATCACAACACGGCACAATATCAAACAAGGTGCAATGCACAATCAACATGATGCAAGTATGATGTGCGTATGCATGTGGAAGCACTTGAACCTAGGGATAATATGATGGAGAAGGCCTCATCTTGGAAAACCAAGCAAGCCACTGGATAGAGGGGAAGATTTCGGTTGAAAACGATATAAAGATCGCCGGAAACAGACACACGGTTTGCAAATGGCAAGCAAAACAGTGTTCACACAAAACTACAGTTTACAGCCACATGGCATCTTTGGCGCAAGAAATAATTATCCTACAGCACTCAAACATTGAGACAAAGGACATGGATGTGAAGTATACATGTTACTTAACAATCATGAACTTAGAACACACCTAAAAACCTACTGGAACACAATTAACCAAGCATGGCAAGTTGCAATAAATTTATCCAGACTTAGTCAAAATCTGGAAAGGAAAAAACATCATCATGATGCTGCCTTCGGAGGCACAAAACAACAAGCATATCAACTCCACTAAGTATATAAAGATCATGGACATGTAATAGACATAGCATACTGTCGGGGAAACTGATCGCCCACGAACACCTATGGGACCGGAGCCCCTTTTCGGTACGGCAAGGGAGCGGAGGATGCACGAAGAGCGGATCGAGGCGAGCACGCAAGCAGTTTATCCAGGTTCGGGCCACACGGATGCGTAAAACCCTACTCCTGCCTTGGTTTGTATTGTGTTCTTGGCTCGAGAGCGAGGAGAGCTACAGTACATGTTGCTAGCTACACCGAGCGTGAGAGTGATCGAAGATCGGAACCCCCTCTACGTTGCGCATGGGCCGCCTTTTATAGGTCAAAGGGGTCACCGACAGGTGGCAACGTAGGTGAGGGTAAAAACGTAAAAAAGGTGGTAGTTGGAACAGTGTATGTACAGTGCTCTGTACCTAACCCTGACGGTGGGGGACAAGGGCATTGAATGCCCGTCTCCGTCGCCCCAAACAGTGCAAAAAGCATCCGTCAGGGCGTCTCCGTTCGCCACGATGGTGGCCTCGTCATCGCGTCTTGCCACCGTGTACCCCGAGCTGCACAGCCTTCCGCCACGTGCCTCTGGACGGGCCCCAGGGCGATGTGTGGCCGGATGAGCTGGAGCGCGGGCACATAGTGGAAGCCTGCCGCGGCAAGTGCTTTGCCGCGGCCGTTACCTTACCGCGCCCGGAAGCTTGTCGCTCCCCGGGCCTTGCCGCGACGCGGGGCGCGTCACGGCAAGTCTCCTGAAATGCCATGCTTGGCCTTCCTGACAAGCTCCTCTTGCCAGAGTCTTGTGCCAAAGGGGTGGTCTTGAGCCTGGAGCGGCCGTCCCGGCGAGCTCCTCTTGCAGGGGCCTTGTCTCTTTAGCTTGAATACTTTGTTCTTGAACGGCTCCAAGGGAACCTCGTTGGGCTTTGGCGGACGCGTGGCAAGCCCTGCCACGGGACGCTGCTACTGCCCGTGCACAAGTTCGGGATACTAAGGTATCCCTACTTTAGTACACCGACAGGAGCCCCCGGGCCTGGGCCACACACGGTGCCGAGCGCTGTTGGGCCAGGCCCAAAACAGTGCACGGGCACACGCGGCCCACGGCGCGCCGCATCCCACTCCGTATCCGCCGTGCCCCTCCCTAACGGCACGCGTCGATTGTGGCGTCGTGGGAGAGATCGTGGCCTGTTTCTTTAATGGGGAAAATGCGGAACGTCCCCCTCTCCCCCTTAAAAGCAGAGGAAACAGGGGCAGTTCCCTCCATTCGCCCGCTTCTTCTTCATCCTCCAAAAACCCCCGCTGCTCCCCTCCTCCCCGAAGGTTGAAAGAGAGCAGCGCCCCACCCTTCCTCCGCCGCCGTCAGCATCCCCAGCGCCGTTGACTTCCCTCGCCGTCCCCGCCATGGCCCCGAAGGGCGACAAGGCGAAAGCCGCAAAGACTGCCAAGGCGCTGAAGCTAGCGTCAATGCGGAAGAAGATGGTGGTCTTCCCGCCGAGGCTCAGCGCGGAGGAGCTGAAGGACTCCTTCTACCTCTTCTGGTCGAGGGAGACAAAAGCGCACCCGTGCACCAAGGTACTCCCCGCCGAGGCCTGCGAGATGTTTTTGGGAGGATACGCCTTTTTTGCTCTGTTCTTCTATTGCGGACTCTGCCCACCATACTCTGAATTCATCTGCGACATTATGAATACCTACGGGTTTCATCTTCTTGATTTCACCCCAAACGCCGTCTTGACCATGGCCGTTTTCGCACATCTGTGCGAGAACTTTGTCGGAGTCTACCCCAATTTAGCTCTTTTCCGCCATTACTTTACGCCTCGAGTCGAGTCTGGGTCTCCTCTGTCCGGCGGGATCTCTTGGATCTTCAGGCTCCATAGGAAAGAGGCTTATTTGATCGGGGAGCTCCGCGGCAAGTGGGAGGAGTGGAGAGCCAACTGGTGCTGGATCATGGAGGACGCCCCAGAGCAGTTCACTTCCCGGCGCCAAGTTGCAGTAGTGCGCGGGAATGACTGGAGTGACCTGGCCCCTGAGGACGACAAGCTGAAGATAGCCACCACTAGGATTCTTCGTCTCCGGCAAGCCAGGCTCACTATAGGTGCTGTCGGGGCAGACTTTCTTTGCCGCCGCATCGCTCCTTTGCAGGAGAGGAAAAGGCCTGCTTGGGAGTTTGATAACGCGGTGGACATTATGAGGCTGCGCCCAGGCCTCAACTACAACTTCACGGTGATGGAGCTCAACGGAATGCTCCGTGCGCTATTCAAGTACGACCGCAACCATCCAGAGTGGTTCGCGTTGCCGCCGGGCGTAGTTCCGTTGTGCAACAACTCGTCGCTCAGCGCCATCTGCGCGGCGATGCCGTTGTGTGACTCCCATGGGATTGACCCCACTTGGCCGGAGCCTTCCGACGAAGCCGTGCAGACGTTCTTCGACAACCTGACGGAGCTGCCAATCAAACCCGACGAGAAGAGGGGCATCACCCGCGACACCACCGACCAGGAGATGGCGTATATTGCCACCAGGTTGGAGGAGGCAGCTGCAGCCAGGGCCGCGGGCGAGTTCGGATATACTTTGGAGGAGGCGGATGCAGCGGAGGCGGTAAGTCTGGCCGAGGAGGAAGAGCTCCTTAAAGTGATAAAGCCTGCCGGGCAACCTGCTGGGACAAGCGAGGCCACCGAGCAAGGCACAGAGTCGAGCGGGCCCGCCGAGCAGGGCGCCAGATCAAGCGATTCTGCCGAAGACTCAGGCGGGTCACTGAATCTCGACTCCTCTTCTTCGTCCTCGGGGAGTTCACCGCCACCGGCAAGTCCTCCGGCTCCAGCGAGGAGGCGCCTCCGCAAAGCCGCAGACGCGGCGGAGCGTCCGGCGGGCCAGCAGCCGCAGCGCCGCTCGACGCGCGCCACCACGACAAGCAAAGCCGCCAAGGGAGTGCCCCGTGTTTCAACAGTGGCCGGAGGAGGGTCTTCCCGGGCTGGGGCTAACGCTCCTGCCGCCCCTCGGGCCTCGACGACAACTGGAGCGGGGTCTTCTCAGACCACCGTCCCTGCTCCCTCCAAGCGGCCGAGGGAGCCTACTCCTCCAGCTCCTCGCGCCGGGACGCGCGAGGTGGACTTTGATTTCTCCGTGCTCAGCTCTGACGAGGAGGAGGAAGAGTAAGCACTGTCAACTCTTGTTTCCTTTGATTTGCTCTTGTCTTGAATCTTCTTTGCCTGATTCTGATCTTGTTTTTCTTCTAGGACCCTGGCCCAGAGGGCGACGAAGAGGGCCAAGATCCCGGTGGTCGATCTTGAGGACGAGCCCGTCGCAGCAGCAGGGGATGCGCCTGCGACAAGCTTGCCGGACCAGGCAGGTGCTCCCCAGAGCAGCCCCCAGCGCAGCCCCCAGCGTAAGTCTTCTGTTCACTTCTTCGCTTGTCGGGCGCGCGTGGGCTTCTTATCCTTGTTAACGTCTTGTTTGTTTGTTGACTTGTACAGAAACAGAGCCGCAGCCTCAGGAGCGCCAAGAGACTGCTCCCGACGAGCCGCACGTCTCGACCTCTCCGCCAAGGAGGAGCTCCCCGGCGAGGGAGGATACTCCGCCAAGGGCGGGTACTCCGCCAAGGGCGAGTACCCCGCCAAGGGCGAGCACCCCGCCAAGGGCGAGCACTCCGCCAAGGGAAGGCGCCAGCGGCCCTCCGCCGGCAGGGGCTACCACCACGCCGCCGAGGGAGAACTCCCCAGCAAGGTACCCCATCGAAGAAGAGGCCCGCGCAGGTAATCCTTGGGCTTTTCTTCTCTTGAATTTTTCTTTTTGGATATTTGCTTGACCATTCTTCTTTCTTCTTATTTTTATTGTCTTCAGATCCGCCCGCCACAGAGCCGATGGAGACGGAGGCCGCCACCGAGGAGGATGCACGCGGCAACGCCGGCGACGCCGCAGCCACCGAAGAGGCGGTCGGCACTGACGAGCCCCCAGTCGAAGAGGCAGCCAAGGCCGCCGGCGCGGCAGCTGATGAGGGGACCGGCAGTCGCACTGACGGCCGTGAGGCCGCAGGAGCGTCAGACGCTGCGCCGACTGCCGACCCTGCTGCTGCCGCGGCCGAAACAGGCACCTACCTGGAGGCTGGAAATGGGGTCTTCATTCAGCTCCCGTGGGCGTCCACGTCAAGGGCGCCCGCGGAGGGAGAGGTCTTCGACGGGGAAGTCCTCGCCTCCGCCGGGCTGAAGTTCGTCGACGCGCCCGTCAGCAGTGGCGAGCCCGAGGAGGAGCGGCTTCTGCGGAGGCTTCTGGCCCTGTACCGCGCCAGGCAGGCCAAGCTGGAGTCCCGAGAGGCTCTTGCCGCCAAGGCGGGCGTCGACTTGGAGAAGCGCGCCGAAGAGCTTCGGGCTGCCAACCAGGCGGCTCTCCAATCCTTGGCGGAGGAGCGGGAGGAGCTCGTCGAGGCGCATCAGGTGTTCATACTCGAGAAGGCCGAAGCAGAGGAGCAGCAAAGGCTCGCCGCCGAGGAGTTGTCCCGGTGGGAAGGTGAACTGACGCAGCGAAAGGTCGACCTCGACAGCCACAAGGATGACCTTGCCGCGCGCGAACAGTCTCTTGGCGGGGCTCTGCAGGAAGCGAAGGACGCCGCTGCAGCTGCTGAGACCGCCAAGAGAGACCTGGAGGCGAGGGTGGCGCAACTGGAAGTCCACCTGAAGACGAGCGAGGAGAAGGTTGTTGCACTTGTGTCGGAGAGGGAGAAGGACGCCCACAGCCACTCCGAGCTGCAGGTCCGCCTCTCCGACAAGGGCAAAGAGCTCGCCATCGCCAAGGATTCCGTTGCAGACTTGGAGTTGAAGCTGTCCACCCTCACCGCATCACTTGACAGCGCCAGAAATCGGGAGACGAAGCTGAAGGAGGACCTCAGGGCTGAGAGGGCACTGTTGGACAGCGCCGCCCTCTCCCTAAACAACTTCAGACTGACGGTGGAGCACTGGACCGAGGGGCTTGTCGCCGCCGCTGATATCGACAGGGAGTTGGCGGGGCTAGGGACGGAGCACCTCGGGTACTCCACCGACGAGAATCTCCCTCACAGCGCCAAGCTAAGCTTGTTCTTCAGGGGAGTGGCGCCGGCCCTCCACCAGCTCCGGGAAAGGATCCCCACGCAGCTGGCGAACGAGGCGCGCAGGCTTTGCACAGGAGTCATGGAGAGGGTGTTGATGAAGATAGCCTTCCTCAACCCCGGACTCAACCTCGACAACGTCCTCAGGACCTTGCCGCCCGACGCCGACCAGGAGGCGCTCAAGACACTTGTCGCACCCATCGTGGCCAAGGTGGGCAAGATCAAGAGAGTCGACGGCGACCGTGCAGATTAGGCTACTTTCCTTTTTGCTTCCTTTGTCGCTGCCAACCATGTTACGAACAATAGTCTATTAGAACAGCGACAAGTCATTTTGTAACATAACTTATTTTGGGTAGTTAATGCAGTGTTATTTCCTTCACTTGACTTCCTTGCTTTGTATGCTTTTTCCCTACACTTTTAGGGAACTTGCCGGCGAAAGGACCCTTGCCGCGAGCACTGAGTGCGGAACCTCAGCAGCCTACTGGTAGTGCCGTTGCCGACAAGAAACCTTGTCGCAGCTAGTCGCAGCACACTTAGGTTGTTGAGCGAACTCGAAAACGAAGTAAGGGCGCGACACTTGTCGCAGAACGCTTAAGCCGTTGAGCGTGCTCGAAACAAAGTAAGGGCGCAGCTAGCCACGAGTTGGTTCCTCCGCGCACAGGTTTTCCATACAAAGTGCGGTCGTTCAAGGAAGATAACTGTAAAACTTAAAAATTTGAATGCTCAAACTTTGGTTACTTAGCTTTTGTGTTGTTTGCTTCTCGGCAAGGCGAGGCTTTCTTGAACGGCACTTGGCCCATACCACTGTCTCCTTCCCCCCGGCAAACTTGTGCGCGAGGGAAACTTCTTCTGCTTGAGAGAAAAGAAGAGGGAGGAAAACATAGATATGATGCCTTGTGGCTCGTTATTGCTTATCGGGATGCGTGCTGCACAAAGTGTCAGATAGTACATGCAAGAAAAATGTAAAAGCATGAAACGACAAGTCGTGCGAGGCACATAAGTTTTACTGATGCACGGGGTCTGCGCCCGGCTTTGTACAAAGGTTTACATGCAACAGCGGCAAGACTTGTACAAAAGGTGGTTGCCGGAGCGGATCACGGCAACCGCGCCTTATGGGTAAAACTCGCGAAGGTGCTCAATGTTCCAGGAGTTGCTCACCGGTAAGCCCTCTTTGGTCTCAAGGCGGACAGCGCCGGGCCTTGTGACTTGTCTTACCCGATAAGGGCCTTCCCACTTCGGCGTCAACTTGTTGGAATTCTTGGCGGACTGAACGCGCCGAAGAACAAGGTCGCCTTCCTCGAGACTTCTGGCTTTAACTTTGCGACTATGGTAGCGGCGCAAAGCTTGCTGGTATCGAGCAGCTCATACAGCAGCCTGAAGACGGCCCTCCTCAAGGAGCAGCGCGTCATCTTGTCGCAGCTGCTCTTGCTCGAGCTCATCGTAAGCGAGCACCCGAGGCGACCCGTATACGAGTTCTGTGGGGAGAACTGCATCTGCTCCATAGACAAGAGCAAAGGGTGTCTGTCCAGTGGCTCGATTTGGTGTCGTCCTGATTGACCAAAGAGCCGCTGGCAATTCTTCAATCCAGTTTCTTCCGCATTTGTGCAGCCTGTCAAAAGTTCTTGTCTTGAGTCCGCGCAGCACTTCAGCGTTTGCCCTCTCCGCTTGACCGTTGCTCCTCGGGTGAGCAACAGAAGCGAAGCAGACCTTGGCGCCAAGGTCTTGGACATATTGCATGAAGGTGCGACTTGTGAATTGCGTGCCATTGTCGGTGATGATCCTGTTAGGGATTCCGAAACGGCAAACAATAGACCTGAAGAACTTGACCGCTGATTGTGCGGTCACCTTTCTCACTGGTTCCACTTCCGGCCACTTTGTGAACTTGTCGATGGCGACGTACAAGTACTCAAAGCCCCCGGCTGCGCGGGGAAAGGGGCCGAGGATGTCGAGCCCCCAGACCGAAAATGGCCAGGACAAAGGGATCGTCTGGAGAGCTTGAGCTGGCTGATGTATTTGCTTGGCATGGAACTGGCACGCTTCACACTTGGTTACTTGTGCAGTTGCATCCTGGAGGGCCTTCGGCCAAAAGAAACCTTGCTGGAACGCTTTGCCGGCAAGCGCTCTTGCGCCCTTGTGATGACCACATGTGCCTCCATGTATCTCTGCCAACAGCTTTTGCCCATCTTCCCGGGAAATGCACTTCAGCTTGACACCGTTGAGTCTTCTTCTGTACAGTTCATCGCCGACAAACTGATACATACTTGACTGCCGGGTTATTCTTTCTGCTTCTTCTGGCTCTTCGAGAAGTTCTCCTGTTTGAAGGAAACGGACAATCTGCTGTGCCCATGCTGGAGCCTGAGGCTCAACAACAAGGACTAAAGGTATTAGTGCTGCTGCGGGCACGTCAGCTTCTACGGCAAGAACTTGTGGCTCGGCCGGAGCTCGACGTTCCCCGGCAAGCTTGCCGGGGCAAAACTTGTCGGGAACGCCTGCTTCAACTGTACAAACCCTAGGGTCTGCAGGAGCAGATTGTTCCTCAGCAACTTTGTCGTTGATCTTGGGGGACTTGCTGGTGGCGGCTTCGGGAAGCTCTGCCGGCAAGTAGTCGCCAGAGACCAACTTTCTCTTCTTGCTTTGTCCAGCCGATGGTGTAACGGATGGTTGAGTTAACTTGAGCACGAAGATCCCTGGTTCCACAGGTAGCTTCAGTGCAGCACACTTTGACAGGCCGTCTGCGATGTCGTTTTGGGCTCTTGAAACGTGCTCCATCTGCAAGCCTTCAAAGTGTTCTTCAAGTTTCCTTACTTCGTCGACGTATGCTTCCATCAACGGACTCTGGTAGCTCTTGTTTACTTGTCGGACGACCAACTGCGAATCACCCCGCACAATCAGCTTCTTGATCCCAAGCTCCGCTGCGATTCTAAGGCCGGCAAGCAAACCTTCATACTCTGCAGTATTATTCGTTGCTTGCTCCTTGGGAAAGTGCATCTGGACGACGTACTTGAGGTGCTCGCCAGTGGGCGCGACAAGCAGCACACCAGCGCCGGCGCCTTGCAGCGAGAAGGCACCATCGAAGTACATTATCCATTCTTTGCTCGCTTCTTTGACGGGGATGCTTGTCTCTGGAATTTCTTCGTCTGGCGTTGGTGTCCATTCTGCTAGGAATTCTGCCAATGCTCTACTCTGAATGGTTGATGTACTTTCAAACTTGAGGCCAAAGCTTGACAGCTCTAGTGCCCACTCGACAATCCTGCCTGTCGCTTCTGGATTTTGCAGTATCCTCTTCAGCGGAAAGCGAGTGACCACTGTTATCTCGTGTGCTTGGAAGTAATGGCGCAGCTTTCTCGAGGCCATGAGGAGGCCGAAAAGCAGCTTCTGCACCCCAGAGTATCTTGATCTAGCCCCCTGCAAGAGGGAGCTGACAAAATAAACTGGGCGCTGCACCATCTTCTTCCGCACCTCTTCTTGCATCTGTGCAGACCCATCCTTGTCGGGGCCAGAGCTTGTCGGGGAAGCCCCCTGCTTGTCGCTGGATATGCTTGCCGGGGCTGTGGGCTCCTCATCTGCCTCCCTTTCCGCTACCAACGCAGCACTAACCACTTGATTGGTTGCTGCTAAGTACAGCAGCAACTTCTCTTGTGGCCTAGGTGCGACAAGTATTGGAGTGGAGGACAGGTACCTTTTCAAGTCCTGCAGCGCTGCCTCCACTTCCGGAGTCCATTTCATTGGACCCGCCTTTTTCAAGATTTTGAAAAACGGCAGGGCGTGTTCTGCGGACTTGGAAATGAACCTGCTGAGTGCATCCGCATAGCCGGCGAGCCTTCGTACATCCTTGACGCGCTTTGGAGCTTCGATCTGCTCGATGGCTTTGATCTTGTCGGGATTGGCTTCAATCCCCCTCTGGGACACAAAGAACCCGAGAAGCTTGCCGGAGGGGATTCCGAAGACGCACTTCTCGGGGTTAAGCTTGAGTTGTATCTTGCGCAGATTCGCAAAGGTTTCATCTAGATCCTGAATCAGAGTATCCTTGTCCTTGCTCTTGACCACTATATCATCCATGTATGCTTCTACATTCCTGTGTATCTGTGGCTCAAAAGCAGTGTGGACTACCCTCGCAAACGTTGAACCGGCATTCTTCAATCCAAAGGGCATGCGTATGAAGCAGTAAGTGCCACATGGAGTAATGAACGCGGTCTTCTCTTCATCTTCTTCGGCCATGAATATCTGGTGGTATCCGGAGTATGCATCAAGAAACGAAAGCAACTCACATCCAGCCGTGGAGTCAACGATCTGGTCAATGCGCGGAAAGGGAAATGGATCTTTGGGGCAAGCTTTATTCACATCGGTGAAGTCTATACAAAGCCTCCACTTCCCATTTGCTTTGCGCACGACAACAGGATTGGCCAACCACGCGGGATGAAGTACACCTCTGACAAGGCCTGCCGCTTCCAGCTTCTTGATTTCTTCAGCGATAAACTCTTGGCGCTCCACCGCTTGCTTCCTGACCTTCTGCTTGACGGGTCGCGCGTGAGGACAAACGACAAGCTTGTGCTCAATCACTTTCCTGGGAACACCGGGGATGTCAGACGGTTGCCATGCAAACACGTCGACATTCGCCCGCAGGAAAGCAACGAGCGCGCTTTCCTATTTAGGATCGAGCGTGGCGCTGATGGTGAAAGTACCACCAGTGCCGTCCTCTTTGGCGGACACCTTCTTGGTTGTGGGCGGAGCTGCCATCGCTTTCTTGCACTTGCCGGTGGAGCTTGATGGTGCGTCCTCGACGGCAGCTCAGCACTCCGAAGAGGTGTGTTTGCCGGAGTGGGCCCCAGAGCTCTTGCCGGACTTGGTCTTGTTCTTCCCCCCGGGAGCTTCAGCGGCAAGTGTCTTGCTGTCCGTTGCGGCTGCTGCGTCCCGGTAGATCTTGTCGGCACAGATAAGCGCGTCCTTCTTGTCACCGGGGACAAAGATGACGCTTATCAGGCCTGGCATCTTGAGCATGTTGTAGGCATAATGGGAGGCTGCCATGAACTTGGCGAGCGCCGGACGGCCAAGTATCCCATTGTAAGGCAATGGGATATCGGCAACGTCAAAGGTGATCCTCTCGGTCCTGAAGTTCAGCTCCCCGCCAAAAGTCACTGGCAGTGTGATCTTCCCCTTCGGCTTGCTCCTTCCCGGGTTGATCCATTGGAATGTGCCGGTTTCCTCGAGCTCGTTGTCGGGTATCTGGAGTTTCCGGACTACAGCAGAGGAGATCAGGTTCAGGCCGGCTCCGCCGTCAACCAACATCTTGGTGACCTTGAGGTTGCGGATGGTTGGTGAAACCAACATCGGCAAACACCCGACTGCAGTCGTGCGGTCAGGGTGATCCTCAATGTCGAAGATGATGGGCGTGCTGGACCACTTCAGGAGTTTGCGTGACTCGACGGGTGGTTCTGCTGCATTAACCTCCCGCACCAATTGTTTGAGTTGGCGGTGGGAAGTATGCAGAGAGGCACCTCCATCGACACACAGAACTTCTGTGGCCTTCTGGAACTCTTGCTCGCTGTTGTCCCCGTCGTCCATGTCTTTGTCTTCGTCTTCGTCTTCTTCCTTGTCGTGGCCGCGGGGAGGTCTATCTCCTTGCCGCTGCTTGGCCTTGCCGCGGCGTCCTCCCCGGCCATTGAATGGCCGCTTCTTGCCGGACTCTACACCGCCTCCCTGGGCCTTCTCCTTGTTGCGTCGCTCATACTCAGCTTTCTGCTGCTCGACGAGGTACTCGACCTTTTTGCAGTTCTGGAGGTCATGGCCCTTGGTACGGTGGATCTTGCAGTACTGCTTGTCGGAGCCGTCCTGCTTGTCGGCGGCCGCCACAGTCTCCTTGCCGGAGCTGCCAGCCTGGGCTTTCTTGGCGCCAGCCTCCTTGCCGGACTGCTCAACGACCAGTACTTCTTTGCTCTTCTTTTTCTTATTGTTCCGCCGCCGGTTCTTCCTTGCCGGGGCGGCATCCTCGCTATCTGTTCCTCCTGCTCCAGTATCCTCTCCGGGGAGTCTCCTCCACTCCTCAGCGTGTGCGCACTTGTCGGCCAGGGCATAGAGCTCGCTGACGTCTCGGATCTTGCACATCGCCATTTCCTCCCTCATCCGGCGGTTATGCACGTTCTGGTGGAACGCGCTAATAACCGCGGCAGGGTGGACGTCTGGGATGTTGTGCTGGACGCGGCTGAATCTTTGGATGTACTTTCGCAGGGACTCTCCTTCCTTCTGGGCAAGTATATGAAGATCACTTTCCTGGCCATGGGGCTTGTGGCCGCCCGTGAAGGCGCCGACAAACTGATGGCACAGGTCGGCCCAAGAAGAGATGGAGTTTTCCGGCAAGTGCATGAGCCAAGATCTGACGTTTGTCTTGAGCACGAGCGGGAAGTAGTTTGCTAGTATCTTCTCGTCTCGTCCCCCGGCAGCCTGCACCGCAATGGTGTAGATGCTGAGGAACTCTGACGGATGTGTCTTGCCGTCGTACTTCTCGGGTACGTCGGGTTTGAAGTTCTTCATGCTGGGCCACTGGACTTGCCGCAGCTCACGGGTGAACGCAGGACAACCCGCCGCGTACGGCAAGTCGTCTGGTTCTCCGGGCGCGTGCATGTCGACAGCGGGCCCATCGCGCTGGTCGGATTGCCGCCGCGCTTCTCTTCGACGCTCGATGCGAGTTCGAGCGTCTTCTTGTCGTCTGTCGTCGAGGACTTGGCGCTGATCGCGGCGAGCTCATGGATCTGACGACGCCGTGGAGTCGTCATCGATGTTGATCCGGCGAGTCGGCGATTTCGGCCTTCGGGGCGGGGAGTGCACGGTAGTTGCACCCCCGGCGGTCTTGTCGCCATCGGCCCGCGCCTGGCTAACTTGCCGCGGCCGCGACGTCGTCGGCTGCTGCGGAGTGTCGTTATTGGCGAAGGCGATGAGGCTTTGGATGGTGGCCCTCCAGTCGTCGGCCTTGTCGGCCGCTGGAGGGAAGTCGAGGAGCAGCTGAGCTCGAGCTAGAGCTTCTGCTGGAGTGGAGGGGAGCGGTGGCGAGCGGTGCGAGGAGCGAGATATGCTCGGACTTCTAACAACGTTAGAAGGAGCAACGTCTCGTCCCGGCGACCGCGCCTTGCTCGTGCCAGCACGTTGGCCTTGAGCGTCCCGCGACCCGCCAACTTGACATTGGCCCAGCAAGCGGATGGTACCTTGTGTACCACGTCGCTGCCGGTCCGGCACCTCCTGGGAGGGGCGCGGCGCGTGCACGGACGCCGAGGTCTTGGAGTGCGCCCGGTCGTCCGTCTTGTCCTTGGACTTGGCGGCGCCGTGAGTTTCCTCGCCGGCGTCCGTCCTTCCGCCAGCGTCTACCCCACCGACCGTTGGCTCCGGTGGCGGCGGGATCGACGCGGACGGGCCTGCTACTTCCTAAGCCTTCTTCTTCAGCGGCATGTCGATGAAGTTAACAAATTTAATGAAGTTACTGAAGATTTCGCCCGCGTGAACGCCGGATCAGGTTCACACAACCTCGACGCCCCCTACCTGGCGCGCCAAAGATGTCGGGGAAACTGATCGCCCACGAACACCTATGGGACCGGAGCCCCTTTTCGGTACAGCAAGGGAGCGGAGGATGCACGAAGAGCGGATCGAGGCGAGCACGCAAGCAGTTTACCCAGGTTCGGGCCGCACGGATGCATAAAACCCTACTCCTGCCTTGGTTTGTATTGTGTTCTTGGCTCGAGAGCGAGGAGAGCTACAGTACTTGTTGTTAGCTACACCGAGCATGAGAGTGATCGAAGATCGGAACCCCCTCTACGTTGCGCATGGGCCTCCTTTTATAGGTCAAAAGGGTCACCGACAGGTGGCAACGTAGGTGAGGGTAAAAACGTAAAAAAGGTGGTAGTTGGAACAGTGTATGTACAGTGCTCTGTACCTAACCCTGACGGTGGGGGACAAGGGCATTGAATGCCCATCGCCGTCGCCCCAAACAGTGCAAAAAGCGTCCGTCAGGGCGTCTCCGTTCGCCACGATGGTGGCCTCGTCATCGCGTCTTGCCACCGTGTACCCCGAGCTGCACAGCCTTCCGCCACGTGCCCCTGGACGGGCCCAGGGCGACGTGTGGCCGGATGAGCTGGAGCGCGGGCACATAGTGGAAGCATGTCGCGGCAAGTGCTTTGCCGCGGCCGTTACCTTACCGCGCCCGGAAGCTTGTCGCTCCCCGGGCCTTGCCGCGACGCGGGGCGCGTCGCGGCAAGTCTCATGAAATGCCATGCTTGGCCTTCCTGACAAGCTCCTCTTGCCAGAGTCTTGTGCCAAAGGGGTAGTCTTGAGCCTGGAGCGGCCTTCCCGGCAAGCTCCTCTTGCCGGGGCCTTGTCTCTTTAGCTTGAATACTTTGTTCTTGAACGGCTCCAAGGGAACCTTGTTGGGCTTTGGCGGACGCGTGGCAAGCCCTGCCACGGGACGCTGCTACTGCCCATGCACAAGTTCGGGATACTAAGGTACCCCTACTTTAGTACACCGACACATACATCAAACAACTCCATTGGAGCAACTCCATAGGAGGCATGGATCAATAACAACAAGCTTCATCAAATTGATCATGCTGATAAAAAACTACCAGGTAAATTTATAGCAACTTGAGAGCAAGAAATAAATAAGCTACAACAGGCCATATGTGCAAATAAGGGCATGTATGGATAGAGCATAACATGGAAAACAAGGAATGATAATTTGACATACTAAAACATGCATGGATTTGAGTGAGGCATCAAGCAAACATAGCATCAGGTTTAACAGATTCCAGACTTAGCAGTTTTTTTTCACTAAGTATAAAACAGCAACATTGGCATGACATGTTTACAAGCTTGTTTAAGTCACCTCAAGGCATATCATGGAAAGTGGTTTGCACCACAGCAAAGACCATATGAATGAGCTTCTAAAACATATTGACATGTGACATGAAGACAAACACATCAATAGCAATGAGCAAGTCAAATCAGCATCTCACAACAAGTTTCAGCACTTAACAACCACATGCACTTTTGCAACAGAGATTAACATGGCAATATGACACCTAACATGAATGCTATAGCAACCATCATGTAGAGCATTTCACAATGAACATTTTGACATATCATATGCTCCATTTGGACCAACATGCACAAAGTTATCACGTCGCAAACATGGCAACAAAATTACAGTCATCAGCAGTTTTAAACATATAGCACTCTTGCAATGATGATTAGGTCATCAAGATGAACTCAAACAAGCATGCCACAGTGTAACAAAATGAAGAGCACATCTCAACGAACATTTTGATATATTACACGCCCAAAACGGATCTACGAGCACGAAGTTATTGCATGTCAAAGAGGGCAACAAAATTATAGAATCTGGGGACTTAGTGAAAAAAATCACCTCCGAGAAAGTCAAACGTGGACGGAGGCGTGAGGGACGAGGAGATCCGGGACGGGGACGGGGTTTGGTTCGCTGCACTGGTGGATCTGATCCAACTAAACGGATCGGGATGGCGGCGGCTCGGAGCTCGCCGGAGCTCGCGCCGGCGGCGGCGGAGGCGGTGGCCGGAGGTCGAGGCGGGGCCGGCGGACGACGGCGGTGCCGGCCGGCGGCAGTGGAGATGGCCGGGGCGCCGGAGGTGGCGGTCGGCGGGCGGCGGACGAGGGGCCGGCCGGGGAGGCGCGGAGGTGGCGGCTGGCGGCGGCAAGGCGGCCGCTGCGGGGCGGCGGAGGCGCGCCGACGTGCGGGGCGGCGGAGGCGATGCGCGCGGCGGCGGCGGAGGCGCGCCGGCGTGCGGGGCGGCGGAGGCGATACGCGCGGCGGCGGCGGAGGCGCGCCGGCGGGCGGGGCGGCGGAGGCGATGCGCGCGGCGTCGGGGGGCCGCGCCGGCGGGAGGCAGCGGGCGTCGGGGAAGACGACCTGGCGGCGGAGGGTGTGCGGGCCGGGCGGGCCCCTCCTGGGCCCGGTGGGCCGGCGGCGCTGCGCGGGTGAAGGAAGGCGGCGGTGACACGTGTCACACTGTGAGAGGCTGAGGGGGCCGGAGCAGACGCGTCCGACCGGAACGGACGTGTCCGGCGGCGCGGAGGAGCTCGGGTTAGGGTTTCGTCCGCAAAAATGGACGTGGGGGACGTTTTTATAGGCATAGGGAGCTAGGAGACTCCAAATGAGGAGCGGTTTTCGCCCACACGTTCACGATCCGACGACCGAGAGGGTGGGAGTGGTTGTGATGGGTTAGTGGGCTGTTGTGGAGGGGGTCTTGGGCCAAAAGGAAGAGGTGCTTTTAGCCCACTAGGTTAACAATTGGAGTACCAAACGAACTCCAAACGCGACGAAACTTGACAAGCGGCCTACACGTACCAAAACAACAACGCATGACAAGCATCACCTCATTCCGGGAACGTTACACGGCCACACACGAAAGAAGGACTCGGGGGTGCCACGGACACGTGTGTGAGTGTCGGAACTCGAAACGGACAACGGGAAGAGGCGAGCGTGACCGGGTGCAAGTGACAACACGAATGCAATGCAATGCACATGATAACATGACATGAATGAAAAGCACACACGCACACGACAAAACGACGACACCCGGAATGAAAGAAGAGCCCATAATGGAATTGATGAAGTCAACGTTTCATATATTGCCATAAATGGAAGGTGTTACATATGGGGTGTTACACCCTGGGCACGCCCCCAGCCTTGTGGGCCCCCTGTTGCTCCACCGACGTACCCCGGACTCCATATTTTCACTTTCGGGGAGAAACTAATCAGAGAGATAGAATTATCTCGTTTTACGATACGGAGCCGCCGCCAAGCCCTAATCTCTCTCGGGAGGGCTGATCTGGAGTCCGTTCGGGGCTCCAGAGAGTGAAGATCGTCGCCATCGTCATCATCAACCTTCCTGCATCACCAATTCCATGATGCTCATCGCCGTGTGTGAGTAATCCCATCATAGGCTTGCTGGACGGTGATGAGTTGGATGAGATTTACCATGTAATCGAGTTAGTTTTGTTAGGGTTTGATCCCTAGTATCCACTATGTTCTAAGATTGATGATGCTATGACGTTGCCATGCTTAATGCTTGTCACTAGGGCCCGAGTGCCATGATTTTTGATCTGAACCTATTATGATTTCATGAATATATGTGTGTTCTTGATCCTATCTTGCCAGTCAATAGTCACCTACTATGTGTTATGATCCGGCAACCCCGAAGTGACAACAATCGGGACCACTCCTGGTGATGACCGTAGTTTGAGGAGTTCATGTATTCACTATGTGTTAATGCTTTGGTCTTGTACTCTATTAAAAGGAGGCCTTAATATCCCTTAGTTTCCACTAGGACCCCGCTGCCACGGGAGGGTAGGACAAAAGATGTCATGCAAGTTCTTTTCCACAAGCACGTATGACTATATTCAGAATACATGCCTACATTACATTGATGAACTGGAGCTAGTTTTGTGTCACCCTAGGTTATAACTATTACATGAGGAATCGCATCCGACATAATTCTCCATCACCGATCCAATGCCTACGAGCTTTTCACATATTGCTTGTTGCTTATATACTTTTCCGCTGCTGCTGTTACAAAAGCTACAAAAACACTACCGTTACTTTTATTGTTGTTACCACTATTTCCATATTACTTTGCTACTAAATTACCTTGCTGTAGATACTAAGTTTCCAGGTGTGATCGAATTGACAACTCAGCTGCTAATACTTAAGAGTATTCTTTGGCTCCAGAATCGGTCAATGATTATAGACCCATTACTTTACTAAACTGTTGTCTGAAGTTGCTCACTAAGTTGCTTGCCAATCGACTACAACGTGTCATCCTCCAACTGGTTCACCGCAACCAATACGGATTTCTAAAAGGATGCACCATACAAGATTGTCTGGCGTGGGCCTATCATTACATTCATCAGTGCCATTCTTCTGGCAAGGAAATTATTTTGCTCAAACTCGACTTCGCTAAAGAGTTCGACACAATTGCTCATGAGCCCATGATCGATATTATGAGACACATGGGGTTTAACGATCGTTAGATTGCATGGATCAATTGTCTCTTCTCCTCAGGGCGATCATCAGTTCTTCTTAATGGAGTGTCGGGCCGTCAATTTCTCTACAAATGCGGGGTTCGCCAAGGAGACCCGCTCTCCCCTCTGATCTTTGTCCTCGCAGCGGAATTACTCCAGGCTGCGCTGAATGAGGCGTTCAGGCAAGGCAAAATTCACCTCCCCTTTCCCTGTAGAGGACAGACTGATTTTCCGATCCTCCAATACGCGGATGCCACACTCATAGTCCTCCCTGCGTGCGTTCAGCAAGCCACGTTGGTCAAGTAGGTCCTATCAGATTATGCCTCCTCCATTGGGCTCAAGATCAATTTCCATAAGTCAACTTTAATACCGATCAACTTGGACTTGGCGGCTATGTCTAATCTGGCCAGAGTTTTTGGATGAGCAATTGGAACAATGCCTTTCACCTACCTTGGCCTCCCGCTCGGCACGACCAAACCCACTATGCAGGAGCTCATGCCTCTAGTTTGCAGATTGGAGAGACGTCCACCATTGCGATGATGTCGTATGGTGGCAAACTTTCCTGGCTGAATGCATCTGTCACGTCTCTCCTCGTGTTTGCCATGTGCACGCTTAAGTTTTCGCCCAAGCTCATTGAGATCATTGATAAAATCAGACGCAGGTGTCTTTGGACTAAGAAGACGGAGGAAGGCGACAAGTGCAACTCTTTGGCTGCGTGGGAGATGGTCTGTAGACCAAAGAAAAAGGGTGGATTAGGAGTGATCAACTTGAAGATTCACAACGAGGCCCTACTGCTAAAATTCTTGCACAAATTCTTCAACAAGCAAGATATCCCGTGGGTAAAACTTATCTCTACGTTGACAAGATCCTGCATGCTTTTGAGTCGGTAGGTTCGTTTGGTGGAAGGACATCCTAAAACTCACCCCCATATATCGTGGGATCTCATGCGTTCAAGTGGTTGACGGCAAGTCGACGCTCTTTTGGAAAGACCTTTAGAAGGAGGAGATTCTACAAATCTCTCACCCTCGTGCCTTCTCCTTTGCTATCCATGAAGACATGTCTGTGGCAGAGGCGTTGGCCTGCACGGATCTGCATGAAACCTTTCACCTGCCGGTCTCACCGCAAGCGCTCAATGAAATCCAAGACATGCATTCCTCTTCATTTTGGATCTCTCCGTCAACCTCACTGCACGATGTTTGGCACTATACTTGGGGCTCAGCGTGGTACAGGCCAAAGGATTACTACAACAACTACTTTAGGGATGGAGAGGCGCATCCCGTTTTCAGCCAACTTTAGAAGTCACGGTGCACTATGAAAATCAAAGTGTTCGGCTGGATCTTATTCCTGGATAGACTCAACACACGCAACATGCTTAAAAGGATACATTATAATATCGGGGACAATTTTGATTGCATCCTCTGTGGCCGGCACGTTGAGGAAATTGTTAACCATATGATATTTACATGCCCCTTTAGTCAGAGCTGCTGGGCTAAACTTCACATTATTTGGGCACCCTTTGATTGTCGTCTCACTCTTCTACAAGCTACAAAAGACACTTGGCCGAATCCGTTCTTCTTGGAAACTTTTCTAACCGTGGCTTGGAGCATTTGGAAGGAGAGGAACAACAAACACTTCAGAAGGGTGGCTCCTAGTGTGGGATCCTGGCTAAAACGCTTTAAGGAGGATCTGAATCTTCTTCAACACGATGTATAGGCTCACCGTTGCCCCTCCTTTTTTCCTGATGTTCCATGAAAATGCTTCATACATCGTGTACTAAGAAATCTTGTACTTTTTCATTGTTGCACCCCATCTGCAAGTTGACATAGCTAATTTGAGATATCTCTATTGCATATCCTTTGCACATAATTAAACCACCAATTAACGATTCAGTGCATCGCATAAACTAGCCATGACTCTATGTACTAGACTTGCAGGCACTCTAAGGGAGCCTAATTTAGTGCATTGGCATTTCTTCATGTCACATATGACTTTGTGTAACGTATGACGTCTATATCTCTAATTTAGCAGCGCCTCACGCAAAAGCAAAACTGTGCCCGTCGTGAAAGAAAAAAGTGTTTAAAGATGGAAATCCTCAAAAAAAAATAGAAAGACGACAACGCGCATGAAAAAAATAAAAAAAATCCAAAAAAGATACCAGAGCGCGCGAAATGGCGCGCGCTTAGCCCACCCTCGAGTGATCATTGGGAGGCTTCCGAAGAGCGCTCGCCAACTAGTTGCTTCCGGATTCTAAAGCACAACGCCATTTGCAATCTTATAAGAACAGGCCCACAGAAAGCCCAAGCCATATAAAATAGACTTACCCGGCAACCAAACCGCACCTACACAATCTGACACATATGACGGGTGAAATGCACTAGAATATATGACCAAAATCCAACGCCTATTTCGTTAAAAAAGAACAACACCTATTGACATGATGAGACTTGATTATATTTTAGTTGACTGAGTTTTAGTAATCCCGACCATATATTTCTAAATTAAGAAAGTTTAACGGACAAATCTAAAACATACTTCGAAACAAACCAAGTATGCGATGATGCGATACTGCATAAACCACTTTGGATGAGTTATGGTAAAAATGTGTACCGGAAAAGACCCGGCAATTGTATCATTTCCATATGTCCATATTGGCATATTGCATCGGAACCAAAAAAAATTCATTTAGATTATCTTCAAAGTAGACCGTCAAACCTCCCGCAAGTGTTCGGGCCGTGTAGTCCGAACGCAGTTTGTCATGCAACGCAGTCGCATATCGGTCCGCCAGCCAACATGTCCGGGTGTTCGTTTTCTCACAAACTGGAGACAAACAAAGGAGAGCTTTGTAGGAGTCCGGTCATCCGTCTGGCCAATCAAAAGGCACACTTACCGCCTCTAATCCATGCCCGCTCAGAATGGCTAGCATTCGGCGGAAGACATTGTGCTAATTACGCTACATTTGACGAAAGGTACTGTGGAAGACGTTTGTACATTTGGCCAAAGGTGCTAATTATATTTGATTATGGTCATTGCTAGATTAGGGGAAGCTTCGTCTCAAAGTATAACTTTATTTGGCGGAAGCTAGCGGAACTTACGTGTAGCTTAGCCACTATCCGTCATGGTATTGTGTTATTAGTTCAATTAGCAACCTTTCGCTGAACAGAAAGCTACTGCACAAATCATAACTGTTATTTTCTTAAGGTGAACATTTATGGTATAGGAATTGATGGATGGCTCCCGTATTCATGTCCGAACACGAATTCAGTTCAGTTTTCAGATAAATATTGTGTCCGTTTGCAGGTCGACGTTAGAAATGCCCTTATTCCATGGTCGAAATAGCAAAAGCACCTCATCTGATCCTCCCCGGTGAGTTTACCCTTATACTTCCAATGTCCAATGCTATTTGAACACACACACAAAAAGATCTTTCCAATGCTATATACTTCAACAGTTTATTGTACATCCTACTCATGCGGTTTTTCCTTTTTGAAAAATAATCTCGGCAAGGATCCCATCAACTTAATCATGTGTTCGTCCAGCGTCGCTTTCTATTCAATGGCCTTATTTGGATCATGGGTTAAAATTAGTTTGAGTTAGTTTGAACTTAACTAATAAAAAATATCCAAATATGCATATTAGTTTGGGTTAGATCCATCTAACCCGTCCAAAAAAACTAACTCATCCAAAAGTTGGTTATTTGGATTAGTTCTCCTAAAGACCACTAAAAAATGATTTTTTTTCCTCTCGCTCTCCCCGCAATAGACCCCTCCCCACTTCCTCGAAGCTTCTCGTCCTCTCCCTCCCTCCCTCTCGCATTGCCCGTGAAAGGCCTCGCCGTATCCGCGCTCCCGTCCGCTGTCGGTAAGCAGCCCCGCCCTATCCTCCCCTTCCAACCCCCTTGTCTCCCCATGGCCCACCCGCCTGCCGATAAGCAGTCGCGGCTCCTTGCGCGGCCCGTCCCCGTCGACCTCGGCCAGCGCGGCTCCTTGCGGAGGGACGGGAGATTCGGCCGGTGGGCTGCGCGTGAGGCCAGCGCGGCTCCTTGCCGGGCGCGCCCCCGTCTGCCTCGGCCAGCGCAGCTCTCGACCAGGGCTCGCTCCGCCTGCACAAGGAGCGCCTGTGAACTTCCGTGATCTGATCTGCCAGCACGGTTCGTATGTTTAAGTGGGACATCTCATTTGTATGGACAAAAAAAATTATCATGTTTTGCATGCTTGATTTGTAAAGATGATTCGTTTATGTCAATTGTGAGCTGGAGAAGGCCACACAAGAGTCTGCCACCCAAATCCGGCAGGAAATAGGGTCCAAAGTAGCTAAATGATTCAGAAAAAGTATTTATTGTCAATCTAACCTTGTCATTCATACACCTCTTTGATTAGAGTTAGTTTAGGGTTAGAATCTAACGCAAACCTCTAACCGAGTTAGAGTACAGGGCCAGTAATGTGTTTAGCGTCTCGAGTATTCCATGAACAAAATTAAGAGTCATGTTTTTTGTGTAGAAAAATTTATTTCAGGAAAAACGGCACAAAAATATTCGGGAACGGACTGTACAATAAAAAAAAGTAATGTTTTTGTTGTAGAAAACTTCAATTCAGAAAAAACCGTACAAAAATATTCAAGAACAGACCGTAAAGTGAAAAAGTATTTATTGTCAATCTACCTTGTCATTCATACACCTCTTTGATTAGAGTTAGTTTAGGGTTAGAATCTAACGCAAACCTCTAACCGAGTTAGAGTACAGGGCCAGTAATGTGTTTAGCGTCTCGAGTCTTCCATCAACTAAATTAAGAGTCATGTTTTTTGTGTAGAAAATTTTATTTCAGGAAAAACGGCACAAAAATATTCGAGAACGGACTGTACAATAAAAAGAGTAATGTTTTTGTTGTAGAAAACTTCAATTCAGAAAAAAAATGTACAAAAATATTCAAGAACAGACCGTAAAGTGAAAAACGACCACGCTGTTTGCGGGTCGGGCTTCGGTAGTCGGATCTTCCCGGCGTGTCCGAGGTGCCCTTTAGGGCACGGTCGGCGCAAGTCCTGCATATTCTCCTGGTGATGATCGCCGTCAGAGTCGGAGCTGGCGGTTGCTTGCGCGTGTGGCCTTCTGTTGGCATGTGCCGTCTTGGTTCCTGCAGCTGTTTGCGGGTTGGCTTTGACGATGAAGGTCTATGGTGAAGTCGGAATCGCCCGTGGGACTCAAACCCAGAATCTCCCGCTCCGGAGGCGAGCGCCTTATCCATTAAGCCACGCGGTCATTGTTGAGTATGCTCATCTTTTGCCCGATAAAACGAAAAACAAATCGTACATATCGAAAACTAAAAAGAATGGTCCATATGTAGATACGTAAATGATTGAGCCAAGGTAAACATCAGGACATTCTACAAACTCTATTTACAGATTTAAATGCACCTACGGATGTGCTATAACAAGAATTAGTATTTATTAGACATTGAGAGGGATATTCTTTTAACCCTCTTTTTCTTTTTTATGGTGTAATGTTTTGAGGAAACGCTTGATTTATGCCGGCGGATCGCATGCGAGGCGTCTGTCACCTCCTCCTTGCGACACGTGCCTTGCATGAGTTCATCTAGTACTATTTCTAGAGGTTTCGTGCGACCGTGTGCGTGTGGCGGAGAAAAATTTCTGCAACATCATCCATGTTGAACAATTTCTTCCGCAACAACTCCCATATTGGAAAAAAGTGAAAACGGAAACGTCACCAGCGGAAGTTGTCCTTGTCCGACCATGCCGCCGTACGTTGACAAGTTTCTGCAACACCGATGGAGTTACAAAATGGTGACAACAACAATGGCGGTGCTGCTGCAACATCATCTTTCATTGCAGAAAAAAAAATACCGCAACAACATCCATGTTGCGGAAGTCCTTTTCGCAACATAGACAACAAAAATCTGCAACACAATCTCTGTTCAATTGTTTCTGCAACATAAGCTATGTTCAAAAAAAAACACTCCATTTATTTCAATGGATTGTGCGAGATCTACTGCTGCGAAGGCGGCGGGGCGGTAGATCCTTTAAAAAGACACGTCGGCCGACGCGTAGCACGACTATAACGCTGGGATAATTAAGCTACAATAATCCCACATTAATGGTGTCATGTTATCGTCACTACTGTTGCTAATCTCACTCAGATTCGAATTCATTCAAATTCAAATTTAAAATAAATTCAAACAATAAAGTTCTCCAATTTCAAAACTAAAATGTTCTATAGTTGCCAAATATTACATAGAAAATATTTCTGGAGAAACTAACATTTTTAAAACTACCTAGGTGCCATAAAATCATTAAAACATTGGTTTGAATAATTATTTAAATGTTTTTTAAATAATAAACAAATACAAACTATTTTATTTAAGGTGCCAAACTATTTGTGGCAGAGGTATAATTAATGATACTCATTTAGGTGCTACTTAAGTATTTCATAAAACAAAATTAAGTTGAAAGTTATAAGAAAACAGAAAAGAAAAATGAATAAAAAAGCAAAAGAAAAAAAGAAAAACAGAAGAAAAAAGTAAAAAGCCAACACCCTCCCCTGGGGAGATAATTACAGCTGCAGTCCTTGTACTCTCCGGCGTGTAACATGATGGTCCTCGAACTCGCGGAATGCTCCACTACTGTCCTTAAATACGAAAATATGCTCCAATACGGTCCTGGCTAGGTCTCCCGCTACGCCATACATCCAGCCTGATACCACATGAGCATACAGTAGAAATGTGGCTCCCAAATGTCAGTACGCGAGAGATAAATAGTATAACTTGCCCGCAAAAAAAAATAGTATAACTCAAAAACATAAACTGGGAGCGGTTGCATTCGAACCTGAGAGCCCAGGACATCCGGCAACGTGAGCGAGCCACAAGAGCTACATATGCTATATGTACCCTAGTGGTCTATAAAGCTTAATATAGAAAAATAGAATTGGGTCGGCATGTACACTTGTACAGGTAAACATGAACTTTTTCTAAAATTTATGTGGATTAAAAAATGTAAGAAAAATTTATGTGCCTTCATTCAGGAGCACAAGCACGCACAATTGTTGTGCATCCTCATTGTTTATTTTCTCAAATGCAAAATCATTTTTAAAATTGACAATGTGCATTTTTAATAATGTTTATAGTGGATTTACGAAATGGTTATACTTTTGCATAATTATATCCCAGCTACCAGTTTTCTTATTGTTTTCTTCCAAGTTTGTGTTTATGTTTCCTTTTTTTATCTTTTCGTTAAAAAATGAAATGCAAGAAAATTTTACAATAATTAGAAATACATAATTATGGTGTATCTGAAATCTTCATTTAATTTTCATTATTAGTTATCTAAAATAGGTTTAAAAATAATAAAAATTACATACCTTCGTTCAGGACCACAAGCACTCACAGTTACCGTGTATATTCTTTTTTCTAAATACACAGTTACTTAAAAAATTGCCAACATGTATTGAAAATAATTGTGTAATCATAATAAATTTCAAAAATATATTAAGAAAATTCAACTTGTACTAAGAAAATCAACATGTTTCTTGAAATGCAAGAATGAGTTTACACAAAAAAAAACGACAAACATGTTTTGAAATAAACATTGTCAATTTTTTGAATGCATGACAAACATTTAGAAAAAATACATCTAGAAGTTTTAATTACACATGAGATATTTTCCAAAATCATTCTGAACATTTTTTCAAATTGCACAAACACTTTATTTACCTTTCATGGTAATTGTAGAACTTCCTTACATTTAGTTTTTAAATGGAAAAGAAGATAAATAAATGTGAACCTGGGAAAAAAACAAATAAAATCAGTGAAAAAGGAACGTGATGGAGGCACACTATGTGTTGTGTTATATATAGGTCAGAAATTATACATAATCACAGTTGTGATCTGTGGTTAGCTTGTCCGCACATTACAATCAGCGAGCAGAGGTGTCAGGTTCGAACCTCTTCTGCAAATTATTTTGCTTTTTTTTCTCTATATATATATTGACATGTGGGCCCCATGCTTCTACTGGTATGCTGTCATGGCACCAGACTGAGCTGTAGGCGCATCGTGAGACGTAGTCAGGACCGTTTTGGAGCGTATCCACATATTTGAGGACCGTAGTGGAGCATTTCACGAGTTTGAGGACTGTCATGTACGCCGGAGAGTACATGAACACTTACCCCTGGGCCTAGTTGCCCAGCTAATTGAGGGGCTATCTAAGTGGGCCGGCGCATTCGATGGCGGCATAGGGAAGCCTCTACTAAAAAATAAAAGAAGAAAAACGCTCTACCAAGGATTTGAACTCACAACCTGGCATAGTGAAGAAGTGTTCCTAACCAATTGAGCTGCTAAGTGTTCATGGTTACTACCTTGTGCAGAATTATTTGAACTTTATGCGGTGGCAGATCCAGAAAAAAAAACAACCATTGAACATTTTTGTAAATATACCACAGACAATTTCTAAATAGACATTGAACAATTTTAAATACATGCTGAACAATTTTGAAATACACATTGAATATTTTTGTGATATACGCTGAATATTTTATTAAATATACATTTATGTTTCGTAAATATATGATGAACATTTTGTAACTACACATTTAACATTTTTGTGATATAAGCTGAACGATATTAAAATAGACACTGAACGTTTTGGTGATATATGATGAACACTTTTTAAATATACATTGTACATTTTTTAATACACACTGAACAATTGTGATTTTTTTTAAAAACTAACTTTCTAAAACCTGTGGATAAGTTTTGGAATCATGAACAAAATTTGGAATTCCGAACATGTTTTAGAACACAGAATAAAAATAAAAACGAAAAATAATAAATGGAAAATAAAAGAAATAGAAACAGAAACAGAAAGAAGAAAAAACAAGAAAAACCGAAAACCAGTAAAAGAAAAAACATGATAAAACCGGTTGAGGGAACCCTCTAGAAGGTTGCCCAAACCGTTTGCCTGGCCCTGCTTCAACAGCCGAAATGGGCCGGCCCGTTCGCACTGCTCGCTCGCGTGCTTCAGCGAAAGCGCAGAAGACGGACGCATGCGAGCGTCAAATAGGGTTCGTCGGGTTGCATGGCCACGCCCGATGGGTGGGGCCAAAGCTTCCATGTGACAGCAAAGATAGAGAGCTTTTCGGAGGTGCAACCGTGGTTAGGATCGGTGACGGCGCTCAGGCTTCGTTCTGGGGATTATCATGGTTGTTCGACAAGTCGATGTGCTAGTGGTGCTTAACTACAAGCACCGTAGGAGGAAAATGAGTTGCGTCAGGGGTACGTTAAATGGAAATCGGTGATCTAGGATCTTCGCCATAGCCCTTTCTAACGAGCTGATTCGGGATTTCACGCTATCTCACGGACGCCGAGATCATGCTGAGAACCAACATCAACGACACCATCTCTTGGAATGGTGCCAGTTCCGGCTGCTACTCACCCTCGTAGGCCTACAACGTGCAATGCTTCCTCTTCGCCATGTCATCTTGTCGACGTGGGCGTCGTGAGTGCCGCCAAAGTGCAAGATTTTCGCCTGGTTGCTTCACCGGAACGGGCTCTGGTGTGCTGGTCATTTTGCGCTGGAGGGGCTGGCAAAACGACTGCTTCTGCCAGCTTTGTGTCAGGAGCTTGAGTCCTAGATGCACTTGTTCGTCCACTCTCATGTGGCCAATGAAACTTGGAAGCTTGTCTCCCGCTGCCGTGGTTGCTTTGCAGTCGATCTCGAATCATGGCCTCCCACCTCAAACATCACGACAATTTGGAAGTTCATCGCTGGTCGGGCTCTGTCTAGCTATACAAAAGGAGTGAAGAACATGCTCAGTCTATGCTCAGCCGGAATGGAAGATCCGATTCAAGCGAAAGAGCATAATTTTTCGTTATTAGCTCAGGACTGGGAACTGGAAAATTAGGTGGTACCGACATATCCATTTTTGTGTGTTTCGGTGTTAAGATTAGTGCGGTATTGTTTATTGAAAAACAAATTATTTTGCTTTGGGAATATACCTGCAAATACGGTACACGGGTCTCATCAAAATCAACTTCTAGTCACATGTAGAGGTTTGCATGCATGTGTTGCCCATTCTCTCTCTCTTCTCTTTCTCGAACTAACCAATCCATTTATTTCATCTTCGATAACTTAAAATAATTTATATCTCTTAAACTAAAATTTTGATTTCAAAACTTTTTATATATTTGAACTCCTGTCGAAAAGACCTTTAAAACAAGACCGATTTTCAAGACATTTAAATCGGTTCGAAAAATCATGAAACATATTTCACAAAAATCACATCTATTTCAATTCCACATTATTTAAATACTATAATTCACTCTTTTGAAATAAACTATTATGCAATTTCAAATTATCTATTTCATAAGTTGATATTTCAGTTTCATATTGTTTTCATTTTCAGAACAAACATTTCACTTTTCACTTCACAAAAATGTCATCTATTTCAATCCACATATTGCAAATAACATATTTCACTCTTTTAAAATGACCTGTTACACATTTCCAAATAAGCAATTTCACAACTTAACATTTTAATTTTACATAGTTTTCATTTTCAAAAGACACATTTCACTTTCCATTGTTTTCTTTCATAAAAACACATATATTTCAACTTCACATTTTTGAAATGGCATATTTCACTTTTTTGAAATAAACTTTTACACATTTTAAAATAATCAATTTCACATGTTGACATTTTAGTTTCATTTTTTTTCAGAACCCACTTTTCACTGATTTTTTTACATATTTCAACTCTTCCAGGACGAAGAGGACTTCTCGGTCCAACTTTTACTTTTTAAAAGTGTCGAGCACTCACTTTCACGATGTGGAGGACTAGTGGGTTCAGGCGAGGAGGATCCTTCCAGAAAGTATGTGGTGCAACTTTGACAAGGCCACTATCCTAATTTACTGGAGAATTTGGAAAGAGTGGAACACCAACATCTTCGATCTGACAACCTATGGTGCTTGGCGGGGCAACCAGTTTGAGCCTTGTGGCATCCTGTACACACAAAAGTCTTGGTTCTGCCATTAGTGATAGCATGTGTTTGTTTGGGACATCAATCTTATTTATCAGCAGTGTGTGTCGCGTACTATGATTGCTTTCTTCTTGCTGTTAAATCTCGGTATATCTTTCACCGAGCTTCCTTCGCTGGTGCAAGTACAAATTGAAGGAAATATGCCCTAGAGGCAATAATAAAGTTGTTATTTATATTTCCTTATACCATGATAAATGTTTATTATTCATGCTAGAATTGTATTAACCAGAAACTTAGTACATGTGTGAATACATAGACAAAACAGAATGTCCCTAGTATGCCTCTACTTGACTAGCTCGTTAATCAAAGATGGTTATGTTTCCTAACCATAGACATGTGTTGTCATTTGATCAACGAGATCACATTATTAGGAGAATGATGTGATGAACAAGACCCATCTGTTAGCTTAACAACTTGATCGTTTAGTTTTGCTGCTATTGCTTTCTTCATGACTTATACATGTTCCTATGACTATGAAATTATGCAACTCCCGAATACCGTAGGAACACCTTGTGTGCTATCGAACGTCACAACGTAACTTGGTGATTATAAACATCCTCTACAGGTGTCTCCGAAGGTGTTAGTGCTGTTGGCATAAATCAAGAATATGATTTGTCACTCCAAGTGTCGGAGAGGTATCTCTGGGCCCTCTCGGTAATACACATCATAATAATCCTTGCAAGCAAATGACTAATGAGTTAGTCACGAGATGATATATTATGGAACGAGTAAAGAGACTTGCCGGTAACGAGATTGAACTAGGTATGATGATACCGACGATCGAATCTCGGGCAAGTAACATATCGATGACAAAGGGAACAACGTATGTTGTTATGCGGTTTGACCGATAAAGATCTTCATAGAATATGTAGGAACCAATATGAGCATCCAGGTTCCGCTATTGGTTATTTACTGGAGATGAGTCTCGGTCATGTCTACATAGTTCTCGAACCCGTAGTGTCCGCACGCATAACGTTCGATGACGATCGATATTATGAGTTTATGTGTTTTGATGTACCGAAGGTAGTTCGGAGTCCCGGATGTGATGACGGACATGATGAGGAGTCTCGGAATGTTTGAGACATAAAGATTGATATATTTGAAGGTTATATTCGGACAACGGAAGGGTTCCAGGGGTCACCGGATAAATATCGGAGTACTGGGAGGTTACCGGAACCCCCCGAGGAGTCTATGGGCCTTATTGGGCCCTAGTGGAGAAAGAGGGCAGCAAGGGCGCGCCCCCCTTGGCCCAAACCGAATTGGTTTAGGGCTTGGGGGCAGGCCCCTCTTTCCTTCTCCCTTCTTCCCCGACTGGATCAAGAGCTCGTGGGGCGTCATCGAGTTGAACGTGTGCTCAACGCGGAGGTGCCGTATGTTCGGTACTCAGATCGGTTGGATCGCGAAGACGTTCAACTACATCAACCACGTCACTAGACGCTTCCGCTTTCGGTATACGAGGGTACGTAGACACACTCTCCTCGCTCGTTGCTCTGCTTCTAGTAGATAGATCTTGCGTGATCGTAGGAATATTTTGAAATACTACGTTCCACAACAGTGGCATCATGAGCCAGGTCTATGCGTAGATGATATGCACGAGTAGAACACAATGAGTTGTGGGCGATAATAGTCATACTGCTTGACAGCATGTCATACTTTGTTTCGGCTGTATTGTTGGATGAAGCGGCCCGGACCGACATTACGCGTACGCTTACGCGAGACTGGTTCTACCGACGTGCTTCGCACAGGTGGCTGGTGGGTGTCAGTTTCTCCAACTTTAGTTGAATCAAGTGTGGCTACGCTCGGTCCTTGTGAAGGTTAAAATAGCACACTTGACGAAAAATCGTTGTGATTTTTGTATGCGTAGGTAAGAACGGTTCTTGCTAAGCCCGTAGCAGCCACGTAAAACTTGCAACAACAAAGTAGAGGACATCTAACTTGTTTTTGCAGGGCATGTTGTGATGTGATATGGTCAAGACATGATGAGTTATTCGTTATTGTAAAGTTATCGGCAACCGACAGGAGCCTTAAGGTTGTCTCTTTATTGTATGAATTGCGAAGGCCATGTAATTGCTTTACTTTATCACTATGAGTTAGCGATAGTAGTAGTAGCAATATTTGACGAGACGACCATGACTCTACGATGAAGATCATGGTGTCAAGCCGGTGACAATGGAGATCATGACGCTGCTTTGGAGATGGAGATCAAAAGCACAAGATGACGATGGCCATATCATGTCACATACTTTTGATTGCATGTGATGTTTATCTAATTATGCTTCTTATTTTGCTTAGTACGACGGTAGTATTATAAGATGATCCCTTACAAAATTTCAAGGTACAAGTGTTCTCCCTGAGTATGCATCGTTGTGAAAGTTCGTCGTGCCGAGACACCACGTGATGATCGGGCGTGATAAGCTCTACGTTCAAATACACCGGGTGTAAGACAGTTTTGCACATGCAGAATACTCGGGTTAAACTTTACGAGCCTAGCATGTACAGACATGGCCTCGGAACACTGGAGACCGAAAGGTCGAGCGTGAATCATATAGTAGATATGATCAACATAAGATGTTCACCATTGAAAACTACTCCATCTCACGTGATGATCGGACATGGTTTAGTTGATTTGCATCACGTGATCATTTAGATGACAAGAGGGATGTCTATCTAAGTGGGAGTTCTTAAGTAATATGATTAATTGAACTTTAATTTATCATGAACTTAGTCCTGATAGTATTTGCAAATTGTGTTGTAGATCAATAGCTCGCGTTATAGCTCCCCTATGTTTTTGATATGTTCATAGAGAAAACTAAGTTGAAAGATGTTTGTAGCAATGATGCAGACTAGGTCTGTGATCTGAGGATTATCCTCATTGCTGCACAGAAGTATTATGTCCTTGATGCACCGCTAGGTGACAAACCTATTGCAGGAGCAGATGCAGACGTTATGAATGTTTGACAAGCTCCGTATGATGACTACTTGATAGTTTAGTGCGCCATGCTTTACGGCTTATAATCGGGACTTCAAAAATGTTTTGAATGCCACGGAGAATATAAGATGTTCCTAAGAGTTGAAATTGATATTTCATACTCACGCCCGTATCAAGAGGTATGAGACCTCTGACAGTACTTTGCCTACAAAGATGGAGGAGAATAGCTCAACCAGTGAGCATGTGCTCAGATTGTCTGAGTTCTACAATTGCTTGAATCAAGTGGGAGTTAATCTTCCAGATAAGATAGTAATTGACAAAGTTCTCTAGTCACTATCTCCAAGTTACTAGAACTTCGTGATGAACTATAATATGCAAGGGATGACAAAAGTAATTCCCGAGCTCTTCGCGATGCTGAAATTAGCGAAGGTAGAAATCAAGAAAGAGCATCAAGTGTTGATGGTTAACAAGACCACTTGTTTCAACAAAGGGCAAAGGGATAGAAGGGGAACTTCAAGAAGAATGACAAGCAAGATTGTCACTCCCATGAAGAAACCCGAAGCTAAACTCAAGCCTGAAACTAAGTGCTTCTACTGCAAAGGAAATGGTCACTAGAAGTGGAACTGCCCTAGATACTTGGCGGATAAGAAGGATGGCAAAGTGAACAAAGGTATATTTGATATACAGATTATTGATGTGTACTTTACTAGTGTTCATAGCAACCCCTGGGTATTTGATACCGGTTCAGTTGCTAAAATTAGTAACTCGAAACAAGAGTTGCAGAATGAACATATACTAGTTAAAGGTGAAGTGATGATGTGTGTTGGAAGTGGTTCCAAGATTGATATGATCATCATCGCACACTCCCTATACTCTCGGGATTAGTGTAGAACCTAAATAAATGTTATTTGGCATTTGCGTTGAGCATGAATATGATTTGATCATGTTTGTTGCAATACGGTTATTCATTTAAAGTCATAGAATAATTGTTATTCTATTTACATGAATAAAACCTTCGATGGTCATACACCCAATGAAAATAGTTTGTTGGATCTCGATCGTAGTAATACACATATTCATAATATTGAAGCCAAAAGATGCAAAGTTGATAATGATAGTGCAACTTATTTGTGGCACTGCCGTTTAGGTCATATTGGTGTAAAGCACATGAAGAAACTCCATGCTGGTGGGCTTTTGGAATCACTTGGTGCTTGCGAACCATGCCTCATGGGCAAGATGACTAAAACTCCGTTCTCCGGAACAATGGAGCGAGCAACTGATTTGTTGGAAATCATACATACTGATGTATGTGGACCGATGAGTGTTGATGCTCGCGATGGGTATCGTTATTTTCTAACCTTCACTGATGATTTGAGCAGATACGGGTATATCTACTTGATGAAGCACAAGTCTGAAATATTTGAAAAGTTCAAAGAATTTCAGAGTGAAGTAGAGAATCATCGAAACAAGAAAATTAAGTTTCTACGATCTGATCGTGGAGGCGAATATTTGAGTTACAAGTTTGGTCTTCATTTAAAACAGTGTGGAATAGTTTCACAACTCACGCCACCCGGAACACCACAGCATAATGGTGTGTCCGAATGTCGTAACCAAACTTTATTAGATATGGTGCGATCTGTGATGTCTCTTACAGATTTACCATTATCGTTTTGGGTTATGCATTAGAGACAGCTGCATTCACGTTAAATAGGGCACCATCTAAATCCGTTGAGACGACGCCTTATGAACTGTGGTTTGGCAAGAAACCAAAGTTGTCGTTTCTTAAAGTTTGGGGTTGCGATGCCTATGTGAAAAAGCTTCAACCTGATAAGCTCGAACCCATGTCGAAGAAATGTGTCTTCATAGGATACCCAAAGGAAATTGTTGGGTACACCTTCTATCACAGATCCGAAGGCAAGATATTCGCTGCTAAGAATGGATCCTTTCTAGAGAAGGAGTTTCTCTCGAAAGAAGTGAGTGGGAGGAAAGTGGAACTTGATGAGGTTATTGTACCTTCTCCCGAATTGGAAAGTAGTACATCATAGAAACTAGTTCTAGTGATTCCTACACCAATCAGCGAGGAAGCTAATGATGATGATCATGAAACTTTGGATCAAGTTACTACTGAGCCTCGTAGGTCAACTAGAGTACGTTCCGCGCCAGAGTGGTACGGTAACCCAGTTCTGGAAGTCATGTTACTAGACCATGATGAACCTACAAACTATGAGGAAGCGATGATGAGCCCAGATTCCGCAAAATGGCTTGAGGCCATGAAATCTGAGATTGGATCCATGTATGAGAACAAAGTGTGGACTTTGGTTGACTTGCCCGATGATCGGCAAGCCATTGAAAATAAATGGATCTTTAAGAGGAAGACTGACGCCGATGGTAATGTTACTGTCTACAAAGCTCGGCTTGTTGCAAAAGGTTTTTGACAAGCTCAAGGTGTTGACTACGATGAGATTTTCTCACTCGTAGCGATGCTTAAGTCTGTCCGAATCATGTTAGCAATTGCCACATTTTATGAAATCTGGCAAATGGAAAACAAAACTGCGTTCTTTAATGGATTTATTAAAGAAGAGTTGTATATGATGCAACTAGAAGGTTTTGTCAATCCTAAAGGTGCTAATAAAATGTGCAAGCTCCAGCAATCCATCTATGGACTAGTGCAAGCATCTCGGAGTTGGAATATACACTTTGATAAGTTGATCAAAGCATATAGTTTTATACAGACTTGTGGTGAAGCCTGTATTTACAAGAAAGTGAGTGGGAACACTACAGCCTTTCTGATAAGTATATGTGAATGACTTATTGTCGACCGGAAATGATGTAGAATTTTCTGGAAAGCATAAAGGAGTGTTTGAAAGGAGTTTTTTCAAAGAAAGACCTCAGTGAAGCTGCTTACATATTGAGCATAAAGATCTGTAGAGATAGATCAAGACGCTTGATAAGTTTTTTCAATAAGTACGTACCTTGACAAGTTTTTGAAGTAGTTCAAAATGGAACAATCAAAGAAAGAGTTCTTGCCTGTGTTGCAAGGTGTGAAGTTGAGTAAGACTCAAAGCCCGACCACGGCAAAAGATAGAGAGAGAATGAAAGTCATTCCCTATGTCTCAGACATAGGTTCTATAAAGTATGCCATGTTGTATACCAGACCTATTGTATGCCCTGCCCTGAGTTTGGCAAGGGAGTACAATTTTGATCTAGGAGTAGATCACTGGACAACGGTCAAAATTATCCTTAGAGGACTAAAGAAATATTTCTCGGTTATGGAGGTGATAAAGAGTTCGTCGTAAAGAGTTACGTCGATACAAGCTTTGACACCGATCTGGATGACTCTGAGTCTCGATCTGGATACATATTGAAAGTGGGAGCATTTAGCTAGAGTAGCTCCGTGCAGAGCATTGTAGACATAGAAATTTTCAAAATACATACGGATCTGAATGTGGCAGACCCATTGACTAAACCTCTCTCACAGGCAAAAACATGATCACAACTTAGTACTCTTTGGGTGTTAATCACATGGCAATGTGAACTAGATTATTGACTCTAGTAAACCCTTTGGGTGTTGGTCACATGGCGATGTGAACTATGGGTGTTATTCACATAACGATGTGAATTATCAGTATTAAATCACATGGCGATGTGAACTAGATTATTGACTCTAGTGCAAGTGGGAGACTAAAGGAAATATGCCCTAGAGGCAATAATAAAGTTGTTATTTATATTTCTTTATACCATGATAAAAACGTTTTAGAAGTGGGGGAGCTGAAAACGAGAGGCAAATGACAAATAATGTAAGTGCAAGAGATGAGATTTTATGACAAGCACTTGGTTGGCTTGACGTAGAACCTCCCCGGCAATGGCGCAAGAAGTTCTTCCTGCTACTTCTTGAGCTTGCGTTGATTTTTCCCTTGAAGAGGAAAGGGTGATGCAACAAAGTAGAGATAAGTATTTCCCTCATTTGAGAACCAAGGTATCAATCTAGTAGGAGGCACAATAAAGTCTCCAATCTATGCACCTCCACAAACTAACAAACACTTGCACACAACGCGGAAAAGGGGTTGTCAATCCCTTCACGGTCACAAACAAGAGTGAGATCTGATAGAGATAGATTTAAAACTAAAATAAAAAGCTAAATAAAGTAAACACAAAATAATTGCAGCAAGATAATTTTGGGTTTTTTGTTTTATAGATCTGAAAAGATAAGATGGAAACAGACCTGGGGGCCATAATTTTCACTAGAGGCTTCTCTCTCGAAGAAAGCATACGGTGGGTGAACAAATTAATGTCGAGCAATTGATAGAAAAGCACAATTTTATGACGACATCTAAGGCAATGATCATGAATATAGGCATCATGTCCATGACAAGTAGACCGACTCCTGCCTACATCTACTACTATTACTCCACTCATCGACCGCTATCCAACATGCATCTAGAGTATTAAGTTAAAAACAGAGTAACACCTTAAGCAAGATGACATGATGTAGAGGGATAAACTCATGCAATACGATATAAAACCCATCTTGGTACCCTTAATGGGAAAAATACAATACGTGCCTCGCTACCCTGTCTGTCACTGGGTGAGGACACCGCAAGATTGAACCCATCACAAAGCACCTTTCCCATTGCAAGAAATACCAATCTAGTTGGCCAAACCAAATCGATTGATTGAAGAGAAATACAAAGCTATCTTAATCATGCATAAAAGAGTTGAGAGAAGACTGAAATAATATTCATAGATAATCTGATCATAAATCCGCAATTCATCGGATCTCGACAAACACACCGCAAAAGAAGATTAATTACATCGAATGGATCACCAAGAACGTTGAGGAGAACATTGTATTGAAGATCAAATAGAGAAAATAAGCCATCTAGCTACTAGCTATGGACCCATAGGTCTGTGGTAAACTACTCACGCATCATCGGAGGGGCTACAAGGTTCATGTAGATGCCCTCCGTGATCGAATCCCTCTCCGACAGAGTACCAGAAAAGGCCTCTAGATGGGATCTCAGGGGAATAGAGACATGCGGTGGTGGAAAAGTATTTTTGTCTGTTGTTCTAGGTTTTGGGAATATTTGAGAATATATAGGCCAAGGAACGGGGCCAGGGGGTCCTCAAGGGGGCCACAAGCCCTAGGGGAGCGCCCCCTAGGGCGCGCCCCCTAGGGCGCGCCCCCTAGCTTGTCGCCACCTCGAGGATCTTCTGACTTGGACTCCAAGTCCTCCGGATGTCTTCTAGACCAAGAAAAATCATCGTGAAAGTTATATCCCGTTTGGACTCCGTTTGATATTCCTTTTCCATGAAGCTCAGAAACAAGGAAAAACAGAAATTGGCACTGGGAACTAGGTTAATAATTAGTCCCAAAAATAATATAAAATAGCATATTCATGTATATAAAACATCCAAAGTTTATAATATAATAGCATGGAACAATAAAAAATTATTGATATGTTGAAGACGTATCAAGATGCAGCCGCTATGACTCATCCCACCGGAGATGGAACCGAGGCATCCGCGGCAGGACCTAACACAAACCAAGTGGAGTCAAGGCAAGCAAGCAAAGGCGGTCCCAAGGTGGCGGCAAGGAAGAAAGTGGTGCAGCGGCCAGTGTACTTTGTCAGCTCCCTATTACAGGGGGCCAGGTCAAGGTACTTTGGAGTACAGAAGCTGATCTTCGGCCTTGTCATGCCCTCAAGGAAACTGCGCCACTACTTTCAAGCCCATGAGGTCACAATTGTTACCTGCTTTCCACTGCAATGCATATTGAGGAACCCCGAAGCCACCGGCAGGATAGCCGAATGGGCACTAGAGTTTTCAAGCTTTGGTTTGAAATATGAGAGCACTTCAACAATTCAGAGCAGGGCGTTGGTGGAGTTCATTGCAGAATGGACACCCACGCCAGACGAAGAAGTACCAGAGAAAATTCTCCCGTGCAAGGAAGCGCCTAAGGAGTGGATCATGTATTTTGATGGTGTTTTCTCACTACAGGGAGCTGGAGCAGGTGTACTCCTTATCGCGCCCACCAGAGAGCATCTCAAATATGTGGTTCAAATGCACTTTCCCCGGGATAAGCCACCAACAACACCGCTCAGTATGGGGCTCCTTGATGGACTCAGAATTGAGGTGGAGTTGGGAGTCGGGAAACTGATTATTCGTGGAGATTCTCAGCTCATGGTGAAGCAGGTCAACAAAGATTATCATAGTCCGTTGATGGAGGCATACGTAGAGGAGGTGAGAAAGCTGGAAGAGCACTTTGATGGATTACAAGCAGAGCATGTTCCACGTGCAGAAAACAGCATCGCAGATCACTTATCAACGTGCGCCACACACAAGCTTCCTGTGGAACCAAGAACTTTTGTCCTCCACCTCACTCAGCCGTCGGTCTCCCCCTCAACGTTGACCAGGAAAAAGAGAAAGTTAAAATACGGTAAGCATTTCCCGCCAGAGTTTCCTGAAACTGCTGGTAGAGAGGCTGCAGGGGACAACCCCGCTTCAGTTGGTGAGCAGCACCATCCTGTCGAACCCTAGGTTCTCGCGGTCGAGGCGAGCGCTCCCACAAATGAAGAGATGCCTTTAGTCCTTGTTGTCAAGCCACATGCTCCAACTTGGGCGCAACATATAGTCAATTTCCTTCAAACATGAGAGCTTCCCGAAGAGCAAGAAGAAGACGAAAAAGTAGCCCGCCAGTCTAGTATGTACTAGTTTGTCGACGACACACTGTATAGAAAAAGACCAAACGATGTGAAATTGAGGTGCATTTGCCGGGAAGATGGACTAGAGTTGTTGGTAGAGATACACGGGGGCATGTGTGGTTCTCACATTGGATCAAGATCCCTGGTCAGAAAAGCCTTCTGGCTGGGTTTCTATTAGCCCACTACCCTCCAGGATGCAACTGAGCTAGTCACCAAGTGTGAGGCCTACCAGTTCCATTCCAAGAACATTCATCAACCAACACAAGCTCTCCAGACGATCCCTTTATCATGGCCCTTCTTGGTTTCGGGGCTCGATATTTTGGGCCCCTTCCCCCGTGCCATCGGGGGCTTTGAATTATTGTACGCGGCAATCGACAAGTTTACAAAGTGGCATGAGGTGGAACCGGTGAGGAAGGTGACCGCGCAATCAGCTGTCAAGTTCTTGAAAGGATTGGTGTGCCGATTTGGAGTGCCCAATAGGGTAATCACCGATAACGACACCCAGTTCATGAGCCACACCTTTATGGCGTACATCCAAGGCCCTGGTAGTAAGGTCTCCTTCGCCTTTGTTGCTCATCCGTGAAGCAATGGGCAAGTTGAGACGATGAATGCTGAAGTGTTGCATGGGCTCGAGACGAGAACTTTCGATAGGTTGGAAAAATGCGGCAGGTGCTGGATTGATGAGCTGCCGGTGCTTCTTTGGTCCCTTAGAATGACACCAAATCAAGCTACCGGCCAAACACCCTTCTCCCTAGTGTATGGGGTGGAATCAGTTCTCCCCATGGAACTCATATATGGGTCACCTCGAGTACTTACCTACGATGAAGTACAGCAAGAGCAGCTACGGCATGACGATGCCGTGCTCCTCGATGAAGATTACTTCCAGGCCACTGTGCGTGCTACACGCAACCAGCAAGCCCTGCGCCGCTACCATAGCTGCAAGGTTCATGACTGGAGCCTTGAGGAAGGCGACCTTGTCCTTAGGCGTGTTCAGTCCACCAAGGGTTCTAATAAGTTGACACCAAAGTGGGAAGGCCCTTAGCGGGTAGCACGAGTCACCAGACCCGGCGCAGTCCGTCTGGAGACCGAAGATGGCATCAAACTGCAAAGTTCATGGAATATTGAGCATCTTCGTAAGTTCTACCGGTAAGGCGTGGTTGTCGGGCTCAGTCCCCAGCAACCACCTTTTGTACAAGCATTGCTGCAAAACATGTAACCCTTTGTACAAATCCAAGGGCAGACCCTATGCACAGATAATAGAATGAAGCGTTGTCATAAAACTTGCATGCATGTTTTTATTCAGCATGGCTTTATTGTGATTATAATAAATCCTTAAGTAAAATAACTAATTTGTTGTAAAAGGCCACATGCAGTTGTTTTCTCTTCCTTCCTTCTCTTTGATGGTAACATAAGAGTTCCTCAGCGGGTGATCTCCCCGGAAAGAAGGATGAATACGAGCTCGCGCATCGACCCTCAGCAACCCCTCCTTATCGGAGACTATAAAGAGGGCAGCAAACAAAGATAAGTCCTTCCCAACACCCCACGTTCAACTCATGTATGAATAACTTGTACATAGGAAAACCTTGTCGCTTCTGCCTTTCATACTCCCATTCTTGTTTTTGAGTTTACTCTGTAGGAATGGCTGTAGCCATGATCGGGGAGGTTGACTAGGGGCTGTCTTTCATATACGCTCCTGGCCCATTCCTTGTCGAGCAACGAGCGAGGTCCAGTGGTAGCTGTAATGAAAGACGGCAAGGTGCCCTGCTAGAAAACTTTTGTTTACTTGGGGTTATTGAAGGCTCTCCCTTCAGAGTGTCTCTGCGCGCGCACGAAGGCCCAGCAAGCATTCTTTTTCCATTAATGCGTAGATATACAAGTACAAATCTTACTGAGTACAAGCGTGGGCGATAGATTACATTATATTAACTAAAATTTGGCAGGTGCCAACATCTTTTGATTTGAAAAAAGATAAGTGCCCCGTTGTGGCACCCCGGATCAGAGTAACCGGTTTACCATGTATTGCCAGCCCAGAGACCTTGTCTTCTGGCAACACACAACAGCTTGGTACAGAAAGCAACCGCTTTATTGATACTAGCGGACCATAGTTATACATTACAACGGGTAGCAAGGCTGAGCAACACACACGGTGCCGCTGGACAATATGTAAATCATTTAATGAACTTAAAAAGCCTCGGGCGTGAACTATGCAGCAGCGCAACAACGTCGCAGCGGAACTCCATCTCACAGGGACACCGATGTGGATACAGACTAGACTCAGACGGCACTCCTGTCCAGCGAAACTTTCCTGAAATCTGGCATGACACGCCGGGTCAGTACTTTGAATGTACTTGCAAGCTTACAACAAACAAAATCATAATGACAAACAATATCATGATAATTACTTAATATTAAATATGTAGCAACAAACTTAGATGGATATTCACTAACATGCTATGCTCCTGTCTTTGCATAAATAAAACCTTGGTCTATCTTACTCATGATAATTCATTATAACTACAAATTTAGTCATTTCAACAAGATATAAATCGTGATCTTTCCGGTGATCACCAACCTATCCATACTGGGTCTCAAAGCATATCGGTGGCTCTTCCACCAATTTATTATAGTAACAAAATTGTAGAACTTAGTGAACAAAATTTTATTATCTGTTGACCCATGGTGTGACCTACCTTCGAGCATGTCCGTGACCGTGGACTCGGCTATCGATAGATTAATTACACTCTGCAGAGGTAGTGCACTGTAACCACACCACATAACCCATGGCCTCGTTCTCCCATTCGGGTGGACCAACGGCATTCCGACGAAACCCGTCCATTGCAATGACACTCCTTCGGCCACTCCGACTCATTCCTCACTGGAACAGTCCTGGGTGGCCCTGTGCCTACCAAAGGCACACCTACCACCGTCGTGGACAAACAAAAATTGTCCCAAGCGGGAACTCTGTACCATAAAATTAACAACGGGCACACAAGGTTACATCTGCTTACCGGGCCAGGGTACTGCATGCCCATAACCTTCCCTACCTGGAGGTACCGACAGGAGGCATGTCCATGGACAGAATAAAGACCTTCCCATAAAGGTAAATGTGGTTGCACTGGGAAAGACTCGATTCAGTGGCACCATGACCCGGCCAACAATTTATTCAAGTTAAATTATTAACAGTTTCAATTTAAAGAAGTATAAATAACCGGTGTCATACAATGCCATGCAATAAACCAAAATGCAACACATAAACAAATACAATGCCATACGAAAGTATAACTGGGCCAACTTTACTTTTATCAACCTATCTTCACTATTATTCTGGTTATGCTTGACTTTCAATTCATAACAAAATTTTATCTTAGCAAAATTTTATCATAATTACGTATGTAAAAGAAAGTAACTTCACATATACATGTCCATGATCATTCTCAATATCCCAACTCTATTTTAACTATCTTAATAACTTAAACCAAACTCCAACTTTCTGTAAAGTGAATGAAACCAACAATTACAACAACCAAAAGAAATTATTTAACAGAATAATTAACATGCATAATATAAATCATTTATTCAAGTTGGAAAAATCACAAATATTACTGTGGCTTGCCTTAGTTCAAATGAGGCTCACAAGCATCCTGGTGATCCTCAAGACAAGTTTCTTCTTCTGAAAATAAATAAAAGTTCAAAAAGAAACTATCAAGATTCATTCAAAAATTCACCAGAAAATCTACACAGCACCAAATAGTTTCATTTTTGGTGTGCTGCAAGATTTCTTTACCTGGAACACAGTGCAAAAAGAATCAATTCGTTTGGACTTATGGTTAAAAAGCTATTGCAGTTTGAAGTTCTCTGGAATTTATTTAAATTCGGAAATTTAAATAAATAGAATAGGGGGAGGGGGTGACGTCGAAGGCGTAAAAGCCCAGAGCGCCACCACTCATACCGCTTCGCGCGGGTATGGAGAGGCTGACTAGCGGGCCCCGCTAGTCAGGTGAGAGGGAGAGAGGGGAAGGAGCAGAGGCGGCCGCGGCTTCGCCGGAGCGCACGCCGGCGACGCTGCCCCTTGGCTCAAACGAAAAGGATAGATCGACGGAGGGGGTTGAGGTGCACCTGCCCGTACCCGTAGGGTAGCTAGAGGTGGACGGACGGCGTCGGAATGGACCTGGGAGGCGGAGGCAGAACAGGGGGCTCGCCGGAGTTGAAGAAGACGACGAGCTACGGCGCCTTTAGCAGCTCCAGCTAGGTGAAGAGGCTCCACCAGAGAGTGGCGGATGCTCTGGTGAGGTCGCCTTGGGCGGAGAGGGTTTGGAGCTACCCCGACGACCCAAGGGGGATCGCCAGTGAGCTCGAGCTCGGGAATGGTGGCCTGAGGCCTGCCGCACCGGGCCACGGGGGTTCTACTCGATCTGTGGTCGTGTGGGAGTGGAGCTGGGTGCTCGGAGTGGCTGGGAGAGGGTCTATAAATAGGCAAGCGAGAGGGGGGGGAACGGTGCTCCGCCGGCGACACCTGGCTGCGCCCGACGACGAATTGGCGTCAGTGAGAGGGGGAGAAGAAGACGGAGTCACGCGGGAGCTGTGGCCAAGCGGGGACGAGCACAGGGGCGCTGGGGGTGGCGACGAGCACAGTGCGCACCGCACTGTGCCTTGGCCGAACCGCGCCCGTGCTCGCTGCGGCGAGCTCCGGCGTCGGCGAGCGCCATAGGTGGACTGTGGAGATGAAGACGACGATGGTGGCAAGGTTTGGCGCGCTTGGGCAGGCGCGGAAGCGAGCACGCGCTCTACAGAGCGCTCGGCGACATCCAGAGCGCGCCGACTAACTGCCATGGCATGGTGTACACGCGTGGTTACCGCGCGAACTCTGCCTACTGGATGACTTGGTGCCAAAAATCGTGTCTGGTGTGTTGTTCGTGGTAGATAGGAGAGTTCCCCGTGGTTGGTTTAATTCCAGACGTAGTAGAATGAAAGTAACTTGCCTCGTAAGTTTCTGGACAGAAACTTTGAGATCTTACCGAGGTAAAATGGTGAATAGTTGGAGGCTGTGCTTTGGAGGCTAGTGAAGAGTTACTATGGTGAAGATGCACAAGGAGTTTCAGAAGAAGTGGAGCAAGTAAAATGGTAGTTGCTGTAGAAACTACCATTTCTGTCCAGAATAGAAAAGATTTTATGTAGCAAAAGTATTCTAAAAAGTAGTGCACTATTTTTGCTCAGGAATGTGTCTTAGGGTCCAAAGAATATTTAGGAATTTCCTCAGAATTTTATGAGCCAGAAAACTAGGGGTTGCTTTGGAGCACAAAGAATTTAGCTAGGGTTTTGGGGAGTAAAATGAATATTTTTCAGGTATATGATAGTTTGAGATGGATAGGAGGCACTTGGGTGAAAGTCCAGGGTACCCAAGTGTTTTAAGTCCATATGAAATGATTCAAAAATCCCAAGGTTTGAAATAAATTCAAATAAAGTTTTGGCAAATAAAAGAGGGCAACAATTAGGCTGTGACAAACCTCCCCCACTTAGAATGAATCTCGTCCTCGAGATTTGGTTGCTTGGGAAAACCATTCCGGGTAATATGTCTGTAGGAACTCTTCTTGTTCCCAGGTTGATTCTGACTCGGTGTGATGCTCCCATTGGACTTTATAAAACTTCCGTACTTTACTGTGGGTGACTCTTTCCATCTGATCTACAATTTTGAATGGCCTTTCTTCGTATGTTAAATCCTCTGCCAAATCTATGTCGGTTACAGCAGTCTTTTTCTCACGTGGGGATATGCATCGCCTCAATTGTGAGACATGGAACACATTGTGCACATCAGACAATTCCGGGGGCAATTCCAACTGATAAGCAACAGTGCCCACTCGAGAAATAATTGGAAAGGGGCCAATAAATCTGGGTGCCAACTTCCCGCGAGTCTGGAATCTCTTGACTCCTTTCATAGAGGTAACTCGGAGGTATACATGCTCTCCAGGTTCAGAACTGATCTATCGGTGCTTCGCATCGTAATAACTCTTTTGTCGAGACTTGGCCAGTTGTAATCTGTCTCTGATTTCCTTGACTTGTTTCTCAGCTTCCATCATGAGGTCCGTTCCGAAAATACGGCTATCTCCCGTCTGAGACCAGTTTAGCGGGGTACGACATTTGCGGCCATATAAAGCCTCATATGGTGACATCTTTAGGCTGGTTTGGAAGCTGTTGTTGTTGTAGGAGAACTCGGCGTAAGGTAGACAATCTTCCCATTTAGGTCCTTGGGCCAAGAGGCAAGCTCGCAGCATATCTTCCAGTATTTGGTTCACCCGCTCTGTCTGCCCATCTATTTGAGGGTGATATGCTGTACTATATTTTAGGGCTGTCCCCAAAGCTTGATGGAGACGTGTCCAGAAAGCGGATGTAAAGAGTGAACCTCGGTCAGAAGTGATGGTTCGAGGTACTCCATGCAGACTGACTATTCTGGACACATACAGTTGTGCAAGTTGGTCTGCTCGATAGGTGGTCCTGACTGGAATAAAATGGGCTACCTTGGTTAGAGTGTCCATGATGACCCATATTGGATTATTGCCTCGCTGAGTCTTGGGTAATCCCATGATGAAATCCATGCAAACGTCATCCCACTTCCACTATGAAACTGGCAGCGGTTGAAGAAGTCCGGCTGGCTTCTGATGTTCTACCTTTACCTTGTTGCATATGTCGCAACAAGCCACAAAATAGGCAATATCCTTCTTCATTCCATCCCACCAGAATATTTGACGAAGGTCTTCATACATCTTTGTTCCCCCAGGGTGAATAGAATATGAGGACTCATGGGCTTCTGACAAGATTTTCCTTTTTAGGTCTGACTGATTTGGTACACAAATCCTTCCGCGAAATCGGAGAGTCCCAAGGCGATCTCTTGAGAAGTCCGGTGCACGCTCTGCCTGCATATTCTGGGCATGCTTTTGTAAGATAGGATCATCTGGCAGGGCCTTGCGGATTTCTTCTTCAAGTGTGGGGGTAACTTCCAATGTGTTAGTGAGACCAGCCTCAACTATGTTCAGATGGAGTTGAGCAATCTCCTCTTGAAGTTCAACGGGCAAGGAATTTAATATGGTATTTAAACTGACCGGCTTTCGACTGAGTGCGTCAGCCACTACGTTGGCTTTACCCGGGTGGTAGTTTATCCCCAAATCATAATCTTTAACCAGCTCAAGCCACCTTCGTTGTCGGAGATTCAAATCAGGCTGAGTGAATATATACTTGAGACTTCTGTGATCTGTAAAAATTTGGCACTTCTTCCCAATGAGATAATGCCTCCATATTTTGAGAGCATGCACTACCGCGGCCAATTCCAGATCACGCGTAGGGTAATTTCCTTCGTGCGGTCGCAACTGTCGTGATGCATATGCCACCACCTTGCCGTCTTGCATGAGTACGCAGCCAATTCCTTGTCTGGATGCGTCACAGTAGACATCAAAACTGTCATAGATGTCTGGGAAAGTTAATACGGGGGCGGTGGTCAGCCGTTTCTTTAGCTCACTAAAACTTTGATCACAGTCTTTTGTCCATTCAAACTTCTTGTCCTTTTTGAGTAGCTCGGTCATGGGCTTGGCAATCTTGGAGAATCCTTCAATGAAACGATGGTAATATCCCGCCAGTCCAAGGAAGCTCCGAATCTGAGATACGGTTGTGGGTGGCAACCAATTGAGCACATCCTTTGCCTTGCTGGGGTCTACGGCTATACCTTAGGCAGATAGCACATGTCCAAGAAATCCGACTTGTTTAAGCCAGAACTCACATTTGCTGAACTTGGCGTAGAGCTGATGGTCTCTGAGTCGCTGCAACACTGCTCGGAGATGTCCCTTGTGATCCTCTTCACTTTTTGAATATATGAGTATGTCATCAATAAAGACTACCACGAACTTATCAAGGAAGTCCATGAACACTTTATTCATCATGTGCATGAAGAAGGCAGGGGCATTGGTGAGACCAAAGGACATAACTGTATATTCGTAAAGACCGTATCGAGTGGTGAATGCGGTCTTAGGAATATCTTCCTTTTTAATCGTGAGCTGATGATATCCGGTCCGTAAGTCAATTTTGGAGAATAGCTTGGCCCCACTGAGCTGATCGAACAAATTGTCAATCCTTGGCAGCAGGTATTTATTTTTGATGGTGACATCATTCAGCTGCCGATAATCTACACACATGCGGAGGCTGCCATCCTTTTTGCTCACAAAGAGTGCAGGTGATCCCCATGGTGAGGAACTGGGACGGATATACCCTTTCTGGAGCATTTCATCGAGCTGCTTCTTTAAATCCACTAACTCTGATGAGGGCATCCTGTAATATTTCTTGAATAACGGTGCGGTTCCGGGTACCAGATCTATTGCAAACTCAAGTTCTCGGTCTGGCGGCATGCCTGGTAGTTCTTCCGGAAATACATCAGGAAATTCACTGACCACAGGAATTAATTCCAACTCAGCCACGGCGGTGAATATCATTCCCTTCTTTGGTATGCTTTTGCGCGAGTAGAACTTTGTAACTTGCCCTTCTTGACTGATCAAAGTGACTTCTCGGGTTGCACAGTTTATGCATACTTGGTATTGGGTCAGCCAATTCATGCCCAAAATAACATCCAACTGTGCTGACTTGATGAGTATCAAGGAAGTTGGAAAGATTATTCCGTAGATATTTATTTCCAAGCCACGGCAGACCAGACTGCTCTTGATTAAAGATCCCGTGGTTTGTACCAACATATTTTTGCCCAAGAGAGAACAAGAAAAATTGTTTTGGGCAACAAAACTTCGAGAAATAAAAGAGTGGGAAGCCCCCGAGTCAAATAAAATTACTGCAGGTATGCTATTAATAGAAAACATACCGATGACTACTTCGGGGTTTTCCTGGGTTTCATCTGTGGAGAGGTGGTTGACGTGCCCGGTGATGTTTTGCTGGTCCGGGTACGACCCCATGAAGTTGACTTGTGGCCGAAATAAGGCATTCGCCTTGCTGTTCTTGGGACACTGACGAGCATAATGTCCACTTTGCCCGCAACTGAAGCAAGAATTATTACACTGACGCTCCTCATGCACTGGGTTGGTGACAACATTCTTGACTTGGGTAGTAGTCTTGTTAACATTTTGTTGCCAATTGGGCTTGTAGTCTACCCGAGTTTGCTGCCAGGTTCGAGCCTTCTGCATCGGTGGTCCTTCGTTTCTTGGTTCAAACTTACGTTTGTTCTCGTTATTAGCGGGCCGGTTGTCCAGTACGAGCTTGTGTTCTCTTTCCGCAATGAAAGCTTTATTCACCAAAGTTTGGAAATATGGAAAATCAAGCATGCTGAGAGTGCACCTGAGTTGTGAGTTTAATCCTCCAAGAAACCTGTCAATTTTTCTCTCTTCTGTGGCCACGTCATACAGGGAATAACGGGCCAGATGGTTGAATTGTTGCAAATATTCTCCCACAGATAGATTTCCTTGGGCGAGGGAAAGAAACTCACGCTGCTTGGTCTTCATTACTCCAGTAGGGATGTAATATTTTCGGAACTGATCCTTGAATTTGGTCCAGGTGAGTGCATCATCAGCATGCCACATGGCTTTTGTATTTTCCCACCATATGGCAGCAGCACCTTCAAGATAGTGGGTTGCATATGGAACTTTGTCATCTTCGGCTGTACGGGCAAACTCAAGCTTCCTCTCAATGGTTCGCAACCAATCATCGGCATCCAACGGGTCAACTGCCTGACTGAAACTGGGAGGTTGAGTTCGCTGAAAATCTGATAGCTTGGAGTAATGACCATTCTGCTGTCCATTCTAGCCAATCATAGCTTGAACACTTTTTAATACCTCCAGCAGATCATTATTCCTTCTTTCCTCAAACATACGCAGGATTTGTTCAGTGGTAGGCGGACGTGGCGGTGGAGGCGGTGGTATGAATGGCTCGGGGGAGTGTCCTGCCTGTTGGGCGGAGCGACGAACATGAACATCCTCGTGAGCGCTGTTACTGTTGCCTCCCCATGTCATCCTATTATGGATTTTTCCCAAGACAACGCAATCGAGATGAGAAGCATTCAAAAGCAAAAAATAGGTGGGGAAAGCCAGGAACAAAATTCGAGGAAAAACAGAATTGCGAAGAAAACAGAGAATAGAAGATACACAACTTTAGCATAATTATACAAGGATGCATACATGAAAAGAAAATCAACATGCCCGATTACACTACTCTCATACATAAAACATCACGACTCGTACATCGTACATCAGTCTGACAACTGCTAATACACTGGAGCTCTACTGCTCTGCGGGTGCTGCGGGGTTCTCTCTGAAGTTGACTCAGATCCAGAACTGACGAGATTAACGGAAACCTCAGGGTTAAAGGTAACACGGTGACGCTGCCTCGGAGGCTCTCCTTCTGGGGTGGGAGTAGAGTGGATCATAGGAGCTACAGGGGTAGTGAGGAGTGAGATCCACTCAGCAGTGGCACTAAGAGGAGTTATGGTCGAGGTGCCCGAGCTACTAGGAGGGATTACCGGTGAATTAGGGGAAACGGAACTGGGGACGTAAGAGGTGAATCCCAAGGAAGCGGGAATGGTGTAGACCTAGTAGTGGCTAAAACAATACGAGCATGAGTCAACTCGCGTGCTAGCTCGTGGATCATGAGGTAACTAGCAGTGATATAACGGGAAAGATGGCTAGCAACGCTATCAGACTCCGGATCAATTTCAGGGAAATGAATACAATCGTTATAGTGTAAAGAAGGGTAGTATTGGAAACCTGGGTGGTTCTGCATGCGGACCTCGCTGTGACGGAGCTCAACAAAGGTCTCGAATGCAGCAAATTGGACGGCTAGCGAAGCGGTAGAAGCGTGACCGCTTCGAGAGGTACGAGTATAGGAGCTGGAATCAGAATGGACGCGCATAGTCACCACTGCGTGATATTCATATATTGAGTCAGCTAGACGCTCCCGGTACACCCGATAAACTGGGTCGTCTCCATGAGGGTACAGCCGACGCCACACGTTGCGGAGGAGGTGCGGTGACGTGTACGGCATCAGCTGCAACTGGCACGGATACGGCACCGGAGCCATCTACACTCACAACCATCATCAGGTTATCATAAAAATAATACAAGTATATATAAAGCAATAACCAACTAGATAGACTACTGGCACTCAACCTAAACGTTTATCTAGCGTTTAAACAACACGTCCTAGTCTAACGCATCCTACAGTCAACGCGGCTCTGATACCAAGCGTTGTGGCACCCCGGATTAGAGTAACCGGTTTACCTTGTATTGCCAGCCCAAAGACCTTGTCTTCTGGAAACACACAACAGCTTGGTACATAAATCAACTGCTTTATTGATACTAGCGGACTATAGTTATACATTACAACGGGTAGCGAGGCCGAGCAACACACACGGTGCCGCTGGACAATATGTACATTATTTAATGAACATAAAAGGCCTCGGGCATGAACAACGCAGCAGCAGAATGACGTCGTAGCGGAACTCCATCTCATAGGGACACCGATGTGGATACGGACTAGACTCAGACGGCACTCCTTTCCAGCGAAACTTTCCTGAAATCTGGCATGACACGCCAGGTCAGTACTTTGAATGTACTTGCAAGCTTACAGCAAAAAAATCATAATGACAAACAATATCATGATAATTACTTAATATTAAATATGCAGCAACAAACTTAGATGGATATTCACTAACATGTTGTGCTCCTGTCTTTGCATAAATAAAACCTTGATCTATCTTACTCATGATAATTCATTATAACTACAAATTTAGTCATTTCAATAAGATATAAATCGTGACCTTTCCGGTGATCACCAACCTGTGCATACTGGGTCTCAAAGCATATGGTGGCTATTCCACCAATTTATTATAGTAACAAAATTGTAGAACTTAGTGAGCAAAATTTTATTATCTGTTGACCCATGGTGTGACCTACTTTCGAGCGTGTCCGTGACCGTGGACTCGGCTATCGATAGATTAATTACACTCTGTAGAGGTAGTGCACTGTACCCACACCATGGAACCCATGGCCTCGTTCTCGCATTCGGGTGGACCAGCGGCGTTCCGACGAAACCCGTCCATTGCCATGACACTCCTCCGGCCACTCCGACTCATTCCTCACTGGAATAGTCCTGGGTGGCCCTGTGCCTACCAAAGGCAGACCAACCACCGTCATGGCCAAACAAAAATTGTCCCAAGCGGGAACTCGGTACCATAAAATTAACAACGGGCACACAAGGTTATGTCTGCTTACCGGGCCAGGGTACTGCATGCCCATAACCTTCCCTACCTGGAGGTACCGATAGGAGGCATGTCAATGGACAGAATAAAGACCTTGCCATAAAGGTAAATGTGGTTGCACTGGGAATGACTCGATTCAGTGGCACCATGACCCGGTCAACAATTTATTCAAGTTAAATTATTAACAGTTTCAACCTAAAGAAGAATAAATAACCGGTGTCATACAATGCCATGCAATAAACCAAAATGCAACACATAAACAAATACAATGCCATACGAAAGTATAACTGGGCCAACTTTACTTTTATCAACCTATCTTCACAATTATTCTGGTTATGCTTGACTTTCAATTCATAACAAAATTTTATCTTAGCAAAATTTTATCATAATTACTTATGTAAAAGAAAGTAACTTCATATATACATGTCCATGATCATTCTCTATATCCCAACTATATTTTAACTATCTTAATAACTTAACCAAACTCCAACTTTCTGCAAAGTGAATGAAACCAACAACTACAGCAACCAAAAGAAATTATTTAACAAAATAATTAACATGCATAATATAAATCATTTATTCAAGTTGGAAAAATCACAAATATTGTTGTGGCTTGCCTTAGTTCAAATGAGGCTCACAAGCATCCTGGTGAACCTCAAGACAAGTTTCTTCTTCTGAAAATGAATAAAAGTTCAAAAAGAAGCTATCAAGATTCATTCAAAAATTCACCAGAAAATCTACACAACACCAAATAGTTTCATTTTTTGTGTGCTGCAAGATTTCTTTACCAGGAACGCAATGCAAAAAGAATCAATTCATTTGGACTTATGGTTAAAAAGCTATTGTAGTTTGAAGTTCTCTGGAATTTATTTAAATTAAGAAATTTAAATAAATAGAATAGGGGGGGGGGGGTGATGTCGAAGGCATACAATCCCAGAGCGCCACCACTCATACCGCTTCGCGCGGGTATGGAGAGGCTGACTAGCGGGCCCCTCTAGTCAGGTGAGAGGGAGAGAGGGGAAGGAGCAGAGGCGACCGCGGCTTCGCCGGAGCGCACGCCGGTGACACTGCCCCTTGGCTCAAACGAAAAGGATAGATCGACGGAGGGGGTCGAGGCGCACCTGCCCTTACCCGTAGAGAGGTGGACGGACGGCGTCGGAACGAAGCTCGGAGGCGGAGGCAGAACAGGGGGCTCGCCGGAGTTGAATAAGACGGCGAGCTACGACGCCTACAGCAGCTCCAGCTTGGTGAAGAGGCTCCACCAGAGAGTGGCGGAGGCTCTGGTGAGGTCGCCTTGGGCGAAGAGGATTTGGAGTTACCCCGACGACCCGAGGGGGATCGCCGATGAGCTCGAGCTCAGGAATGGTGGCCTGAGGCCTGCCCGGCCGGGCCACGGGGGTTCTACTCGATCTGTGGTCGTATGGGAGTGGAGCTGGGTGCTCGAAGCGGCTGGGAGAGGGTCTATATATAGGCGAGCGAGAGGGGGGGGGACGGTGCTCCGCCGGCGACACCTAGCTGCGCCCGGTGACGAATTGGCGTCAGTGAGAGGGGGGAGAAGAAGACGGAGTCACGCAGGAGCTGTGGCCGAGCGGGGACGAGCACATGGGCGCTCGGGGTGGCGACGAGCATAGTGCGCACCGCACTGTGCCTTGGCCGGACCGCGCCGTGGTCGCTGCGGTGAGTGCCGGCATCGGCGAGCGCCAGAGGTGGACTGTGGAGATGAAGACGACAATGGTGGCGAGGTTTGGCGCGCTTGGGTAGGCGTGGAAGTGAGCACACGCTCTATAGAGCGCTCGGCGGCATCCAGAGCGCGTCGACTGACTGCCATGGCATGGTGTACACGTGTGGTCACCACGCGAACTCTGCCTACTGGATGACTTGGTGCCAAAAATCGTGTCTGGCGTGTTGTTCGTGGTAGATAGGAGAGTTACCCGTGGTTGGTTTAATTCCAGACGCAGTAGAATGGAAGTAACCAGCCTGGTAAGTTTCTAGACAGAAACTTTGAGAGCTTACTAAGGTAAAATGGTGAATAGTTGGAGGCTGTGCTTTGGAGGCTAGTCAAGAGTTACTAAGGTGAAGATGCACAAGGAGTTTCAGAAGAAGTGGAGCAAGTAAAATGGTAGTTGCTGTAGAAACTACCATTTCTGTCCAGAATAGAAAAGATTTTCTGTAGCAAAAATATTCCAAAAAGTAGTGCACTATTTTTGCTCATGAATGTGTCTTAGGGTCGAAAGAATATTTAGGAATTTCCTCAGAATTTTATGAGCCAGAAAACTAGGGGTTGCTTTGGAGCACAAAGAATTTAGCTAGGGTTTTGGGGTGTAAAATGAATATTTTTCGAAGAAAAATATTCCATGAAGTATATTAGGGTGGTCCAGAGGTATATGATAGTTTGAGATGGATAGGAGGCACTTGGGTGAAAGTCCAGGGTACCCAAGTGTTTTAAGTCCATATGAAATGGTTCAAAAATCCCAAGGTTTGAAATAAATTCAAATAAAGCTTTGGCAAATAAAAGAGGGCAAAAATCAGGCTGTCACACCCGTAATGCCTTTCTTGTCCCTCTCCTCCTAGGGATCAGCTCAATAAAGAAAAGGGGGCGAAAGGAGCGCCTAGCTAGGATTCGACGCCTCCCCGCCAGGCTAGCAGGACGCGACTCCTGGAGGATTAGAGGGACGCTGCCCCTAGGCATGGCGGATGAAGCCAGCAAGGATGATGAAGCCGGAGGGCAAGTGCAGATGGTGGTGCTGCCAGAGCCCAGCTGGTGATGATGGTGCTGCCGATAATCACACCACGTTAGAGCCATCATCCCTGCTCTTGAAACTTAATGGGTTGCCGCCGCCATTACCCTCCTCGTCGTTATCGCTCCAGGGGGTGCCTCCGCCACCGTTACAGACGAGGCGAACGCCAAGCGTCCTGAAGAGCCTCATAGAGAGCATGGTCATCCCCGCCAACCCGAGGCAGGGGAGATTCCCTGCCCCTAAGTAGTATGCGCAGGCGAAAGCCTCCCACCCATGTGCAGGATACATAGTGCCATGGGCGGAAAACTCTGTCGCAACCCATGATGGACCGCTGCTGCAACCGCTCGCATGCAGTCAATGGATGCGTGGGCGATATTCCTCCTCCGCCTTGAAGAAGTAGAGGAGGAACTGCAATCGACTATGGCACTGCATCTCCACTATAAACTCCCACGGTAGAAGCGAGTGGGTTGCCGGGAATGATCCTGTCGGAGCCGACCTTGCCGGGGGCTGATCCTGCCGGGGCTAATCCTGCCGGGGATGAGCCCACCGGGATTCAAGCCTTGTATGCCGCGGCAGCAGAGGCCCGGGAAGAGGACGGGGCCGAGGAGGCGGAGCACCCCAGGGGGGGTGGCTCGCAGCAGGCTCATAAGCCCCCGAGCCAGTCTTGGACCAGCACCCTTATAGGCGGGTGGCTAGTCGGGGCACAACGGCTCCTGCTCCGGCACCTGCCACCAAGAAGGTAAAGAAGACCACCTCCAATGGCAGCAAGCCAGACACCGTGTGCTGGCAATCTTCTCGCCTTTCCGTGGCTAAAACCCCTCCCGCTGTCAGGACCGGTCCTTCAGTAAACTAATTACCGGAAGACCGACCTTTTTATTAAACCAGCGAGGAAGATTATTTCTTGCTGGCAGACAATTACTTGATACAGAATTCCAGTACACTGAATATTATACAAGGTTGAGCTGGGGTTGCTCAACAATTTTATTACAAGCGCGCCAATATAGTACATATTGGCGGATATGACACAAGGCAGGGTGGCATACTACTAACTCGTAATAAAAGGTGGTTGTTATGTCACAATGAAGTGGGTGACGTGACTCCAATATAATACAGTTCATCGAGTGTCGGAGTGAGACCCGATGAATTTATTTGGTGGTAAGCCGAAGCGGTTATAAAACAGTGATCAACTCCAGGATCGCAAGGGACTGACTGGGACTCCACTAGACGTCGGACTCGTTATCGAACTCTTCATCCAAGAGATCGCCTTCGTCCACATCTGGCCAAATCAACAAGCCAGGTGAGTACTTTGAATGTACTCGCAAGACAGTTCGGACTTAAGATATAATAAATGCCAACATGATGCATGTGAGTATTCTAACAGAAATGCGACCAGATAAAAATATTAGTGTGCTGTATGCAATAATAGAAGTCGGGCGGTAATCCTCCCGAAATCCATAAGATAAATGGAACGAGACCAAACGAGTGTCTGAGTGACGCCCCGTGAGAAAATAATAAAAGAAAACAGGCCTCAGTCGGGCGTCTGAGCGACACCACATAAAGGGCTTATGGCAAAAATAAATAACAAGAATGCCTCAGTCGGACGTCTGAGCGACATCGCATAAAGGGCTTATAATTAAAAAGAATGCCATAGTCGGACGTCTGAGCGACATCACATAAATGGCTTATAAATAAAAAGAATGCCACAGTCGGACGTCTGAGCGACATCACATAAAGGGCTTATAAATAAAAAGAATGCCACAGTCGGACGTCTGAGCGACATCACATAAAGGGCTTATAAATAAAAAGAATGCCACAGTCGGACGTCTGAGCGACATCACATAAAGGGCTTATAAATAAAAAGAATGCCACAGTCGGACGTCTGAGCGACATCACATAAAGGGCTTATAAATAAAAAGAATGCCATAGTCGGACGTCTGAGCGACATCGCATAAAGGGCTTATAAGTAACAATAGTATAATGATGAAATACTTCTGGAAGTAAATCAATATAGAGATAGTTGGTGAGTTCATCTACCAAATGAACTTGACGAAATCACTACTCTTGTTACCATCAAGAATTTACTAGAGACGGTCACCGGGTTGACACGAAGATTGACCCTAGGCCATAAACACGGCTACTCGAAGGATTTAACTCTGCAGAGCTTGTACTATTAACTCATAGCCAACGAATTCTACTAGACCCGGGGACTAGTTCCGTCTACGGTGTTTTAGCAGAAACCCAACTAACCAGTACACACCCATTTCACATCCTGTTGTCCGGAATCACCCGTGACAACGTTCACGAAAAACTTTAAGACGGGGAGGCTACAACCTCGAATAGCATGGGATCAAATTTATATATGCGCGCTCTAAGGGGTGCCCCCCTCTCGGTCCCAACTGGAAACACCCATGCCCCTGACCGGATGACGGGCTTTAACCCAGGGCCATGGAACCCTCATCCCGGCCCCTCTACTTGGTGTGTACTCGGGAAGTGGTTTACAACTGACTAGACCGCAATCTTAACAGACGGCCTATGATAGTACCAAAAGGAGATGAACGGAATCACGACATGATCTCCGTTGATACTAAGTTAACCAACTACTGGCATGCTCCAACAATACCAGCATACCACCCATCATGCCACCACATGGTCGAGGTGGTTCAAACATTATCATTCTGGGCTCACCCGAAGCTTGCTTGCATGAAATATAACCATACACAAATGCATTATGTGACCATGCTTATGAGAAGAACTACTGGAGCAAACATGCAACACACTCATCATATCAAAGGTTCAAACATGCTTGCCTGGTTCGGAGTAGTCGGAGGCTAATTCGATGAGGTTCGCGGCTCCGTCACGTCCTTCGGTATCTACGTATTCAAACAAATGGATACTAACATAAATACCGCGTGTGCAAATAAAGTTTCTCCAAAAATCTTCACATAAATATGACAAAAAACTAGATAGAAAACTAAAGAGGACAGAAAAAGAATCAACCCAAAATCATCTTTAGTTAAAAAGATATTAGAGTTTCTGTCCAAGGACTCATCTGTAATGAAACAGAAAAATTCCAGGGGCTAGAATAGAAAACAGAAAAGCGAACCGGTACGCAGTACGCCAACCGAAGAAGGAAACGTACTTCGCCCGAAGGAGCTTTCTAGAAAAATGGTTTGGGGGAGAGGTGAGAGGCTGACGAGGGGTCCCACTCGTCGGGTTTGAACTCTGAGACAGAGTCGCGCCGGCGCCAGGTGCTGCGGTGGTCGCCGGCGCCAATCCACGGCGAGCTAGGGGGAGAAAAGGGTACGCACAACTTCTCGGTGATCTTCCGCGTCGATTGGTGGTGGAGTTGAGCGTCGGCGAGCCCCACGTCGACGGCGACCCTGTCTCCGGCGGACGGCGGCTCGGGTGGTCGTGGGTCTCGTCGAAGAGGATCTCTGGGGTCAAATTGGAGTGGGGGTTAGGTTTAGGTAGGTGCCAGGGTGCTACGCTCGAGTCCACGGCGGTGGAGGAGCTCTCACCGGAGAGAACCCTGCTGGAGCCCGAGGCGGACGGAGTTGGCTGGAGTTGGAGAAGAAGGGTCCCTCGAGGCTCTTCCTGAGGCTGGGCGCGGTCTAGGGAGATGGTGGAGGTGTGCGGGCTCGAGAACGAGCTCGGGAGTGCTTTATATAGCCGGCCCGAGGCGGTTGCCGTGAACGGGATAAGTCCGGCGAGCGATTACGGCGATGCAGTGGCTGGACGGCGGGTTTAGGGGCTTGAGCATCGACTAGGAGGTGTAGTGGTTCCATTCCCGTGCCTAACTCAGCAGGGGAGAGATGATCACGGGCTGTCCTCGACGGAACGGTCGTGCGGCATGTCGGCGGCAGAAAACACGCTTTGCGCGCGCCAGGCCACGGCGACAGTGCGGCAGGCGTGCGCTGGCAGTGGAGATGGCCACGCGGAGCGCTGGGGTGACTTGGGCGGCGCCAAACGGCGTTGAGCCGCGGGGTGACTTCTGCCAGCCGCCACGGGCGGTTCTGTTGCCGTGGAAGTCGCCGGCGTGGTCGGGCCAGGGCGCCATCGACGCCCAGAAGCAGCCAAGCGAACGTGCGGCGCGTTGGATAAGCAGGAGGTGTAGTGTGCGTCGATCCAAGGCAGGTACTGGCGAGATTGTCGCTGCGGTTCTGACGAACTGACGAACTGTCGAACTGTACTGTCGACAGTTTCAGTTAACAGTTTCTGAACCTGACAGAACAGTGCATGCTATGTGTTCGATGAAATGATTCTGGCATGTGTGAAATGTTTCTCGGGTTGATATTTGGTGGAGTGGCCTCTTGATGCATCTAGAGGCTGCTTGATTTTTCACAGAATTTTTAGAAGAAGATAAATATGAATTTCACCAAAATTTGCAAATCTGGTCCAAACTTGCAGCAGGTGAAATTTGAAAATTTTGAACTGTGGACCAGTGAAACATGATGGATCTAGGTTGTGGGTACTAAGGACTATCTAGGAAAGTTTTTTTGGAATCAAATAACAAGATGGATATGGTGGTTCCTTTGTAAATCACCAAGGTCCACTATAAAAGATAGAAATTGTTTTTGGAGTAAAATAAATAGAGGAAAAATCCCAATAAGGTCAAAACTTACTAGAATTGATGAGAGACTTGTCCTAAGGTGTGAAGAGGGTCTTGGAGAGAAACATTTCTGTTGGGGTCATGGCAAGATGAAGGTTGGGGGGGAAGATAAGTCCAAGGTCAAACCTGAGAGGTATAAATCAAGAAGGGGAGAATTCAAACAACCTCTTTTGAAACTCAACTTGTGCTTGAGCCAACACAAGAGAAAATCTTCAAGATCAAAAAACCAAGCTTGAGAAAACACATGAACTTTGGCCAGAAGAGATTTTAGAAGGGTCTTAAGAAAAGATCAAACAACCCCCTTCCAAAAGGCCCAAAAGTTTGGAAGAAAAACCAAACTAAAAATTTTGGGGTGTTACAACACCTACCCCCTTAGGAAAAATCTCGTCCCCGAGATTTCAGCTGATCCTCAAATAGGTGTGGGTGTTCTATCCGAAGGAAATCTTCCCTTTCCCATGTTGCCTCATCCTCTGTGTGATTACTCCACCGAACCTTGAGAAATTTAATGGTTTTCTGACGGGTTCTTCTTTCAGACTCCTCCAAAAAATTTACTGGGTGTTCCCGGTAGGTGAGATCTGGTTGTACGTCAAGGTTTTCATGTGACACATGCTTCTCTGGGTTGCTTACACACTTCCGTAGTTGCGTAACGTGGAACACGTCGTGGACGTCTGATAGTTCCTTGGGAAGGTCCAGCTGATAAGCTATTGTGCCTTTTCGTGCAATTATACGAAAGGGTCCGATGAATCGAGGTGCTAGTTTCCCTTTGATTTTGAATCGTTGCAGTCCTCTCATAGGTGATACACGTAAGTACACGTCTTCACCGGGCTCAAAACTTATTTCCCGATGCTTTTGATCGTAGTAGCTCTTCTGTCGGCTTTGGGCTGTTTTGAGTCGATCCCGTATTATTTTTACTCTCTCCTCGGCTTCCTTCAACATATCTGGGCCGAATATACAACTGTCCCCTGTTTCTGACCAGTTTAATGGAGTACGGCATCTTCGTCCGTACAAGGCTTCGAAAGGTGCCATCTGCAGGCTAGCTTGGTAACTATTGTTGTATGCAAACTCGGCATATGGTAAGCTTGCCTCCCAACTGGTCCCATATGTGAGGACACATGCCCTTAGCATGTCTTCAAGTATTTGATTTACTCGTTCCGTTTGTCCTCCAGTCTGGGGGTGATAAGCGGTACTGAACGTTAGTTCGTTCCGAGGGCTTGTTGCAACTGGTCCCAAAATTTGGAGACGAACTAAGTGCCTCTGTCGGATATTATAGTCTTTGGAACCCCATGTAGGCATACTATACGGGCGAGGTAAAGCTTGGCAAGCTTTTGGGTGGTGTGGGTTGTCTTGACTGGTATGAAGTGTGCTACCTTGGCCAGTCTATCTGTGATGACCCATATGGCATCATTACCGTGTTGTGACCGTGGTAGTCCAACAATAAAATCCATTCCAATATCATCCCATTTCCACTCTGATATCTTGTTTGGCTGTAATAGCCCTGCGGGTTTTTGGTGCTCGGCTTTAATGCGTTGACATGAATCGTAGCATGCAATAAATGTGGCTATATCCCTCTTCATGCCGTGCCACCAAAATCTTTCCTGAATGTCCTTGTACATTTTCGTCCCTCCAGGCTGGATTGAGTATGGAGCGGTGTGGCTTTCTGCTAGAATTTGCTGTTTAAGGTCGTTGTTATTTGGTACGCAAAGTCTGTCTCCGAACCATAATATTCCTTCACTGTCTATGGTGAATTCTGAGGCCTTGCCCTGACTTACTTTTCTTTTTATCCCTTCGATGCTGGGGTGCCCGTGCTGAGCCTTCTTTATTTGTTTTATCAGCGTAGGATGTATTTCCAGATTTGACACTTCGCCTTTAGTGACCATCATTAGGTTGAGTCTGGCGAATTCTTGCTGAAATTCGGGTCTCAGGTTCTGTAGGCTGCCGTTGTTCGGGCTAGGGTTACGGCTGAGAGCATCTGCTACCACATTTGCTTTTCCTGGGTGATAGTGAATACCGACGTCATAATCTTTTACCAATTCCAGCCAGCGTCGTTGTCGTAAGTTGAGTTCTGGCTGCGTGAAAATATATCTAAGGCTCTTATGGTCCGTATATATTTCACAGCGATTCCCAAGCAAAAAGTGCCTCCACTCCTTGAGTGCATGAATGACTGCTGCCAACTCCAAATCGTGAGTAGGATAATTTTCTTCATGTTTTCGCAGTTGCCGGGAGGCGTAGGCGACTACTTTGCCTTCTTGCATTAGTACGCATCCGAGGCCTTTTCGGGATGCGTCGCAATATACTTCAAAGCTCTTGTGTATGTCTGGTACAATCAATACTGGGGCTGTTGTTTACCTCTTTTTGAGTTCTTGGAAGCTTTTCTCACATGCTTCGGTCCATACGAACTTCTTATCCTTCTTGTGTAACTGTGTCATTGGTTTGGCCATGGTGGAAAATCCTTCAATAAACCTTCTGTAATATCCGGCCATATCGAGGAAACTTCATATATCCGTTACACTGGCTGGTGACTTCCAACCAAGTACGGCCTTAACTTTATCCGGGTCCATAGCAATTCCTTCTTGTGTTAATACGTGTCCTAGGAAACCCACTTGTCTCAACCAAATTCACATTTGCTGAATTTGGCGTAAAGTTGGTGTTTCCTTAATTCTCCCAGTACAATGCGGAGGTGTTCAGCATGTTCTTCCAGTGTCTTTGAATATACCAAGATATCATCAATAAATACCACCACAAATTTGTCCATGAATTTCATAAATACTTTGTTCATGAGGTGGACGAAATATGCGGGGCCGTTGGTCAGTCCAAACGGCATTACTGTAAATTCATAAAGTCCGTATCTGGAGGTGAATGCTGTTTTCGGGATATCTTCTGTTCGTACTTTCAGTTGATGATAACCTGACCTTAAGTCAACTTTTGAGAAAACCTTGGCTTGCGCGAGCTGGTCAAATAAATCATTTATTCGTGGCATCGGATATTTGTTCTTGATTGTGACCATGTTGAGCGCTCGGTAGTCTATACACAATCTCATGGTCCCATCCTTCTTTTTGGCATATAATACCGGCGAACTCCAAGGTGAGGAGCTGGCCCGTATAAATCCTTTGTCTAGCAGTTCCTTTATTTGCTTCTTTAGTTCAATCAACTCGGATGGTGCCATTCTGTACGACTTCTTGTATATGGGGGTGGTTCCAGGTGCTAGCTCAATAATGAATTCTATTTCTCTGTCTGGTGGCATGCCTGGTAGTTCTTTGGAAATACGTCCGGAAATTCACATACAACTGATACTTTGCTTAACTCAGAAGTGTCTACCTTGTTTAATTTTGGTTGCCGCGACACTGGTCTTTCCTGAGCTGCGACTCTTATTGTCTTTCCGTGATGATGAGTAAGAATCACTGTCCTGTTGAAGCAATCGATAAATCCTTTATTGGTGGTTAGCCACTCCATACCCAGGATAACATCCAGTCCCTTGTTTTCCAACATGATGAGGTTTGCGTGAAGTTTTAATACCTCAATTTCAATGGTCAAACCTTGGCAGTAATTCTGAGTGACCTGCTTACTTCCAGGGGACTTGATGGTCATTGATTTTCCCAAAGGAAGTATCGAAAAACCATGTTGCAAAGCAAAACTCTTCGAAATGAACGAATGAGAAGCTCCAGAATGAAACAAAACCGTGACAGGTATTGTGTTGACAGGGAACGTACCGAGTACGATATCCGGGGCATCCTGTGCTTGCTCCTTGGTCACATGGTTCAGGTGGCCTTTCCTGTGATTGTTATTGGGGTTGAAGTTGTTACGCTTGGGCGCGAAATTGTTTCCGTTGCTGTTTGGCTTCGGTGCTGAGTTTCTTGGCTTTGGGCACTATTTAGCATAGTGTCCCTCTTCTCCACATGCGTAGCAGGTAACACCCGGGCGATAGGTGAAATCCTTGTCTCTTGCATGAAAATTCTTGTTTGGACGTGTGTCATTTGTCGCGGGTTTGTTCGCTCCATTTCTCTGGAAATTTACCTTATTCTTGTTGTTGCGAGGGTGGTTGGTCTGATCCCTTTTTCTCTTGCGAATGTCTTCTGGACTGCGACGTTCATTCTCCAACGTAATGGCTTTGTCCACCAATGTCTTGAAATCCGGAAAAGTGTGTACGACTAACTGGCATTTTAGTGTTGGTGCCAGTCCGTCCAAGAATTTTTCCATCTTCTTGTTTTCAGTCATACGCTCTTCGTTGGCATAACGGGATAATTGCGTAAACTGACTGTTGTACTCAGGTACTGTCATGCCCCTTTGCTTGAGGTCATCAAATTCTCTTTTCTTGATCTTCATAATGCTCTTAGGGATGTGTGCCCCACGAAAGCCTTCCTTGAAATCTTCCCAGGTGATATTATTTATGTCGGGATACATAAGCAGAAAATTTTCCCACCATGACGCGGCTGCTCCAGTAAGGTAATGTGGTGCGTACAGCACCTTTTCACGGTCTGAGCATTGTGCCACAATTAATTTCCTTTCAATATCTCAAAGCCAATCATCGGCCTCAAGAGGTTTGTCTGTGTGCGAAAACGTCGTTGGACGTGTCTTATGAAATTCAGATAATTTCGAGTGCTGCTGGTATGGCTCACGGTGGTTTCCCATGTTAATGACATGGTTCATCATTTCTTGGTGCTGTTGCCGACTTTGCTCGTAAAGGCGGCACACTTGAGAAAATGCTGTTTCACTTCCCTGCTGACTTGACTGCCCCTGTGTGAAATTGTTGTCTGTCTGCGTGCCATAATTTTCCTCCGGCGGCCTTGGCATGGAACGCGTCCAGGGACGAGTCATTTCTTACTCTGGGGTATTATTGCAGAAATCATGAGAAGAACCGAGCAGCAAAACGAACCAAGATTTTGTAAAAGCGACAAAACACGAGCTCCTGAGAGATTTTTGAAATAAACTGCTAGATTGCGCACGGAGAAGGACCGCCTAGTACATATTTTACATGCGGGTTCTAATTATACATACGTCACTCAGGGTGTGCGTACACATTCCTGACATGTTATTTGAGCTAGTGCACTCCTCCAAGATCCTACATGATGCGCAAACAGACTACTCCCATCAACCTATTTTACATATCACACACATATTACAAGCGAGCACAGTGCGTCGTGGAATAACACACTAGTCAGAGTTGTTGAAGATTTCCCTCGGCCTGCCGAGGGTAAGGCCCAGTGGTGCTGGAGACTCAACTTCCTCCTCACTAATAGGCTCCAGGCGCGGAGTATGGGTACGAGGTGTTGAAGCAGGTGCAGCAGGCGGTGCAGCTCTGACTGGGGTAGGAGCAATGACCTGGTCAAACTCCTCAGTGGTAGGCAGATGGCGAGCATTGGCTAAGATGGAAGGTGCGTAGGATGCGGCGGACGAGACAAATGTCATTGGTGGCGCTGTATGGAGTAGCTCCCTCCTGTTGGCGGAGCCACTCTGGACCAATTCCATACGAGTAGCCACCAAGTCGTCCACAAGATTATCAAAGGCGGCCTCCGGTGCCTTAAGGTATTCAACCATTGATTAAATGGCTTCATCACGTTCCCCATTTGCGCACGCAAATGCATAGTGACACGTGTAGGGCACGAGGCATGGGAGGTAACGGTAGCGACGAGTCTTCATTGAAGGAAGGATGTCCCTGAGACGAGCTATCGCCTCACGGGCAGCCATTTGCATGGCATGCCTCTCCGTAGGCATGGCTCTGCCCACAAATCGGAGGCAGCACACTTCAGAACGCCCTCCCTTGAAGTGCACCACGGCCTGGTGCATTGACACGCTGTCGTTAAGCTTGTGACGGTAGAGTGTAAGCTCGTGACGGGTTGATGGCCCAATCGCGACTTTGGTGATGGCGAAGAGGAGCTTGACAAACCCCTCAGGAATGTTGGCGAACACCTGTGCATCACAGTCGTTGCTGGCCATCTACAAAAGTAGACAAAAATTCCGAATAGTCAAGTCATAAATTTATGATGACCAACATAAAATTGCTACAGATGTAAAAATGCTGAAAAGCAATTTTTCGCTAATAAACGATTAGCGAGCGCACCTAGTGGCTTTCTACAGTTAGCCTGGCTTTGATACTAATGTTGTCAGGACTGGTCCTTCAGTAAAATAATTACCGGAAGACCGACCTTTTTATTAAACCAGCGAGGAAGATTATTTCTTGCTGGCAGACAATTCCTTGATACAGAATTCCAGTACACTGAATATTATACAAGGTTGAGCTGGGGTTGCTCAACAATTTTATTACAAGCGCGCCAATATAGTACATATAGGCGGATATGACACAAGGCAGGGTGGCATACTACTAACTCGTAATAAAAGGTGGTGGTTATGTCACAATGAAGTGGGTGACGTGACTCCAAGATAATACAGTTCATCGAGTGTCGGAGTGAGACCCGATGAATTTATTTGGTGGTAGGCGGAAGCGGTTATAAAACAGTGATCAACTCCAGGATCGCAAGGGACTGACTGGGACTCCACTAGACGTCGGACTCGCTATCGAACTCTTCATACAAAAGATCGCCTACGTCCACATCTGGCCAAATCAACAAGCCAGGTGAGTACTTTGATGTACTCGCAAGACAGTACGGACTTTAGATATAATAAATGCCAACATGATGCATGTGAGTATTCTAACAGAAATGCGACCGGATAAAAATATTAGTGTGTTGTATGCAATAATAGAAGTCGGGCGGTAATCCTCCCGAAATCCATAAGATAAATGGAAGGAGACCAAACGAGTGTCTGAGTGACGCCTCATGAGAAAATAATAAAAGAAAACATGCCTCAGTCGGGCGTCTGAGCGACACCACATAAAGGGCTTATGGCAAAAATAAATAACAAGAATGCCTCAGTCGGACGTCTGAGCGACATCGCATAAAGGGCTTATAAATAAAAAGAATGCCACAGTCGGACGTCTGAGCGACATCACATAAAGGGCTTATAAATAAAAAGAATGCCACAGTCGGACGTCTGAGCGACATCACATAAAGGGCTTATAAATAAAAAGAATGCCACAGTCGGATGTCTGAGCGACATCACATAAAGGGCTTATAAATAAAAAGAATGCCACAGTCGGACGTCTGAGCGACATCGCATAAAGGGCTTATAAGTAACAATAGTATAATGATGAAATACTTCTGGAAGTAAATCAATACAGAGATAGTTGGTGAGTTCATCTACCAAATGAACTTGACGAAATCACTACTCTTGTTACCATCAAGAATTTACTAGAGACGGTCACCGGGTTGACACGAAGATTGACCCTAGGCCATAAACATGGCTACTGGAAGGATTTAACTCTGCAGAGCTTGTACTATTAACTCATAGCCAACGGATTCTACTAGCCCCGGGGGCTAGTTCCGTCTACGATGTTTTAGCAGAAACCCAACTAACCAGTACACACCCATTTCAGATCCTGTTGTCCGGAATCACCCGTGACAACGTTCACGAATTTTTTTAAGACGGGGAGGCTACAACCTCGAATAGCATGGGATCAAATTTAGATATGCGCGCTCTAAGGGGTGCCCCCCTCTCGATCCCAACCGGAAACACCCATGCCCCTGACCGGATGACGGGCTTTAACCCAGGGCCATGGAACCCTCATCCCGGCCCCTCTACTTGGTGTGTACTCGGGAAGTGGTTTACAACTAACTAGACCGCAATCTTAACAGACGACCTATGATAGTACCAAAAGGAGATGAACGGAATCACGACATGATCTCCGTTGATACTAAGTTAACCAACTACTGGCATGCTCCAACAATACCAGCATACCACCCATCATGTCACCACATGGTCGAGGTGGTTCAAACATTATCATTCGGGGCTCACCCGAGGCCTGCTTGCATGAAATATAACCATACACAAATGCATTATATGACCATGCTTATGATAAGAACTACTCGAGCAAACATGCAACACACTCATCATATCAAAGGTTCAAACATGCTTGCCTGGTTCGGAGTAGTCAGAGTCTAATTCGGTGAGGTTCACGGCTCTGTCACGTCCTTCGGTATCTACGTATTCAAACAAATGGATACTAACATAAATACCGCGTGTGCAAATAAAGTTGCTCCAAAAATCTTCACATAAATATGACAAAAAGCTAGACAGAAAACTAAAGAGGACAGAAAAAGAATCAACTCAAAATAATCTTTAGTTAAAAAGATATTAGAGTTTCTATCCAGGGACTCATCTGTATGAAACAGAAAAATTCCAGGGGCTAGAATAGAAAACAGAAAAGCGAACCGGTACGCAGTACGCCAACCGAAGAAGGAAACGTACTTCGCCCGAATGCGCTTTCCAGAAAAACGGTTCGAGGGAGAGGTGAGAGGCTGACGAGGGGTCCCACTTGTCGGGTTTGAACTCTGAGACAGAGTCGCGCCGGCGCCAGGTGCTGCGGTGGTCGCCGGCGCCGATCCACGGCGAGCTAGGGGGAGAAAAGGGTACGTACAGCTTCTCGGTGATCTTCAGCGTCGATTGGTGGTGGAGTTGAGCGTCGGCGAGCCCCACGTCGACGGCGACCCTGTCTCCGGCGAATGGCGGCTCGGCTGATCGTGGGTCTCGTCGGAGAGGATCTCTGGGGTCAAATTGGAGTGGGGGTTAGTTTTAGGTAGGTGCCAGGGTGCTACGCTCGAGTCCACGGCGGCGGAGGAGCTCTCACCGGAGAGAACGCTGCTGGAGCCCGAGGCGGACGGAGTTGGCCGGAGTTGGAGAAGAAGGGCCCCTCGAGGCTCTTCTAGAGGCTGGGCGCGGTCTAGGGAGATGGTGGAGGTGTGCGGGCTCGAGAACGAGCTCGGGGGTGCTTTATATAGCCGGCCCGAGGTGGTTGCCGTGAACGGGATAAGTCCGGCGAGCAATTACGGCGATGCAGTGGCTGGACGGCGGGTTTAGGGGCTTGAGCATCGACTAGGAGGTGTAGTGGTTCCATTCCCGTGCCTAACTCAGCAGGGGAGAGATGATCACGAGCTGTCCTCGACGGAATGGCCGTGCGGCAGTAAACGCGCTCTGCGCGCGCCAGGCCACGGCGACGGTGCGGCAGGTGTGCGCTGGCAGCGAGATTGTCGCTGCGGTTCTGACGAACTGACGAACTGTCGAACTGTACTGTCGACTGTTTCAGTTAACAGTTTCTGAACCTGACAGCACAGTGCATGCTATGTGTTCGATGAAATGATTCTGGCATGTGTGAAATGTTTCTGGGGCTGATATTTGGTGGAGTGGCCTCTTGATGCATCTAGAGGCTGCCTGATTTTTCACAGAATTTTTAGAAGAAGATAAATATGAATTTCACCAAAGATTGCAAATCTTGTCCAAACTTGCAGCAGGTGAAATTTGAAAATTTTGAACTGTGGACCAGTGCAACATGATGGATCTAGGTTGTGGGTACTAAGGACTATCTAGGAAAGTTTGTTTGGAATCAAATAACAAGATGGATATGGTGGTTCCTTTGTAAATCACCAAGGTCCACTATAAAAGACAGAAATAGTTTTTGGAGTAAAATAAATAGAGGAAAAATCCCAATAAGGTCAAAACTTACTGGAATTGATGAGAGACTTGTCCTAAGGTGTGAAGAGGGTCTTGGAGAGAAACATTTCTGTTGGGGTCATGGCAAGATGAAGGTTGGGGGGGGGGGGAAGATAAGTCCAAGGTCAAACCTGAGAGGTATAAATCAAGAAGGGGAGAATTCAAACAACCTCTTTTGAAACTCAACTTGTGCTTGAGCCAACACAGGAGAAAATCTTCAAGATAAAAAAACCAAGCTTGAGAAAACACATGAAGTTTGGCCAGAAGAGATTTTAGAAGGGTCTTAAGAAAAGATCAGACAACCCCCTTCCAAAAGGCCCAAAAGTTTGGAAGAAAAACCAAACTCAAAAATTTGGGGTGTTACACCCGCCAAGCGTTCGGAAGCCACAGGAGTCGACTCCAGCTCCCAACCTAACTCGAGATCTCCGCATGGCTTGTCTTCACCAGAGCCCCTGCACCTCAGCAGGGCCCAATGTAGCCAGGAAGCTCCATTCCCCCGACCCTAAAGAGGGGCAGAGCACCTTCACCGCCCATGGAGTTCATGCTGAGCTCCATGATTATTGATGAAGAGTAAGGAATAACATCCTTCTTTCCTTGCTGGAATTTCCCGTGTGCTCGCAGTTTGCTAATCGATCTTGTTTGTTACCTTTGCCAGGGAGGAGGAAGATGAGGAGCCCCTCATCCAGCATGTCAAACGGCTCAAGCAAACGGGGCCATCGATGTCCATGGAGGGCGCATGCTTGGTGGGGAGCAGTGCGAATGAACCAGTGCCAAGCCCCTAGCCCAGCCCCCGGCCCGGAAGCGCCGGCCTGGTTTCCCCCTACAAGAGGGATGCAGGGGAGCACCACCCTTCCCTAGTCAGAGGGGAGGGGAAGTTACTCAAAGTGAGACCCTCCAGGAGGGGCCCGCTCCGCCAGCTGGTCAAGTGTAGGGATCCCCGGAGAGGGCTTCCACGGAAGGGTCTACTCATGTCGATAATGTGGTTACCGAGGAAGGAGGTGACGTCCATGCCCCGACGATACATGTTGAGACTGAAGATCTTCCTCGACAATCAACTCTCGGTAACTCTTTCTCTTCTATCTTCTGTAGTTTTTATCTTTTCACTCTATGTCCCTGGCTATCCAATGCTTCTGCTTTCTCATCATGGCTCGTCGTTCTACCCGCAGTCCCCCCAATCAAAGAGGATGGCCCGCTAGTAGAGGTAGCCAACATAGGCAAAGAAGCTGCCGAGCAGGCCACCAAGATTGCTGCCGTTGAGGAGCACGCGTTTGTGAATATCCAGGACGCCTCCAGGGAAATAGAGAAGGCCCCCAGTGACGCGCCAGGCGCGGGGGCAGTGGTTGAAGAGAAGATTCCCCTCCGATCCATGGACCCTTTGCCCTCATTTGGCACTTCGGCTAGGGCCTCGGAGCCATCTTCAAACCAAGTAGCATTGGTACTTGCGCAATCTAGACTCGGAGCCCCCGGTTCATCCACGACGACGAGCGCGGAACTCGATGAAGAGATCCATCACATCTTGGCGCCGTTGTGCCAGGGGATCGAAGAGGTGTATGACTCCGTTGCCATGTCTATGTACTTGTCCTTCCTGGAGTCCGTGGCTACGAGCATCAAGGAGATGCAGAACTGGCACGGCCAGAAGTGACAGGCGCTCAAGGAGCAGCGCAACTCTGCCAACCGCGTGGATCGCAAGCTAAGGGACAAGTGTAGTGAGCTGCACGAGTGGCACGACAAGCAGTTACAAAGCCTCTTGTGGCGACAGGAGATGATCTCCATGGTGAAGGAGGATGTCGCTGATACGTCCAAAACGTATCTATAATTTCTGCTTGCTCCATGCCCTTTTTGTGTGATATTGCTATGATATTTATGCACTTCCATACACTTTTGATCATATTTGGACTAACCTACTAATGGTTGCAAAAGTGCACAATGTTCTTGTTTTACACTTTATTGTGTAGGAATTACTTGGAAATTGACAAAAACGCAAAAGGAGTCGTATTGGAGTAGGACTCTGACTTTCCTGAAATCTGTCTAAGAATGTTTTTTACAGATGGTCACGTTCCGGCCCGAAGACGACGTCAAACGGAAAAAGTCTAGTTGCAAAAGTTGTGGGGAATTTCGAGGCGATGCTTCTGGATATAAAATTCGTCCAAATCGGAGTCCGGACGGCCGAGTAAAGCCCGTTTTATTGAGGCCCAAAATCTGATGACGGGAATCCGAGAGTCTATATAAAGAGAGGAAACCTAGGTCACCAAGGCCCACGAATTTTCCTCCTCCCAAGCCGCCGTCTTGGAGGGGAGGACCAGCACCATTGCAGCACCATCCACAAGGAAGAAGGGGGGCCAAGGAGCCACTGCCCCCTAGGTCCGCCGCCGCCGCCGTCTCCTCCTCGCCGCCGCCGCCCCCTAGGGCCGCCGGCCGTCTCCTCCTCGCGGGGCTGCACCTCTCCATCAACACCATCATCAACCTCCTCCTTACCATGTCCATGCGTGAGTAGTCTCCTCCGGGGCTGAGGGCTTGTACGTGTAGCTATGTGGTTATCTCTCTCTCCCATGATGTGATCTTCGTTGTGATCATAGGCTATGTTAATCTAGGGTGATCCCATGATATTTCCCCTTCCTCTATGTATTGGATTGATGTACTCACTTGTCTTTATCTAGTATAATCCCCGAGACCAAGGTGACAGCGGTCTATTGGACATGGATTAGAAAAATATTTTCATGAGTGATTTCCTCTCTTGTGTGTTGGTTGAAGATTGAGAGTCTCTTGGTGCTTGTCTTTGACTATCCTTTAGATATGTTGTGGTGATTGTGGGACTCTCTTTGGATGGCCGCGGTGACATTGGAAAATCCTTAGATTGAGAACTACGAACTTTGAGGTGTGCTTTTGTAGCCCTACATAATCCTCGTCCTCTCTTGACCACGAAGGAATGACCTCCGTGTGTGTCTCCATTGCATGTTTTATGGTAAATATCATGTTATTCGATTATGTTAATGTTGCTGGGAGTTGCCACTAGTGAAAGTATGATCCCTAGGCCTTGTTTCCACCATTGCAATACCATTTGTGCTCACGTTTACCACTTGTTTGCTTGCTGCACTTTTTATTACGAATTAATTTTACTTTGTTTTGTTGTCCATATCACTTGCCATTTAACATCTCTTCGCCGAACTAGTGCACCTATACAACTCCTAGTTGTATTAGGTGTGTTGGGGACACAAGAGACTTCTTGTATCTTAGTTGCAGGGTTGCTTAAGAGAGACCATCTTCAACCTCTACTTCCCTGAGTTCGATAAACCTTAGGTCATCCACTTGAGGGAAATTGCTGCTGTCCTACAAACCTCTGCGCTTGGAGGCCCAACATAGTCTACAAGAGTAGAAGCGTGTGTAGACATCAAGCTATTTCTGGCGCCGTTGCCGGGGAAGTGAGTGCTTGAAGGTATATCTTTAGATCTTGCAATTAAATCTTTTTGTTTCTTGTTTTTATTTCACTAGTTTTGCTTAATGGAAAACAACAAAAATATGAGAGAGCTTTATAAGCTCTACCTTGCTTTGGGACATGATGTGTTTGAAGAGAAAATTAAAAAACCTATGGAACTTTATTATTTGCATAACAATCATGATGGTGGTGATGTTATTAGTATGCTTTCTTTGAATATCAATATTGCTAATGACATGGAAATCTCTAAGCTTGGGGATGACACGTTTGATGAACATGATATTTTTAGTCCCCCAACGTTTGAAGAGAAAATTTACTTTGATGATACTTTGCTCCCTATATGTGATGATTACAATGATGAATATGATGTTTTCAGTCCACCTACTATTGAGGATAAAATTTATTATGATTATGATATGCCTCCTAAATACAATGATTACCATGATGGTTACGATTGCTTTACTCTCACTATTCCTAATAAGAAAGATTTTGCTTATATGAAGAGTAATGACACTTTTATGCTTTTGGATCATGGAAATAATGCCTTATGTGATAGTTATATTGTTGAGTTCATCCATGATGCCACTGAAATTTATAATGAGAGAGGGAGACATGGTTCTAAATATCTTAATAATAAGAAGTTTCCTCTCTTTATGTTGAAGGTTTTGAAGCTGCACTTGTTTTGTCTTCCTATGCTTATTGCTTTGTGCTTCAATGAATTATTCTATTGCAATATTCCTATGCATAGGAAGCATGTTAGGCTTGAATGTGTTTGATATTTGCTTCTTGATGCTCTCTTTTGCTCTTCAACTCTTATTCCTACGAGAGCATCATTAAAGTCTTAAGCCTATCTTTATGGCTATAAAGAAAGAGCTCTAGGGAGACAACCCTTGTTATCTTTGCTTTCAGTTTGTTCTTTCAGTTTTTAGTGGTCTTGATGTTTGTTACTACTGTAGCAACATCATTGTATCTTTATTTTTCAGCTTTGTGCCAAGTTTAGCCTCCGATTGCAAGAAAGTTCAAAAGTTGTGACGTGCTATCCAGGAAACATATTCTGATTCTGTCCTTGGACAGAAAAATTCGTATAAAATCACCAGATCATCTTTTTGGTCTGAATTTTTTCGACAGCGTGCTCTATACAATTGTCTTTCGGGCGTCTGTTCTGAGTTTTTTGATTAGAGTTGCAGAAGTGCCCCGAAAAAATCATTTACTACCTGCTGGTCTGTTTTTCACAGATTCTGTCCTGTTTTGCCTTTCTTTCATTTTGCAAACCTTGAGTTTGCTTTTTGTTTGCAAAAACCTTTTGGCAATCTTGAGAAACAGTAGACCTTCAAGAATATCCTTATCTCCAGCAAGGAACAATTATTTTATTATGGGTACTAACCTCGCTAATCAGATTATGATGAGTTATGTATGAAGGGAGTTTTCAAGTGTGCGAGGGAAGATGATAAAAAGATTCAGGAGTGTCAAACGCTCAAGCTTGGGGATGCCCCCATGCACCCCCAAGAAATATTCAAGAAGGCTCAAGCGTCTAAGCTTGGGGATGCCCCCGTGCATCCATTTCTCCATCAACATTATCAGTTCGTCTTTCGTTCCACTATATTTTTATCACTTCATGTGTTATGTGCTATGCTTGGAGCGTCTTTCTTTTAGTTTCCTTTTTAGTTTTCTTTAGCTTTGCTTGCTGTTCATAACGAGTTGGAACTCAGCTTTCTTTGTGTGGGAGAGAAACACGCTCCACTTCAACCTAGAACATAACATAGAATTTTCATGTCTATCTTTGTTGTGTGTTCTTTGTCTTTCAATAGCTACTATCATGTTTAGCTCTTAGTTTACATGCTTATATTTTTAAAGAGCTTTTGTTTAGTTGGTCGCTGGAACTCTCTTTAGTTATCATGCTTATCTTATTAAGAGAGTTGGCTTCTGTTGTACTGGTCGATATGTCTATGATAAGAATGCTATGTGCATAATGATGCTTAGTAGTTCATGTTTTCTTATGGTTAGTCTCAAATAGCTGGGGGTTCTCAATGTGTTATTGAAGTACCAACATGATTTGTTTGCCTATGATGTGGTATAGTCTAGTGATATCTTCCTTCAAGATTTTATTTTGATTGACTTGGCGTATGCTCACCATATTTAAGACTGTAAAGAAAGTCTATCAGGCCTTGATGATCTTTAATTTCTGAGTAGCGATATAACTTCCATGCCTGATTCAATGTTGCTTTGTCGCTCTGCATGATTATGACCGTCATTGCTCTTTTAGTTGGTCGCTCCCAGTCTTTTGCTAACCTTCGCCTGTACTAAGCGGACTGACTGCTTGTGCACCCAAAATCCTTTAAACCAGTTATGCCATATGAGTCCACCATACCTTCCTATACATGGTATTTACCCGCCATTCCTAACAAAGACTTTCATGTACCATCTCGAAATTAATCAAAAAAGCATTTCTCTTTTGTGCCTCTATTTTAGCTCATGAGGAAGTAGTAGTTAATTCATGATCTTTCTAAGTTGGACAAGCTTCACCCCGGGATTGCATGTCTAATGTGCAAACCCATAATACGAGAAGGAACTGGCATAGAGTGCGCCCGGCTCATTAAAAAATTATACAACAAACAAACCCTCCTTCACGCTTTGTTCATGAGAAATCAGAAAACTTTGGCAGTGATAAACAAAGGAGATTAAGAGGATGTGATCGTCCTCATGCGGGAGCCGTTCCTCGAAACTTGTCCAGCTCAAGAAGTGATTGAGTTATCTGCTAGCATTCGTTGACGAAATATGCATATTCTAAAAAATAATTATTACTTCTGTTTTTAAAACCAAGAGCTCTGGTACATGTTTAGTTTTTGTTTCCGACCACGGGTTTTCAACCTTGCCAACAAAAGCCACGATTCGAGAGTCTCCACCTTCTTTAAAGCACCAACTATTGAGAGCATGATTGTCATTCTGAATGTAATGTGCATTGTCCCAAAGTACCATTGTCTTTTGCATGATTATGATATCGTTTATTCTGAAATCATTGTATCTAGTTGTCACTTAAACTTTGGAGGTGCCCCTGCATTTATGTTTTGCTTCACTAAAGGGGGCAAGCGAGGTACCACTTTTATCATATTTGCACACCATGCTCACTACAAATCTATTTGATGTTTCAGTATCATATTGTAAAACTTTCAGTTCTTTGTGATTTTCTCATGAGGCAACTTAATTACTACAGATTCATTGTCTCAGTAAGCACTTGTCATGTGACTATGAAAAGTTCCTATATGGTTAATAGCATGTCACCACAGAAATTATTCTTGTTATCATTTACCTACTCGAGGACGAGCAGCAATTAAGCTTGGGGATGTTGATACATCCAAAGCGTATCTATAATTTCTGCTTGCTCCATGCCCTTTTTGTGTGATATTGCTATGATATTTATGCACTTCCATACACTTTTGATCATATTTGGACTAACCTACTAATGGTTGCAAAAGTGCACAATGTTCTTGTTTTACACTTTATTGTGTAGGAATTACTTGGAAATTGACAAAAACGCAAAAGGAGTCGTATTGGAGTAGGACTCTGACTTTCCTGAAATCTGTCTGAGAACGTTTTTTACAGATGGTCATGTTCCGGCCCGAAGACGACGTCAAACGGAAAAAGACTAGTTGCGAAAGTTGTGGGGAATTTCGAGGCGATGCTTCTCTATATAAAATTCGTCCAAATCGGAGTCCGGACGGCCGAGTAAAGCCCGTTTTATTGAGGCCCAAAATCTGATGACGGGAATCCGAGAGTCTATATAAAGAGAGGAAACCTAGGTCACCAAGGGCCACGAATTTTCCTCCTCCCAAGCCGCCGTCTTGGAGGGGAGGACCAGCATCATTGCAGCACCATCCACAAGGAAGAAGGGGGGCCAAGGAGCCGCTGCCCCCTAGGGCCGCCGCCGCCGCCGTCTCCTCCTCGCCGCCGCCGCCCCCTAGGGCCGCCGGCCGTCTCCTCCTCGCGGGGCTATACCTCTCCATCAACACCATCATCAACCTCCTCCTCACCATCTTCATGCGTGAGTAGTCTCCTCCGGGGCTGAGGGCTTATACGTGTAGCTATGTGGTTATCTCTCTCTCCCATGATGTGATCTTCGTTGTGATCATAGGCTATGTTAATCTAGGGTGATCCCATGATATTTCCCCTTCCTCTATGTATTGGATTGATGTACTCACTTGTCTTTATCTAGTATAATCCCCGAGACCAAGGTGACAGCGGTCTATTGGCCATGTATTAGAAAAATATTTTCATGAGTGATTTCCTCTCTTGTGTGTTGATTGAAGATTGAGAGTCTCTTGGTGCTTGTCTTTGACTATCCTTTAGATATGTTGTGGTGATTGTGGGACTCTCTTTGGATGGCCGCGGTGACATTGGAAAATCCTTAGATTGAGAACTACGAACTTTGAGGTGTGCTTTTGTAGCCCTACATAATTCTTGTCCTCTCTTGACCACGAAGGAATGACCACCGCGTGCGTCTCCATTGCATGTTTTATGGGAAATATCATGTTATTCGATTATGTTAATGTTGTTGGGAGTTGCCACTAGTGAAAGTATGATCCCTAGGCCTTGTTTCCACCATTGCAATACCATTTGTGCTCACGTTTACCACTTGTTTGCTTGCTGCACTTTTTATTACAGATTTATATTACTTTGTTTTGCCGTCCATATCACTTGCCATTTAACATCTCTTCGCCGAACTAGTGCACCTATACAACTCCTAGTTGTATTAGGTGTGTTGGGGACACAAGAGACTTCTTGTATCTTAGTTGCAGGGTTGCTTAAGAGAGACCATCTTCAACCTCTACTTCCCTGAGTTCGATAAACCTTAGGTCATCCACTTAAGGGAAATTGCTGCTGTCCTACAAACCTCTGCGCTTGGAGGCCCAACATAGTCTACAAGAGTAGAAGCATGTGTAGACATCAGTCGCTGCCCGGGAGGCCCGTTTGGCGGAGCGCACTGTGCTCTTGAACGCCAGGGAGAAGGACATGTCCTCCCGGGAAGAGAACCTCGAGGCTGCCCTCCGCAGTAAGGACGAAGAACTAGAGGGCCTTGTCTCGCAACGCACCAAGGAGCTGGAGGATAAGCACAAGGTGACCCTTGATGCACTCTCTAGTGATTCTGCAGCTCGACTGAAGAAGGTTGCCGATGATCTTGCTGCTGCATCCACTGCCAAAGCAGACCTCGGCCAACAGGTGGCCAAGTTGATGGAGGACCTTGCTAGGAGCGCCAATGAGATCGTGGCCTTCAAATAGGAGGTGCAGAAAGCAGAGGTCCTCCTGAAGAACGTGCAATCGTAACTCTCCTCCAAAGACCAGGATCTCAAAACCGCCAATGGCACCATCACGAATATGAGGGTGAGGATTGACACAATGGTGAAATTGTTCAAGTGCAGCGGGGCTCGTGAGAAGCAGCTGATGAAAGACTTGGATGACGCGAGAGTCTCCCAAAAGGATGCCGAAGATAGGCTGGCAAACCCTTCTGAACAGGTCGGCCTTTGGATCAAGAGCCTGGTTGACGTTGTCGAACGCCTTACAGCCCAGACTGCAGCGATGGGTATGAAGGGACAAGTCTTCTCAATCGGCGAGCATGAGGTCCCTAGTGCCAAACTAGGGCTCTTCTTCAATGAGCTGATTGAGAAGCTGAAGGCACATGAAGAGGGAAGGGCTAATCGCTTCACAAGTGAATCCTGGAGGCTGTCCCGCAACGCCCTCTTCATGGTTCTGAGCAACATTGCATATCACCACCCGAACCTCAACCTTGTCGATGGCTTCACGAGGCTGACAGAAGACGCGAATGTTTCTGCGGCCGAAGAGAAGGCTGCCCCCTTCGCCGACAAGGTCATTGCCGTCCCCAGGGCTCCATAAGGCGGCCGGGCACGGCCTCGGCCAATTATCGTCATTTTGGATGTCTCGTAACAAAAAACATTATACATGTCTTGTGTTTAGGCCCAATACTGCTTATGTTTGCGTGAAACTGGTATCTTTGCTTAGTCTAAGAGCATCTCCAGCTGCGCCCCCAACCCGCCCCCCAGGCATTTTTTTCGCGCCGGTGCCCAAAAATCAGCCCAGCCGCGCCCCCAGAAGCCCATTTTTTGCTGGTTCGGGCCGAATTTGACGCCGACGGACCCAGGCCGAACCCGGTGCGCTGGGGGCGCTCAGGGGCACCAGGCGAAACGATTTTGGTGTGAACTAACCGCGGGCCCATCGAGTCAGCGACATTTGCCTCGTCGTCCTCAGAACGCATCGGTTTCCCGCAGGGAATCAATGCCAAGGATGCTCACCTCCACCAACGGGGCGCCAGTGGAACAGCAAGGGGCGCCGCCTGTGGTGGGCCGCCCCCGGACGGATGCTCCATGAGGTTCTCGCACACCTCGAGGGCGGCAACAACCCGCCGCTCACATACCCGGCCGCTCCCCCGGTCTCCTGCCATGGCACCGGGCAATGGATGCCCAGGAGGTTCATCTCCGGCTCGTCTTCCTCCTCCCGCTCCTCCTCACGCTCCTCTTCCCACTCCTCCGGCTCTCCGGCGGTGTTCAGCATCAAGGCCGAGCCCGTAGCGGAGACCCCGCTCGGCCGGCACACCTGCTCGGCCAGCATCGTCATCGATGAGGGCGGCGGGCGCGCCTCCTCCTCGGCTCCTCCCTGCTACGTCAAGCCAAAGATGGAGCCGAGGCTCGCCGCCGTGAAGAAGGAGCCCGGGCTCGCTCTCGTGAAGACGGAGTCCGGGCTCGCTGGTGGCGAGAAGTAGGAGCTCGACGACGCGGCGGCCTTGAAGTAGGTGCACGACGACTGGGCGCGGATGGAGATGGAGTGCCAGTGCCGCGCCTATGAAGAGCTCGCCACCCGACATCATTGTGACCGCGACGAGGGAGGCGTCATCGTCCTTGACAACAATAGCGACGACGGCGCACCGCTGGCAGTGGTCCGCCATGGCGATGCCGACCAGGGGTCCAGCAGGGGCGGTGTCCACATCAACGAGGAGAATGCCGACGAGGACGATGGCGACGTCGGCGACTTCACCGCGCTCGCTGCGTTCTTTGCCCCGAAGAATGGCATTCAGTTTGTTTATGTAGTCAAAAACTATGCTATAAATGTCATGTTCGCTGAATTTTAGCAGAATATTTGCCCAGTTTGCCGAACTTTAGCCAAATTCCTATTTTATATTAAAAAAGGCGCCTTCTGGGGGCGACCCTGGAGCCGGCGGCTGGGGACTCCAAAGCCCCCACGCCGATTTTAGCGCCGGTACGCCCCCAGACGGCGATTTTAAGCGCCCTCGGGGGCAAACGGATGGAGATGCTCTTAAATGCATGTTGATACGTCTCCATCGTATCTACATTTCCAAAATCTTTTGCCCTTGTTTTGGACTCTAATTTGCATGATTTGAATGTAACTAAACCCGACTGACGTTGTATTCAGCAGAATTGCCTTGGTGTTATTTTTGTGAAAAAATATAAGTTCTCGGATTGACCTGAAAATTTACGGAGAATATTTTTGGAAAATAAAAAAATACTGGCGAAAGATTCATCTAGAGGGGACCCACCAGCTGACCACAAGGGTGGAGGGCGCGCCCTACCCCCTGGGCGCGCCCCCTGCCTTGTGGGTCCCACGAAGCTCCACCAACCTCAACTCCAACTCCATATATTCACGTTCAGGTAGAAAAAATCAGAGAGAAGGATTCATCGCGTTTTACGAAACAGAGCCACCGCCACCTTCTGTTCTTCATCGAGAGGGCAGATCTGGAATCCGTTCAGGGCTCCAGAGAGCGGAATTTGTTGCCGTCGTCATCATAAACCTTCCTCCATCACCAATTTGATGATGCTCATCGCCGTGTGTGAGTAATTCCATCGTAGGCTTGCTGGACGGTGATGGGTTGGATGAGATTTATCATGTATTCGAGTTAGTTTTGTTAGGGCTTGATCCAGGGTATCCACTATGTTATGAGATTGATGTTGCTATGACTTTGCTATACTTAATGCTTGTCACTAGGGCCCGAGTGCCATGATTTCAGATCTGAACCTATTATGTTTTCATGAATATATATGTGTTCTTGATCCGATCTTGCAAGTTGTAGACACCTACTATGTGTTTTGATCCACATACCCCAAGGTGTCAATAATTGGGATTCTTCCCTGGTGATTGCCGTAGTTTGAGGAGTTCATTTATTCACTAAGTGCTAATGCTTTGTTCCGTTTCTCTATTAAAAGGAGGCATTAATATCCCTTAGCCTCCATTAGGACCCCGCTGCCACGGGAGGGTAGGACAAAAGATGTCATGCAAGTTCATTTCCATAAGCACGTATGACTATATATGGAATATATGCCTACATTATATTGATGAATCTGAGCTAGTTCTATGTCACCCTAGGTTATAGCTGCGACATGATGAATATCATCTGACACATATCATCACATATCCATTGCCTACGAGTTCGTTTCATATTGATCTTTGCTTTGTTACTTTCATTACTGCTGCTGTTACAATCACTACAAAACTGTTACTGTTGCCACTGTTACCGTTACTGTTATACCGCTTTGCTACTAAATATTTTTCTGCAGATACTAAGTCTTTCCATGTGTCGTTGAATTGACAACTCAACCGCTAATACTCGTGAATATTCTTTGGCTCCCCTTGTGTCGAATCAATAAATTTGGGTTAAATACTCTACCCTCAAAAACTATTGCGACCCCCTATACTTGTGTGTTATCAAGACCTTTTCTGGCGTGGACGCCGGGGATCATAGCTATATTTGCTAAGTCACTTGGGATTTATATCTGTTGATAACTATGAAGAATCTAAAGGATGATAGAACCAAGATCGTTCCCTCTAGGACGAGGGGAGGTAAGGAATTGCCATCTGTCTCTGCACTTGATTCGCCTTATGTTTTGAGTAAGCTTGCGACACCGCCACCTGCTATTAATCCTGATATATCGCAAGTAATTGATGATGATGCTTCTGTTATGAATGATACTTATGATGATGCTAGTACTTTGCTTGATGATGTGCCACTAGGTGAATTTCTTGATGAAGAACTTGCTAGAGTTATAGATATTGAGAATGCTGAAATTGATGAAACTGGTGAAATTATTGAAACTGGACACATTGAGACACCTGTTAGACCTAGCTATACCAGATATGAATTGCATGTTATACCTGAGGGATATGTTATCGAATGAGAGGTAGCTAGAGGCTTTCTTGTTTCCAAGGATAGAGATGATCTTAAAAAATTATTATGCAAGTGGAAAGAAAAATCTTTGAATGCCAGAATACAATATAATCCCGAGTTTCCTACTACACCTATCCGTGTTACTGATAAGGATTATGAGTTCTCTATTGATCCTGAGTTAATTACTTTGGTTGAATCTGATCTTTTTCATGGTTATGAATCTGAAAATGTTGTGGCACATCTTACTAAATTGAATGATATAGCCACCCTATTTGCTCATGAGGAACAAATTCGCTATTACTATATTATTAAGTTGTTTCCTTTCTCATTAAAGGGTGATGCTAAGATATGGTTTAATTCTCTTGCTCCTGGTTGTGTCGTAGTCCCGAGGATATGATATATTACTTCTCTGAAAAAATATTTTCCTGCTAATAAGAAACAAGATTCCTTACAGGAAATACTTAACTATGTGCAAATTGAAGAAGAGAGTCTCCCACAAGCTTGGGGGGGGGGGGGCTTCTCCAATTACTTAATGCTTTGTCCGATCATCCTCTCAAGAAAAAGGAAATATTTGATATCTTTTATAATGGACTAACCGATGCTTCTATGGACCACCTAGACAGTTGTGCTGGTTTATTTTTCAGGGAATGAACTGTTGGGAAAGCTGAAAAACTATTGAATAATATATTGAGCAATGATAATGATTGGACTCTTCCGAAACCACCTCCAAAGCCAATCTGAAGAAAAGGGGTATTCTATTTCTATGTCCCGAAGATATGCAAGAGGCAAAGAAACCTATGAAAGAAAAAGGTATTGAAGCTGAAGATGTTAAGAATTTACCTCCTATTGAAGAAATACATGGTCCTGATAACCCAACATAGGTAGTAGAGGTAAATTCTCTATATAGATTTTGATGAAGGTGATATTCCTCATAATAAGTCTACTAGTCAATGCTTGGATGAGTTTGATAATTTTATTGTTAAACAAGAAAACTTCAATGCTTATGTCAGTAGACATTGAAACGTAATGCTTATATGCTTGTACACTTGAGTGATTATATGTGTAGAACCGTTAATTATCTTAAGCTTATTAGTAAACATGCTTCTATGGTAAAATCTCAAGTAGAACAAGTACTTAAGGCACAAGATGATTTGCTCAATGAGATGAATAGTAAGAACAAAGATAATGTTGTTAGAGTTATGAATAGAGGTGGTAAAATGACTCAGAAACGTTTGTGCCCTGAAGGTCACCCTAAGAGAGTAGAACAAGACTCTCAAAGAATTAATGTTGATGCACCTAGTCCCTCTACTAAAAAGAAAAAGAAAACTGATAGGACTTTGCATGCTTCTAGTGAACCTGTTATAGACACATGTGAGAATCCCAATGATATTTTTATTTCTAATGTTGAGACACAGTCTGGTGATGAGCATGAACATAGTGATAACGTTAATGATGATGTTCATGCTCATGCTCAACCTAGTAATGATAATGATGTGGAGATTGAACCTGGTGTTGATCTTGATAACCCACAATCAAAGAATCAATGTTATGATAAGAGAGACTTCATTGCTTAGAAACATGGTAAAGAAAGAGAAGCATGGGTCCAAAAACCCATGCCCTTTTCTCCTAAACCATCCAAGAAAAAGGATGATGAGGAATGTGAACATTTTTTTGGGATGCTTAGACCTATCTTTTTACGCTTGCGTTTAACTGATGTTCTGAAAATATCCCCTTATGCCAAGTATATGAAATAAATTGTCACAAATAAAAGAAAGATAACGGAAGCTCAAATTCCCACCATGCTTGCTAATTATACATTTAAGGGTGGAATACCAAAGAAACCAGGAGATCCAGGAATACCAACTATACCATGCTCTAATAAAAGAAACTATGTTAAAACTGCTTTATGTGACCTTGGAGCCGGTGTTAGTGTTATGCCTTTCTCTTTATATTGTAGACTTGATTTGAATAAGTTGACACCTACTAAAATCTCTTTGCAAATGGCCGATAAATCAACCACTATACCCATCAGTATTTGTGAGGATGTGCCTGTTGTGGTTGCAAACGTTACTATCTTAACGGACTTTGTGATTCTTGATATAGCCAAGGACGATAGTATGTCGATTATCCTTGGTAGACCCTTTTGAATACTCTAGGGGCTGTTATTGATTGAAACAAAGGCAATGTCACTTTTCATGTTAATGGTAATGAGCATACGGTACACTTTCTGAAGAAACAATCTCAAGTTAATAGCATCAATTCTATTGGAAAAATTTCAACTATTGCTATTGGAGGTTTTGAATTCCCTATTCCTACTGTCAAGAAGAAATATGGTATTCTCATTGTTGGGGACATGCATATCCCCGTTGAGGTAACCTAGTGTTATTTGAAAATTCTCCGGTTTCATGTCATTTGCTAGAAGTTTGTTAATAAGACTTGATCAACCTTGTTAATGGATTCCTTTTGATGGGCATGAGATGGATGAATTTAGAAAGAACAACTTTCTTTTCCCACTTTTTACTTTCTGTAATTTAGATTAAATAAAGCAAAAATAGTATTATTCGTCTGTTTTGTGATTGTTCGTGCAATGAATGTCCCGAAAATAAAAGTTCTCCAAATGCCCTGAAAATTTAGTATGATTTTTTATAGAATAATTTAGAATTTCTGGCACTAAACATGCACCAAGGGGCTGCACCAATGGACCACAAGGGTGGAGGGCACGCCCTACCCCTGGGCCCGCCCCTTGCCTTGTGGGTCCCACATGAACCCCCCTCACTTATTCCAGCACCCATCAACTTCGTCTTCCTCCAGAAAAAAATCCCACCATTGCTCAAACCTGTGTTCTAGCTCATTTTGCTGCCATTCTCGATCTCCTTTCTTAAAACTCCATTTGCAAAACTGTTTTGGGAGATTGTTCTTTGGTATGTGACTCCTCCATTGGTCCAATTAGTTTCTGTTCTAGTGCTTTATATATTGCAAATTTATGTTGCTGTGGTGACCTTGTTCCTGATCTTGCATGTCAAATTTATATGGTCCAAAGTAGTTTTGATGCATGATATAGCATCTAGACATTTGTAGGAGTAGTTGCTATCAATTTTTTTGAGTTTGGTTCAATTTTATTTGGAGTCACTAAAAATTTCAGAAATTTTCAGAGAAAAGAAATGATGAAAAAAATGGTTGACAGGCTCTTCAAGCCGGGGTTCGAAGGAGAGTGAAATGAAGAAAAGAGGAAGCCCAAGTACAACCTTCCTTGCACCACGGAGATTTGGCCGTGTGAATGTCCAAGTGATGCATTCTTGAGGATGGCCAGAATTTATGAGGATTTCTTTTATTGGCTGAGAACGCAGGCATCATCGACTTCCTCCGCGATAAGTGTGATCAGTACCTCCTACTCACTAATACCTTTGTGCAAACTTTTGACCTCCATGCTAGGAAATCACCACCCATGGTAGAAATTTATTTATATGATGAGCATAAGGAGATGACGCTTCATGATTTCTGTGAGGTTTGCAAATTCCCTTATGAGGGCAACGCCAATGAACCACGTCCTAGAGATTTGGAAGATTATATTGATGGGGAAAGGAGAGGAGTGTCCGAAGTGAGAGTGTCTGGTTTACATTTTACTGTTTTACACTATTACTCATTATTTGATGGGAGATGTTTAATTGGTTGTGGGGAGAGCGGAGGCCTTAGTGCTCCTGACCTTGCTATTTTGCTCCATGCTTTACTTCGTGATAGAGCTTTTAGTTTGGGCGCTATGGTTGCTCGACGGTTGAGCTTAAACCGTTCGAGGGGTCCTATTCCGAAGGTATATATGCCACCTGCCTCGCTAGACGCATCGAGATGCCTATTAGGCATGATGAGGAAGAGGAGATGCTGCATCCCACTATTTACTTAAATTATGACAGTATGGTAGCCCATGATTTTATTAACGGTAATAAGGACAAGAGACTCATCTATAACCTGGTTTTCAACCAGAAGACTCGTCAGATTATTACTTTTCTTGCAGCTTCTTTGTTCGATATTCGTTCAGGCAGGTACCTTATTTTCCCCGAGGACATTTATGGATACTTGGCGTGGACACGATCCCCAGTCCCTGAGCCAAAACCGTCACATGATCCGTATCAGGAGTCTATTTATCAGTGGGAGCCATGGGAGCTCGCTAACTAGCGGAACCCCCAGGATTCTCCTCAGTACCCAGGAGAGGGTTACTTTGATTCGTGGGCATAGACCAATTTATGCCAAGAGCCTAAGCTTGGGGGAGTACATATTTCTCATCGATATTACATTAATGATCACACACTTATTCCAGTTGTCAGTGTTCATACTTTTTCATTGTATCATTCATGTTAGTTTATTCTTCTTGCTTTCTTCTCGTGCGATTGAAAAACTTTGGAAACCCAAAAATATTTCTCGGTTCCTTTTGTCTTTTCTTTCTTGCTTGTTCTTGTCGATGTACAAAAGTAGGGGTGCTCCTTTGTAACCCTTACTTGTGCACGGGCAGTCAGAGCCACGCCTGCGGCCACACATAATAAGGCAGAGGAGGGAAGCCAGAGACACAAGGCTACCAGAGCAATGCTAAGACGATGGCACAAGAAGGCCAAGCAAGAAGGCAAGCTTCCCCCGGCAAGAACCCTTGCCGGGACAACTCACTCAATGCCTCCGTTGCAGCCACGCTTGAACCTAGGAGCTCCAGCATCATCAACGATGTTGGAACCAAGGCTTGGGAAGCGCCTACGTGATGGCATGCAGATCTTTGTAAAGACAAGGGTCCATGGCTCCTAAGATGAGAACCAGGAGATAAGGTGATCACAAGGCTCCTTGCCGAGGATGCCCACGAGGCCCCGACAAGGCTCCTCGCCGAAGACACCCCGAAGCCCCGGAAATCCTCTTGCCGAGGATGCTCACAGAAGCCCCGGCAAGCCTCTTGCCGAGGACGCTCACAGAAGACCCGGCAAGCCTCTTGTCGAGGACGCTCACGGAGGCGCCGGCAAGACCCTTGCTAGGAATAGACGCTGGACCGCGGCAAGCCCTTGCCACCCCATTGTCGCCCCAGTTCGGCGGCCGACCCACTAGCCCAGGCAAGAATCCATGTGGCAGCACGTGGTTCCCAATCCAGCTAGTCAAGCATGTACGTGGTGGCATGTAGATCTTCGTGAAGACCCTACCACCACGCCATCTCAACTTCCTGCCACGCTGGCCTGGACGCGTGTCGCAACCAGACGGAGCGGCAGCGGACGGGACAGGCCTCGTTCCCGTCCCCGATAAAGCAAGTGGACACCTAAGTAGCGCATTTAATGCGTCTTGTCCCGTAATGGCATGAGATAAGCATGTGCACTGTATACCTTTCCACCTCCTGTGTGCCATTGTGGCAGCCCCTTTTGACTATAAAAGGAGGCCCGAGGCATACTGGGGGGATTCGAATCTTTTGGACTAGGCATGCACCGTAGCTAGTTCAAGAACTCAAAAACACTCAAATACACACCAAAGCAGGACTAGGGTATTACGCTTTCTCGCGGCCCAAACCTGGTTAAACGATCCTTGTATTGACTCTTAGACCCGCTCTTTGCACAACCTCGCGCACGCCAACCGTAGAAGGGATTCTAGTGATCCCATAGGTTTTGTTCTCCATCGACATCTTTGGCACGCCAGGTAGGGGGCGCAGTTGTGAAAATCCGGTCTAGCAGTTCTTCATCGCTATGTCTCCCAAGTAGAAGACGATCATGGCGATCGGTTCATCTGGAGCCGAACGGCCCATGCCGGCGCGGGCTGGCGATGGGGTGGTCACGGATGGAAGCCATGGCGTGACCCGCGAACACCCGCGTCGGTCCAGCAGCCGAAGCTTAGAAAGCGGCGTCGTTCGTGCATGAGATGACGAGGCGTACACCACCAAGTCCAAAGGCGGAGCCGGCCCCCCCGCAGGCGGCGCGGGGCCCTCTAAGAGCGGCATCGTACCACGTACGGGCAGCACGACGACTTCCAAGATGCCCATGCCGGCGCCCACAGCGCGCTCCTTCCAGGTCGTGCGCGATGAGCAGCGTCTCCACGCTGAGGACCCCGGGCGCCGCCGCGGAAAGAGCCCTACGCATCAATCGCGGGATGTAGAAGATCAACATGCTCGCCGAGGCACCGGAGAAAACGGCGTATAGCTGTAGGGCCGTGATGGAGCTCCTTCTAACATGGTTAGAAGTCGGAGCGCATCACGGTCCACGCAACTTTCGCCGCCACCCATGCCGGCAGAGGCCTTAGCGCGCGCAGTTGCTCCCCGACTTCCCTCCTGCTGCAGAGAAGCTTGACGAGTGGAGACCTACCATCCGGAGCCTCGTTGCCGTCGCCAACAAAGACGAGCCGTGGCCAGTGGGGCCCTCAGGTCGACGCTCTGTCGAGCTGCCGCACGCCAGTTGTGGAAGGACCGGAGGCACCGCAGCCACGATGCATTCTCCTCCTCCTCGCCAGCTACCACGAGCACCGGTCCAACGGGATGACGCTTGTGATAATATATCGATAGCGTCGTCCGACCCGCGGACCCACCGCGATCAGCACCAAGTTCTTCGGGAGCGTGCCCATGAGGACGCTCGAACTACCATCGAGCGCTGGCGCGAGGCACACCACCAGTCAGATAGGCGGGCAGGGCCCCCTATGGACCACCCAGCATTGGGAGGCTCTGGAGGCTTACCTTACGAGGTAGGCTGTCCTGCCTTTACCCATGAGCTGCGGCGGTTCCAGTGGCCCACTCACCGCACATTCAAGCCTAACGTCGGCGAGAAGTACAATGGAAAGGCTCACTCGTCAGAGTTCCTCAGCATCTACACCATCGCGGTGCAGGCCGCCGGAGCACGTGACGACAAGGTGCTTGCCAGTTACTTCTCGTTGGCGCTTAAACCCAACGTCTGGGCATGGTTAATGCACTTGCCAGTAGATTCTATTTCTTCCTGGTCAGATTTGTGCCATGAGTTTGTTGCCGCCTTTACAGGAGGCCACCAGGCTCGTGGCCAGGCAAGCGATTTGCATGTCATCCCCCAGAGAGAAGGTCAAAGCCTGGACAAGTACATACAAAGATTCAGCCGAGTGCAATACAACATCCCAGATGTTCATCCCGCCGCCATCATCAGCGCATTCCATCAGAATGTGCGCAACCGTAAGATGCGTGAGGAGCTGACGATGAATAAGGTCAAGGATGTGGCCGAACTCTATGTTCTAGCCGACACATGCGCTCCGGCTGAAGAGGGAAGGAAGTACCCCGGCAAAGATACTTGTGTGCAAACCGATTCCTCAGACAAAGACGTCGTCGCCCCAGCGAAGAAGGGCCGACACCGCAACAGGAAACGCAAGGGCAAGGCCGTGCTTGCCGTCGAGGGATCCGACGATGCCGGCGTTGCCAAGAAAACCAAGGCAGACGACCCCGGCAAGGAAGTTGTCGAGTGTGTCGCCTGACGGGCCTTGACGGCTGCCGATAAGCCAGGAAGCTCTGACAAGCGATACTACAAGATCCACCGCACCAAGGGCCATGACCTCTAGAACTGCCGACAAGTCGAGCAGCTCGCAGAGAAGCAAAAAGCCGAATATGAAAGGCGGGACAAGGAGAAGGGCCATGATGGCGCTGAGGGATCCGGGAAGAAACGTGGCGGCCAGCCTGGCCGCTGCGGCAAAGATAGCCAACAAAAAAGGCCCGCCCGGGGCTGCGACAAGAAGCGAAAAGATGGTGATCGTGATGAGGACGACGAGTCCGGCGAGCAAGAGTTCCAGAAATCCATGGAGGCCATGTGTGTCGACGGTGGTGCCTCCCTGCACACCTCTCACCGCCAGCTCAAGCAGTGGGCGCATGATATCACAACATCGGAACCATCGTTCGATGCCCAGAAGCCACTGAAGTGGTCTAGCACTCCTATCATCTTTGACACCGAGGATCACCCTGATCGCACAACGCGGTCAGGTGTTTGCCATTGTTGGTCTCACCAACAATAAGCAACCTCAAGGTGACGAAAATACTGATTGATGGCGGGGCCGGTCTGAACTTGATCTCGTCTGTTGTGATCAAAAGGCTGCAAATTCCTGATGGAGACCTCGAGGAGACGGGCACGTTTCAAGGGGTCAACCCAGGAAGGAGTTAGCCCAAGGCTAAAGTCACACTGCCCGTGACATTCGGAGGCGAACTGAACTACAGGACGGAGAGGATTGTTTTTGATGTTGCCGAGATCCCCTTGCCTTACAATGTGATCCTCGGCCGCCCAGCGTTGACCAAGTTCATGGCGGCATCACATTACGCCTACAACACACTGAAGATGCCTGGGCCGATGTCCATCATCACCGTCCCCTCTGACAAGAAGGATGCGTTGATCTGCGCTGATCAGCTTTACCGGGAGGCAGTTGCAGCAACTGCCGCCAAAGCACTTGCTCCTGCCGCTGAAGCCCCGGGAGGAAAGAAGACCGGCAAGACCTCTCGCACCCACTCCGGCAAGTGCTCCTCTTCGGAGTGCAGTGCTCCCGTCGAGGATGTGCCAGAGAGCTTCACCGGCAAGAGCAAGAAATCCAGAGCTACACCACCAGAAACCAAGAAGGTGTCCGTCAAGGGGGACGGTATGAGAGGGGCTTTCACCATAAGCTCCGCCCTCGACAACAAATAGGAAGACATGCTCGTCACTTTCCTGCGGGCGAATGTCGACGTGTTTGCATGGCAAGCATCCGACATCCCCGGCGTTCCCAGGGAGGTGATAGAGCACCATCTTGTTGTCTGCCCTCATGCAAGGCCCGTCAAGCAGAAGGTCAAGAAGCAAGCTCTGGAACGACAAGAGTTCATTAGAGAGGAAACCAGGAAGTTAGAGGTGGCAGGCTTAGTGATAGGAGTGCTCCATCCGACGTGGTTGGACAATCCGGTGGTGGTGCGCAAGGCAAATGGGAAGTGGAGACTGTGTATTGATTACACGGACATCAATAAGGCCTGTCCAAAGGACCCTTTCCCATTGCCACGCATAGACCAGATTGTAGACTCCACAGCCGGGTGTGGCCTGGTATCATTCCTCAACGCATACTCAGGGTACCATCAAATCTTCATGACAAGAGAAGATGAAGAGAAGACAACATTCATCACCCCATGTGGTATGTATTGTTTCATACGAATGCCTTTTGGGTTGAAGAGTGCTCGCTCAACATTTACAAGATCAGTCCAAATTGGTTTTGAGCCTAAGCTACATAGAAATATGGAAGCCTATATGGATGATATAGTGGTCAAAACCAAGGACAAGGCAACACTCATACAAAATTTAGAAGAGACGTTTGTGAATTTGCGCAAGATCAACCTCAAGCTGAACCCTGAGAAGTGTGTCGTCGGCATTCCATCTAGCAAGCTTCTTGGTTTCTTCGTGTTGCATCATGGGATCGAGGCAAATCCGGGCAAGATCAAGGCTATTGAGCAAATTGAAGCACCCAGGTGGATCAAGGATGTGCGCCGACTTGCTGGCTGCGTTGCCGCCATGAGGAGGTTCATCTCCAAATCTGCCGAGCGTGCCCTTCCCTTTTTCAAAATCTTGAAAAAGGCGGGTCCAATGGAGTAGACCCCAGAAGCCGAAGCAGCACTACAAGATTTGAAGAAGTACCTCTCCTCTACGCCAATATTGGTCGCGCCCAAACCACAAGAGCCGTTGCTGCTATATCTAGCGGCGACGAACCAAGTGGTCAGTGCGGCGCTAGTATCCCAGAGAGAGATCAATACGCAAGCAATAGCAACGACAGAACTTGATGCCACTGGGACAGAAGCAACGCAACCAAATGAAGTAGTGCAGAAGAAGAAGATGATGCAGCACCCGTTTTACTTTGTCAGCTCCCTCTTGCAGGGGGCTTGGTCGAGGTACGCCGGTGTGCAGAAATTGCTCTTCAGCCTCCTTATGGCCTCGAGGAAGTGTCAGGACCGGAATTTCGGGATATTAATTCCCAAAAGCGAACCTTGTGCTCACCAGCCCCAGGATTACTGTTAGCTGATGAGGCACCAACTTGTTACAGGGATTCCTAGCAAAATACAAGATATGTAGTACAAGACCATTCTGGCCTATGAGTACAACACAGGGTTTCTAGTGGCTGATGGCGGAAGCGGTTTGTGATTCAACCGTGACTATGTGACTCCATTTCCCACAGGAATAGCTGACCAGGTTAAATCCTATCTTTGCGAGGCTGCTATCTCCATATACGAGGATTCCGGGCTATCATCGCATCGTTCCTTCCCGCGCAAGGAATCTGGCCAAGACAATAGCCAGGGACAAGCCAGTGAGTACTTTGAATGTACTTGCAAACATTAAGAACATGGGTGAGACGTAATCATGCTCAAGATTAGAAGATGATCACTATGATGGTAATGATATAACAGTCCTAAATGCGAGCAGGTCATTCGAATAAAAGGGCATATGCAAACAGAGAGTGATAAATAAATAAATAATGTTCTGGCCACAGTCGGGCGTCTGAGCGACACCACAAAAAGGGCTTATAAGGAGAATAGATAACAGGCATGCCACAGTCGGGCGTGTGAGCGACACCACAGAATGGGCTTATAAGGAAAGTAAATAACAAGTATGCCACAGTCGGGCGTCTGAGCGATGCCACAAAAAGGGCTTATAAGGAAAATAAATAATAACAAGCTTGCCACAGTTGGGCGTCTGAGCGACACCAGGGAAAGGGCTTATAATAGAAAATAAATAATAGGGACTATCCAGGAGGTATAACCGTCCCAGGGATGCTCCTTGTCTCAAATAAGATGATAGGTTAGTCCATAATAATAATGAATCAACATCTTTACCTGTCTCAGATCATAATTAATATGCTGGTTTAAACAGATTTCCCCTCCGAAGACTGACACTAAGACCGACACTCGACCCATCCCAGACTGTAGTCCTTAACCATGGACACGGCTATTCGAATAGGTTTTATATCTCTGCAGAGGGTGTACTCTTTACCCACGAGTAACGGTTTTCTTTAGTCCATCGGACTAATACCGTCTGCGGTCTTTTAGTCAAAAACCGCCTGTCTTACACACACCAGCTTAACTTACCAGTGTATGGAATCACCCACGACACTCGTCAAGAAAACTCTGAGTGGGGAGGCTACAACCTCGCGTAGCATGGGATCACATTTCTATCGCGCGCTCTAAGGGGTGCCCCCTCTCGGTCCCAACCGGAAACACCCATGCCCCCGGACCAGGTGGCCTGCCTACCGGTTGCAACCGGTATTTTCCACCCTGGCCTCTCTGTACGGTGTGTGCTAGGACAGGGGGTTGACACTTACTGAACCGTACCCTACCCGTGGCAGGGACAAGTGGTAGCACAAGCAAGTATGGGGGTTACTGGAACAAGACTCGATCTATGGTCGACTTAGGAGGTTTCAGCTTTACTTATATCATTAGTCAAACCAAAATATTTTGCAACAACGATCGGAAAACACCATCCGTCCAGCCTTAACAAGCCTGTGACGCCCGAAGACTGACGTCCCAGAAGATTCCAGAAGATTCCAGATGTTCCGGGTTGCCCGTGTGTTATTTGTGTTTGTGTTATTTATTTTCGCATTGCATCATGTCATCATGTCATCATCTCATTATTTTTTTGCATCTCAACCTAAATAATTCGTGTGGACCTTCGGTCCATTTAAATCGAGGGAAGAATGTCTTCTCTTTAAAACATATCATCCCAATATTTAGGGAGCTATATAATAAATATTCCATTGTTTGGAATTACCCGCAACACACGTGCATAATTTCCCCATGCTTTCCTACTTCAAGTTACACCTTCAAAACCTTGCCTATAATTCTTTTCCGTTGTTTCGAGGTTCCTCCAAAAATTCGAACATTTTTGGACACTTCTATATTCAAGTCTTAGTTCAAACCCATTTGAATTAAATTCAAATATGTTTGAATTATTTTCCGATCTGACCTTTTATATTTTCTCCGGTCGTGCTCTTTTTTACGTGCCCGAGAAAAATGCTCCCATGTGTTAACTTTTGCCCTAACCCCCTCCGCTTTCTTTCTTCTCTTTTATTTTTCTGTTAAAGAAAATAAATAAGAAGACCCTGCCTCCATCCCACCTTGGCCCAAGGCCTTTCCCTCCCCGCGGCCCATCCAGTCCTCTTGGCCCAATAGGCCCAGGTCTCCTAACCCTAAGCCAACCACGCAGCAGTCCATCTCCCCTCGTTCCCCTCAGCCGCCGCAGCCTCCCTTCGATCTCAAACCCCATCGACCCCGCACCCCGTGCCCGAACCCTCGTTCCCCTCGAGCCCCTTCACCCCTCGCACTCCCTCTCCTCCCTGACGCCGGCCAGGGGCCATCCTCCCCGAGCGCCCTTCCCCTTCCCAGACCTCTGCCTCTCCAGCGCCGTGCGTCCTCCAGACCGAGGGCTCCTGCCGCGGCCCCGTCCTCCAGCAACGGCGCCCCGAGCGCCCCGGCCAGGTTCTAGCCAGGAGCAGCGCCGCCCCAGGCCGCGGCCTCTCCTCCCGCGCCGTCCGCAGCGCCCCGATGCGCGCTCCATCACCTCCTCGCCACGGCTCGGCCAGGATCTGCGAGGACGCCGCAGTCTGCAGCCGGCTCCGCCCGGCCTCGTCCTCCCCGCCCGGCCACCAGCGCCTCGTCGCCTCCCCCTCTCCTCTGCGCCAGGACAGCCGCGCCTCTTCTCCCGAGCGAGCCAGCGCGCAGCCTCGGGCTGCTCCTCTCCAGCGCGCGCCAAGGTCGCCGCCGTCGCCGTCGAAGTGCTGCCGCGCAGGCCCTTCCTCCTCTGGCCGCAGCGCTCGCACCCTCCTGCGCGCCCGGGGCTCCATCCCGTCGACCTCCAGGATCTGCAGCGCCCCAGCAAACCTCGTCGCCGGCCTCCTTCGGTGTCGTGCTGCTGCCGTGGCCTCGTGGTGCTGCCGTTTCTGTTTTTTTTGTGTTGCCTTGTGCTTTTGGGATGTCCAGGAACGTGCACGTTTACCTTCGAAAGAACGAGTACCCCTCCGATGGCATGTACCTCTACGAACGGGAACACCTACACGACTACACGATGACTCGCCAAGTACCACGACATGACGGATGAACATCTACAAACGTGTACCACGACGACCGAGTACATCTACGGCCCGAACGTCTACCGTCGCCCGAACGACTACCGTCGCCCGAACGTCTACCGTCGCCCCGTGTACCTCTACGGCAAGTACCTTGACGACAGTACCACTACCATCGACAAGACCGAGACCGGCAAGTTCCACGACGTGACAAGTACCTCTCCAAACGGGATGTGAACGACTACACGTGTACATCTACGGGAACGACTACTTCCCTCTACGGCCGTGTACAACTACTTCCCCTACATTCCTCGACGACTCGAACCCCCCCGATAAAGCACGCTTCAAAGGTATAACCCCGAGACGTGACCCGTGTGATGCTTGTGTTGTATGAAATGTTTCCTTGTGTGCATCGTGCCCGTTCCACCCTTTTGTCATGTTCCTCGGTTGCCTCGTCACCGACTCGTGGGAACCCGGTAACGGGATCGCCCCACCTTTCATCTCGTTTGACTCGCTCACGCCATCTTTCTTTTGCCCGGTCTCTCAACGAGTTACCGGAACCGATATGATGCCGTTGCATCACTTTCGGAATGTTGCCGTGGCACCCTTTTCTTCCACCACGGTGACAAATAATCCTTATCTCTCTTGTCAACCTTTTAATAAAATTGCATAAACTTGTTCATGTCATCCGCATCATGTTAACAACATTATAAATGTTAATTGTTGTTTTCTTATAATTATTAAACATGCTCATGAGGATTTTCCGGATATGTTGTTGTTATTCTCCGGCCTCATTTAAATTGCCTAGTTAGTGTAGTTTCTTTATGCTTCACCTCTTGCCATGTTAAAAAATATTTAATCTTGTCTTGTAAATAAACAAGAGTCAACTAAATAAATAACATGTGGTGTTTCGTCAATATGCAACTCGTTGCATATTGATCTCCACTTAACTTGTAGTTTTGTTTGTGCACTTTGCCATGCCATGCATATTTAAACCGGACATGCATCATACTTGTTTGTGCATCGTACGCCATGTTTATGCTTGCATGTTTACCGTGTTGTTTCTTTCTTTCCGGTTGCTTCTCTTGTTAGCTTCGGTTGCGTTCCGGAGTTGTGAGGATTCTCGCGTCTGTGTTGCTCCGTCTACTTCATGGATCCGTTCTTCTTCCTTGTGGAATCCCAGGCAAGATGACCGAACCCGGATACCATTACTATCTTTGCCATTGCTAGTAGTTCCGCTCTATAGTTTTGCCTCGATGCCCATGTCTTCTTGTCAGCCTCCTACTTGTAACCATTGCCATGTTTAACCACCCTACCTACGCAAACCGTTGCTTGGCTAAGTACGCTTCGCTCAGCCCCTCTTATAGCATTGTTAGTTGCAGGTGAAGATTGAAGATGCTTGCTTCATGTTGAAGTTTGGTTGGGTTATATCACACTATATAAATGCTTAAATGAAATCATCTATATACTGGCAGGGTGGAAGGCTAAGCCTTTTGCTTGGTGTTTTGTTCCACTCATGCCGTTAGGAACCGTATAAACCGGTGTTATGTTCCTTGATTATGCGTTCCTAACACGGTTGGGGTGTATGGGACCCCCTTGATAAACCGCTAAGTGCTAAGTCTTTTCCAGCAAGTCCCAACATTTGGTACTATTTGCCTCATAATAACAACCTAATTAATTAATTAAATTTGCATAGGGGGTCGCTCCCTCGAGGATCCTTAATTCTACATAGCAGGGGGGCCAGTGCCGATGGTGTTGGTCCCAAACGGGGGTCCTGCGGGAACCACCACGGGGAAACTCGAGGATTGGGTCCTGTAGCATCACCCATCCGGTCGTGTCCTGACACTTAGATACGCGCGGCTACTATCAGGGTGTCGACACGCCGGGAGGATTTGCTGGATTAGCCTTACCTTAGTTCGGTTTAACTTGAGCACGGGATTCCGAGAATACTCGGGTCTTCCCACCTATGGAGTTGCGACTCCGCGGATCGTGGGCTTGTAAGGGGTCAAGTTGGAACACCCCTGCAGGGTTTGAACTTTCGAAAGCCGTCCCCGCGGTTATGTGGCAGATGGGAGCTTGTTAATATCCGGTTGTCGATAACTTGACACAATGTTGCAATACACTACCAGCGTGTGTTCCGTGACTGTCAATTTCCGAATAGGGATTCGGGAGTTGAACACGGTGGGGTTATGTTTGACCGGCTTTAGTTAGGATCACTTCGTGATCATCTTTCGACCGATGCTCTTCTCTTCTCGCTCTCTATTACGTAAGTTAGTGCTAGTTGCTGCTGCAGACTCTTGTTGTTCCTTCACATCTCGTTCTTTTCTTCAGCCTTGTCCACACCCAAGGCTTAAATAGTCTTGTTACCCGGGAACGGGATTGCTGAGTCCTCTGTGGCTCACAGTTACTTCACCACACCAGTTGCAGGTTCAGCCGAGTTTGATGTAGGAGTTGGACCAGTTCTTCACTGGAGCTCGTTGAAGAGTGTGGCCGTTTGCTTGTGACGTTTCGATGTTCAGTAGTGGTTTCTACTAGGATTCGATCTAGGCATGTGGCTTTATGTTGTTTTGGTATCTTTCTTTTGGTTCTTCACCCGTAGTCGGGTTGTGATGTTTTGAATGATGTCATGCTTATGTAATGTATTGTGTGAAGTGGCGAGTGTAAGCCAACTATCTCTTTTGCATTTTAATCCGTCTTTTACATGAGTCGTGCAAAGATACCAAACTTGAGATCATTCTAGGATGGGCTTATACCTTTAAGTCGTGCCTCGACACGTAGGAGGTATAGTCTCATCCTGGGCATTACAAGTTGGTATTCAGAGCCTTCTCCGACCTAGAAGCCCCCACTGATTGATCGAATCGTTGACGGTTGAGTCTAGGCACACACTGAAAATGTTTTGAGTCCTATATATATATATCGGAGAGTAGGATTTCTTTGCTCCTCATCTCTTTTCATTCTGGTGAGGACTCCTGACGTCTACTCTTACCTCTTCTACTTTCAAAAATTGCACCAAATTTTTTTAGGATCTCGCGAGTATTCTGGGATTGTTTCGATGTTCTTGTGACAAGGATATTGTTCTCGATGCCTCCTGTTACCGAGGAGTTGAGCTTCGGGGTATTGTTGTCACAAGCATATCGCGGCAGTACTAAATACTTAAGACGGCCGACATCGAAAATCTCTCCTATACGGCCAGTGGCAAGATAACCCCGACATCACCCAGTACTGGGGAGGTAGTTCGAGAGTATTGCCATAGCTTGTTATAGTGGATGCTTTTCGAAGGTCCGAGGTACATAGTTTCCGAGAAAGACTGGTTATGTGTTGAAGGATGGATACACCTGGATGTAGGTTTAGAGTTGATTGCGCGGTGCTTCCCGTGTATCCCCAACACCTGATTGCATAACTGGAAACTTTCGGAAATCTATAGGTGGGTTCATCTAGTAGTTCTAGGCATTCTTCCAACGAATGCACGATATGAAGTTTGGGGTTCTACATTGAGTGAAGTGGTTTTATGGACTTGTTCTGATCGGGAGTTGCATCTTAAAGGGTCCTTGGCTATGCTGATCCGGGGATTGCAAAAACCCTTTTGTAACACGTTCCATGAGCTTTCAGCACGAAGATGTCGAACGAAACTCCTATCTTGTATTTGTTCTATCTGTTCCTTGTTCCTTTTTATTTACTTTTTGTTCTCCAAGTGGCTTCTCGTCGAGTTGATGTACGTGCGGAATTCATTCGTTCATTTCTCTGTTCGAATGATATTGTGAAGATTAGGCTGCTGCAACACATCTACCCTTTGTTTTTGTTTTGATTCTGGTATTCGAGTTGCTTCGATGTCAAATGTTGATTCCATACCTTTCTTAATCGGTATTCTCATATTTCTATGGGAGTGCTAGTCCTTCTTGATCATCAAGATCTTCTTGTTAATCCTTTCAACCGGTGTGTTTCTCTTCAAGTTATTCCATACAGACGTCGTTGAGAAATCTGACGATCTGTCTGTTTCATTCACCCCAAGTTGTTTTTGTTTTCCCCACCCTCCCACCCTTCTTCTTCTCGGAGCAAGAATTCTCAAATGAAATATCCATTTTATTCATGCGATATTTCTTCATTCTTTTCCTTCAATGTTCTTATCCGGTGATTTATCGTGAAGATGCTCAAGAGCTTCAAGTTCATCATTCTTTTGTTCTCTAATTCTACCGGTGAATGTAATTCAAGATTTCGGTGTTGATCTTATCCTTTTCCTCATTTCTCAATGCTTTCTTATTCCGGTGCACCAATTAATCATTCTCCTCTTGCTATTCATATCCGGAGTGCTCAAGATCCATAATTCCATTCTTAATCCATTCAAGCTATTTTGAGGATTGTTATCTTATTCAAGCCATTTAATTCAACCGGTGCAATATCTCTTAAGCAATCTTTTTCAACGATGATTTCTTTGAGTGGGCCCTAACCCACAGGTCTTTTCCCAGGATCTTACCTGACTCTTCTAATTATTCCGGAGTTATTCTCAAATTCTTTTCAAAGTGTGACTTAAGAATGATCCCCATCAGTCACATGCCTTCTCCAAGATCGCTTTCAAATTCTTTTCATCGTTGTTTCAACCTTTTAATTCTTCATTCCGGAGTGCTCAACAATTCTTATGGCATTTCTCGTCTTCTTAGATTTTGAAGACCGGAGAAGTGTTTCTCTTAAATCTTGGCCCGTTCTCTTGATGAGTTGTGATTCTAGCTTCATGCCATCCTCATAATTGTTTTCGATTGTGGGAGTTGTTTTCATGCCCCTTCAGAGCAATTCTTGAATTCTTTTCTTTGTGATCCTCCGAAGGTCATCATTTCAGAAGATTCTTCGTTCTCAGTTTTCAACTTCGTCCTTCAAATATTCTTCATTGATGCCTCTTCGTTCGTCTCCATATTTTTACGGTGGTTCGTTCAAGATTACCCTTCCGTTGTTATCGTTTTAATTCATTTGTTCTTTCTTAATCCTACCGGTGCTTCGTTGAAGATTTATCCAAGCTTGTGCGAGATCTCTCTTTAATTCTTTCCAACGAGAATAAGTGGTATGCCAAATCCTTTGGTTGTCATCAATTTAAATTGGTGAAGGAGATGCATGACATAATTCTTATTCTTATTCATTCAAGGTGATTTAATTCTTTTGTCTGGAGCTTGTTCATCATATCATATCCTTGATTCTAAGTTGTTCATCTTGTTTTCCGGAGCTTCAAGTTATTTCAATTATATCATTCCAAAGCTCCATCTAATTCATCGCAGGCCTTGAGTCTTATTCTTTTCATCTTTCACTTCTCGTGTTTTCATTACCGGAGTTCTTCATGTTTCATCATGTTTTAATTCATCCTTGAAGTCTTCATCAAGATTCTTGTTGGACCTCAAGCAATCTTCATCATGCATTTCAATTGCAATTCTTTCTACCTTATCTTTTGAGATGGTGCTATGTCATTCTTGACAATTCCTTCATGTTTTATGATTCACGAGTTTCAAGAACGAGATAATTAAAACCATCATTTTTCCTTGTTCAGGAGATCTTTTCAACCCTTTAATTATTCGTTGGAGTTATCTTGGGTTATAATTCACCTAAAAGCTTTCCATAAGGATTGTTGCTATTATGGTGCTTGTAATGACCCAAGTTCTTCATTTATCATTCCGGTGAAATAACTCTGTCGTCTCCTTGTTGATCTCAATCCAATCAATTGTTTTCCTTTAGTGGCTGGTTGTCACCTCATAATTTTGAGATGTTTTCCATAAGCCCACATCAAGCTTATTCGTTTTGTTGTTGATTATTCCCAACAACTCCATTCAACCCTTCTTCGTAAGGATGTGTTTCTTATTCATTTGTCGGAGAAGTTGTCTTTTCTTCTCCATTCATTTCTTGCTTTGATTATATTCTATTCTTTCATTCCGGAGGCATTGTTATGTTGCTCTCTCCAAACCATCATCTCGTTTTATCAAGATCTTGTTCTTTTCCTTGCTTATCATTTTAACGGGAATGTTGTCACCTACATTCTAGTTCCCTCATCTTATCTAGTTTAGCCTGTCTTTTAACCGGAGTGCTGTCTGAATCCTTCTTACCCCTTGTGCCATTCTTTCAATTGTTTCGGAGGCAATATGTTGTTGTTTTCATCAAGTATCATTCCATCTTCTCTAGTTCTTGTTAATTCCTTCCATTTTCAGACGGAGTGCTGTCCAAATTATTTCATTATTATTCCTTCTTAATCTTGGTTAACCGGAGTGGTTTTGAAATTCTTTCGTCATCCGTGAGCTCTTGTTTATTGTCTTTCAACCTTCAAGGTTCTCATAATGCCCCTTGTTCCTCTTTTCTAACGGAGTTTTCATATTCGTTCATCTCCGTTGCATTCTTTCTTTCAAGATTGTTCAACCTCTCAAGGTTCGTGGTTTCACTTGTCTGTCAAAGAAGCAACTTTGTTTTACCTCTTCCTCTTCGTTTTTACCCGGTGATATCTCTAGGATCTCGGGTCGAGATCCTCTGTTAGTGTGGGAGAGTTGTGACGCCCGAAGACCGACGTCCCAGAAGATTCCAGAAGATTCCAGATGTTCCAGGTTGCCCGTGTGTTCTTTGTGTTTGTGTTATTTATTTTCGCATTGCATCATGTCATCATGTCATCATCTCATTAATTTTTTGCATCTCAACCTAAATAATTCGTGTGGACCTTCGGTCCATTTAAATCGAGGGAAGAATGTCTTCTCTTTAAAACATATCATCCCAATATTTAGGGAGCTATATAATAAATATTCCATTGTTTGGAATTACCCGCAACACACGTGCATAATTTCCCCATGCTTTCCTACTTCAAGTTACACCTTCAAAACCTTGCCTATAATTCTTTTCCGTTGTTTCGAGGTTCCTCCAAAAATTCGAACATTTTTGGACACTTCTATATTCAAGTCTTAGTTCAAACCCATTTGAATTAAATTCAAATATGTTTGAATTATTTTCCGATCTGACCTTTTATATTTTCTCCGGTCGTGCTCTTTTTTACGTGCCCGAGAAAAATGCTCCCATGTGTTAAATTTTGCCCTAACCCCCTCCGCTTTCTTTCTTCTCTTTTATTTTTCTGTTAAAGAAAATAAATAAGAAGACCCTGCCTCCATCCCACCTTGGCCCAAGGCCTTTCCCTCCCCGCGGCCCATCCAGTCCTCTTGGCCCAATAGGCCCAGGTATCCTAACCCTAAGCCAACCACGCAGCAGTCCATCTCCCCTCGTTCCCCTCAGCCGCCGCAGCCTCCCTTCGATCTCAAACCCCATCGACCCCGCACCCCGTGCCCGAACCCTCGTTCCCCTCGAGCCCCTTTGCCCCTCGCACTCCCTCTCCTCCCTGACGCCGGCCAGGGGCCCTCCTCCTCGAGCGCCCTTCCCCTTCCCAGACCTCTGCCTCTCCAGCACCGTGCGTCCTCCAGACCGAGGGCTCCTGCCACGGCCCCGTCCTCCAGCAACGGCGCCCCGAGCGCCCCGGCCAGGTTCCAGCCAGGAGCAGCGCCGCCCCAGGCCGCGGCCTCTCCTCCCGCGCCGTCCGCAGCGCCCCGTTGCGCGCTCCATCGCCTCCTCGCCTCGGCTCGGCCAGGATCCGCGAGGACGCCGCAGTCTGCAGCCGGCTCCGCCCGGCCTCGTCCTCCCCGCCCGGCCACCAGCGCCTCGTCGCCTCCCCCTCTCCTCTGCGCCAGGACAGCCGCGCCTCTTCTCCCGAGCGAGCCAGCGCGCAGCCTCGGGCTGCTCCTCTCCAGCGCGCGCCAAGGTCGCCGCCGTCGCTGCCGAAGTGCTGCCGCGCAGGCCCTTCCTCCTCTGGCCGCGGCGCTCGCACCCTCCTGCGCGCCCGGGGCTCCATCCCGTCGACCTCCAGGATCTGCAGCGCCCCTGCAAACCTCGTCGCCGGCCTCCTTCGGTGTCGTGCTGCTGCCGTGGCCTCGTGGTGCTGCCGTTTCTGTTTTTTTGTGTTGCCTTGTGCTTTTGGGATGTCCAGGAACGTGCACGTTTACCTTCGGAAGAACGAGTACCCCTCCGATGGCATGTACCTCTACGAACGGGAACACCTACACGACTACACGATGACTCGCCAAGTACCACGACATGACGGATGAACATCTACAAACGTGTACCACGACGACCGAGTACATCTACGGCCCGAACGTCTACCGTCGCCCGAACGACTACCGTCGCCCCGTGTACCTCTACGGCAAGTACCTCGACGACAGTACCACTACCGTCGACAAGACCGAGACCGGCAAGTTCCACGACGTGACAAGTACCTCTCCGAACGGGATGTGAACGACTACACGTGTACCTCTACGGGAACGACTACTTCCCTCTACGGCCGTGTACAACTACTTCCCCTACATTCCTCGACGACTCGAACCCCCCCGATAAAGCACGCTTCAAAGGTATAACCCCGAGACGTGACCCGTGTGATGCTTGTGTTGTATGAAATGTTTCCTTGTGTGCATCGTGCCCGTTCCACCCTTTTGTCATGTTCCTCGGTTGCCTCGTCACCGACTCGTGGGAACCCGGTAACGGGATCGCCCCACCTTTCATCTCGTTTGACTCGCTCACGCCATCTTTCTTTTGCCCGGTCTCTCAACGAGTTACCGGAACCGATATGATGTCGTTGCATCACTTTCGGAATGTTGCCGTGGCACCCTTTTCTTCCACCACGGTGACAAATAATCCTTATCTCTCTTGTCAACCTTTTAATAAAATTGCATAAACTTGTTCATGTCATCCGCATCATGTTAACAACATTATAAATGTTAATTGTTGTTTTCTTATAATTATTAAACATGCTCATGAGGATTTTCCGGATATGTTGTTGTTATTCTCCGGCCTCATTTAAATTGCCTAGTTAGTGTAGTTTCTTTATGCTTCACCTCTTGCCATGTTAAAAAATATTTAATCTTGTCTTGTAAATAAACAAGAGTCAACTAAATAAATAACATGTGGTGTTTCGTCAATATGCAACTCGTTGCATATTGATCTCCACTTAACTTGTAGTTTTGTTTGTGCACTTTGCCATGCCATGCATATTTAAACCGGACATGCATCATACTTGTTTGTGCATCGTACGCCATGTTTATGCTTGCGTGTTTACCGTGTTGTTTCTTTCTTTCCGGTTGCTTCTCTTGTTAGCTTCGGTTGCGTTCCGGAGTTGTGAGGATTCTCGCGTCTGTGTTGCTCCGTCTACTTCATGGATCCGTTCTTCTTCCTTGTGGAATCCCAGGCAAGATGACCGAACCCGAATACCATTACTATCTTTGCCATTGCTAGTAGTTCCGCTCTATAGTTTTGCCACGATGCCCATGTCTTCTTGTCAGCCTCCTACTTGTAACCATTGCCATGTTTAACCACCCTACCTACACAAACCGTTGCTTGGCTAAGTACGCTTCGCTCAGCCCCTCTTATAGCATTGTTAGTTGCAGGTGAAGATTGAAGATGCTTGCTTCATGTTGAAGTTTGGTTGGGTTATACCACACTATATAAATGCTTAAATGAAATCATCTATATACTGGCAGGGTGGAAGGCTAAGCCTTTTGCTTGGTGTTTTGTTCCACTCATGCCGTTAGGAACCGTATAAACCGGTGTTATGTTCCTTGATTATGCGTTCCTAACACGGTTGGGGTGTATGGGACCCCCTTGATAAACCGCTAAGTGCTAAGTCTTTTCCAGCAAGTCCCAACATTTGGTACTATTTGCCTCATAATAACAACCTAATTAATTAATTAAATTTGCATAGGGGGTCGCTCCCTCGAGGATCCTTAATTCTACATAGCAGGGGGGCCAGTGCCGATGGTGTTGGTCCCAAACGGGGGTCCTGCGGGAACCACCACGGGGAAACTCGAGGATTGGGTCCTGTAGCATCACCCATCCGGTCGTGTCCTGAGACTTAGATACGCGCGGCTACTATCAGGGTGTCGACACGCCGGGAGGATTTGCTGGATTAGCCTTACCTTAGTTCGGTTTAACTTGAGCACGGGATTCCCAGAATACTCGGGTCTTCCCACCTATGGAGTTGCGACTCCGCGGATCGTGGGCTTGTAAGGGGTCAAGTTGGAACACCCCTGCAGGGTTTGAACTTTCGAAAGCCGTGCCCGCGGTTATGTGGCAGATGGGAGCTTGTTAATATCCGGTTGTCGATAACTTGACACAATGTTGCAATACACTACCAGCGTGTGTTCCGTGACTGTCAATTTCCGAATAGGGATTCGGGAGTTGAACACGGTGGGGTTATGTTTGACCGGCTTTAGTTAGGATCACTTCGTGATCATCTTTCGACCGATGCTCTTCTCTTCTCGCTCTCTATTACGTAAGTTAGTGCTAGTTGCTGCTGCAGACTCTTGTTGTTCCTTCACCTCTCGTTCTTTTCTTCAGCCTTGTCCACACCCAAGGCTTAAATAGTCTTGTTACCCGGGAACGGGATTGCTGAGTCCTCTGTGGCTCACAGTTACTTCACCACACCAGTTGCAGGTTCAGCCGAGTTTGATGCAGGAGTTGGACCAGTTCTTCACTGGAGCTCGTTGAAGAGTGTGGCCGTTTGCTTGTGACGTTTCGATGTTCAGTAGTGGTTTCTACTAGGATTCGATCTAGGCCTGTGGCTTTATGTTGTTTTGGTATCTTTCTTTTGGTTCTTCACCCGTAGTCGGGTTGTGATGTTTTGAATGATGTCATGCTTATGTAATGTATTGTGTGAAGTGGCGAGTGTAAGCCAACTATCTCTTTTGCATTTTAATCCCTCTTTTACATGAGTCGTGCAAAGATACCAAACTTGAGATCATTCTAGGATGGGCTTATACCTTTAAGTCGTGCCTCGACACGTAGGAGGTATAGTCTCATCCTGGGCATTACAAAGCCGTACCGGATCCCACCGTCCCGATGGGGAGCTAGTGACAAGCTCGCGTCTACACAAGACTGCGACTTTCACGACTTTCTTCCGTTAGGTTTGACAGGCATACGGAGGGGATCACCGTTATGCAAACAGGTTCTCCTCAGCAAGAGTTGTACCTCATGCTCTCATGGGTCTGATCATGTCACCACATATGATATGAAAATGAACACTTCCATATTAATGCAAACGTGCCAACAAGCACCACATGCGTTAAACCAGGGTTCAATAATGCTTGCCTTCAAGTAGAGGGGAGGAGAAATGCACTCCAATACTTTTTGGAAGTTTCTCCCTCTTCAAAAATCCTATTTGAAATAATACCAAATCAATACATAGACTAAACGCAGCACAAAAAAGTTGCTTGGAAATTTTTGAAATAAACATGAAAATAAACTAGACAATATTTGGAGAACAACAGAAAAAGAATAAAATCATTTGGATTTATATTTAAAAAGATATTGCCAGTCAAAGTTTAGTCAAATCTGGTTTTAGAATAAAAACAGAAAAGGAAAACGTTTCGGTTGGAAATGCGCTTTCGAAAAGGTGGAGACGTACTCTGGGGGAATGCGCCTCCACTTATGCGCGCGTGGGTGGGCGCTGGCTCGCTGACAGAGGGGCCCGGGGGCCCACTGGTCAGGTTTGACCAGTCGCCCCTGCCTCCTTCCTCCTCTGGCCGAACGGGGGCGCTGCTCCGGCGATCAACGCCGGCGAACGGGGGCGCCTTGAGGGCGTTCGGGTGCGGGGATGGATCCGCCAGACTGGGGCGGTCCTCTCGGTGGTCGAGGAGGTGATGGAGGTGGAGGAACGCGCCGGCGACGAGCTTCGCGGCGGACGGCGGTCTCGGGTGGAAGAGGGGTTCCGACCTGCGGTGGCTCTAGAGCTTGTTTGAGACGTCGGGCAGCTCCGCAAGGTTGAAAGGAGTCGAGTGGTGATGCTGGTTGGACGGAAGGGGCTCGAGCTGAGGCATATTGAACTGGACAGCGGCGGCGGCTGTACCTCGCCGGAGTTGGGAAAGAAGCCTCCTCGAGGCGATTGGCCGCAATGGGAGTGCTCTGTGGGATGGCTGGGGTTGCCTGAGACTGAGGAGGAGCTCGGGGCCTCCTTAAATAGGCGGATGAAGGCGGTTCCACAGCGGCCGTGGATAAGGATGCCGGCGACCGGCGTTCTGTTGCTCAGGGCGATGTGGCGGCGACGCACGCTCGAGGACAAGTTCGCTGACGCACTAGGGCTGTACAAGGGGGCAGGTGGCGGGCGCTAGTGGCTTGGGCGGCTCTGCCCGCAGCAGGAGCTGCCGGAGCTGCCCGCTAGCCGCCGTGGCCGACCTGACGGCGGTCCTGTGGAGTGTCAGGGCTGTCGCTGCGGCAAAGGGATGAGGATGGCATGCTGCTGGTGCGAGGGGAGCGGCCAAAGCGTGCGCGAGGCGTCGGCCGGGGGACGCGGCGGCTCGGTGCGCGCGCGTGCAAAACGTGCGCTCTGGGCACGCCCAGAGCACGCGCACGAGTCGCTTGACAAAATGCCTCTGCTAGCTAGAGAGTTTGGATGGAGCTAGGATTTAGCAGGTGTGGTTTAGGGGTTGAGGGGAGGTTAGTGGACATGACATTAGGCACTGAGGGCCAAGATCACAATGCAAGGCAAAACTCATGTCAAAACTGGCCATGCATACCAAGTGCTCGATAGAATGCTATGAGCATGTGGGCACTTCTTCTGGCGGCCAAAATTTCCAGATCAGGGTCTCTTTAGGTGAAGGTTATGATGGCAAAGTTAGTTGAGCAAGACCAGAAACTTGCCAGTGCAAGTTTTGCAAAACTACAGTTCTGGACAGGAAATGGATGGCACTGTTTCATGAACTAAAAATGTCCCAAAGGGTCCACTCTTCTGGACTTAAGGGTTTTGTAAGATGGGCTACAAGCAGGAGGAAACTCAAGAGCACTAGAGTAAGATAAACTAGGGTTGTAGTGCAAGATGCCAAACTGGACCAAAACAGAAAAGAGGTTGATTCACTCAATCTTTCCAAAGGACTCAAAAGGGTTTTTGCATAAAGTTGAATAATATACTCATATGACCATCCCACAATTTTGGTAGAAGCATAAGGGAAGAATTTAATGGGGTTGTAGTGCAAAACTGCCTGCTGGACTAGATTGGAAATCATGTTGTGGAGCTCAAAATATTAAATCAAACACATATATTCCTGCATAAAAGTGATCTAATAACATCACATGACATCTCCAAATTTTAGTTGGAATATTAGATAAACCTGTCAAAGGGTTGTAGTTCAAATGGGGCTTTATTTTAAGGGGAAACAATTTTAGAGTGAAGGAGGTTAGGGAAATTAAAATATAGTTAATCCATAATGATAACAGAAAAGCTTCATTAAGAGAACAAGAGAGTCTAACAATAAATGGAAGGCTATCTCTTGAGGTAAAAACTCCAACATAATAGGAAAAGGAGGTCCTGAAATCAAAAGAAGAAACCAGCAAGTGAAATTTTTAATTTCCTGGCAAAATTTTAATTAATAAAACATTGTTAAATTTTGGGGTGTTACAGGAAGCTGCGTCATTACTTCCAAGCGCATGAAATTACCGTCGTCACCCACCTCCCGTTGCAGCGGATATTGCATAACCCAGATGCGACCAGGAGGATTATGGAATGGGCCTTGGAGCTGTCGAGCTTTGGTTTGAAGTTTGAAAACACTTCGACGATTCAGAGTAGAGTCTTGGCAGAGTTCATTGCAGAATGGACCTCAACGCCCAAAGAAGAGATCCAGGAGACTACTCTTCCCGACAAGGAAACAAGTCGCAACTGGATTATGTACTTTGACGGGGCTTTCTTGCTGTAAGGCGCCGGTGCTGGTGTGCTGCTCGTTGCGCCCACCTGAGAGCACCTCAAGTATGTGGTCCAGATGCACCTCCCTAGGGAGATGTCGACGAACAACACTTCCGAGTACGAGGGACTGCTTGCTGGTCTCAGGATCGCGGCAGACCTCGGAATCAAGAAGCTCATCGTCAGAGGTGATTCGCAGCTTGTCGTCAAGCAAGTTAACAAAGATTACCAGAGCCTGTTGATGGAGGCCTACGTAGATGAAATTGAGGAAGCTGGAGGAGCACTTTGACGGTATACAAGCAGAGCATGTTCCCCGAGCGGAGAACGACATCGCCGACTACTTGTCAAAGCGCGCCGCCCTCAAACTGCCTGTGGAACCAGGGACCTTTGTGCTTCGATTAACTCAACCAACCGTTGAACCATTGACAGAGCAGAACAAGTGAAGATCAGGCCCCGGCAAGTACTTTCCTGCCGAGCCCCCAGGGGTCGCCGGCAAAGATGTTGCCGGGGGCGCTGAGCCTGTCATAGGGCAACAGACTCCGGCAGGGCGCCAAGACCTGACCATGGAGACAATTTCTCCTATGGCAGAGGAGATGCCTTTAGTCCTCGCCGTCCAGCCTCAGGCTCCGGCATGGGCACAACATACCGTCCAATTTCTCCAACCGGGGAGCTTCCTGAGGAGCAGGAAGAAGCGGAGAAAGTAGCCCGTCGGTCGGCCATGTACCAGTTCATCGATGACATCTTGTACAGAAAAAGGCCGAACGGTGTGAAATTGAAGTGCATTCCCTGGGAGGAAGGACTGGAGCTGTTGGCAGAGATACACGGAGGCATATGTGGCTCCCACATAGGGTCAAGGGCCCTTGCCGGCAAGGCATTCCGGCAAGGTTTCTTCTGGCCCACTGCCCTCCAGGATGCGACGTCACTAGTAACCAAGTGTGATGCGTGTCAGTTCCATTCAAAGAAGCTTCATCAACTAGCTCAAGCTCCCCAAACAATCCCTCTTTCCTGGCCATTCTTCATTTGGGGGCTCAACATACTGGGCCCATTTCCGCGTGCTGTCGGGGGCTTTGAGTACTTGTACGTTGCTATCGACAAGTTCACGAAGTGGCCAGAGGTGGAAGAAGTGAGAAAGGTGACAGCACGATCAGCCGTCAAGTTCTTCAAAGGCCTAGCCTGCCATTTTGGTATACCAAACGGAGTCATCACTGATAATGGCACGCAGTTCACAAGCCGCACCTTCATGCAGTATATTCAAGACCTCGGCAGCAATGTCTGTTTTGCTTCTGTTGCGCATCCTTGAAGCAACGGCCAGGCGGAGAGGGCAAATGCTGAAGTACTGCGAGGCATCCGGACAAGAACTTTTGACAGACTGCACAAGTGCGGAAGGAGCTGGATTGATGAATTGCCGATGGTTCTTTGGTCAATCAGAACGACACCAAATCGAGCCATGGGCCAGACACCCTTCTCCCTCGTTTACGGGGCGGAAGCAGTTCTCCCCAAGGAACTCACATACAGGTCACCCCGAGTGCTCGCTTATGATGAGATTGAGCAAGAGCAGCTGTGGCAAGATGACGCAACGCTCCTCGAGGAAGATCGTCTTCGGGCGGCTGTGCGAGCAGCGCGCTACTAGCAAGCCTTGCGCCACTATCATAGCCGCAAGGTTCATGCGTGAAGCTTTGAGGCAGGCGACCTTGTTCTTCGGCACGTTTAGTCGGTCAAGAATTCCAACAAGTTGACGCCAAAGTGGGAAGGCCCTTATCGAGTAATACGAGTCACCAGGCCTGGCGCAGTCCGCCTAGAGACCAAAGATGGTATTCAAGTGAGCAACTCCTGGAACATCGAACATCTTCACAAGTTTTACCCGTAAGGCGCGGTTGTCGGGCTCCCCGGCAAGCCACCCTTTTGTACAAGCCTTGCCGGCAAGGCATGTAACCCTTCATACAAAGCCAGACGCAGACCCTGAGCATAAATAAATGAAGCGCTAGTGCCCTAAGTCTTAGCATGCATGCTAGGTTGAGTCTCTTTCTCTGTTAGGGTTGATAGTGCTTGGCAGCGGCTAATCCCTAGCATAGAGGTCGAGTATGCGTCTCTCTATTTCCTTTCCGTTCTCTTGTTCACAGGATGCGTGGAAATTTCTGCTGAGCTGTTTGGAAGAGAGAGGACGGGCTGACGCTCCAACCGCAGCAAACCAAGGTTGCCGGGGGCTGCAGACCCAAGGGCCAGGCCACGGAGTTGCCGGGGGCTACAAGACCAGATAAGTTTTTCATCCCCAACTCCTTACTTCCGTATGAAACTTGAACGTGTGAGACTTTGTTCGCTCTTATGCCATCATGCTCCCTTTTTCCCTGTGTCCAACAAACTTTGTCTTGTACTGGAACTCGGTACTACTGTGATGGGAAATGAACAGATGAAGGGCCTAATCCTACTCTGCTCCTACTTCCACCAAGGGCGTGAATACGGTCGAGCTATGGAGCGTGGGGGGGGGGGGAGGACGGCAAGGCCTGTTGCCGGGGTAAGATGTTTATCTCAAGATAACAAGGATCCGTTCCTTGGTGTGGCTCCTGCCCGCGCACAAAAGAAACCCGGCAAACACCCTTCTCTCCATTAATACGTTGTAAACAAGTACAATTCGTACGGAATGCATACATGAGCAAGGGGGTTACAAGATTTAAATCTTACAAATGCCCATAGGCTTAAAAACTAAAAAGAGATAAGATGCCCGTAATCCCTTTCTTGTCCCTCTCCTCAGGAAATGGAACAAGATGGCAAAGGGCAAAGGGAGCGCCTAGGCGAAGCACGAGCAGCAGAAAGCACCAAGAGAACATCCGAGTGGCCGTCCCGAAGAAGGCTGGTGATGATGGGCCGAGAGAAGAGTCGAAAGGTGGGGCAGCGGGCTAGCAACGCGCGAGTTGATGCCCGCGTACTCCGACATGATGACCGCCGCCCACCTTCTTCGTCTTCTCCGACCTCCCAACGCCAGCCGCCCAAGGAGGCGACCCCGAGAACTTCAAGGGGCCGGCGATGCAGATGACGGTGCTGACGGCATCGCCCAGGGATGGCGTGTCTGACGCCTAGTCGGACCCGTCATCATCCCGCCCGCTGCCCTCGTCATCGCTGTCGCTGTCCCCCATCACTATCGCTCAGGGAGGAGTTTTCGTCATCGGCCAAGCTCTCCGCACATCACCCTAGCCTGTGTCCCGAGCGCCCGAAGACCTTGACGGAGAGTAGGTCGCTCTCTGCTAACCTGAAGCAGAGGACGTGCCCCTTCATCAAGCAGTGGGCACGCGCGAAGGTCTTCCACCCCCGGCGGAGGAGCATTACATGAAGAGCGGGGAACTTGGCGTTCAACCACATGGCACCATTGCAACACCCCTACATGTGAACCCTCAACCTCGATGGCTGATCGACCTCCAACACCCTCGAGAACGCTTCAGGAAGCCGGAGGCGACTGCACGGCGGCTCGCGCAGTTGCAAGATGAACTCCAGCGCCGTGTCCCTGACATGGCCGCATGGGGAGGCAGGAGGAGATGGAGACGGAGATGATGATGGTGTCGGTGTCCACCGACCTCGCCCGCCTCTGCCTTGACCGCCTCGCCGACCACGACCCCGACCGGTGCCTCTAGCTCCAGCATGGCCCTCGTCTTGGGCATCCGGCTCTTCTTTGACCGCCGCCGCCTCTGACGAGAGGACGACCTGGTCGCCTCGCAAGGGCACGGCCACGGCGACACCCTCTCGGCATAACTTGGGAAGGGAAAGAATCGAACTAGAAGAGGATGAGTGGAAAGGAGGGGAGCATCGTCCCTCTCCCCCCTCTTTATAGAAGGGCGACCGCCCAAATCTACCAGTCCAAGCGCCGGAGGCACAAGAAAACGAGACTGACCCGCTGCTCCAATCAGCGGCGCCCGGCCCCTCGCCTCGGTGTTAAAGCCTGCACCCTCTGTGTCCGCCGCCTTCCCTCCCCAATGCATGAGGAGCACGTGGCGGGCAGATCGGGGTTCAGATGGCACGTGGTACGACCGTTTTCGCATCCGACGATCGTGGGGCGACCCGAGTCCACTTAGTGAATGAGCCGCGCCCCCGCAACTTCCTCTATTTATTATGAGAATGCGAACCGTCTCTTTACTATTTGGAACCACGAGATGACGCAAGCATGCTGCGACCGCCCCACACACGACCTCCACGTTAGTGCAGATCATGGGGAAGCGCAACCACCAGAGGAGTTACTACAGTAAAAAGGATCCAACCCCACTGCACGCGCACCATTCTGGGCCTAGCCCAACAACGCGTCACGCTTATGTATGGCCCAGGCCCGGGGGCTCCTGTCGGTGTACAAAAGTAGGGGCGCTCCTTTGTACCCCTTACTTGTGCACGGGCAGTCAGAGCCATGCCTGTGGCCACACATAACAAGGCAGAGGAGGGAAGCCAGAGACACAAGGCTACCAGAGCAACGCCAAGACGATGGCATAAGAAGGCCAAGCAAGAAGATAGGCTTCCCCCGGCAAGAACCCTTGCCGGGACAACTCACTCAATGCCTCCGTTGCAGCCACCCTTGAGCCTAGGAGCTCCAGCATCATCAACGATGTTGGAACCAAGGCTCGGGAAGCGCCTACGTGATGGCATGCAGATCTTTGTAAAGACAAGGGTCCATGGCTCCTAAGATGAGAACCAGAAGACAAGGCGATCACAAGGCTCCTTACCGAGGATGCCCACGAGGCCCCGACAAGGCTCCTCGCCAAAGACACCCCGAAGCCCCGACAAGCCTCTTGTCGAGGATGCTCACTGAAGCCCCGGCAAGCCTCTTGCCCAGGATGCTCACAGAAGCACCGGCAAGCCTCTTGCCGAGGACGCTCACGGAGGCCCCGACAAGACCCTTGTCGGGAACAGACGCAGGACCGCGGCACGCCCTTGCCGCCCCATCATCGCCCCAGTTCATCGGCCGACCCACTAGCCCAGGCAAGAATCCACGTGGCAACACGTGGTTCCCAATCCAGCTAGTCAAGCACCTACGTGGTGGCATGCAGATCTTCATGAAGACCCTACCACCACGCCATCTCAGCTGCCTGCCCCGCTGGCCTGGATGCATGTCACAACCAGACGGAGCGGCAACGGACGAGACGGGCCTCGTTCCCGTCCCCGATAAAGCAAGTGGACACCTAAGTAGCGCATTTAATGCGTCTTGTCCCGTAATGGCATGAGATAAGCATGTGCAATGTATACCTTTCCACCTCCTGTGTGCCACTATGGCAGCCCCTTTTGAATATAAAAGGAGGCCCGAGGCATACTAGGGGGGGGGTTCGGATCTTTTGGACCAGGCATGCACCGTAGCTAGTTCAAGAACTCAAGGACACTCAAATACACACCAAAGCAGGACTAGGGTATTAGGCATTCTCGCGGCCCGAACCTGGGTAAACAATCCTTGTACTGACTCTTAGACCCGCTCTTTGCACAACCTCGCGCCCGCCAACCATAGAAGGGATTCCAGTGATCCCATAGGTGTCGTTCTCCACCGACAGTTCTTCTACTAGTTTGTAGTGTTAAAAGAAAACCCAAAAATATTTCTCGTTCTTCTTTTGTTTATTGGGAGCTTTCCTATGTAAATAGTTTTTCTCGTACTTGTTTCAATTTCTTCAGAAAAAGAAAAACTCCAAAAACATTTCAGTGTGTTTCTTTGAAAATATTGTTCCTTTTTCTTTGGGTTGTAAGGAGAAGACCACGATAAAGTTTTTGAGTGGCTCTCATATGCATTATTGTTGATCTAACAAAGAGCCCATTCTATCTTGTCTTTTCCTTTGAATAAATATTTTCAGATTCCAGCTTAGTCCAACGCACGTGCACTCTTATTATTATTCACACCGTTTGCTCGTGCAAGTGAAAGGCAATAATGACGATATGATGAAATGATTGAGATGGAGAAAAGCTGGTATGAACTCGACCTATTTAGTTTTTTTAAATATGATTAGCTCGTCGTTCTTGATGCAACCCATTATGAATGAGCAAGTTTTCAATGATAATGAGAGATTATAGTTACTCATGCCATGCTTAATTAGTTAGGAGTTTATAATGGTTTACCTTGCGTGCCAACATGCTTTTTTAATGGTGGTGATGTGGTATGATAGGATGGTATCCTCCTTTATATGATTCAAGTGGCTTGACTTGGCACATGTTCACGAATGTAGTTGAAATAAAAACAACATAGCCTTCATGATATTTATGTTCATGATGACTTATATCCTACTCATGCTTGCATTCAATGTTAATTAACCTCAAGGCATGTTCATGACTGTTGTCGCTCTCTATTTGGTCGCTCCTCAATCTTTTTGCTAGCCTTCACATTGTACAAAGCGGGAATACTGCTTGTGCATCCACTTCCTTACACCCAAAGTTATTCCATATGAGTCCACCATACCTACCTATATGCGGTACTTACCCCTCGTTCTAAGTAAATTTGCATGTGCCAAACTCTAAATCTTCAAATAATAATCTGTTTTGTGTGCCCGAATCGCTCATGTGGCGACTCGGGGCTGTCGGTATCTTCCATGCTAGGTGGGTTATTCTCATGATGAGTGGACACCGCTTGTCATTCATGAGAAAGTGGCCGGTAACCGGTGACGGTGTCCTGGATTATGGGGTACTCACCACGTCGTTTCCTGATCAGTTGGATTGGGCCGAGGACCCCGATGGCTATTCACTCATGGGCCAGTTCGGACAGCCGATGTATACACAAGGAAGATTCCACAAGACTTGGTGATCAAGACAAGGACTCCTCCCCACCGGCGTATTCGACTAGGACTCTGGTTATCCTAGGCCTCTGGTACATTATATAAGCCGAGGCTAGGCTAGTCGATAGGGACAATGCTAGATCACTATGATATTCATCATACCCGTAGGTTTTAGACCACAACATATGATCTCGAGGTAGATCAACTCCTTTAATCTCTATATTCATCAAGATCAATCAAGCACGAAGTATGGTATTACCTCGATAGAGAGGGCCCGAACCTGGGTAAACATCGTGTCCCCTGTCTCCTGTTACCCATCGATCCATGTTCCACAGCTCATGATCCCTACCCCGAGATCTTCCGGTTTTGACACCAACAATGGTGCTTTCATTGAGAGCTCCGCTGTGAGATCAACGAAGGATCAATGGCTCATCTGCAGATCAAGTGCGACGTAGGCATCTGCGTCACCGGCTCGGCTGGTCACCTTGACTCGACCAAGGACCGCGCCCAATCACACATCATCATATTCGGACGAGGATCTCTTTCAACATCAACTTCGATCTCTATCAAGATCATGGATGAATCATCCATGGAGCTCAGGGGCTCAACGTCAGCATTGCCCTTGAGCGACCGCACTGTTTTTCTGGACGGCGAACTTGTATCCGCCGCCACCGCCTCCCCGAGTGTCGCTTTAACGATTGCTTCGGTGGACTTGTGTGGAATTAAGTATATGACGACCCTGCAAAATTTCGTCGCGTTCCGACGGAGGAATCTCCGACGATCTACGATATACTGGAGACCTGTCAAATCTGGACAGGAATCTGGACGAGTTTAGGGCATGGTCTCCAGATCCCAGCTCAGAGGTCCCTTGGAAGATCCAACCGTTCATCTGTTGCGGAATTCCCATATCTACCACCCCTCAAAATTTTAGCTTGATCCGACCACTCAATCTCCAGAAACCTTCCGATGAATGGACAAATTTTCTGATCTGTTTTCTGCGCGAATACGGATCCGACCCGAATTCATGTTTCTTCATGAACGTGATATTGGACAACATTTTTAAAGGAATTTTCTTCTAGGGTATTATGCGTTGTTTTGAAACACGTGCCCATAAAATTTTAAGCCTCCTCTGAGGTAATATTCACCAGCAAGCTGGTGTCAAACCAGTCCGATAATATTGCTCCACGGCTGCCGACCTGCGCTAGACACGTCGTCACCTTGTTGAGCCGAGCTCAACTTCTTAGGATAATCATCTCGGCAAGCCGAATAAGAGTTCGGAATCATAAAGAATTAATCATCACCAATAATGCCGCCCCACAGATTACACGGAGTGGGCACACCGGCATCGCCGCATGGTCACTTCATCAAGCCGGCATTGACCGCGTCACAAGTTACGACCTGGGTCGGCATGGCCGCACTGTTGCTTCTTCAAGCCGATGTCCATCATGCCAAACTGCTTCAACACCTCAGCCGACATGGCAGCTGCAACGTCTCCTTACTGACCTGCTCCGTCACCTCGGCTAGACCGGGGGCTGCACCATATCTTCATCAAACCTACTCCGGTGATTTCGGCGTCACCAGCCGACCTGCTTCGACTCATCGGCTGACAAGGAGGCTTCGTCACCTCAACTGGACCGGGGGCGCTGCTATTTCTTCATCAACATGCTCCGGTGACTTCGGTGTCACCGGTCGACCAGCTTCGACACATCGGCTGGCATGGTGGCTGCAACATCACCTTACCGACCTGCTCCATCACCTCGACATTCAGGCCATTTCTTTAATTATTTACTTCACTTAAATTAATTAAGTAGAAGAATTTTTTTACGCATATTATTGTTATTATTTCTAGCCTGCACTATTTTATGAGGCAGGCGATTTGTTCAGACCGGGGCACGCTGTCACCTCGGCGTGTCGACGGTGTCGTCCCACCTCCGTCGACACAATTGTGCCGTCGCTTTGGCGTGCTGCCCTATGTTGACAATCCCGCACAGTTCCCTTCATCAACCTACTCAACCGGAGACTCCGACATCATCCGCCACACCTCGGCTAGACTGGGGGCTTCACCTCTTCGGATTGCCGAGCTCTTCGCTCGGCTACCTTAGGACCAGCCCGTGGACTGGAACCTTGTCCCGCATAAAGCTCAGACCGCATCATCAATGCCAAACACATTAACCAGCTAAGTTGCTTTCATGCTCAAAGTTTTAAATTTTTAATTTGTGTTCGGTTTGACCATGCTCACATATGTTGTTTGTTAAAGAAACTACCTTTACCCATGTTAACTGGGGATCTTAAAAATTACATGAGCCATTTTATAGTAAATATGTTTTCTTCTTGGTCGTTGCAAAGTCTTTTTCTACCGCTCCTTTTCTCGACTCGAGTGTCTGGTCAATAGCCGAATAACTTGGTTTCTCTTTAAAGCCGCTCGAGTTTAGTTTGCTAAACTGGCCTCGGAGAAGCACTGTGCCTTCGGGATAAGGAGGCTGAAGCCAAAGGCTGACCCGCTTGAAGTTTCGAGATCGGATGTGTCATGTTAAAGCACGACAAAAGCACAATTTTTTAAGACTAATGTTCGGATTGGTACAAAAATCTTGATTTAGTTCGGAGGTCAAGCTTTTACATAAGTTTTTTGGCTTTTTCGAGCTTATGGCACTTTTTAGCTATTTGTATGTTTTTCTTTCAGGAACCAGGACATCCTCATGACCGAGGTGCCCAACATAATAATTCAGCTCGGAAGATCTCTTCCGACCCACAACTCAGCATCTTTCCCACCGAATTATACCTCGGCGATTACAAAATACCCGACACATCGGGACTAGTTCCCGAGTAGTGCAATGCCAGACGCCTTTAAAGCATTGGCAATATTAACGGGGGCCTGGACTGCAGCCGAACCCACCAAATGCCAGGGTACTCCGAGGAGTCTTCGGCAAAATGTCTTCGGATATTGCTTTACATGCATCTATTTCGAATTGTGTCTTTGGTCAATAGTTGGATTGCCTGGTTCCTTTGCTTGCCTCCTACGTTCCCGATTGTTCGGCTAGTAGTGCAAAGGGAGAACCACTGCGACTGTGCTTTCAGCTCGAATGGTTAAGCGCCTCAGTGGAGAAAGCCGAAAACTGACTGTCACAATAAGCATGAACTGCTCAGCGATCCGATGACTATGTTAAACTATAAGATCGATGGAGGTCACCCCGTGTTAAACGACGGACCTTTCATAACATTGGCTGAAGTGTTAATGGCTAGACCATGGTCGGTGCCGAACACTAATCGGGGGCTCGTAGCTAGCCTCCGCAACTTTAAGCTTGTATGACTAAGTTAAAGTTATAAACCTGCATATCTGATTGCCTTGTTTTCGCTAACACGACCGCCTTCGTGCACCGAGACGTCGGCTAAGGGTTGTTTTGTTATTGCAGAAACACCCAGCGTAGCATCTACAAAGGAGTGGAAGCCAACGATGGGCCACTTTCAAATGATAAACGATCGCAACGGAGTCAAAATAAACATATATCATCATCATTTGTTTTCATTATACAAGCGCTGCCTTTCGTAATTATCATTATGAAGCCATAAATACGCATCAATTTGACTTAAAGATTTTTGCCAAGATGGGTAGCGTGCCTCCTGTGATTACCCCTACGTTCCCGATTGTTTGGCTAGGAGGTAAAGGGAGCACCTCTCTGATTGTTACTTCCGGGTCATCTGTGTTAGTACCTCAGACTGGGAGAAGCCGAAATCTAGACATCTTACAGAATATAATTGGTCAGCAACGACGAAAGTAAAAAAAATGGTTCATTTAGACCACCTAGTTCGTTAACTTTCCCTAAACTAAATCCTCAATATTTTCCTCCTACATTGATCGAAAGTGAGGTTTCATGATCATGATCAACATGAAAACCTAAAGAAAGGAACCGATAGAGGGACTATTTTCCTTGGAAGACGTTTCTTACATTAAAAAGTAATATAACATATCTCTCCGCGTACCTTTGTTTATAAAACCGTATGACGGGATTGCCTTTTTTGTCGTAAATCTTTGCCCTTATTAAGGCTTTATAAAGTAGGGCAAGCACTCCCTTACTACTGGCTGAGGAGGTTGAAGCCGGTGGTCGGTCAACAAAGTTTTGTACAATGCCGATCCAAGCATTAATGATGTAAAAACACTTGGGTACATAGGATCATAAATTGCGAGTAAAGTCGATTTATTGCGGCCCATCTTTTAAAGAGAAAGGGACACAATCTCGCTGAGACAACCTAGCAACTTACATAATGCTCTCATAATTCCCAAGTGGCATCGATTTCCTATCTATTAAACCCCCTGGGGTCGACCTTGGCGAGCCCAGCTTTCGCTGGCTCTCGCTCCTTTAAGAGGTCTTTATTCTCTTTTCGAGAAGTTTGTGTTAAACACAACAAATTTTTGTGTCAAACGGGTATCGATCCTTAATTCGTCCACCCGTGCCCACATTAAGGTTCGAGGGCTACTTGGCTTCGCGCTCATTATTTATAAAAAATTAAAGGGTACATCGATCCCCTGATCTGGTGTTGCCACTCGACCAGTGGCTCGGGGGCTATTGCATTGTCTATTCAATGCAGAAAATTCAAAGTGCTCAGTGTTCGGCATGACCGAACTATGGACAAGCGCGTCTTCGGACAACAATAAGTACCATCTGGGACTTATCCGGCATCAAGCTGATATATCACGACAACTTCTCACAACCCTCTCTGAGGGGCCTGTCCGCCAATTACTATTACCTCTAATATATTATACCGCGTTTCTATTCCTATGTATGCTGCCGAGCTAGGAGTTTATCCTCAGGCCGATTGCACAAACTGAGTCTTAGGAGCTACTAGGATCAGCGGTTTCATATTTTCCTTCAGGTGCATCTCGGATTTTAGGACTACCGACACCTTGAGGGCTACTGGCAATACATCTCGTCAGCAAATAATTTTACACGCCTCAGAAATAAAATCCGCAAACAATCAGCCCATGACCGAGGTGCTGAACCACCTCGGAAGCAGTTCGGCATATAGCTCAGATGCAAGTGGCTGGCTCCTTAGAGGGAAGTTCAGGCATTAAGCTCGGCTAAAATCCTTCAACTTTTTTGAACCAAGGTGATCTATGACACCTCAGATATAGTCCGACATTGGAGCTTGGACATAGTCTGGTGTTGGTGCTTGGATACAGTCCGGCGTTGGACCTCGGATACAATTCGGTGTTGGATCTTGGATATAGTCCGACAATGGAGCTTGGATGGAGTCCGGCGTTGGAGCTCGGACGCAAGAGGACACAACCGCATGGGAAACACTTCAAACCTGAGGTGCGGTATAAAAATAACAAGGCATTGATAAAGGCCAAAGACTTAAAGGGATCCTCGGATATCGGACGTGTGAACTCTTCAGATTTAGCTCGGCAACCCTCAAGATAGAAGATGTGAAGAGTTGTTGAACCAGTTTTCAAGACCGACGACCGAAGATGAAGAACAGTTCGGAAGAACCGAGGAGCGTCCCAAACTTGAATACCAGTTCAAGGGGCTACTGACGGTGTCCTGGATTATGGGGTACTCACCATGTCGTCCCGATCAGTTGGATTGGGCCGAGGACCCCCATGGCTATTCACTCATGGGCCAGTTCGGACAACCGATTTATACACAAGGAAGATTCCACAAGACTTGGCGATCAACACAAGGACTCCTACCCACCGACGTATTTGACTAGGACTCTAGTTATCCTAGGCCTCTGGTACATTATATAAGCCGAGGCTAGGCTAGTCAATAGGGAGAATGCTAGATCATTATGATATTCATCATACCCGTAGGTTTTAGACCACAACATATGATCTCGAGGTAGATCAACTCTTGTAATCTCTATTTTCATCAAGATCAATCAATCAGGAAGTAGGGTATTACCTCGATATAGAGGGCCCGAACCTGGGTAAACATCGTGTCCCCTGTCTCATGTTACCCATCGATCCATGATCCACAGCTCAGGACCCCTACCCGAAGATCTGCCGGTTTTGACACCGACAACCGGGATGCACAGTCCCATGCTCAAAATTAAATAAAAATAAAAATAAACAAGGCTCCCTCTGGACTACTATTGGTATGGATGGCACCCGTTGTTTTGGATCAGCCATGGAGTGTGATTGTTGGTGGAGGGGGAGTAAAAACTTTATCATTCTGTTTGGGAACCGCCTATAATGTTTTTAGCATGGAAGATATTGAGAACTCTTGGTCGTTGCATTGACAATGAAAGCATATCGCTTAAAATTATATTTATTTCTGTTAAAAAAGCTCGAGCTCTGGCACCTCTGCAAATCCTTGCTTCCCTCTACGAAGGGCCTATCTATTTAATTTTGTTGAGTCATCATCCTGTTATAAAAAGCACCAGCTGGAGAGCACCGCTGTCATTTATATGCTTTGTTTTTAATTGATGTTGAGTATGAGTGTGACTGGATCTCTTCTATCATGAATTACAATGTCTAGTCAGTCCTTGATCTCTAGGGGTGCTCTGCATTTATGTTTTGCGGTCTCAGAAAGGGCTAGCGAGATACCATGTTGGTATATTATATCATGATTGTTTTGACAAAGTGTTGTCATCCGAAATTTATTATTATTGCTCGCTAGTTGATTGTGTCGTTGATATGAGTAAATATGAGACCTAAATGTTATTGTGAATATGGTTAGTTCATAATCTCAGCTAAAAACCTGAATATTGGCTAGACATATCTGCAACAACAAGATCAAACGGAGTTTGTAAAAGCTTTTCTTTGTCACTTTCAGTTTATCAACTGAATTGCTTGAGGACAAGCAATGGGTTAAGCTTGGGGGAGTTGATACATCTCCATTGTATCAACCTTTCCAAACTCGTTTGCCCTTGTTTTGGACTCTAATTTACATGATTCGAATGGAACTAAACCGGACTGATGTTATTTTTGTGAAAAAATATAAGTTCTCGGATTGACTAAAAAATTTACAGAGAATATTTTGGAAAATATAAAAAATACTGGCGAAAGAATCAACCAGAGGGGACCTACCAGTTGACCACAAGGGTGGAGGGCGCATCCTACCCCCTGGGCGCGCCCCCTGCCTTGTGGGTCCCACGAAGCTCCATCGACCTCAACTCCAACTCCATATATTCACGTTTGGGGAGATAAAAACCAGAGAGAAGGATTCATCGCATTTTACGATACGAAGCCGCCGCCACCTCCTATTCTTCATCAGGAGGGCAGATCTGGAGTCCGTTCGGGGCTCCGGAGAGTGGAATTTGTCGCCGTCGTCATCATCAACCTTCCTCCATCACCAATTTCATGATGCTCACCGCCGTGTGTGAGTAATTCCATCGTAGGCTTGCTGGACAGTGATGGGTTGGATGATATTTATCATGTAGTCAAGTTAGTTTTCTTAGGGTTTGATCCCTGGTATCCACTATGTTCTGAGATTGATGTTGCTATGACTTTGCTATGCCTAATGCTTGTCACTAGGGCCCAATTGCCATGATTTCAGATCTGAACCTATTATGTTTTCATGAATATATATGTGTTCTTCATCCGATCTTGCAAGTTGTAGTACCTACTATGTGTTATGATCTGCATACCTCAAGGTGGTAATAATTGGGATTCTTCCCGATGATTGTCACAGTTTGAGGAGTTCATGTATTCACTTAGTGCTAATGCTTTGTACCATCTCTCTATTAAAAGGAGGCCTTAATATCCCTTAGTTTCCATTAGGACACCTGTGGGGACCCTGACTTGCAAGTCGAGATCACCGAATGCACGTCTACAGTGATCCCAGAGATCAATGCTCACTGAACACACAGAAGCTGAATAACAAGAGTCTTACATCCATACATACCGTCTTACACAAATTATGACCGTTATGGTCAAGTCTTACATAGATAAAGCCTCTAGGGCTGAACAACAAATAAACTCGAATAGCGGAAGTCTTCGTAGATAAGTAGAACCCATGCCATCTGCCTTAACCCTACATGCATTCTGACTAGGAAATCGTCCTAGTTCGCATGTTCGTCTCCATATAACTCTTCTTAAAATTCCCGGTCTTCCATGCCTGGCCAATTAAATAACCAGTGGCAAGCCAATGAGTACTTTGAATGTAATCGCAAGCAACCCATGTTTTTGAAACAAGTATGACAAGGTATGATATAGCACTAAATAGGGTATGTTTGCAGAAAGCAAATTTGTGAGTGCAATGTCATGAACTACCTTTTTAGTGAAGCATGCATCATAAGAGAATAGGTTACAGATATCAACATAGCCAAGTTTTGATCTCTTTCATCTTGTCAAGTCTTTCAACTTAATTCAAACGATGCTCCCCCCACACACACACGAGGTTTCACAAACATTGGACATAGCCCAAGAGCGGTTACCCAACTGTCCTTAACCGTGGACACGGCTATACGAATAGTTTTACACTCTGTAGAGGTTGCACACTTTACCCACAAGATCCGGGGAACTTCCGTGTCATCCACGACCCGCGGTACCTCAAGTACCCGGGGTAAGCACCCGATCACTATCTTTCCCTAGACGACACTAACATGGAGTCCACTCAACTGGTAACAACCCCCGTGCCCAACATCTCACATCTTAAGATTGTGGAGCCTCGCTCCCATATTCATCACATACCACGAGCACGGGGTACCAACAGTGTGTCCGGTGCCCTATAAAAACAGTCATGGCCGCCTATCCAAGCACGACCCCATCCCGAGAGTGACCTCGTGTCAGTCCCTTCACTAGTAATGCGGGCACCATGGTAGTATCGGCCTAGGTAATCAATAATGCCCTTTCCCATATAAGGGTAGAGTGGTTGCGCATGCCAGGTTGGAATAACGGTCGCAACTTAAACCAATCCGTTTGAAAACATCACACACACTTGCCTCGGTACACCACTTCGTCATCAAGTGTTTACCCAACTCATCATCTCTCTCGGGCATAAGTGGCACTCGACGGGGTTTTTCAAAAGTCTGTTGAAGTACTATGGTTCCACCATCATGCATATCCTCGTCCCACTTGCATAGCCACTACCATAGCAACCTATCTATTCCCACCCGCATAACTCTCATAGGAAGGTAGGGTCATGCTTGATGCAAGTTTCAATAGGAAAGAAACAAGGTGACCCACACTAGTGGTCATCATCTCAACATGATCCCGGTGCATTGACAATAAGTGCTATATGACATGTGTAAAAAGGGGGTTTCATAGACATGGTCAAAGGGCTGCTTGCCTTGGTTGGCTTGGTCTACAAAGCCTTCAAGTCCTTCTCCTTCTTCTTCTTCTTCAGCAACTTCGTCAAACACGGTATCTAATCGTCGCAAGAAAATAATGGAGAAATAAGACAATAATAAAAACAGAAAAGTCAAAGTGCTCAGAAAAATGTCAACTTATTTTTATAAAATACTAGAAGGAAAACTAAGAGGGAAAAAATTCTTAGTTTTGGATTTGGAGTGACAGAATAGGGTGAATGTATTTTTAAACAGAGGTTTTATTGTTCAAATATGAATTTAATTTGAACAGTACAAAATAGGTTCATGAATATATGTGAAAGTTACATCATTAAATAGGTTGGAATATTACAAGTTTTTAGGAGTTGGAATAAATTAATTTGGATAATTATTTTATCCTGTGGATTTATTTGAAAAATCCACAGAAAAGAAAAGGAAAAAAGGACACTATGCAACTGGGCTAGAATGGCCTCAGTGCACAGGCCCAGAGGCTTTTCGGCCCGGGCGAGCCGAGCGGCGCGCGCGCCAGGTTTAATCCTGACGGGCGAGGCCGAGCTGCTAGCGGGAGAGAGGGGAGGCGAGAGTGAAGGGGGGCTGACAAGCGGGGCCGCCTGTCATCCCTAACCTGCATCTAGATGGCCGACGAGCTCACCGGCGGCGATGTAGGGCACGGTAGGGCGAGCGGAGGGAAGAGATGGAGTCAGCGCGGAGTCGCCGTTCGGGTGGTGGTGCAGGCGGTAGTTGGAGCTATCGGGTTCACCGGTGACAAGGATGCATGGTGGAGGGGCGGTGGTTGTTTCGGTTGTTTCCGACTGCATCAGAGAGGGAAAGGAGAGGGGAAAGGGTCAGTGAGGCCTGGTGGTTCCAGATCGAGTGAGAGTGGGGGCGGAGGAGGCGTATACCCCTGGATCGACGGCGACCCGAGGCAGCGGGGCTCCGGTCGATCCCGAGCACAGAAGCCCCTAGAGGGGTAGGGAGAGATACAGGAGTGCTCTAGGAGGCGAGTTGGGGAGGTTGGTGCTGCCGGAGCGGCCTGAGGCCTGCTTATATAGCCTGGCTCTGGTCCACTGTGGACTTGTGCGCCGACGAGGTCACGGGCGCGGCCAGAGGCCGTGAGGGCGCTCGTGGGAGTGTCCAGGTTGTTCGTGGACGAGGTCCACGTCTAGAGAAGGGAAGGGAAGGAGCGGGGGAAGGCTCCAGAGGCTCGCGCATGTGAGGCCGAAGATTGGAGCTCGTGGGCGGCCGGCGCGCGTGCGAGGGAAGCCATAGGAGGGAGAAGGAGGAGGGGGGCATGGCCGTGGCTTGTCGCGGACATCAAGGCACCTCGGCTGGTGTGAGGGGGAGGCCCGAGGTGGTCGGAGGCGCCTGGCCAGGAGCGGCTACAGTGCTAGAGCGCACTGTAGCATGCTCCAGAGCGCGCGTATGGCTGGCATGGGCATTCTTTATGCCCTGTGGTCGTGGCCACCAGTGTCTCGAAGATAAGGGAGGCAATAAACAACAGGGAAGTGGCATTGGATGCTCTGGAGGGCTTCTAGAAGGAGAGGGGTTGAGAGAGAAGGGTGCAAGGGGCTATCCGGAGATGTAAAATGGGGCTTTACCCCCCTCAATCATTTAGCTGTGGTGCAGCCATTACTACCGGATGTAGAAGAGGTCTTGGGGGTGGTGTGGTAAGAACTTGAAGCAAGGGGAAATAGTGGAAGGGGTCAAAACAGAGGTTTTGGTAAAATAGTAGAAGGTATTTGATGGTGTTTTAGGCAAGCATATGGGTCTCATTTGGCATGAGACTCCACAGGATGAAATGGCACATATAATTAGGCCCTTTCACCAAATTAGAGCTCATTTGGGCAAAGTTGCCAGCGCAACTTTTGTAAATCCTAGAAATCAACAGAAATGGGTTTTCCAAGTATTAGTTATGCAAATCATCCCTTCTTGATGCACCAGTTGGTGTAGTGTCATCATTTGGGGCTGCAAGCCTGTCCACAAAATTTGAGGTCACAAGTAAAAAGTTGGTAATGTAGAGTTGTTCAAATTTGGATCTAGTCAGAAATGATTTTGGGGCACTTTGATCAAGTTATCCTTCTACAAAACTTGTGCAATTTGGTCTAGATGCATAATTAGACCATTGTAGCATGTGTACCACGTTTGAGAGCATTTGGACAAGCTTGGCAATGTAAAGTTGCTCAAACTTCAAAATGGATAGAAATGGTTTTGAGGGGATTTGATGATGTATTCTTGCTCCCCAAGGCATGAGGCTTGGCAAGATCATCAAATATGTCATATTTGACATGATAGAATTTCCATGAAATTTTTAGGGAACATTTCCTTTGTAAATATTTCAAAAGCTTGAAATATCCAGAAAGGGTTTCTGAGGGATTTGCCCAATATTTTGAACATGACCATGTGTTGAAACTCTTATAAATAGACAATATATGTCCTAAGAGTCTCTCTGAATTTTGACAAATATTTTTGAAACAGTTAAATAATTTTTACCTATTAAATACCATTTCTGGCCTAAGGAAAAACCTTTAAATAAAATAGGAAAATAAATTTTAAAATTATACTTTTGTGGTTTTTGGGAGTCCTATACCTAATAGGATTCAAACATACCTTTTCAAAGATTTTTATCACCCTAAATCAAGTACTTGCAGTACAAATCTCAATTCAGGGGTTTTTGGAAAACTAATTTTTGAAAATACCATTTGGCCAAAAATATTTTTATAAGAATATACTATACTATTCTATACACATGGTATAATCATTGGGCAGAAGTTTGGGGTAAGGAGATGAAGCATAGAAGGTGAGGCTATGTTGACTTTTAAAGAGCACTTGAAATCAGAGAGAGGAAAAATTCAATTCCAAATAAAAGCCAAATGATGCAAAAAGTTTTTGTTCGTCCAAATTTTCATGCTTTATTAATGCAATTGCCATGTTACAAAGTGCAGGGTGTGACAACACCGCTGCCACAGGATGGTAGGACAAAAGATGTCATGCAAGTTCTTTTCCATAAGCACGTATGACTATATACGGAATGCATGCCTACATTATATTGATGAATTGGAGCTATTTATGTGTCACCCTTGGTTATAGCTGCTACATGATGAATATCATCCGACACATATCATCACCGATCCATTGCCTACGAGTTGCTTTGTTACTTTCGTTACTACTGTTGTTACAATCACTACAAAACTGTTACTATTGCCACTGTTACAATTACTGTTATACCGCTTTGCTACTAAATATTTTGCTACGGATACTAAGTCTTGCCATGTGTGGTTGAATTGAAAACTCAGCTGCTAATACTCGTGAATATTCTTTGGCTCCCCTTGTGTCGAATCAATAAATTTGGGTTGAATACTCTACCCTCGAAAAATGTTGCGATCCCCTATACTTGTGGTTTACAACACGTGTATCCCCCTTTCGTTTCCCCATCGATATTCGTATGATTAGTTTCTTCGCGTATTCTGGTTGCCAGCTGGTATCGTACTGTCGCGATTGTTATAAGGAACGGGGCATTATCATTCACCTTGGCAAAGATACGTCCCGTCAGGCTTTTCCTTGGCAGGCTTTGACGTAGCCGCCCATTTTGTTGAGCACGCTCGAAACAAAAATAGGAGTGCGGAAAAAATACAGCAAGGTGCCATCATACGAAAGGCTTACAGCACAAAAATCTAGGTCGTTCGAGGGATAAACAACATAAGTTCTAAAGAAAAACAAATGAGCATGTCGACTTAGCTTTTGTTCACGCTTCACTTCCCCTCCAATCGCGGTCATTCATTACATCCACATACCCTGGGAGGATGGTGCTTCAAGTGTTGCCTCTGGATCCCCGACAAGGGCCAGAAGGGATTATAGACTCCTCGTGGGTGGTAGGATACGGTGCAAGGTAAGACTGGTTTCTCCTTCTTTCCCCTTACACTTTAAACGATCTTCCGACAATTGGCACAAAACTCACACTAACGCAGACGACCTTGCTGGAACAGCTTGTCAGGGTGTAGACCTGCGGATTCGCTTCGACGCTTTACTCAGGATTCTCCCTTAGCAGGGTGAATGCTTAGACTAACTTTCGCGCGAGCACACAAACGTTGGCGACACTAAAGACCTGGTGTGGCTCGATCGTTGTCAAGTGAAAGTGGCGGAGGGAAAAACCATGTACCTTATCACCTCGCCTTTCTTTCTTAAATGGGGGTAGCATAGCGGCCATGCCGTTCGAGTTACTCCTGGTCGCCGCATCATCGTCACCCATTGTTTCCACCATTGCTGCTGCTGCGGCGGCGGATACGAGTGACGGGGACCGGACAGAGCGGATGAAGGAGCGGTATCGCCCCTTCTTGAGCTGTTGCGCCGCATTTCTTTCTAGGCGTAATGGGTGATGAAGATTGACGCGTTTCTTACAAGCTCGGATTCGCGCAAATGCTTCTCCCCTACCCGGCACACCAAAGATGTCATTAGAAAACACGATCACCTATGGGGCCATTGGCACCTTTGTGGTTCGGTGAGGGGGAAGGGCACGTTGCACAAAGAGCGGAGGCCACAGGGGCAACACGACAATGGTGATGCGGTGATCTTTACCTAGGTTTGGGCCGCTGGGAAGCGTAAAACCCTACGCCTACTTTGGTGGATTGGATGAGGGAGTGCGAGAAGCATATAGCGCTCAAGCCCGACAAGGCGGCCTCTTGGAGATAAACTGTGTGCGTATGAGTGTACAAGGGTCCGACTCCTCCCTAAGCTCACCTCGGTCCTCCTTTTATAGTCCAAGGGGAATCCATAGTGGTGACATGCTCACCATTGGTTGATTACATGGCCAACAGTGTTATCATACCTAACTCTACAGACAGGACATGGTGCATTAAATGCACCGCTTAGTGTCACGTCGTGGAGCAGCCCAGCAAGCCTTGTCTCGCTACTTCATCTTTCTCTTGCCTTGTCTGCCGGACACATCGCTGGATGGGTGTCATTTGGAGATAAAATGCCTTCTAGGTGGCTGCCATGTGCTCGGTGGATGCTACTTAATCATCTAAGGGCTCGACACCGCACTGATAAGTGACCTGAGTCTCTATGCGGTGGAGTAGTGGTGTCTTGGCGGGGTGACTCGCCCTTGGCATCCTGGTAAGCCTGTCGGGGGAGTCCTGAGTTTTGTCTCACGGCCTCGACCTGGCTGGGCTTTCCTGCCCCGACAAGGGAGGTCTTTCCTTGGTGACATCTCGCTCCTTTGCCTTGTCTTGGTCTTCTTGATCCGCCCTTTGATTTTACAAAGAGCCATATCTTTAGCTTGCCTTGCCATGTTGTTGCAATCTCGCACATTTGCAGCCGTGCTCGAGGATGGCCTGTCCGTGCCCAAGTCAGGGGAAACATACACCCCTGTTTGTTTACCCCAAAACAGATGAACTATTTGCGATGAGAAATTATAACACAGACGGTTACTACAGTTAATTCATGTGCGATTCTGTGTGTACAAAAAACTTTGAAAAATGCAAACTAGATGCTTGCGGTAGCTAGGAGTATCGCACATGACGCGCCTGCGAGTATTCGTGTGCGATGATTAATAAGTTACACATACGTTTCCTTATGTTAACATGTGTGTGATAGATAACACGTGGCACCGCATGTTATTCAGGTTGGGTGCTCCACTTAGTCTTCCCGCCATCAATATATTTTGACCTTGTTTCTCGTCACATTGCAGATTACAATGCAATAAGTAATTGCTAATCTATTCACACTGATCAAAGCAATATGTGTTCACACTTAGCACTGGGCTATAAAAACTACCCACTCGAAAATTACTTCACAGTTCCTCTCCTCATCACCCACAAAACTGGTCTTTCTTGTGAATTCGTTCTGCCATGACTGGTAGGAGGAGTTTCGTGTGGACATATAACCAGGGAGCAAAGACCAAGGCCACAGAAGCACTGAAAAGGTCTCGCCGCTACGCGGCAGCCGTAACAGAGATCTCGGCACACAGCGGAGCCCTCGAACGAGATCTCACCGGCACGCGAGGGATCTCACAAGTGCGCTCACCACATCGGCGATCGCGGCGAGCTGGCATTGATAAAGTCCTTGGCCAGCGACGATGACATTCTCGCTGGCCTCATTAAGTAGTAGGAGCTGGTCGACGGCTTGATGAAGCTGCTCGAGATCAGTGATGCCTCAGTTGAGAAGGCGACCATCCTCATCGAGCAACTCATGGGTGACAATGTGAAGCTCCTCAAGGTGCTCACCGAGGCGGAGGAGGAGGCCGCCGGTTGGAAGATGTTGCATAACAGAGTGGTGCCTCGGGGATGACGCTGAAAGCGGTCATCGAGGAAATGATGGGTGACTTGAGGAAGCTCCGGATCGAGCGCGAGTAAGAGGTGGAGGAATCCGTGGTGGATGTCAAGCAAAGTCATGAGTAATTGAATAAGGAGCTGGAAGATGTTGTTGCCCGGCGATCCATCGAGGAGTAGAGACAGCAGCGACCCAGATCGTTGTCTGTGATTTCATTCTTCTCTTGCCCCCATGTCTTTCGGGCTTTGCGCATGTGGCATTTTAAATTATCCGGAATACGTAAGACAATTATTATCTGCACCATTGTAAATTTGTCGTTGTATTATCTGTTGCCATTTTATTTGTTATCGTATTATCCGTTGCCCTATGTGGCATTTTAAATTATCCGGAATATGAGTTGAAAACACGAACAAAGCAAATGCTAACATTGAGCGGGGCCATGGGATCACAACCAAACACCCTCCGTCCAGGTGCTTTAATTAACCGCGTGTTAAAAAGCGGCTCGACCGCATTAATGGAGAAGTTGTGAGGGAGGCGGGCGGCTGGTAGATGCTAATTCTCGAGCTTGCGTTGCATTCCCTCGAAGAGGAAAGGGTGATGCAGCATAGTAGCGTAAGTATTTCCCTCAGTTTTTGAGAACCAAGGTATCAATCCAGTAGGAGACCATGCACTAGTCCCTCGCACCTGCACAAACAAATAAGAACTTCGCAGCCAACACGATAAGGGGTTGTCAATACCTTTACGGTCACTTACGAAAGTGAGATCTGATAGAGATGATAGTTTGATATTTTTGGTATTGGATATAAGAACAAAAAGTAAAAGCGCAAAAGTAAAGTAGATTGTAGACTGATATGTTGAGAATAGACCCCGGGGCCATAGTGTTCTCTAGTGGCTTCTCTCATGATAGCGATATTCTACGGCGGGTAAACAAATTACTGTCGAGCAATTGATAGAAAAGCGAATACTTATGAGACTATCTAGGCATGATCATTATATATAGGCATCACGTCCGAGACAAGTAGACCGAAACGATTCTGCATCTACTACTATTACTCCACACATCGACCGCTATCCAGCATGCATCTAGAGTATTAAGTTCATAAAAACAGAGTAACGCCTTAAGCAAGATGACATGATGTAGAGGGATAAACTCAAACATAGTGATATAAACCACATCTTTTTATCCTCGATGGCAACAATACAATACATTCCTTGCTGCCCCTACTGCTACTGTCACTGGGAAAGGACACCACAAGATTGAACCCAAAGCCAAGCACTTCTCCCATTGCAAGAACTGTAGATCTAGTAGGCCAAACCAAACCAATAATTCAAAGAGACTTGTAAGGATATTATAATCATACATAAAGAGTTCAGAAAAGAACCAAATATTTATCATAGATAGTCTTGATCATAAACCCACGATTCATCGGATCTCGACAAACACACCGCAAAAAGAGATTACATCTAATAGATCTCCTCCAAGACCGAGGAGAACTTGGTATTGAGATCCAAAGAGAGAGAAGAAGCCATCTAGATACTAGCTATGGACCCGAAGGTCAGTGGTAAACTACTCACAACTCATGGTGAGGCGATGATGATGATGTAGAAACGCTCCGTGGAAGATCCCCCCTCTGGCAGAGCTCCGGAACAGGCCCCAAGATGAGATCTCACGGGAACAGAAGGTTGCGACGATGGAACTAGGTTTTGTTTTCGCTTCTGATGGTTTCGGTGTACGTAGATATATATAGGAAGAAGGAGGGCATCGGGGGCCAGACATGTGGCCCACGAGGCACGGGGGCGCGCCCTGTAGGGGGGGCACGCCTCCCACCCTCGTGGACGCCACGTGTGCCCTATTTCGTGGTTCTCAAGTCTCCCGTGCGTATTTTTCTCCAAAAATATCTCTCGCAAAGTTTTGTTCCGTTTGGACTCCGTTTGATATTCCTTTTCTGTAAAACCCTGAAATAGGCAAAAAAACTACAATCTGGACTGGGCCTTTGGGTTAATAGGTTAGTCCCAAAAATAATATAAAAGTGTATAACAAAGCCCATTAAACATCCAAAACATCTTAAATAATAGCATGGAACAATAAAAAATTATAGATACGTTGGAGACGTATCAAGCATCCCCAAGCTTAATTCCTGCTCGTCCTTGAGTAGGTAAATGATAAAAACAGAATTTTTGATGTGGAATGCGAACCAACATAGTTTTCAATGTAATTCTCTTAATTGTGGCATGAATGTTCAGATCTGAAAGATTCAAGACAAAAGTCTATATTGACATAAGAAATAACAATACTTCAAGCATACTAACAAAGCAATCATGTCTTCTCAAAATACTATGGCTAAAGAAAGTTATCCCTACAAAATCATATAGTCTGGCTATGCTCCCTCTTCATCACACAAAATATTCATATCATGCACAACCCCGGTTTTAGCCACGCACTTGTTTTCATACTCTATTCTTTCAAACCTTTCAACTTTCACGCAATACACGAGCGTGAGCCATGGATATAGAACTATGTGGAATTGAGTGGTGGTTGTGGAGAAGACAAAAAGGAGGGAGATAGTCTCACATCGACTAGGCGTATCAACGGGCTATGGAGATGCCCATCAATAGATATCAATGTGAGTGAGTAGGCATTGCCATGCAACGGGTGCACTAGAGCTAAAAATGTATGAAAGCTCAACAAAAGAAACTAAGTGGATGGGCATCCAACTTGCTTGCTCATGAAGACCTAGGGCATTTTAAGAAGCCCATCGTTGGAATATACAAGCCAAGTTCTATAATGAAAATTCCCACTAGTATATGAAAGTGACTAAACATGAGACTCTCTATCATCAAGAACATGGTTCTACTTTGAAGCACAAGTGTGGTAAAAGATAGTAGCAATTGTCCCTTTTTTGGGGCCTTTTTTTCTTTGGCCTTTCCTTTTTTGGAGGGGCTTTCTTTATTTAGCCTTTCCTCACATGGGACAATGCTCTAATAATGATGATCATCACACTTTCATTGAATTACAACTCGACATTACAACTCGATACTAGAACAAAGTATGACCCTATATGAATGCCTCCGGCGGTGTACCGGGATGTGCAATGAATCAAGAGCGACATGTATGAAAAATTATGCATGGTGGCCTAGCCACAAATACGATGTCAACTACATGATCATGCATGGCAATATGACAATATGAAGCGTGTCATATGAACGGAACAGTGGAAAGTTGCATGGCCATATATCTCGGAATGGCTATGGAAATGCCATGATAGGTAGGTATGGTGGCCGTTTTGAGGAAGATATATGGTGGCTGTTTTGAGGAAGCATATATAGTGGGTGTATGGTACCGGCGAAAGTTGCGCGGTACAAGAGAGGCTAGCAATGGTGGAAGGGTGAGAGTGCGTATAATCCATGGACTCAACATTAGTCATAAGAACTCATATACTTAGTGCAAAAATTTACGAGTCATCAAAACAAAGCAATCAACGCATGCTCCTAGGGGGAGGTTGGTAGGAGTTAACCATCGCGCGCCCCCGACCTCCACATAAAGGATGACACTCTACAAATACCTCATGCTCTAATTTCGTCACATAGCGGTTCACCATACGTGCATGCTACGTGAATCACTAACTTTAACACAAGCATTTCTCAATTTCATAATAACTCCACTAGAATGACTCTAATATCACTATCCTCAACAATTATCAAGCATCCAACTTCTCATCATATTCAATGCACTTAGTGTGAAAGTTTTTACTACATTGATCATGGATGTCTATCATGTGAAGGCTAGCTTTATAGCCAAAGAACATTACCATGCTGTTCTAATAGACTCTCAAAAGGATATAAGTGAAGCATGAGAGATCAACAATTTCTTCAAAATAAAATTACCACTGTGCTCTAAAAGATATAAGTGAAGCACTAGAGCAAAAGCTATTCAACTCAAAAGATATAAGTGAAGCACATAGAGTGTTCTATCAATTCCTAGGCCATATTTATCTCTCTCAAAAAGGTGTGTCCAGCAAGGATAATTGTGGCAAACTAACAAGCGTAGAATCAAATTATACATGATGCTCCAAGTAAAACACATATCATGTGGTGAATAAAAATATAGCTCCGAGTATAGTTACCGATAGATGAAGACGAAAGAGGGGATGCCTTCCCGGAGCATCCCCAAGCTTAGGCTTTTGGTTGTCCTTGAATTTTACCTTGGGGTGCCTTGGGCATCCCCAAGCTTAGGCTCTTGCCACTCTTTGTTCCATAGTCCATCAAAGTAATACTCAAAACTTGAAAACTTCACAACACAAAACTTAGACAAAAATCTCCCGAGCTCCGTTAGTATAAGAAAACAAACCACTACTCAAAGGTAATGTAATGAACTCATTATTTGTGTATATTGGTGTTAAACCTACTATATTCCAACTTCTCTATGATTCATACTTCCCAATACTACTCATAGATTCATTGAAATAAGCAAACAACACACGAAAAACAGAATCTGTCAAAAACAGAACAGTCTGTAGTAATCTGTAACTTTCGTGTACTTTTGTAACTCCAAAAAAATTGAAATAAATTGGTAAACGTGAGGAATTTGTCTATTAATCATCTGCAAAAAGAATCAACTAAATAGCACACTCCAGTAAAATCTGGTGACCATTCTAGCCAGCGCTAACGATTCTATTTTTCACAGCAAGATCATATAAACTTCACACAAGTCTTCCCAAAGGTTCTACTTGGCACAAACACTAATTAAAACACAAAACCACATCTAAACAGAAGCTAGATGCAATATTTATTCCTAAACAGAAGCAAAAACAAAAAATATAAAATTGGGTTGCCTACCAACAAGCGCTATCGTTTTACGCCCCTAGCTAGGCACAATACATGGATAGATCTAGGAAATGCCATAATGATATGATATATCACGAAAACTCATCTCATATTCCCTACGTTCAGCAGTAAGTTTCCTTTTTGGCAAGCAAAAGTAATCAAAAGGGATAAATTTAATGGGACAAAAGTCCCCCATATCAAGCTGAGGAGGAATAGGTTCCTCTTTTGCCCTTTATAGTGTACAACCAATTCATCGTTATAGGCATTCTTTTGGCAAAGGTCATGAGCCTTCGCTCAAGGGAGAAGCCCAACCCATTGTTTTGAATAGCAAAATCATCGTTCAACTCAGAAATTGTATCAACCAAGACATTGGTAGGAACCATCTTTCTAAGGTTTTCATTAAAAGCAACATGATCAGGAGATCGCAACCGCATTATGTCTTCTTGATTAAATAAGATAGCCTCTATGGGAGGTCGGCCAGCATCTAACGTGTAATGAGCAAAGATTTCTTTGGCCTCTTTCATGAAAAATCTAAATTCATGAGCCAAAAAGATAGTAGCTGCACGCTTAACAGAAGAATGCTCGATATTGGAAAATTCCAGAAAGATTATCTGAATACAGGGATGCATATTGATAAATTGTCTTTCAATTTCAACTACAAGCATAGATATAGCATCCGCAAGGCTACTAGTTCTGTGAAGAATAGAGCCACCCATAGTGGGCAAAGCAGCGGCACAAGTAAAGAAGTCTTGAAGAACTCCTTTTCCAATGATATTTCCAATACCAACCTGGAACTTTTTAATATGTAAAGTGGTAGTTTCATCCGGAGGGTCAACATAGATGTTGCCCTCAACATTACTACCCTTCTTGATAAAACCTTCCCCCGTCTCAGACATGAGGGCAGGTAAACGATAAACACACGGCAGAAGAAGGGCAAATAAAATGGCAAGGGTGAAGTGGGGGAGAGGAAAACGAGAGGCAAAAAATGTAATGCGAAGGATAAGGGTTTGTGATAGGTACTTGGTATATGACTTTTGCGTAAGCCTCCCGGCAACGGCGCCAGAAATTCTTCTTGCTACTTCTCGAGCTTGCGTTGTATTCCCTCAAATAGGAAAGGGTGATGTAGCACAGTAGCGTAAGTATTTCCCGCAGTTTTTGAGAACCAAGGTATCAATCCAGTAGGAGACCACGCGTGAGTCCCTCGCACCTGCACAAACAAATAAGAACTTCACAGCCAACGCGATAAGGGGTTGTCAATCCCTTTACGGCCACTTACGGAAGTGAGATCTGATAGAGATAATAGTTTGATATTTTTGGTATTTTTGGATATAAGAACAGAAAGTAAAAGCAAAAAAGTAAAGTAGATTGTAGACTAATATGTTGAGAATAGACCCGGGGGCCATAGTGTTCTCTAGTGGCTTCTCTCATGATAGCGATATTCTACGGCGGGTAAACAAATTACTATCGAGCAATTGATAGAAAAGCGAATACTTACGAGACTATCTAGGCATGATCATTATATATAGGCATCATGTCCGAGACAAGTAGACCGAAACAATTTTGCATCTACTACTATTACTCCACACATCGACCGCTATCCAGCATGCATCTAGAGTATTAAGTTCATAAGAACAGAGTAACGCCTTAAGCAAGATGACATGATGTAGAGGGATAAACTCAAACATAGTGATATAAACCCCATCTTTTTATCCTCGATGGCAACAATAGAATACGTGCCTTGCTGCCCTTCTGTCACTAGGAAAGGTCATCGCAAGATTGAACCCAAAGCCAAGCACTTCTCCCATTGCAAGAACTATAGATCTAGTAGGCCAAACCAAACCAATAATTCGAAGAGACTTGCAAGGATATTATAATCATACATAAAGAGTTCAGAAAAGAACCAAATATTTCTCATAGATAATCTTGATCATAAACCCACAATTCATCGGATCTCGACAAACACACCGCAAAAAGAGATTAAATATAATAGATCTCCTCGAAGACCGAGGATAACTTGGTATTGAGATCCAAATAGAGAGAAGAAGCCATTTAGATACTAGCTATGGACCCGAAGGTCTGTGGTAAACTACTCACAACTCATGGTGAGGCGATGATGATGATGTAGAAGCGCTCCGTGGAAGATCCCCCCTCCGGCAGAGGTCCGGAACAGCCCCCAAGATGGGATCTCACGGGAACAGAAGGTTGTGGCGGTGGAACTAGGTTTTTTTCCTCTTCTGATGGTTTCGGGGTACGTAGATATATATGGGTAGAAGGAGGGCATCGGGGGCCAGACGTGGGGCCCACGAGGCAAGGGGCGCAACCTATAAGGGGGCGCGCCCCTCACCCTCGTGGACGCCACGTGTGCCCTATTGCGTGGTTCTCATGTCTCCCGTGCGTATTTTGCTCCAAAAATATCTCTCCCGAAGTTTTGTTCCGTTTGGACTCAGTTTGATATTCCTTTTCTGTAAAACCCTGAAATAGGCAAAAAACAGCAATCTGGACTGGGCCTTTGGGTTAATAGCTTAGTCCCAAAAATAATACAGGAGTGTATAACAAAGCCCATTAAACATCCAAAACATCTTAAATAATAGCATGGAATAATAAAAAATTATAGATACGTTGGAGACGTAATTGTAGATGGAGGTCAATGAGCTCGCTTCCCGGTGAGCATGGACGGCCTTGCTGCTCGCGCGCGTCCCGTCGAGCCTATGCGGCAGACTGCTCGCACGCTTTCCAGCGAGCCTGCACGACGGACTTCTCGCGCGTGTCCCATCTAATCAAACGGCTACACGCACGCCATCGAGTATGGTTAAATTTTGGTACAAAATACAAATATGACCAGAGAACAAGGACGGAGGTAGTACTATCCCATATGAAAAGAGGGACGCGTAGCTGCACTTAAATGGTTATGGGAACACATGGTTCATATAGTACAGCCGTTTGCGATATTAATGTGTCAGCTATTTGTTTCAAAATGACTTCATTGGACATTAACACTACAAAAAAGACACATCCGTGACATTTTGGGCCGAACAATTTTTTTCCTCTCATGCTTATGACACTTCTATGATGATAATTGCGACAAAACCCGGTATCATCATAGATGTGGTGGGCTCCTACTTCCATGACAAAAAATCATGACATAAAATGGGCTTTTCGTCCTGGGCGGGCCGGAGATGCAGCAGTATGACCTTCTTTGGGCCGTCCATGATGGTAAAAACCATGGTAGAAGCGAGGGCGAGGAAAATATAGGAGAGTTTCCAGTTACGATGGGTGGTCGAGGCTGAGCGATGCACGGAGGGATTGCGTGTTTCTCTCGTACACGTACGCGCGTGTGTGCGAGGCGTTGTGCTCTAACTAAACCCGAGCGAGGCGTTCGCCTACTGAACCCGAGCGATTGCACTACAGGCTACGCGTTACTAAACCCGAGCGATTGATCGATCTAGCTGTTAACTGAACCCGATCGAGTGATTCCTTCGCTACTGCTGCTAACTGAAGCCGATCGAACTTGCTGCCTCTTGATGAACATTGACCGTTGTTGGGGGTTGGATGAACAGTTCCCGGTGGGGGTTGGACGAACAGGGCCCCGTGGTATAGTAGCTAGAGGCCGTTGCCGCTGGATGAACAGGACCCCGATCGAGTCGGTTGGGGGTGGATGAACAGGACCCCGTGGAGAGTTGGTTGAACAGGATCCCGTGGAGGGCTGGTTGAATAGTAGCCGATGGAGGGGTGGTTGAACAGTAGTCGGTGGAGGCGGGAGGGAGACACCGTGGATGAACAGTCGAAGGTGGAGGCTAGAGGAGGTCGACGGTGGATGAACAGTAGCCCGTGGAGGCTGGAGCGAGGCAGTAGACGGTGGATGAACAGTAGCATGTGGAGTCCCATTTTGCGGTACGCCACACCCCTCCCGATGAACAGGACCCTCGTTTCGATCGTAGGAGGTCGAAGAGAAGTCCGTTTCCTCCACTTTGTGGTACACCACACCCCTCCAGATCAACATGACCCTGTTTCGACCGCCGGAGGTCGAACACAAGTCTGTTTCCTCCGTTTTGCGGTATGCCAGACCCTTCCCGATGAATAGGACCCCATTTCGACCGTACGCGGACGAATAGAAGGCCGTTTCTTCCATTCTACGGTATGCCAGACCCTTCCCAATGAACATGACCCCGTTTCGACCATACGCGGTCGAACAGAATGCCCGTTTCCTCCATTGTGTGGTACGCCAGACCTCGTTTCGGCTATTCCATCCAAGACGGTTGGCTCATGATGAACATGATGTATTCCGTTGCCTCCCAATGAAAACGACGCATTCCGTTGCCTTCCCATGAACATGACGTAGTTTCTCCGTTCCGACCCAGCTGGTTGGCTTCCGATGAACAGGACGCCGTTGCTGCCGTCCGCCATGTACATGAGCCCTGGTTCTACGTATGTGCGAGTACGTGTTCGAGACCCCGCCCGTATGTACGTACGCGGCTGTATTTTTTGGCATCTGGCTGTACGTACGTGTACATGGTTTTGACTGGACTTCCTGAACTGCTACCGCTCCTTACTCGGACACGGTTCATCGTGGCAGACAGACTGATTGACTAGTATGTACACAGTCAACGCTATGTACGCTTCGACCGGGTGGGTCCCAGCTATCAGGGAGGATAAGGACGCACTTCCTTGCGTGCGAAGATATAACTAGTGGGTCTCAGCTGTCAGGGGGAAGAATCATTTTTTTGGCCGTAATAAGAACACACTTCCTTGCGTTCGAAGATCTAGCTAGTGGGTCCCAGTTGCGAGGGGGAGAAAACATTATTTTTAGGGTAAAAAGGATGCAGTTGCATGCATGTGTCCATGGGCGTGGTGCGTCTCCACTGTCAGCCTCTCCACGTACAGTCATCTTCCGATGACTCTCGTTTGTTGACCATGTTGACCACACCGTGCAGAGCGCACCAAGCAGGTGGACGACGGAGAGGCTCCAGACTGGAACACCCCAGAGATGTGGAAGACGCGGCAATGGAGTTGCAGATGGAGAGGAGTGGGGAAACTTGACTAGTTTGGGTGCGGGGTGGGCCTACACTCGACAGAGAATAACATGAGGTGCGAAGGAGTGGAGGGATGGCTTGGCTGTCGGCGGGGTAGCGTTTTGATGTGAGGCGCGCAAACCAGCGCCGCTGGACGCCGGAGGTTGGAGCAGGCGGTCCCAACAGCACTGGAGGAAGAAGACGAGAGATTGAAGAAGAATGCCGGCCGTTGGATGTAAATCCAACGCCTTTCTTAGGCGACCTTTGTATTTTTTTTTGCATAAGTGCTTAGGCTTTGACCTAGTGGCCCACATGTCAGCCAGTCCATTTAGTTTTTTAGTCCATTTGGTGGGCTGGGTGAAACAATGATGTAGCATCTATACAGCATGTTTATATATTATGGTAGAATTTAAAGCCCATTTGCATTTTTCTCGAAACCCACGGACTTGCTGGGCTGGGTCAAAAATATCATGTTGGGCTGGACGGAGAAATGTTCTAAAAACATACACACATGATTGCACGTCTATTATCGCATTGGTCAGTAAAATCTTTGCATGCTTATGTACGCAATCACTAGGAGTTAACTTGCCAAGTTATATATAAACAATTAATATTATTATTTTGTAAGAACTTTCGATTTACGAAATAAAATAATTTTTAATTTGATGAGTTAATACGACGTGGGGTATTATTATTTTTTAGGCTAGACGTGGGACAGTTGAGTTGGTTCTAGGGAAAAGTATTTGGAGAAAACTCAGATTACATCGAAAAAGAAAGTGCGAGAAAATTCAGATATAGGATTAATGAGAACAAAAAATAAAGGAAGTGGGAAGGTCTATCAAATGGCTGGGCGAACGACAAGTTTAATGGAACCTTATGTTATTTTTATTATATATGTAATAAAATAAGATACAAATAAATATATACTATTATAGAAGGGAAAACATATGTTCAGTTTTGCATTCTTATAGAAAAATAGAACTGAGTTGTGCGTCGTCTTGACAAAACAAACATAACTTGGGCTGCATATGTTATATACAAGCTAGGCTGGGAGGCCCAAAGGACGCATGATACCTGCTGGATCCAAAAAAATTGAAACATGTCGTGGGCTGCCCATGTTGAACAACAAAACCTAGGCTATGGACCTGGTGGGCCCAGGACTGTCAGCCTCTCGATGAACAGTCGTCTCCCGATTCCTCTTGTTTTGCTGACCATGTTGGGAACGACAGACGGCGGCGCCGCGGCGAGAGCACCAAGGCAGAGGAAGACGTCGAGACCTCGGACGGAACGAACCAGAGCGGGGGAAGACGCAGACGGAGGGGAGTACGAGGGTTGACTTGTTTGGGTGTAGGGTGGGCCAGTGGAGCTGCCATCGCCGGACAATGTGTCAGAGTAGAGGGATGGCCTTGCTAAAGCCATAGGCTATGATGGGTCACCAAGACGTGAGCGGCAGCGCCGCCAACCGCTGTATAGGAAGAGGACAAAAGATTGAACAACATAAAGAAATACAAATGGATAGGTGGTTGGTCCCAAATATCTGTGTACGAGACCTTCTGGATCCACCTGAGAAGGGTAATATGTTGGGAGGAAGGAGATTCAAAGCACATCAACCAAGTGAACTTAGTTACATATACATAAGAAAATAGCCACTAAAAAAAGAAAACATGTTAGTGGGTTCTTAGAACAAATATTTCGGACAAAACAGATAATTACGACACATAGGCTAATGCATGAAACACTCAGATGATAAAGGTGCTTAAACCGATAAAGTACAACATCTAGACCTTCCTGACACGCTTGATCATGATGCTGTGACTGTCCGTGTACTTGTCGGTTACGGGAAGCAGACACGCCCTCATGTCCAAGATCCGCCTGTACATATCGTAGCATGCGTATGCGTCCTTGGCCGCGTAGGTTATGTAGGCTAGATTCAGAGGTACCTCCCACGTGTTCAGGTCCTTGGTATTTTTGTATTATTTCATGTTGGCGTAGCAGGGGTCGATGATGGCCTCGGCGAGGTCAACCACGGAGTCCTTCTCCTGCCTGTTGCCGATGATCTTGTGTTGGTTCTGGATGTCGACAAGCTTGTTGCACCAGATGGCTGGATCATCACGTTCTTCCTTCTCTCCACCGTAGCGAAGGTGCAGTCGACGCTGCCGATGAAACGGCTGAATGCTCCAGAACCTCTGATGGCCCTACAACAATGGTAGACGAGAACCTCGTCCCGCACACATACCTGGGCGACGGCGATCCGATGGTCCTTGTTAGGAGATGAATGGATGGGCACGAGGTCTAGTCCTGCGACCTTGTGCTTTCTCGTCCGGTAGGTACTGCTTGAACTCAGCGAGGCAGACCTTCACCAAGTCCGGATCGTTGGTGTACATCACATTCAACTTGGTGCAACCATGAGATTGAACGGCGAACTCAAAGGTGAACTCCTTGCTAAAGTCCATATCCAACAAGCTCACCCCTCGGATCGCCATTGGAGTCTCTTCAAGTGAACGAGTGGGTAGGCGGAGGCAGCAGTTTGTTTTTTAGCTCTTGGGGAACTGGATTCAACAGTAAACTGAGTGTGTACAGGCGACAACAGTTACTACCCCTGCCTCGCACGATGCACGCCCGGCAGAACATGCACCCTCGGCGCATTCAATCGCCTCTATTACTTCGGAGTAAGAAACTTTTTCCATCCACACGTAGGTTCATGAGCGGGTCTATATTCGTACTGTAATAACAAGTGTTAGTGGTCACTTTACTTAAATTTAATTAGCTTTAACTAAAATTTATTCTTAAAGCAAGCAATGCATTGGCGCATTTTATCAGTGCCACGGGATCAACATGCACAATAATTAGAATTATTATTCTCAGGACGCACACGATCAGCACATTTGTTGCACTCTCACACAGATAATACTACCAAGTTTGAACTATTTGTTATGGTTGCTGTCCTCTGCATCATCATGTCGTGTTTCCCAGCTTGCAAGATTCAGAACCAACAAATAAGATTCAAATAATAAGTACAACAAAGATGCCTACACATCTCATTGATTCACAGCTTGCAAGATTCAGAACCAACAAATAAGATTCACATAATAAGTACAACCAAGATGCCTACACATATCATTGATTCCCAGCTTGCAAGATTCAGAACCAACCCATTAGAGCCTTTTCATAAAGTGAATATCGGGATTAAATCCATCTTGTATAGCTGTGTCATACAACCCAAGAACTTGGAGAATGCTCTGGACTATCACAACATCTGTTGTTGAGTATTCCTGTTTGCACTGCACAGATAAGAAAGAGCATGATTACTATAATAGTGGCACTAGATGAAGTCAGCCTACAGCTCTACACAATGATTCAATTCATGCAACTTTTTCTGTAGTTCACCTGAAATGAAGGAAAGAATTCATTTTTAAGCTAGCAAGAAGTTCTTGCTCTCGTGAGCTGGCATGTTCTTCTTTAGTAGTTGCACAAAAATTGAGCAACATTAAGGTTGGTTGTCTTGCTCATGTAAGGTGCAACAATAATTTGCTTATCCTTTGGTGTAGTTCCACTAAAATAAAGTACCATTGTGGTGACAGTGATGTTGCAAAGGCTAATAAAATGTTGCCTGAGATTACCAGCAGAATTTGACGGAGATTTTGGAAACTCCAATCACCATTTTGTGCAGTTTCACCAAAATTGAGAGATGTTGCCCACGTGACATTTTAGTAGAATTGCACAAGACACTCATTCCAAAAAAAGTGTTTTGTGCAGTTCACCAAAAGGTCACAACAGCAACAAGGTGAAATGGATATCCCTATCTGCACAAAAAGATAGAAAGAAAACAATTGTTGGTCAATAAGATACAAAACATACATGAAATGAAAAGAAGCATCTTGATTATGTTCATGGTAATCATGCAAAGACAGTAGAAATTTTGAAACGTCAGCAATGCTTTATGTTACCGGAAGCATTACGATCAACAATGACATTCGTCAAATATGGATTACTTTAATGCTAGCATTGCTTGTTTACCAGATACAGTAGACCAACATCAGCTAAAGAGTTGGTTTAAGGGCATGGGACCGTGGGGACACTAGGACACTCAGAAGTGTAAAGAAGCAACTTACTTATCATACTAGGGAAAACAGCAAGAGTACCATTTGTAACACAGTTTAATTGCATCATATCACTGGAGGCATAAGATTAACAATAACACTGGTTAGACATGTCCTTAAGGTAACAGTGTGATCGCTTCATTTTACATGCGCCCTTGCATTAACAACACCAAAAGGTTTGTATAAGGACATGTGATAGTGGACACATCAGCACAATGTACCTACAAGGAGGCATAAAGTGGTGATGGCGAGTTTGTTCATACTCTATGAGGGTAGCAAATCTAATCCTAGAGAACTTTTACTATGTGAGGGCACCAAATCTAATCCTGGACATACTCTGTTGACTTTTCCAGCAGCAGACACTTTCTATCCTTTTTTAAACCAATAATAGATCTGTTCCATATCTAGTTTGTACTGTGTTTTTCCTTTATTTCACTGTTCAACCAAGAGACCGGTTGGGTATCTGGTCTCTACTACTTTCCCCCTGTTATTTCCTCTTTGAATCAAGTCCTAGATTCATGCTACGACTTCCCCCCTTTCTTCGTTGTTTGAACCAAGTCCTAGAATCAACTGCATGAAGTAGATTTACCTCTAGTAATTCTAAAAATATAGGTGGCTTCGGAAGAGCTGATAGAAGTAGAAAAGATGCACATGCAGAAACATGGGGAGCTGGGGCAGTAGAGCAAGGCCGCTTTCGAAGAACTTATACCCGAGGGTCGTCGGGATGTCGACAGCGGTAGGTCGGATCTGCGCACAATACGTCAGGGAGGAAGAAGGGGTCTGAGGACCTCCCGAGCCGGTGCTGTGTTGGATAGAACGGCACAGGTAGAGGATCAGGACCCGCCGGCAGTTGTGGGTTTCCTCCCTCTCTGCCGATGACCGCGTGAACGATGCACCTAGTCCCCCTACACACACCGGCCGAAGGGATCCGACCGGATCTGTGATCAGCGGTGAGCTGAGAGAAAATGTCACTCCCGCTGTCTTGTTTAGATCTGGAGAGGATGAGAGAATGAAGAGTGCAACCCTAGAAAAGCAAGCGCTCAGGCTCCTACCTATGTATATCGTGGAGTGATTATCATTTTCTCTCAAGAACAAGTGTTTCAATTTTTGTACGTGGTATTAAAGAAAAGAAACTCTCTGTTTAACGTGACTACCTGGATGTCGCACTTTGTACTGTACTGTACAATAAAAAACATGCACAGTTTACATTCCGAATCGCTAGCTAGAACTTGAACTGTATTTGTTTACATGTACTGTACCACCTTTTTCTTTTGGTTTTCTGCTCCATGGCGCAATTCATCGGTACAAAATTTTACTCCCTCCGTTCCAAAATATTTGTCTTCCTAGAGATTTCAACAAGTGACTACATACGAAGCAAAATGAGTGAATCTACACTCTAAAATATGTCTACATACATCTTTATGTTATAGTCCATTTAAAATGTCTAGAAAGACAAACATTTAGCAACAGAGGGAGTAGGAGTATTTAAAAGTCGAGGGCAGAGCTTTTCCCGGGCAGTACGCGTGGCAGTTTCGCCTAACCGGTTTGACAGAGAGGAGGGTGAGGGACTATCGGATTCCACTTACTTCTGGAAAGGTAGGGCTATGTGATTGGACGACTCGTTACTGCTGGAAAGATGGGATCTTGTGATATGACGGCTCATAATATTTATTATCACGTCAGGAGCGGTGCGAAACACGGCAGCCCAGTGAACTAGCAGGGGATAGCCATAGAAAACAATGTGGTGCTATGGCCATAGAAAACAACTTAAATCCTCCTCTCGGTTCATCACCATCTACGTTCACAATTCATGTGTTTTCAATATCCTGCGAATCAAAGAGGCCCTTAGACTGGTTTAGGTCCGGACGTTTTTTTCAATATGTTATGTAAAAAATTTAATGAACGTTCTCCTGTTTCTATGAAAATATTCCGGTTTGCATGTGGTAATTCATTTTTTTTTATTCTTCTGCGGGGGCTTTGCATGTAATTCGTCAGGTCTGAAATGTAAAGTACGCCGGCATGGTTGCATATGCTCTGATTCGTGCATGCACTACGACCCAGATGCTATATGTCCCACGTGTTGGTGAAAATAAGCACATGGAAATAGCCTAGGAGTACATATAGGAGAAAAAATGCGGGGAAAATTATGTACTATGAAATCGCACGCACCCAACTAGTGGTGCTCTTCTCTCTCATTTCTCTCTCCTTATTCTAACTCAGCCGAGGCGCGGTGGGCAGGGTGGGGATTTGCGAAGGTACTAGTAAACGAGGAGGTAGGTAGTAAACCATGATGAAGAAAGTGATACTTCATACACTCATATGTGTACTACATATAATTAACGCCACCAATTAAAAGCAAGGGATCACACATGTCATTTACGACTGGAATAAAAATGCCATACACTAGCACATTAAGGCCAGGAGGCGATGCGGTGCTGGTTACAGGAGGCAAGAAGAAAGATGCATCCATCCACGACCTCCTCCTTGTCGACTCAGGGCGCCGGCCCACCGAATGGCGGCGAAGTAGCAGTGGCTTTCGTGGCCAGGTCCACGTGCTTCTCAACAATGGCGTCCAAAGATTCCAGCCGGTCGAAGAAGGCCAACGTCTTGTTGTCCTCCTTGGCCTTGTAGTGGCCTATGTAGACGATTTCCTCATAGACATGGATGTGTAGGTCGACGTTTTCTTGGATGGTGAGGCGCTGAGCTGCGAGCGCGACCTCGAGGTGCACATTCTTTGTCGCGACCTCCGGCAGCTGCAGGGCTACCATTACCTGAAAGAGTTCGTCACCATGGAGGCCAATTAGGGTGGAAGGCAAAGAGGAGCCTGGGTGCGCGGGCTGGAGGAGTAAAACAAGGTTGTCCGCGTGCTTCTTGACGGCGGTGAACTTTTGGATGGAGCGGACAATCATCTCGTCCATGCGAGAGGCCAAGCCGGCATCGACGGGGGCTATGACGCCGGCAGTCGCCAGCACCGTCTGGAAATGCTGCGCGGTGCGGAGCCGCAGGCCGGCATCTTGGATGATCTGGCACAGCCGACTACCGCTCACGTCCATCAACGCCATGGGTGCTTGTGGCTTCTGGTCACTTGTCTTGGTCTTGGATTGGAGTGAGCAGTGTTGCGCAGAGACTAGGAGTAGATGGATTGGAGTGGTGGGGCACTTTTATATGAGAATCCAAACTGCGTTGCATTAACATTGTGATGGCTCCATTCCGCTTCTCCTATTAATTCCCTCTGCATGCCAATTGAATGAGGATGCACCATTGACCGTTCAATGTTTCGGGAACCACTACCCGCCCCCTCGTTGGCATTCAATGTTTCAAGCCATATCAACATAAATGCGTGTCAAAAAGAGACTGCTGCATTGTGCACCGCAACCAAGGTGGAGAGGAAAACGGGAGAAATTAATATTTATTTTCTAATTAATACGATTGCATGCAATGAACTGACCGTTGCATGCGGTACCTCCGTTCTAGTTTATTAGCCCCCTTTGTAGTTTGTGCCAAACTTTGACCAGCGATTTAAGTAACAAAATGTTAATGCATGTTAACAAAAATTATATCGCTGGATTTGTACTTGAGCATAATTTTCAATGATATACATTTTTTTACATGCACAAACATTTTTAGTAAAATTTATGGTCAAAATTTGGCACAAAATACAATAGGGACCAATAAACCAGGATGGACGTAGTAATACGTCTCAATGCATTAAAAACAACAGAAACAAGAAAGTGGTCTGGTTTGTTTTTGGAATATTTGATTTTCGTAAGAACTACTCCCTCCCTTCCCAAATATTTGTCTTTCTAGAGATTTCATCAAGTGACTACATACCAAGCAAATGAGAGAATCTACACTCTAAAATATGTCTACATACATCCTTATGTTGTATACCATTTGAAATGTCTAGAAAGGCAAATATTTGGGAACTGAGGGAGTATAATCGTAAGATCTGCATCTGACGGTGGCACCAATTGGACGCAAACAGCAATACTAGAAAATAATTTCCACAAAATGCCACATCACGCCCTTCCCCTACACATAAGAATGTCGCGTGAGCGTTCGCAATTGCCACATTCGGGTTTCGCTTGGCTCTTCGCCTCTTCGAGAAGTTGAACAATGTTAGTACTACTTCTATAGTACTGAATCAACTGCTGCATGTCCACCACGTGGGGGAGGGAGAGCTTCGTGTTGTAAGCAAAAGCTTCTCCTCGTCTGTGAGCCACTGCGCACATGGGCAAGGGAGATGTCATACTAGTAACCAAGCTCCTCCTTGTTGTACGAGTTGACGCGACACATCATAGCACGATTTTTTCAAAAACTTGTGTTTACAAATGCATGCATGTCGTGAGTTCCCTGTTGATCCTTGCATTTGTTGATTTAATGCACCTTGAAGTATGAACATGTGATGATAAACATGTCATGGTTGAGAGCACCTCCAGTGTTTGGAGGCAGCACTGCCTCTGACACCGGTCCCATATGCCTGTAAACTTGTCTAAAAGACCCGCAGTGTATACTAATATTTGCTGTAACCTCTAACATTTACCCCACCACAGGTTAAAATATATATTCATCTCTTGACCAGATCAGCGTACAAACTTCAATCAATAGGATGATAGGTAGGGCCAAAATATTATTTCATCCAAAAAATGCTTGTAGACGGCCTAGCATGGAGGCGACTCCGACGATTTTAAGCTTAGAGGCATCTGGTTTGCAGTGTATGGCATCGGGCTTAGACCTTACACAATTAAGCGTCTACCTTGTACAAATAAGCACCGGTGCCTATTTCGCAAGAATATAGTTTATTTGGTATATATAGCTGACTCAGCTCTATTGTACTTGCTCTAAGTCACCTTATGAAAACCAAATAATCCCAAAAAACTTAGGCACAGTGCATTAACTCTCACCTCGTTCATTGTTTTTTGACATGAATAAATCAATCAACCAACAATAGATGTGGGGTGTGTGTGCTTTCAATGACTTGAGACTACCAAACACGACATGCACTAGTCAGTTTATTGCATGCAATGCTATTAATTAGCAAATAAACATTAAGTTCTCTCGTTTTCCCCTCCTCCTTGGTTGTGATGAACAACCTAAGAGCATGGTTAATAGTATAGCCAACAACCGGCTATATGAAGTTGTCATGTCACTTGTAGCCAATCTAGTAGCCCACTCATACAATAGTTATACATACTAGTATACTATACATTTAATACATGGCCCACTTTTTCCTCTCACAAAGGGTGTTGGAGATCGTGTTAGATCCGGCTGTAAGCTTATAGCCCGCTTCTCTCCTCTATCCTCCACCTAGACATAAATCTACGTGGCATCTCTTATAGCCCGCCTATGTCACTCTATTGTACTTGCTCTAAGATGACTTATTCACCTAGACGGAGGGAGTCACTTTATACTACCTCCCCTACACATGAAACTGCCATGCGAGCATTCGGGTTGCGCTTGGCTCTTCACCTTTTAGGGGAGTCGAACAGTGATGGTACTACTACAGTATGCTTCTGACCATCTGACACCAACTGAACTGCTGCATGTCCACCGCGTGCGGGAGGGAGTGCGTGTAGAAAAAGTTTCTCCTCGTCCTGCGAGCCACCACCCTCATGGGCGAGGGAGAGGGCGAGGGCATTGTAATCAAGCTTCTCCTTGTTGTACGAGTTGACGCGACACCTCAAAGCAGTGCACTCGATATATTTCAAAAAGTTGTGTTTACTGATGCATTAAATACAATGCATGCATGCATGCCGTGGGTTTCCTTTTCGATCCTTATATGTGTTGATTTAATGCACCTTGAAGTAGTATGCATATGTGATGGTAAAACTTTATAAGCCCCGGACCTAAAGCGAGAGATGGTAGTGCACGAGGAGGGCGAGATTATGACGACGGAACAGGACCGGACAACGGAGGTCTATATTGACCTCACCTTGCTCCAGTGCCACATGTGCCTCCACTCGTTGAAGCCTCCAGTTTACGAGGTTTGAATACATCCCGTCCGTTCGGCTGATCAAGCGAGGTGCGTGTTTCTTGATTGATGTGATTTTTGATTGATTTGTGAAGTGCAAGGGAGGGCACCTGGCCTGCGCGGACTGCTGCTGTGAGCGCCCCGGGAATCAACAGCAATGCTAGAAGTGTGAGCGCGATGGCGGCTTCGACTTGCGCAACATTCCGATGGACGTTGTCCTCTCCTCGGCGAGGGTTGAGTGCCTGCACGAAGGCTGTGGGCTCTATGTCACTTACCCAAAGCTTGCCGTTCACCAGAGCGTGTGTCTGCTCGCGCCCTGCAAGTGCCCCATGCCCGGCCGCGGCTATGAAAGCCTGCCGCCGACGCTCCCCCACCACATCAACACCGTGCACCCCATGACCCGTGCACATGATCCAGTACGACAAGGTGCTCCAGCTGCAGGTGCCGATGTTGAAGCCGAGGTGCTTGCTGTTCGTAGAGGAGGAGGGCTGCGCATTTTTCGTGGTCGCCGGGGTGCTCGACATCGGCGCGCCTATCACCGTGTCGGTCGTCTGCATCAAAGCGGGGGCATCCGCACCGCCACATTACGCGGCCAAGATGTGGGCGAACGGGTCGGCGGGGTCACCCAGAGGCATGACCGACGCTGTCAAGGTGGAAATAGAGGTGACAAGCAGCAAGGAGCCTGACGCCATCGCCGTGGAGGAGCTCACCTACTTCAAAGTGCCGCCCAAGCTGCTGGTCGGAGCTGGGGATTCGAGGACAGTGTCCCTCCACATCCAGACTGACAAGCTCACCTCCTAGATGATTCCATAGTGCCTTCTATTTATCTTAGAACTAATATGACAATATACTCCAACATCAGATCAATAGTCGAAGTAGGGTTTACTATGGCTTACTTTAGCTTAAGAGATGGAGGATTTTGATGGCGATGCAACAATTACTTCAACATCAAATCAGTAGTTGAAGTAATTTCCAATGGTCGAAGGGCTATTTTGTTCCCGTTGGATATAAGATCCTTCATGTAAGAAGTAAACTTAAATAGAAGTTGCTTATATGCTTGTTTGTTAAGGAAGTGATGCATACTTCTGCGAGTTAACGCAGCACATCAATGTAGTACTACTACTAGTAGTACTCACCCAACTGCGTAGCAGACCAAGGCACCTAGCTCGTGTCGTGTTGGTGCCGTGTGCAAGAGATGGTGTGTGCGAGAAGTCTCGAGAGACTCGTTAGCGTAGGTGTGTGTGTGGGAAAGAGGGAGAATGTCGATGTAATGCATGTGAAAAAAAGAGTAGTCAATGGCTCGCCACGAGGCTATTCCTGGAGAACGTACCAATAACCGTAAGATCTGCATCTGACGATGCCAGCTATTAGATGAAAACATCAGTAAAAAAAGAAGTGCCATGGCATTTAACAAAACTGCCACACCACGAGCTTTGCTACACGCATGGGCATATTTTTTTACTGTGTTTATATGGTGGCTTAGCTGGAATAAAATGATTGGAAGAAAACGCCCCTCCCCTACCCATGAAACTGCAACACGAGCGTTCGCAACTGCCATGGTCTGCTCCTATGTGCGATCTTCATTTTTTAAAGCGATCTACAATAAAAGGCCGGCCTTTTGGCACGCGGTAGGCAGAGGAGCTTGGACTTGTCGGTTTACTACTACTCACATGTGGTCGAACATAAGCAATGTACCGACCTGATGCACATTGCTTAGGTGAGCAGTGGGCCGGACATACCGTCTGTACATGCTAATCGACGGGCCAGACCGACCGTGTGTTGGTGCTACTGCTTACATGCGGTCGCACATGTTAGTGATGCACCAAGTCAATGAGCGTCCCTTCGGTGAGCGGCGGGCCTGACCGACCGTGTGTTGGGGCGACGCCAGCGCGACAGGCTGTAAGTTTACCGCCTAACTAAATTTGTATGGGTGACGCCCACAACCTCTCGGAGCAAAAAATGATTACTGCTTACCAACTACTAGTACTATACACGTTTGCTATATGGTTAACTATGTATGACATGGCAACACATTGTTGGCTATACTATTAACCATGCTCAAAGTACTAGTGCCTCGTCCTCTAACTAGTCTGTCAACATGCGTCAAATTGTCAATAGGGCTAACTCTCCTTCGAGAAATGTGCTCCACCATGTACACACGCGTGGGTGTGATGGGAGGCAGTGCATGTGTGCGTGCACCTCTTCTCTTCACTAGTGAATGTGTACATGCAATGCACGTGAATTTGGAAGTATATTAAGTGCATGCGGATATTAAGTAAGATATTATTTGCGTGTTATTATGTGATTAGCACTATATTTGGCTGCACGCTAAACGTGTTGAGCGCTCGACATTGAAGCAATCTAGATCGTTGGATTGACATGATTCGAGGGCCGAGATTAATTGGATCTGCTTATTTGGGTCTTTTTTATATTGGTATAGATGGTATAGATATAGATATAGATTCATGTCCTCCACGGCTCCACCTAGTGGGTGTGTTAGAGAGAGAGGGAGATGGTGTGTCCCACATGCCTCTATACATATATTTCTGTCAAAGAGAGTCCTTAATACATAGTATATGTAGGTGGAGTGGGCAATATAGGAGAAGAGCGGGGAAGGGATCGTTCACGCACATATCGATAGACACGGTCAGAGGGAATAACTTTATGAACATACAAGCGCTAGGAAAGAGTGGGGGTGCATGTTGGGAGATTATGCAAGAGGCCAACCAAGCGAAGACAAGGATGGATTACAAGAGCAAGATCGATAATTAAAGATAGGGGACAATAATGTGCGTGGGCGTGCTTGTCTGGTCGATAGACCAAGTGGAAGGCATGGATGATGAGACGAGGAGAGCAATTAATGTGTGTGTGTGGCAGTCGGTCCTATGTAGCTAGAGTGGTCTTGGTTTCATCGATGTGTGCGTGGGTGAAGAGGGGGAGACTTAACTAGATATATATATCAGACATTTTGTGTGGGGAGATAGCAAGAGACCTTGCTACACATAGAGGGAAATCAATTGGTGCACATGCATGCATGTGTCAGAGATAAAGAACATCCGAAGTTACGAAGAGAGGAGATGTGTGTGTGGTGGGGGAGGGGGGTACAACAACTAGCTTGTGACACCGTAAGAGTGCAAGATGGATAACAACAGAGGGGGTGCAACTAGCTTGTGACACTGCACGAGTGCAAGATGGATAACAATGGAGGCGGTGACAGTGCCTGCGTGCCTCAGAGTTAGGACGGGAGGCATGGATGGTGAGAGGAGGCGAGGGACTATGTGTGTACATGTTTTTGTGTTGTAGGCAGGCCTGGCTAGCTAGAGGGTATATCAATCAGTGTGTGCGGAAAAAGATGGAGACATAGGGAGATCATGGGAGACCGACCTAAGGAACAAGAACGTGTGTGCATGATGTAGAGGTTGCAAAGTGGTGGCGAGTGCATGTGCATATATGCATGCACAATATAGGAAATTTATTGGATATCCAAAAAGGAAGGAGGAGTGTGTGTGTGTGTGTGTGCATGCGTGCGTGTAAAAGACTCGCAAAGACGATAATCAGTTCAAAAGTGGATTCAAATATTTGAACAAGAGCTCATGATGTTTGTAAGTCATGTATGCATGAATATAATGCAGACATGCATGGCATGGTTATGAATCAAACATGCTACATACTATACTCACATCGAACAAGGCCAAATCAATTTGAATTTGCGATACAGATGGCAAACATCGTCTCACCACCATTGCTCACCACATTGCATCCGTGCATGGCCATTACTATTCTAATTTCAGATAATGTGTGGCTTTCAAAGCTAACATCTAAATGTTGTGTGTGGGGGCGGGGGGGGGGGGATGCATTGTTGTGTGTGTTAAACACATTTCTCTACTCCTATAAATTCTCAGTTGGTGATGATGGTGTGTCTGCCATCCGTCATTTCTGACCATTAGATCTACATCTAACGACTGTGAGGTAAGTTGTGGCCTTTTCGCAACAATAGCCCACTTCTCTGCTCCAGTTTGCAGAAAGCCCCATTAGTATCTTGAAACCAACCACATCCCTCCCTCACCTCATCAAAACAGCCCGAGGAATATAATTTGAGTGAAACATAATATATTATTAGTGTACATGTATTATTCTACATTGGATCCGATGCAACGCACGGGCACACTGCTAGTAGACATATGAAGACATGGTTTAGATTATTACAAACATCTTGCTACCTAGACCAATGTACTCTGATTTGAATTTAACATAAAATGGATACTAATATTTGAATTGGAGATCGTATGGTACATGTAGTTCATATGTTCATATAAGATGGAAGATCAAAATGTAGGACTACATCCACTATAAACCGCAAGGTCACCTAACGATATATTCGAACTCAAAATAACGTAGATCCTGGCATTCGTAATCGTATAAAACAGGAGATGACTCTTTCTGGTGGTGGGAATTGATTTGTTTTTTATAGTTGGTGAGGGAAGTGCGGATTGATTTGGTATTGTACAGGTTAATCTTCTTCTCCCGATTTTTTTAGTTTTTTCTTGTAGTTTTTCATTCGCATTTGTAGCAATACAGTAAAAGGGGACATCCTCGCAAAAAATGAAAAGAAAAAGTAAAAGGGGACATGACTCTCTTGTGTCTTGTATGAGCTGTCTTTTTTGGTACACATTAAGTTTGTTCTGCCAAACATGGAATCCGTGCCTTGTTACCCCGAAATTTTTGAAGCTAGAGTATCTTTGTCTCTTCTGCTGCGAAACTCCCGCCTCTTCAACCCGCACCGCGCCTTGTTATCCCGAAATTTTGATGCGCGCGAAAACTCCCTCCTCATCCGAAATTGGTCGCGCAACCCAGACACACAAAATCCCCCTTCTAACCCTCAGCCGAAAATGCCACCTCGATTTCGCGTGGTCAAAACCGGTGGGGGTACGTTCGTAACTTACCCCACATTTCGGACAAGCACGTCCCTAAGCCACAGCTCCCTCTACCTTCCCCTTGGTTCCCCCTTTCGCACACCGATGCCGCCAAAACCCGCGAAACCCCCGCTCCTCCGTCAGCCTCCCGACCGCGGCCCAGCCGGAGCCTCTTCCCCGACACCGTTGTCCACAGCAATAGCTCTCCGTCCCTTATCCACCGCACTGGATGAGGCTCCATTGTCGATCTCTTCGTCCCACCTGTTCAGCCGCCCCGTCCCGCACCTCCAAGGAGCTGCCCTGCATTCGCCTCATCTATCGCGCCACCTCCATCCCCACAGTGTCGTCTTCACCTGCCCGACCGGAACCACAACACCCTCACCAATTCTTCCGATGAAGCCGAGGCCTACTCAGTTCCACCAAGGAGGTTCTGCACTCACCGCGACATTTTATGTTTTATAAGATCTCACGGGGATGGCGGTGCTCGATATCGAGCATCAATGGCGGGTCTCCATCGACGGCACCGTCGCCGGCCACTTCCTCCGTGACGTCCCTCCCCCATGTCATTTCTCCCACGGTGGCGACATCCACACCAGTAGTAGCTGCTCCTGCTCCGGCTGTCACTCGCGCTATTGCTGCAGCTCTGTCTCTCGCTCGCGCTGTAGATCCGGTCTTCTTGTTGGTCACACTTCTGCTATGCTCTTGCTCTCATTCATGCTCCTGCTATGCTCTGCTCTTCTCTCGCTCGCGCTGCTGCTGATGCTACACGGCCTGCTACAACTACAAGAGTTGCTGATTTAGCTCTCGGTCGCGCTGCTGATCCGGGCGTAGCTGCTGCTGTTGCTGCGCGAGCTTCTCTCTGCAATTTTGTTCCCTGCTCGAGCGACTGTAGATTTACATCACTGCTTCTCTGCTACTAGTGCTCGAGCGTCCTAAACTTCTATTGCAGTGCTCTGCTACTTGTGCAATAAGTTTCGTCACGGGAATTCAGTTTCGACAGTAAAATTCAGTTTCTTCAGTTAAGTTCAAAGTCAATAGTATTTACAGCATCTGTTGGAGTGGCCGCGGCATGGCTGATGCATTCTACATCTAGCACTTTTGTTAATTTATTTTACATCATCTATTGCAGATGCTATTAGAATCCCACTTCAGATTAACGCTGCCTGTCTTGTCCTGCTTCAGCCTCGCCGTCGTACACCTCACCAGAGCTGCTCCAGTGATGGAACCGTCCGTCACAGAGGAGCCGTCTCCAGAGGCCTCAGATCTTCTTCCCCGCCTACGACTGTCACACCAGTCGCACCATCCTCCACGTCCCATCCAATGATGCTGAGGTCGACAAGGCTTTGCAAAGAGGTTGTACACTCCTCGCATCACTTTTTTACTCTACATTCATGTCGATTCCTTGGGGATCCTTTGGCTCCAGGCAATTGCAAATCTAGAAAGAAATGAAGGTTGGTCAAAAATTTAATGGGGAGAAAACTAAATGCTCTTTTGAACCACATTTTGAATCGGTTTACCAGTTACAAATCTAGAAAAAATTTCCTATGCATGAAGAACAGGACTAAGAGGCTGTTTGGTTCCTATGCACACCTTGCTATAGTTTGCCACACCTCTTCTTAGGCAAGTTTCACCAAGTTAGGCAAGTGTTTGGTTCTAGCCATACTTAAGGCAAGAATGTTTTTATCAGCAGTGAACCCCACATGTCATAGACACAAAAAGTGTGGCAAGATTCCCTCAGGCAAGCAAAAGTGTGGCTAACAATTTGAGCAACTCAAGGTAGGCAAGTGTGGCAAAAATCATGTGCCAATATATGGCAAAGGTAGTCACAATCCATACAGCCCCTACGTGCATTAGTGGCATATAATAAGATTCTAACTTCACATTTTCATGTGGTTTGACTATAATTTGACCATGTTTCTCTCCATTCATGTGTTCTTCCAATTCATGTGAACCAAGCACCCTGGTTGACAGAAATCTTGTGTTTGCACATGCTTTATTTTGCATGTGCATTCCTATCCTATTCATGTGTTTTTTCTGTCCCTGTGTTTTTAGAATCCTCCAATTCTAAGGAGCACTTACATATTTACTGCACTTATAGATAGGTGTCAAAGACAACTATGTGTGTTTTGTCCAGCTCCTGTCGTTCCATCGTCCACCCCACCTGAGGTGCACCATCGATGGAAGCATCCACCGCAGCGGAGATCCCCCCTGCATACCTCCTTTCGCCGCCTTAGATCATCTTCCCCATTGCCGGCAGCCATGCGAACTCCATTACCATCGTTGACTGAGCAGACGAACATGAGGACTACACAGTTCCGGAAGAGAGGTCGCACTCTTTCATGTCTGCTTACGTTATACATCGATTATTATTACGTGCTACTTTATCGTCCTTTGCACCTCTTAGACTCCGAGTTAGGTCCAAACTAATGTTCAAAATTGATTTTTTAAATATGCTTGTGGGGCACATATTGAGGCAGCAACAAATAGTATCTCTGTCTACTACCTGGTTCATCTCGGGTCTTCTATATGGTTCATGTTAGGTGGGCAACAAAAAGTAGAGGAGCCATTGTCTGTGTTTTTAAACTGAAGCTATCATCTGCCTGCTATCATTAGTTTTGGATCTATCCACTCGTTGCTACAATCTGTCTTGATTTCTCCATGCACCCCTTAGGCCTTACATAATCTAACTATGTTTCTTTATTATGCATGTCAATTAATGTACCCAATCGTTCCGAACATGTGGAGAAAAAGATAAGACCGTTACATGGGAATATAATGTCATGCAGACGCATCTCCATGGTGGGTGCAGTGCCCCCTCCCCCATTCCAGATTGTATTCCATTGGAAGATAACTGTTCAGAGGGGGATTCCGAGGGAGCCGACCACTCCTATTTATCCCCTGAGGTGTTTACTCTAACCTGGCATGCTGATGTTGGTAATATCATCCACATCGCGTCCCGCATTGCTTACTTTATACTCCCTCGTCCCAAAATAAGTGAATTGACTTTGTAATAACTTTGTAGTAAATCTAGTACAAAGTCGAGTCACTTATTTTGGGATGGAGGGAGTAAATCTTATATGTTACCAGCTTAGTTTAGATTTGCTTTGTGTGAATGCTACCTGTTTGGTTTCTATATCATATATGTGAATCATGCAATGCCATCCTGTTTAGCCAGTCATTGTATATGTGAATTGTATCGTGCCATAATATTTGTCAACAATGTTTGTACATTCATCTACTCTTCATGTGCATCAGCCATTTTAGTCGGTGATGGGAAAATCTGGAGTGAAAACAAGGTCCTTTGAGCAGTTAGTGCTACCTCTCGATGCAGTATTCTTGCTGGTTATAGATAGCCCCTCGGAGGAGGATTCGGAGACAGATGACCAGTTGTATTCCCCCCAAGGTGTTGCTCTAACTTGGCAGGGTTATATTGCTCATATCATGGATATAGTGTCTTGCATTGCTATGCCATCTGCTTAGATTAGACATGCTTTGTGTGAATGCCTCATGTTTAGTTTCTATATCAGATATGTGGATTATCTAATGCCATTTTTTTAGCTAGTTATCTTATATGTGAATTATGCAACGCCATCCTGTGTAGCCATGCATCATATATGTGAATTATCTCATGCCATCCTTTTTTTCATTACGTATTTCGTTTGTAAACAATCTTTGTATATTGTACTACTCTTCATGTGCATCAGCCACTTGAGTCGGTTGTGGAAAAATCTGGAGTGAAAAGAAGGTCTTCAGAGCAGGCACTGGTACCTGTTGAAGCATATATCTCGATGGTTACAGGTAGATCCTCAGAGGATGATTCAGAGAAAGATGACTAGTCGTATGTCCCACCTGAGGTGTATGCTCTTAACTTGCAATGTTTATATTTTTCATATCATGCATATGGTGTCCTGCATTGCTTAGTTTAGACATCATATACACAATGTTCAAATGCCTTATGCTTAGTTTACAGATCATATATGTGAGTGCCAGCTGCTCAGTATATCAATCAATTATCTGAATTATATCATGCCATCATGTATACTCAGATAACGTGTATGTGAATTATTTCATCCCAACCTATTTTAGAAAGACATCATATAGTTATGTCATGTCATCCTGTTTAGATACTCATCATATGTTGAATAATGCCATTCTATCCTGTTTAGCTATCCATGATATCTGAAACTGTGTCATGCTATCCAGTTAAGTTAGCCATCATATATGTGCAATTGTGTCATGATGTCCTGTTTGGTTAGAAAACATATATTTGAATAACCGCATTTGTGTATTCATTCATTTTCTTTTTGTTTATCAACCATTTGAATTGGAGGGGATGATGGTAGTATCTAAGGGAGTAAAAACACGTTCTTCACAAAAGGCGGTGCTACCTGTCAGTGCAGATAGAACCATGGTTGTACTGACCCATGAACTAGTGCCACCACACATAACTGAGACTCTTGAAGATTGTAACCCTACACCGTTGGACAGAGAACCAGCCACACCCCATCTAACCCCAACCCCGGCAGATAGTAACCTAGTTCTAGCTGACACAACACCATGTCCACCATAGAGTACCCCCACACGAGCAGTTTGTAAGGCAACTGCAGTGCCCAAAGCACAAAGACCACTACAGCGAACCCAAACTCCACGTTTAAAACAGAAGAGCAACTGTTGGCATGTTAGATTTTGTAGCTATGGTGCATACTCCTTTGCTCTTGCATCACTGTATTTACTCATACCAACTAATTTCGCATTTGAAGGATCCAATTGAAACTCCAATGGCACAACGAGTATGTTTTAAACCTACTAGCAAGATGCCCGTGCGTTGCACAGAACATCAAGATGCATTTATATGAATAGTTTATATATCTCGTGGGAGATAAGGATGAATGAGGGAAGGCCTTATCTGCAAATGTGGAGAGGAGTGCGGGTATCTTTTTGCAAAATTGTCATAGTTTCCTTTCCTATCCGTCAGATATAGATCGGACGACCTATATTGCAGGATGGCAGGCACACCATCATCACCAACTCTGTTTTTATAAGAGTAGATATTTCTTTAACTGGATTGATGTTCTAACTTCTTGCTCTATGTTCATTTCAGTTTCAATTGAATAAACAGTTATGTTCTCATGTCATGCACATTAGAAGTGTTGTCAGTGCTCTTATATTTTGTCTATGCTGCTTTGTCTTAAACATATATGATTTGAACTGTCTCTATCTTGATTTGGCAACGTAAACTAGAATGATATAGACCATACAGTGACCATACTACATAGATATATGTTTGTTTCATGATGTTATCATGTCTACCTTACAACTGAACTCGTTTACCAAAATGAGTTTCATATCCAACATGGTAAACTTGTGATGTGTCTGCTTGTTCCTCTTGTAGAATGTCGACAGAATATTGGAGAAGACTACCCCATTATGCAATGGTAGGGAAAGTAATGCAGATCAAGATAGTGAGACAACCCTGTTGGTCTCCAAGAAAGCTGGTAAAAACTATCTTGTAGACAGTGAGACAACCCCAAAGTTGTGCCTTGATGTAGTGTTTGAGTTACTGGACACTACTGCTGGCACAAGCTCTTTGAACTCGCTGCCTGAATCAGTTCGGCTTCTTGAGTCTCAACTTCAAGTTGAAAGACATCGATCAGATGTCCTGCGATAGGAAGCTGAAGGACTGAGGAAGTCCCTGCAGAATTAAGATGCATACTTTCTGGTGCAAGAGCAAGTGCTGGAGGATTTAAGCGCCAAACAAGAGAAAGATAATAAGCTTTCTAAGCATCTTGCTAGCATGGTGGATACCCAGGATATTGTTTCTTGAGCTCTTGTGAAGTGGTTTCAGTTCTGGACTTGTTTTGCTGCGGCGTTTATTTGCACTGGTCGCCAACTTTGGCAACCAGTGTATGTAATATGCTGCTTTGTTCCCCTTATTTACACTGGTGGTGAACTTTGATGCCCAGTGGTTGTAATATGTGTAATAGCCGTAATAGCCTAGCATATGTTGCTTGCTTATTTATTTCCTTGTTGTCTTGTTTATTTGTTTGCTTGTAGACACTGCAGTTCTTTTCCACTGTTTGCTAGTGGCCGCAATAACGTCTTCGGTAAAACTAGGCCACAATAACAATGGGCAAGATGCGGACCGTTGTCACCATGGCCTTCTACGGGCCGTAGAATCAATGGGCCTTTTACGGGCTGTATGGTCGGTTGGCCAAACATGGGCCAATAACAAACCGCATTATGGGCCGTAAACGGGCTAGACTGGCAGCCGTCCGTTCATGGGCCGACCATAACGGGCCTTTAAAAGGCCGACAAGTATAACTGGCTTAATTCCATCGACAGGCATAACGGGTTGTTAATGGGCCGTATTTGATAATGCTACGAAAACGGCCTACCCGGTCAACGGGCCACAAAGGGGTCGACAATAACCACGGGCTGAATTTGACCCACAAGCGGAAAAGGCCAGTAACGGATCGTAAGCTACCGAATGCTGCAAATCGGCCCAAGAATAAATGGGCCCTTAAAAGGCTGAAAGATAACACGGGCTGGGAGCGGCCCAATGGAGTAATGGGCCGTTAATGGGTATGAAGCGATATATTGTTCATTATGGGCCAGTTTCACTACGGGCCGTTAATGGGCCAAGAGTTATAAAGGGCCTCATATGGGCCGAAAGACATCATGGGTCGTACGTGCGCCGGAAGTTACAATGGGCCGAAATCATATTGGACAGCCCAGATGAAGCTAGTGGGCCGAAGTCGTAAAGGCCATGATGAGTCGTGAGTTATCGAGCCTAAATGGGCTATATGCGAGCAGGCCGTTAGCAGGCTTGCGATGGGTCAGACCGTTATCCCTTGACCAAGTCAACCTGGCCGGCCTTTTGACCCAAATGGGCCATTGTTTGGCCGCGCCACATGTCGACGTATCATTGGTGCCTCCTGTCCAGTGGTTGGTTGACATCTGTCCGCACGTGGAGCCGACACGTGGTCCCTTCGGCCAATGAGAATTTTACACGTGGAAAAATCCCATTGGTCCTCGCTGTTAGCGGGCTATCGAATCCAAAACCGGACCTGATAGCTTAACGGCGACCCGTTACGGTTGATGCCACGTGTCGGTTACCCTTGACGAAAGCACTTCCATGACGCGCCATTTATCGTCATGGAAGTGGACACTTCCGTGATGATAATTTTGGTAATATCATGGAACACTTCTACGACAGCATAGGTATAACAATCTTGATTCTATCATAAAATCGTCATGGATGTACATGCATGACAAAAAATGTGACCTACTGTGACAAACACGTATCATCACATAAGTGTATTTTTTTTGTAGTGTAATGTGTGCGCCTTTTCTCGAACTGGACGATTTTTTTGTCATGTCATGAAACCGTGCCAACTTTCATGTTTTTTTTGGGTGAGTTTTCGATTTACTGGGATTTTAAAACCGAGCTTCTCAATGTTTGAGGACGACGAGACGTTTGTAATTCATTCCCATTCCTTCAATGAGACATAAACATGCACCCAATGACAGATGTACGATTTTCCACCTATTTTGCTTCATTGGAGCATGTGCTTGTAGTTCAAATTTGAATTATGGACTGCATTAAATGCCTAGAAAACTCAATTAATATATAAAATGGCCAAATGAACCATGAACAGTTTCAAATTTCAGCACGACACTCCTGTTATTCTATGTTGCCTGTAGAAAACAAAATTCAAGGCGAGAAGAGGCAGCGTTTATCGTTTTGCCCACAAGAGGGGCATGTTTCCCTATTGGAACCATAAGGGTTGCGAGAAGCTTCGGTTTATAAGAGGTTTCTAATATAGCTTGGCCGAAGTTGGAAAATTTTGTACCACGACATATATGTGCCATGTAGTGACGCCATGACAAGTTTCATGATTTTCTAGTGAGTTTTGGATTTACGGAGATTTAAAAACAGAGATTCGCAATGTTTGAGGCCGAGCCAGGATGCCGAGACGGTTGAATTCATTCCCATTCCTTCCATCGGACCTAAACATGCACCCCAAGGACACATGTATGATTTTTCTTGCCATTTTGGTGCACTGGATAATGTATTTGTAGTTCGGATTTGAATTATGGACATTAAATGCCTAGAAAACCCAATTAACGAATAAAAAATGTCAAATGAACCCTGAATAATTTCAAAATTCAGCGCGAATCTCCTGTTGTTTCATGTTGTGTGTAGAAGAAAATACAAGTCTAGAAGAGGGAGCGATTATCGTTTCGCCCACAAAGGGACACGTTTCCTTATCGTAACCACGAGGGTTTTTGCGACATGCTCCGGTTTGTAAGAGTTTGTAAGAAAGCTTGGCCCAAATTGGACAATGTTTTATCACGACATATATGTGCCATGACGTGACACCATGCCAACTTTCATTACTTTCTCGTGAGTTTTGGATTTACGGGGATTTAAAAATGAGATTCCAAATGTCTAAGGATGAGCCAGGACGCTAGTACGGTGTAATTCATTCCCATTCCTTGCATGGGACCTAAACATGCACCCAAGGACACATGTATGATTTTTCTAGGCATTTTGGTGAACTGGAGCATGTATTTGTAGTTCAACTTTGAATTGTGGACATTAAATGCCTAGGAAACTCAATTAATGTATAAAAAGGCCAAAGGAATCCTGGATAATTTTAAATTTCAGCACGGATATCATGTCGTTCCATGTTGCCTATAGAAGAAAATACAAGGCGAAAAGAGGCAGTGATTCTTGTTTCTCCCACAAGGGGGGCACATTTCCCTATCGGAACCACGAGGTTTCTTGAGAGAAGCTCCGGTCTGTAAGAGGCGTCAAGGTTGTCAGAATCGCGATTCTATTGTACGATTCAACGACTTTACGATCCAAACTAACCCCTCTCATTCTACGACTTTAGTTCATAGAATCTGCGTTTCTACGATCCTGATAGTGAAGATTCCATGATTTGCGATCCTACCATCAGGGCTCCGATCCGATTCAAAATCGCGATTCTGACAACCTTGAGAGGCGTGTAATAAACTTGCCCCAAAATGGAAAACAAAATTCCTCGACACAGGTGTGCCATCTCGTGACACCATGCCATCGGCATTTTGGGAACCGGGGTACCCTGACTTGCCTACCTACGGCCCGCAGTGTGGCTCCTTCACCGGCCTGGTACTGCCCATCTTCAGCATCAACACACAAGACCCTCGCGGGGGGCCAAGCCAAGCGAGGCGGACGACACCAAGGCCTCCGGAAGGAGCAGTCTCTCTAGGTTGGCTCCTGAGGTGTGGATATCTCTATGCAAGCCCTCACCTCGTGAGGTTCAGATGACGCAAGCCATGACGATCAAGGCCAGGCGGGCGCCAATGGGCGCAGTGTAGCAGGTTTCCTCTTTGGTGCTAAAGAAGCAAGCGTAGGCGCGGAGTCCCGAGGAATCAGCCAAAGGTTTCCATTTCCATGCAACAAGACCAAGATCGCGAGGACGACGGGATGGAGGTCATTACCGAGCCCACCGTGGCGTCACGGCTAGTAGCTTTGCAGGCGAACAGCACCTTTTGTCAGGATAAGATGTACTAGTTGTCTCCCTTCGAATTTGGCCGTTGTGGGATCCCTTCCCGCCTTCGTGTTGGGAAGAGGACCAATGCCACTATAAATATAGCCTAGCCACCACCATAGCAGGGGACGGATCATTCAGATCACCCTCACCACCACACAAGAAAGAACACATATCCTGAGGTTGTTCCGCCATTGTACTAGTTCATCCTCAGCCCACCTCGAGGCAATCCACTACAAAGCAGGAGTAGGGTATTACACCGTGAGGTGGCCCGAACCTGGGTAAACTGTCTTGTCCCATTTCCTTCCTGTTCATCGAGCTAGACCATGGGAACAACGAGTAGGCAGATAGGGGAAGTTGAGTTCTTTTCACGCACCCCAGTGTTCGAGTCTATCAAGGGTCTGTGGAGCCCCGAATCCGACATTTGGTGCGCCAGATAGGGGTGCCTCGGAGTCTCTCTTATTCCAGTTGGTTCGCCATCGCCTCACCGTCCCCATGGCGGATGCCCGTCAAGTTCGTGCTGAGCGTCGAGCTGCCCTCACCGGCCACGTGGCCCAGACAGCACCTCCCGGCGATGGCATTCCCCGCCGTTCCCCGTCAAACGCCGCCACCGGCCCCACAGCCTGTGAGCAACAAGATTCGTCGCTGCCGCTTTCCGCGCGGCGTGATGGCCGCACTGCTACCCTGTCGCTGACTCCCACGGCTGCTTCGTCCACCCACGCCCGTCATGGACCGGCGAACTCGCAGGCCGCGCTGCTCATGGCGCGTGAGCTCATGCGCTACCGCCCGGCTGATGACCTCTATGAGGACTGGCTGGACCGCATCACCAAGCTCGTCAACGCCGCGGGAGAAGCTCCAGCATCGTACCGCTCAAAGCCTCCCCCACCACTTCAAGCGGGTGACGTGGCCAATGGCACACCTCCTCTTCCTCTCTGGCGTGACGTCGTCCCCGAGCCAAGGCATGAGGCTCCCCAGCGCGACTCGCCGCGTAGGGCGCCTGCGTGCGATAAAGAAAGCTGTCAGGTGGTGCAGCAGCCCCAAGGTGAGGCACGTCCACTCCCAGCGCCGCCTCGTCAAGGTCACGCGCCACCTCACGTGGCGGCATGCGAACACCCTAACTAGGCTCCACCACCACGGCAGGCACCTGTAACCGCGGCGGGCTGCCCAACGTTCACCCCGGAGTTGCATCGCGTCGTTTGGACAGGCAAGTTCAAGCCACACCTGCCTCCACGCTACAATGGAATACCCGACCCCACAAAGTTCCTGCAGCTCTACGAGCTGAGTATTGAGGTGGCCAACAGCGATGAGAAGGTTATGGCCAACTGGTTCCCCATGGCTCTCAAGGATGGTGCATGTTCGTGGCTCCTGAACCTCCCAGCGGAGTCGATTTCCTCATGGGAGGAGCTGCACAAACGGTTCATCTCCAACTTCGAAGGGACTCGCTACCGCGCCCCTGCGGTAGGCGACCTACAGCGTATCAAGCAACAGCCGGGGCAGACCCTACGCCAATACATCCAGGGTTTTACCACCGTCCGCATCAAGATTCCCAAGGTGTCAGACGAGGCCATCATCTCTGCGTTCACAGATGGTGTCCAGGACATCAGGATGAAGGAAGAGCTCGCCATCCATAAGGACCTGTGCTCGGCTCTAGAGATGTTCGACATGGCAACCAAGTGCGCAAGGGCAGAAGAGGGTCGCCTCTCGCCCGTCGAGCTCACCAAGGCCGATCCAGAAGACAAGAAGACCAAGGCCAAGGATGTGAAGCGCAAGGGACCTATTGTGCTCGCAGCTGAGCTCGTAATGAAGCGTTGTTGCAACCACCCCGACTCCTCCAACGGCAGCCTCCCGTTCTGCATCTTCCACAACATGCACAGTGACAACACCAATGACTGCCAGGAGCTCAGGGCCATCCGCAATGGGCGCCTCGGTCATCGCCCCGAGCATAGCGACCGAGGCTACGACCGCGGAGGTGGCCATGCTGGAGGACGCTGGGAGGACCGCGACTCTCACCAAGGCTGGCGTGACCAGCCTTGTGAGGATCACTGGCAAGGCCAGCCTCATGACGGCCCTTGGAGGGATCAGCCTCGCGAGGGTCCTTGGAGGGATCAGCCTCGTGAGGACCACCCTCACGGCAACGTTGGCCTTCCTCTGCTACCACCACCACCAAGAAGGAATGACGACCACCACCAAGATGACAGGGCTGGGGGCTTTCAAGAGCCTTGTTCCATCGCTTGCATCCTAGGCGGCGCTCAGGCCCCTGCATCCCATCACATCTTCAAGTAGTTCGCTCATGAAGTGAATGCGGTCCTCCCCAAGCTCGAGGCAATGTGCCCGCTCAAATGGTCCAAGTACGATGTCACCTTCGACTCAGTTGACCAGCTCAAGTGCGCGGCTGCGGCTGGCGCCCTCCTGCTGCTCTGCTCGCCTACCATCAACAACGTCCTTGTCACCAAGACACTCATTGATGGCGGTGCAGGACTCAATGTCCTCTCCGTCGAGACCTTCGACACACTCCAAGTGCCATATGACCAGCTTCAGCCTGCCAGGCCCTTCTCAGGAGTGACCGACGGCTCCACCACACCAATAGGACAAATCCGCCTTCCTGTCACCTTCGGCGATCGCAAGAACTGCCACACCGAGCTCATCGACTTTGACATCGCCCACATCCGTCTCTCGTACAATGCCATCCTCGGGTATCCGGCCTTGGCCAAGTTCATGGCGGCGACCCACCATGGCTACAACGTCCTCAAGATACTAGGAAGCAGCGGCATCATCACAGTTACCTGCAATGAGAAGGATGCGGTGCTCCCTCGAGCGCACCAAGCTGCAGCTTTCGAGAACCCTAGATGACGAGGGCTTTGCCTGCCCTCCTGAAGCTGTCGCAAGGAAGAAGAAGCACCTGCTCAGCCTGGGGCCTCAAGAAGATGGGGAGCCCGACGGTCATGCCTCAGGACCAACGCCCATGGATGGGGCGCCTTCCCCTCTCGCATAGGAAGGCGCGCCTAGCGCCCCTCTCAAGCTGGACTCGGGGGCTCTTCCCTGGAGGGCCTCTAACCTGGCGAATGTCACGAGGGAGGCGCTCGGGCACCATGTGGAGGCATGCTTCAGTGCGCGCTTCTGCAAGAAGAGTGCAGGGCACGAGGCGCTAGGCGCTCATGAGTTCATCACTAAGGCGATCAAGGATCTTCAGAAGGTAAGGGCGATGCGGGGCGAGCGTCGCCCCGCACCGCCAAGTACCGTTCCCTCTACCGAAGAGGTCAGGGGGCTGCGCATCTGCATAAACATCCGAGGGCTCTACAGAGTCGTGTCTCAAGAGCTCTTTTGGCCCTCCCATGTGGGCCGGTGCGAGGTTCCCCCTCACAGCTATGTTCGCATGCCTTTTGTCTTGCTGAAGAGCGCTGCCCTGCACCAGCGCCACATGCGGAGCATCCTGGTAGTTCACGACGCCAGGCATCAGGAGATCCTAGTGGAGGAGGCGCCGATCCTTCGCGAGCCTCCTGGACCTCGAGAGCCTCACAAGACCTTAGGGTAGGCGGCTCATGAGGAACGACTTCAGCATCATGCGTCTTCAGCTACCCCAACACTTCTTCAGCAATGGCACCAGGTGACACTTTTTGGTTCATTCGGTCGGGGGCGCCCCTCGGGCTGCATCATCCCCAAGCTGTGTGGGTCCATCCCCACGGCATGTATCGTTTTTACATTTATCATAACTTTCCTTACCTTGAGCTGCTTTGTGATTATCACCTGTACATCTGGTGCCCCAATACCCTTCGCGGCTCCCGCGCATTACTGACCTGCCGATTGCTCATTCTGCCAAAGAAACTGCTGGCATGGCACCTGTGCTTGGGTTCGTCCCTGCAGCGCCAAAAAACCTGAGAGACCGAGCTCTGACTCATGGCCAGCCCTGCGCACATCACCTCACCGGGTCCTTTGTGCCTTCACATTCTTGCGGAAAGATCAACATCAGCAAGGCAAGCGCAGCCGCATGCTATGACCTCTTTCTCATATTGATTCGCGGGAACCTCCGGAGCCGAACTAGGAGTGGCCCCGCGGCCACTCCCCTCTATGCGACTCGCTTGCACATTAAAGGGGGGCTCCTGAGCATCGTGCATCAGGGGCTCCTACTGGCTCTCGAGCCCTCACTCCCTGGCCTTAACCACGGCATCGTGACCTGGCATACCAGCGGCGGCTGAGCCCCACTCGAGGGCCGGGACCCGAGGACGTAGAGCCCCTATTTGAGATAAAGGGGGAGAGAGCGGTGCAAGCACTGCCTAGGGGCGCTATTGTAAGGCCACAGTCAAGCGTCGCACAAGGAAATCACCGCAAGATAAGTAACCCCTTGCGCGTCGACTAGAACCTCATGATCCTGTGTTTTTACTTTCGCAATCTTGCTCAGGCAACGTCGTTTTCCTCTTCGGCCTCAAGGGAGCCGCGTGCATGTTAAAGGGGACTTCCTGAGCATTGCGCTACCAGACCTCGGGCCGCTCACCTCCTGGCCTTGACCATGGCATCGCGACCTGGCATACCAACGACGGCTGAAGCCTGCCTGGGAACTAGTTCATGTTAGCGTAGAGCACCAAGATACCGCAAGAACGAGAAGGAGCACAGTGCCCAAGCGAGATATGCAATCACAATACTAAATGAGGAGAGATGACATTAAGGCAAAAGTATTACAACTTCTTACATACCCCACGAGGCTTGACATGATTCCGCGCAGGGAAACAAAAGAAGAAAGCTTTTTTAACTATAAACAGCAGGGTAAAAACCCCACTGCAACTATTTTTAATTAATTAAAAGAAAGGGAAAAGAGTACATAGAGAGGCTTGAGGTAAGCCTTAAAGAAGGAAAAAGAGAAAACTAAGAGAGAAAATAGAGAAAAAACTACAAAGAAAAGAAAGAAAGTCTAGAAATACTAGCTAGCAAAACTAAGAGAAGAAGACTACTACTAAAAAGGTAAATTATAACATAGCTACAAGACATTCAGACAGCTGCCTTTCATGTTTCTGCTTCATCCAGAATTTTAGCAGTTTTAGTTCCTCCTTGAAGATGAATTTCCAGCCTTGGAATGAAGGGGTAATGTGCTCAACAATCTTATTATTTATGGTAATCCAAATTTCCCATGACCCAAGGATGATGGTCTCCATATAGAATGGAGAATTGAGCTTGTCTTTCAGATCTTGATATGCTTCTAACACTGATAGGTTTGGTGTCCTTGTTGGACAAATAAAGTCCCAGCATTGCTCTACAAATGGACATCCCCAGAAAATGTGATGCAATGTTTCCTCATGTTGACAGTCTCTTACTGCACAATTATAGACTTCAAGCTCAAAGCTCTTTCTCCTTAGTAGGTTCCTTGTGTTGACTCTATCATGAAGCAGCATCTAGAAAAAAACACTTTATGCCTGGGCTGACATGAGCTCTTCCAAATCCAATTGAAGTGAGGTGGTGTTTGCTTGTGTCCAATCAGAGCTTTATATGCTTTGATGGAGGAATATAATTCATTTCCGCAAATATAGCTCCATGTGTCCAATGAGTCCAAAAAAGTCAGATTGTCTCAGCGAGATGCAAATATCTTCCATTTCCAAGAATTCATCATATGCTTGTGTTGTCAGTGGTAAATAGAATAAGTCCTGATGGTATTCAGTATGAACCACTTGGTGGAAATTCAATTGAGGGTTTTTGACAAAAGAGTGCAAGTGATGGAATTTATGTGTGAGGACTGATCGATGCCATAAGTCATCCCAGAAAAATGCACTTTTACCATCACCCACACTACATCTAGCAATTGCATTAAATTGATCAATGAGTGTCAGGTTTGTTTTCCACCAGAAAGAGCCAATCATAGTATCTCCAGGAAGTATCCCATCACTGTAATAAGTCTCCCAAATTAGATTAACCCAAGGAATTGCATGTCCGTTGAAGAACTTGTGTAGGTTTTTCATAAGAAGGGTTTTGGTGCATGCGTAGATGTCTAAGATACCCAATCCTCTTGACTTTTGGGTCTACGAACTGTGTGCCAAGCCACCATTGCTGGTCTACGATCTTCCATATCTGGGATTCTCCAAGGGCAGTGTCTTAAGTATTTAATAATCTGTTTCTTAATTGTGATATGAATGTCCAAACAGCACATGAAAAATACTGAAAGAGATGCAAGCACTGATTGTACCAGGAGTAGATTACCTGCCTGAGTCATGAAAGTGGATATGCCAGCCAGCCTTTTTGCAATCCTGTTAACTAGAGGTAAAAATTGTTCCACAGTTGGTTTATATATACCCAATGGCAGTCCCAGATATGTAAAGGGGAAATGTCCTCTAGCACATTGAAGTGTGTTTGTGAATAGGTCTCTCCTCTCTCCAGCAATGTTAACATGTACCATGATTGATTTGCCATAATTGAATTTTAGCCCAGTTACTGAGGCAAAAGTTTTTAGGAGTGCATTGATGTGTATGAGTTGTCTTGCATTTGCTTGCATAATAACCAATGTGTCATCTGCATATTGAACTATTGGGAAGTCAGGGCATGAGTTGACTTGAAGAGGTGGAGTGATCAGATTAAGTCTCATTGCTTTATTGAGTATAGATTGTAGCATGTTAGCAGCCAGCACAAAAATCAAAGGGGAGTAAGGATCCCCATGTATTACTCCTCTTCTAATGTAAAACTTCTTCCCAGGCACTCCATTTAGCATGACAGCTGAAGATGCTGATGAGAATATTGATTGCATCCATGAAATCCATTTTTCTCCAAACCCCTTTGTTTTGAAAATGTCAATGATTGCTTGATGCTCAATTGTATCAAAGGCCTTTTAAAAATCCAATATAATTACTAATGTCTCTTCCTTTGATTTATGACATTGATGTATGTACTCATATGCCCATCCTAGAAAATCTTGGATCACTCTGTTTTTGAGGAAGCCATATTGGTTAATGTGCACCATCTGTAGGATAACTCTCTGCAACATGTTAACCAACAATTTTGTAATGATTTTGAGCACTCCATTAAGTAGTGATATGGGTCTAAAGTAATTTGGGGATTGGGGCCTTCTTTTTAGGGGATCAGAGTAATGAAAGATGTATTGATGCTCTCCAAATCTACATTACCAGCATGAAAAGCCATTATAAGATCAGTTACATCCCCCTTTGTAATATCCCAGCAATTTTTAATGAACTAATTATTAAAACCATCAGGACCAGGAGATTTATCTGTTGGTAAATTTTTAACTACTTCATCAATTTCCTCTTGTGTGAATGGTTTTTCTAGGTCTGTGAACACTTGAGGGTCCACTGTATGCTCATACAGATCATTCAAGTCAAAGTTCATATGATGCCCAGTAGATTGCCCCAGTCTCTTTTTGAATGCTTCCCAGAGAATTGCAGCTTTTCCTTCATGATGTGTAACTTCAACTTGGTCTTCATTTAACAGCATTGTAATTTTATTATGTCTGTGATTGATAGTAGCCTTGGTATGAAAGACTTTAGTGTTTTCATCCCCAAATCTGACTCCTTTGATTTTACATCTCTGCTTCTAGTAGATCTTCTGATTGTTGAGCACTGTGATCAATAATTCCTTAAGCATGTTTCTACAGTTGCTTTCAAAGATAGATAAATGCCTGTATTCCTCAAACAAATCCCAAAGAAAGATACATGCATTTAGTTCCTCAATCTGCTTTTTAAGACAGGACAAGCTCTTAGCCCACAATTTTAGAGCTCTTCTCAGATTTTGAAATTTGGCATTACTCATTTTAGCATGATCAGTGAAACCCACAGGAATGTTCCATGCTGCTTGGACTACTTGTTTGAAAGAGTTGTTCTTTAGCCAGTAGTTTTCAAATCTAAATACCTTGGATTTTGGTATGTTTGTGCCAATTTTAATCATACATGGTAGATGATTGTTACGTCCATTTTGCATCATGCCTTTATGTTGATATTTATTGCACTATGGGTTGTTATTACACATTATGTCACAATACTTATGCCTTTTCACTCTTATTTTACAAGGTTTACATGAAGAGGGAGAATGCCGGCAGCTGGAATTCTGGGCTAGAAAAGGAGCAAGCATTGGAGACCTATTCAACACAACTCAAAAATCCCTGAAACTCCATGAAAGTCTGTTTCGGAAAATATAAAAAATATCTGGTGAAAGAAGTACAGTAGGGGGGCCACCCACAATCCACGAGTGTGGGGGCGCCCCCCCACGGGCGCGCACCCTGCCTCGTGGGCCACCTGGCAGCCCCCCGATGCCCATCGTCTGCTATATGAGGTGTTTTGACCTGGAAAAAATCATAAGGAGGCTTTCGGGAAGAAGCGTCGCCGTCTCGAGGCGGAACCTTGGCTGAACCAATCTAGGGCTTTGGCGGAGCTGTTCTGCCGGGGATACTTCCCTCCGGGAGGGGGAAATCATCACCGCCGTCATCACCCACAACTCTCCCATATTGGGGAGGGTTATCTTCATCAACATCTTCACCAGCACCATATCCTCTCAAACCCTAGTTCATCTCTTGTATCCAATCTTTGTATCAAAACCTCAGATTGGTACCTGTAGGTTGCTAGTAGTGTTGATTACTCCTTGTAGTTGATGCTAGTTGGTTTACTTGGTGGAAGATCATATGTTCAGATCCATTATGCATATTAATACCCCTCTGATTATGAACATGAATATGCTTTGTGAGTAATTACGTTTGTTCCTGAGGACATGGGAGAAGTCTTGCTATAAGTAGTCATGTGATTCGTTCAATATTTGGATGAGATGTATGTTGTCTTTCCTCTAGTGGTGTCATGTGAACGTCGACTACATGACACTTCACCATTGTTTGGGCCCAGAGGAAGGCATTGCGAAGTAATAAGTAGATTATGGGTTGCTAGAGTGACAGAAGCATAAACCCTAGTTTATGTGTTGCTTCATAAGGGGCTGATTTGGATCCATATGTTTCATGCTATGGTTAGGTTTACCTTAATACTTATTTTGTAGTTGTGGATGCTTGCAATAGAGGTTAATCATAAGTGGGATGCTTGTCCAAGTAAGGGCAGCACCCAAGCACCAGTCCACCCACATACCAAATTATCAAAGTAACGAACGTGAATCATATGAGCGTGATGAAAACTAGCTTCACGATAATTCCCATGTGTCCTCGGGAGTGTTTTCCTTTATATAAGTGTTTGTCCAGGCTTGTACTTTGCTACAAAAAGGATTGGGCCTTCTTGCTTCACCTTATTTACTTTTACTATTTATTACTTACCAATTATTTTAACACAAAACTATTTGTTACCGATAATTTCAGTGCTTGCAGAAAATACCTTACCGAAATCTGCCTATCATTTGCTTCTGCTCCTCGTTGGGTTCGACACTCTTACTTATCGAAAGGACTACGATAGATCCCCTACACTTGTGGGTCATCAATGATCAGAAATTGGTTTTGCTAGTGGAAGGGCAGTAGAGTCTGGGTAACTTGTCATCCAAGCTGCTGATGTAAAATACCAATCCAACTTTTCAAGAAGTGGGTTTTCCTGCATGTTGCTCCAACTAAATTGTCTTCCTTTTAAAGGCAATTCAATCAACCCAAGATTTCTTATAGCTTCATTAAACATACGCATCTCATTGGCATCTCCTCCAGGTCTGTTTCTATCCTCAGGTGATCTAATGAAGTTAACATCTCCCATGATTATCCAGTCCACATCATCAGGCATTTGAATATTGCTAAACCAATCTATAAATTCAGTCTTGTCCTCATGATTGCAAGGTCCATAGATGTTTGTAAGAATCCAGGTTTTGGATGATGAGTTGCAAGTGAACTGAATAGATAGGGATAATTTGTTCAGAAAAATCATTTCACCTATGAAAATAGCTCCATTCCAAGCAGTTAAAATTCCTCCAGAAGCCCCAATTGCAGGGAGATAATCCAATTTATTAAATCTCTGTGGGCAAAACTTATGAATATAAGCAAGATCAAAAGTCTCTCTCTTTGTTTCATGTATGCATATAATCCCAGCAGCACTTTCTTCCACTATTTGTCTAATTGCTAGCCATTTATCTGGAGCATTAATCCCTCTGACATTCCAATTTAATATATTCCACAATCTGTTGTTATTCATTGCACAACAATTGGTAATAATATAACTGCACCAAGGTCCATCCCTTGGCATGTGCTCCAGATTGTGAATGCTGTAAGGAGTTGAAAAGCACATTATCCATGTTCAATTGTGGAACTACCATCCTTCCAAAATCCACAATAACAAACACTATCCACAACATGACACATGAACCATGATTCAATAGAGTTTTCACAGCATCAGGCAGATAAATACCATCACCACCATCGATAAACCAAATCCAAGAGTCATACATAGCAACTAGGGTGCCATCATATAAAAGTGCCCATTTTAGGCCGTCATCCATCAGCATACATTGTCTGATTATAAAACCCACATCATACATGAAACAAACAGCCCACAAAGAAAAGAGTTGTAACAGTCTAGAGCTCTGACAATAACTATGTTGCATGCCCATCATCAGTTACTCTTGGACGGTGCTACATCTCCTATGGCCTTGGACACCTTAGCCACTTTCTCCTATCCCTTCTTCTTGGGTTTCTTGGATAGCTTCTCATGCAGTTCATCCTCAACCACCTTACTGAAAGATTTTGTTAAGTTTTTAACCACTTTATTTGAAAGAACTCGAGGTACAGCATTACATGGCAAGCAAGATTTAGTGTCACGAGATTTTCTTCTATATCCATTATTATCTCTCTTAATCCTATCACTTCTTCTTACCTCAGTTTCAACCAAAGGTTCTTTCTCCCTCCTTTTCCTGGAGATAGCTTCTCCCAGTGGCAGTAGCATAACTTTGTTGGGGGGCAATTGTTTTAGTGGGCAGCCAGCTCCACTTGAAGAGTATGCAGCTAGGCCGATTCCTTCATTTTCCTTGCCCACACCTTGTAAAGTATCCTTACATGTGGGTGCCTGGGAGGTAGTACATATATCGGGTATATGAAACAACATAGTTTCTCCAGAGCCACAATTAGCAGTCAACAGTTTCCATAGATCAGACTTTAACAAGTGCATGATCCACCCAAACTTATCAGGGGTGAACAACAAGTGAATTATGAAATTAAACCAACTTACTGGGATGTCAATTTTGAAAGTGTTGGCATGTCCTTGAGTAGCTGGTGCAAAGTGTTGTATCCACAAATGTAGCCCCTCTTCAGAAATTAAGTGGGCACCATCAATAACTTCCAAAGCATGAGATTCAGCAATTGACTGTAAATCAAGTATGTGTTTAGAATCATGAATAGTACCTTTCCTGTTGTAATCATGAACAAAAGAAGAAAGCTTGGTAGAACCTAGGCCGGGAACGTCATCGACAACGCCGGGCGGGCGCAGACGCCCTGTTCTGGGTGTGGCAAGAGCTCGATGGCTCGTAGCTATCATCGTTGTTGGACTCCAGAGAATTGCTGGATTCCGGGGACTGGCTGCCGCTGCTAGAGGAGCTGCTGGCAAGGCCAAGGGCAAGTTCAGCGCCCGTGGCCGTGCCGCGCAGATTGCCCCTCTCGGGGCAGCATTCTAGACGCTAACCATCCTTGCCAAAAACCTTGAAGAAAACCATGGAGGCTCCGTCATATTCGAAGTGGATGGCGGAGGCCCCTTCTAGACGGCAGGCACGGACGATCTCGCCCCATCCTCGAGTCATGAAGATGTCACCCAGAGGGACGATCTCGACCTCCGCTTCGGTAGCTTGGCTACAACACCCGACGTGTTGTAGCCACAACTTGGCACGCCCCCACGACGGCATCAACTCTGTGAAGAACCTCGGGAGCCAGATCCACGAGAGCGGAGGCATCGCCGCCCACATCACGAACTTGCGGGGCGTACCTTTGACATGGATCTGCAGGCCACCAGATCGTACAACTATGACCTGTCCTCCGCGATCCCGACCTGTGCAGGGACGGGCGTCGCCCTCCTTCATAGGGCCTTGCGCGTGGGCGTACAGGGGGATCGGGAAACCATGCGGAGGCCGCTCAAGCCAAGGCCGTATCGCCTCCAGACCTTCCCCGGTGTCACGGGAGCGGCCAAGCCTTTTCTTCGGCGGAAGTGGCCCGGGATCCTCTCGAGGAGCCTTGCCTTTCTCCGCCACAAAAAGCCTCCTTATCGGCGCCATGGACGCTTCTTCAAGATGGTAAGGCAAGGAGGAGGAAGAAGGAGCAAGCGGCAATAAGATGGATAAGAACGGGGGGCTCTGCCCCTCCTCATTTAGAGCAAGACGGAGGCAAAATGCCAGCCTCCACGGTCGCAGGTAATAATGATCTTTTTACATGCAGCAGGCTCCTATAAAGTCGAACGGTTGTCGAGGCGGCGTGGGGAAGTAGAGACGCCCACATACTATCAGGCACCATGCATCAAACATGTCCGCAGGCAGTTGGGGCCAGCGGCGCTTTGCCCTTGCCCTTTAGATTCGCCCAGAAGCCAAGTCCGAGCGCGCCTTGAGCCCCGAGGCTACTGTAGGCATTCTGGGAACCGGGGTACGTAGACTTGACTGCCTACGGCCCGCAGCGTGGCTCCTTCACTGGACTAGTACAGCCCATCTTCAGCATCAAAACACAAGACCCTCGAGAGTGGCCAAGCCTCGCGAGGCGGACGACACCAAGGCCTACGGAAGGAGCACTCTCTCTAGGCTGGCTCCTGAGGAGCGGAGATCTCTATGCAAGGCCCCACCTCGTGAGGTTCAGATGATGCGAGCCATGATGACCAAGGCCAGGCGGGCGCCAGCATGCGCAGTGCAGCAGGTTTCCTCTTTGGTGCTAAAGAAGCAAGCGCAGGCGCAGAGTCCCGAGGAATGAGCCAAAGGTTTCAATTTCCATGGAACAAGACCAAGATCACCAGGACGACAGGACGGAGGTCATCACCGAGCACACCATGGTGTCATGGCCAGAAGCTTTGCAGGCGAAGACCACCTTTCATCAGGATAAGATGTACTAGTTGTCTCCCTTCGAATTTGGCCGTTGTGGGATCCCTTCCCGCCTTCATTTTCGGAAGAGGACCAAGGCCACTATAAATATAGCCTAGCCACCACCGTAGTATGGGACGGATCATTCATATCACCCTCACCACCACACAAGCAAGAACACACCTCCTGAGGTAGTTCCGCCACTGTACTAGTTCATCCTCAGCCCACCTCGAGGCAATCCACCACAAAGCAGGAGTAGGGTATTACACCGCGAGGTGGCCCGAACCTGGGTAAACTACCTTGTCCCATTTCCTTCTTGTTCATCGAGCTAGACCATGGGAATGATGAGTAGGCAGACAGGGGAAGTTGAGTTCTTCGCACGCACCCCAGTGTTCGAATGTATCAAGGGTCTTCGAAGCCCCGAATCCGACACATGCCAAGTTTCATGATTTTCGGGTGAGTTTTGGATTTACGGGGATTTAAAAACTGAGATTCTCATGAAATGTTTTCAAACAGCACACGGTTCACTCACGAAAGCCACATGCCTACCAAACTATGGCCGATGCCCCCCTGCTTCGCGTGCGATCTAAGTCGTGCGTTCTGATTGGCCAGACCCCAAACCCACGGATCGTACGTCTGCACCGTTGGATGCTCATAGGTCGAACGACAATCATCATCCCTTTCGACAACACATGCAGTTCCGGTTGTGATTTTATTTATATGGGTAAGCACTGTGCGCATGTGTCGTACTAGCTCACGCTTCCTTCTATACTAAGTTTTCCATATTAATGTTGTTATATATCGAAACACGCTACCATTTCCCGCCACTCGTCCCATCGGTTTCCCACCACTCCTCCCATGAGTGTCCCGGTGGGAAGTTGCATATCTCAAGCTTCATTTAAACGCTATGATACAGTGAATATAGACATTCATCATCTAAATGTCTCTATAGTGACCTGTCATTACGATTATATAAACCTTGGGATACTTGTTTTGCTAATTTGTAGACTATGTTTTTATTGGTTATTTTTTGTTCTCAAAAATCAAAGAATGATAGACATCTATAGGCCCACACAAATTATCCCTTTGACCCAATGCACAAGAAGGGTTTACTCCTTGCTCCATGTGCTATGTTAGAGCAAATTAAGTTTCAGCACATGCGTTGGACGGCACCCGGTTCCCACCCCCACCACCCCCTCGAAGTTGCGTTCCTGACATCATACGTCTTTAACCTAGTCGCGGGGGTACGATCTTCAGTTTGTAATGTTACTGATGTAGTTGGTGCCCCATCGAACTAGTGATTTCGGGATTTGAACAAATCACACACTAGACCCATACATTTTTTCGGGTCGCATGCAGGGTATAGGTCGCCGGGTGTTCTGATCGAGCATGTCTCCCTTGTGTGGTTTATAGAAGCCGCACATATCTGTGGGC
>LR738715.1:350908301-350924427 GCA_902687465.1 Secale cereale | reverse complement strand
TAACCGTGGCGCCCCACGCCCCACTTCCCTCCCCATCTCCCTCCCCGCACCGCCCCTCCCCTCCCCACGGCCGCCGGCATGGCCACCCACGGACCCATGGATCCGGCCGCCCACGGCCGCCGGCATGGCCTCATCCACGAGATCCGGCCGCCATCGGCCACCGGTGCGGCCTCAGTCACCAGATCCAGCCGCCGCCAACCCTCGGCGCAGAAGCTCCCTACTCCCTCAGCCCGGCGCTGGATCCAACGAGATCCCCAATAACCAGTCGTAGGAGAGGATCCGGCCCGACGGCAGCCGCGACCTGTTCGCGAAGGCGACGTCGTGCACGCCCAGGCAGTCCTCGGCAGCCTCGGCGGAGGACACGACGGCCACGCAGCGGGAGCCGAAGCGGAGGCAGAAGACGACGGCCACGCAGCCACCGGGTAGGAGAGGATTGGGACGAAGAGAAGGATAGGTTGGGGTCGCCGGATCCGACCTTCAGACGCCCAGGGTGAAGAGCAGACGCTCGAACATGCAGTTCCGCCGTGTTCCAAAGTGCACGGGAAGAGGAGATGCTCCGACATGCAGTTCCGCCGTGCACGCACCATGTGGACTGCACTCCTCTTCTCACAGCAGGGCTTGGTTTGTTTTTCCAGGGGCAGCTCAGAGGCTACCGACGTGCAGTTTCGGCAGCTCGTCCGTGCAGCTCGGTTTGTGCAGGCAAAGCGGTTTGGCATCTTGCATGGTTCAGCTCGGTAGGGCTTTGACATCTCCTCTCCCTTCGTCTTTCCTCAACTGCATCTTGTCGATATGGTACCATCTGGCCATGTCCGCAGTGCTAATTGGAGCTTGTTGAGGTTCAGTCAGCAAAAGCTGTATTGTCTAACAAAAAAACTCTAAAGGAGCATTTGGGTGAATACAATAGAGAAGGGAGGTGTGGCTGTTTTGGGTACTGTTTCTTTGCTTGGTTCTCGACGAACAGGGAGGTGTCGGTGCTTTTCGGTACTGTTTCTTTTGCAGGAGAGAAGTCAAGAGGCAAACACAATAAAAAGGAAAGTGCACTGCAAAGGCGTGCAGTGCGCTAGGCGTGTGCGTGTTGTGCGCTAGGCGGCAAAAGTCAGCCCATGTGGTTTCAGTTAGTTGCTGGAGGTGTTTGAGAGCTAATTCTGATGTATGTATGACTGGATGTATGCTCAGAGCTAAATCTGTATGTATGCGGTCCACTTTGGTTATGCCTAGAGTTAATTCTGTATGTATGTGGTCCACTTTGGTTTATAAAAAAGTTGGAAAACGTTCATAACAAAGTTATAAAAAACAACAACAAAAACCCAAACGGTTCACATTCAGTAGTGTCGTGCTTCACTTTTGATTGTGTTGTAGTTCACTTACTGCCAAAAAATGTGAGGTATAGAAAATTATTACGGAAACGACAACAAAAAGTAATGCAGTTCGCTTACTTCCGTCAAAAAGTAATGCGGTCCACTTTCCTTCGAAAAAAAAGTTGGAAAAAAGACAACAAAACTCCTCTGAGAAAAATCTACGTCCAACAAAATAAATCATGAGGTTCGATTGACTGTTTGATGCAGTGCGTTCTTCAGTTTGAAGCAGTGCGATTTTCTGTCCGATGCAGTGCACGCGTCGATTTTGTTGTCGCGAAAAACAGAGTTTCCGCGTTTTTGTAATTTCAAAACTGCTCTTAAACCGTAATGAATTAGAGGGAGTGTTCTACATGAAAAATTAGCATCTCGATGATATCTTTCCAATGGTGTATCATTTGGATCATTTCGACTAAGGTTTTGTAAAAATTTCACGAAAAAACGGCCGCTGCCCTTCGTAGTCAGCCGCACGATTTTCAAATTTAACAAAAAACCGTAAGGAATCTCGAAAACATTTCAACATATGAAAGTTGCGCCTCATTCGTAGCTTTCCAACGGTATATTACACGCCTTGTTTCGACAAACGGTTAGAAAACTGGAGTGAAAACAGTACCGAAAATTTGAAAACATTCGAAAAACACAATTCTGCGATTTAGTAAATTCAAAACTGCTCTTAATCCGTAGCGAATTAGAAAAAATAATAGATACGAAAAAGATGCGCGCCGGCGATACCTTTCCAACGGTGTATCATATGTTTCATTCCGGCGAGCGGTTTAGAAAAAAAACGCCAAAAAACGCTCGCTGCCATTCGTTGTGAGCCGCACGATTTTCGAAACTGCTCTTAAACTATGATGAATTTTGAAAAGTGTTCAACATGGCGAATTTGCGTCTACTCCATAGCTTTTCAACGGTATATTACACGCATAATTCCGATAAAAAGTTAAAAAACTAGAGCAAAAAAGGTACCAAAAAACAACACGTACAGTTTTTTTCAAACATGAAGTTCGCTGGTCTCTGTGGTACAGTGCGCATAGCTTTCCAATGCAGTATTACAATGCAGTTCGGAAGTGTTATGAGAATATTATTCTCATAATGTTATGAGAATAGACCGGCTGTATATATATATCCCTCTGAACCAACATACGAGAAGGGTTTGACCATGATGGTTCTGTGGCACCCCGGCTCATAGAAACTGGAACGCCCCGTATTCCAGCCCAGAGATCGAGGTGAAGTCTTCTGGAATACGAAACTGCTTAGCATAGAACAAACCAGCTTTCTATTACAACGCGAATATGGATACAAGGTCTTCGATATTACAATGAATAACACCGGCACGGCGATACTATGCCAACCACAGTTGCTCTATGCAAGCAGCATAACAACTCGAGGCAGTGGAACCTCTACTGGCAGCGGAACAACGAACGACGATGATGGAATCCAATCCGCAGGGACTCTGGCTAGAACATTTATCCTAGCTCGCGAACACAGGAACCACACCAAACCAAGCAAGCAATCCAGGCACGACCTGCAAACTGGCATGACACGCCAGGTCAGTACATTGAATGTACTTGCAAGCTCACAATAAACCAAAAAGCAGTCAAGACAAACAACAACATGGCATTAGCAGGTAATGCAATCATGAACATGGTACTAATAGAACAACATGGCATGCACAACTGAACATGATACAACTAGAACAAGCATAGCATGAACATACAAACATGGCGATACTACATGCAACATGATGATACTAACATGCACCAACTTACTCTATCCGGGTTACCTCGTAACTATCACATGCACAACCTTACCACCACACACATCATCACAAACATCCTTAATATCCAACAACTCGGTATCCTCGATACCACCGTGATCATCTCTTGATCACAAACATCATTAAAATCCAACAACTCGGTATCCTCGATACCACCGTGATCATCTCACGATCACATCCAACAACTCGGTATCCTCGATACCACCGTGATCATCTCATGATCACATCCAACAACTTTATCATCATTGAACCAGTGTTGTTATTAATCAAGTTATTATTATTACTGTTGACTCACAGTGTGACCAACACGAACTGGGCCCTTATCCACGGGCACGACTATCGCTAGATTAAGACACACACTCTGTAGAGGTAGCACACTGTACCCACACTACGGAACCCATGGCCTCGCACTCCCATTCGGGTGGACCAACAGCATTTCGACAAAACCATCCTACTGCCATGACACTCTCCCGGCCACTCCGACCAACTCCCCTTTGGGCTAAGTCCTGGGTGGCCCCATGACTACCAAAGGCACCAACTACCACCATCATGGCAAAACATAAACGTCCCAAACGGGGACACAGATCCTTACAACAACAACGGACCCATAACCTTCCCACTTTGGAGGCACCAGCGAGAGGCATGACAATAGACCCAGTTAGGACCGTCCCACAAAGGTAAGTGTGGCTGCACTAGTCAGCTCGATATGGTGGCACCATGACTCAGCCAACAGTTGTTCAAGTTCATTATTATCCGGTTAAACTTGAATGCAAAACGCTGAGCCATGATAAAATAACATGATGCAACTACAATACATGAGCATGATATCAACATAAGCATGAAGGTGCACATAATCATCGAGCATAACCACAGTGAAATATTTAACCAAATGAGAATGGCATACTGACGAGCATGAATATCACAAGTATAACGCTACTCATGGCATACATGACTACTAGCAACATAAATAAATACCATGCAAGAACATAGCAAGAACACTACCAAGTAAGCATGTAACGAACTGTTGGGGAACGTAGCAGAATTTTAAAATTTTCTATGCATCACCAAGATGAATCTATGGAGTCATCTAGCAACGAGGGAGAGGGGAGTGCATCTGCATACCCTTGTAGATCGCGAGCGGAAGGGTTCAAGAGAACGGGGATGACGGAGTCGTATTCATCATGATACAAATCACCGATGATCCTAGCGCCGAATGGACAGCACCTCCGCGTTCAACACACGTACGGAGCAGGGACGTCTCCTCCTTCTTGATCTAGCAAGGGGGAGGAGAGGTTGATGGAGATCCAGCAGCAAGACGGCATGGTGGTGGAAGAAGCGGGATTCCAGCAGGGCTTCGCCAAGCGCAACTGGAGGAGGAAGTGGTGTCACGGGAGGGAGAGGGAGGCGACAGGGCTTAGGGTGTGTCTGCCCTCCCTCCCCCCACTATATATAGGGGCCCTAGGGGGGGCGCCGGCCCTAGAGATCCAATCTCTAGGGTGGGCGGCGGCCAAGGGGGGAAACTTGCCCCCCAAGCCAAGTGGGGCGCCCCCACCCCTAGGGTTTCCAACCCTAGGCGCAGGGGGACGCCCAAGGGGAGCGCACCAGCCCACCAGGTGCTGGCCCCACCCGGTGGACCCCGGGGACCCTTCCGATGGTCCCGGTACAATACCAGTGACCCCCGAAACTTTCCCGGTGGCTGAAACTGGACTTCCTATATACAAATCTTTACCTCCGGACCATTCCGGAACTCCTCGTGACGTCCGGGATCTCATCCGGGACTCCGAACAAGTTTCGGGTTTCCGCATACTTATATCTCTACAACCCTAGCGTCACCGAACCTTAAGTGTGTAGACCCTACGGGTTCGGGAGACACACACACATGACCGAGACGACTCTCCGGTCAATAACCAACAGCGGGATCTGGATACCCATGTTGGCTCCCACATTCTCCTCGATGATCTCATCGGATGAACCACGATGTCAAGGATTCAATCAATCCCGTACACAATTCCCTTTGTCTATCGGCATAGTACTTGCCCGAGATTCGATCGTCGGTATACCGATACCTTGTTCAATCTCATCATGGCAAGTCTCTTTACTCGTTCCGTAACACATCATCCTGTGACCAACCCCTTAGTCACATTGAGCTCATTATGATGATGTCTTACCGAGTGGGCCCAGAGATAGCTCTCCATCATACGGAGTGACAAATCCGAGTCTCGGTTTGTGCCAACCCAACAGATAGTTTCAGAGATACCCGTAGTGTACCTTTATAGACACCCAGTTATGTTGTGACGTTTGGCACACCTAAAGTATTCCTACGATATCCAAGAGTTGCACAACCTCATGGTCTAAGGAAAGGATACTTGACATTGGAAAATCTTTAGCATACGAACTACACGATCTTGTGCTAGGCTTAGGATTGGGTCTTGTCCATCTCATCATTCTCGTAATGATGTGATCCCTTTATCAATGACATCCAATGTCCATGGTCAAGAAACAGTGACCATCTGTTGATCAACGAGCTAGTCAACTAGAGGCTTACTAGGGACACGTTGTTGTCTATGTATTCACATATGTATTACTGTTTCCAGATAACACAATTAAAGCATGAACAATAGACAGTTATCATGAACAAAGAAATATAATAATAACCATTTTATTATTGCCTCTAGGGCATATTTCCAACAGTCTCCCACTTGCACTAGAGTCAATAATCTAGTTACATTGTGATGAATCGAACACCCATAGAGTTCTGGTGTTGATCATGTTTTGCTCGTGGAAGAGGTTTAGTCAACGGATCTACGACATTCAGATCCGTATGCACTTTACAAATATCTATGTCTCCATCTTGAATATAATTCCGGATGGAGTTGAAACGGTGCTTGATGTGCTTGGTCTTCTTGTGAAACCTGGGCTCCTTGGCAATGGCAATAGCTCCAGTGTTGTCACAGAAGAGAGTCATCGGGCCCGACACACTTGGAATTACTCCTAGGTCGGTGATGAACTCCTTCATCCAGAATCCTTCCTGCGCTGCTTCAGAAGCAGCTATGTACTCCGCTTGACATGTAGATGCCGCCACGACGCTTTGCTTGCAACTGCACCAGCTAACTGCCCCACCATTCAAAATATACATGTATCTGGTTTGTGACTTGGAGTCATCCAGATCTATGTCTAAGCTAGCATCAACGTAACCCTTTACGACGAGCTCTTCGTCACCTCCATAAACGAGAAACATATCCTTAGTCCTTTTCAGGTACTTCAGGATGTTCTTGACCGCTGTCCAGTGTTCCATACCGGGATCACTTTGGTACCTCCCCACCAAACTAATGGCAAGGTTCACATCAGGTCTGGTACACAGCATGGCATACATAATAGAACCTAGGGCTGAGGCATAGGGGATGACACACATCTTTTCTCTATCTTCTGCCGAGGTCAGGTATTGAGCCGTGCTCAATCTCATACCTTTCAATACATGCAAGAACCCTTTCTTGGACTGATCCATATTGAACTTCTTCAATATCTTGTCAAGGTATGTGCTTTGTGAAAGACCAATGAGGCGTCTCGATCTATCTCTATAGATCTTGATGCCTAGTATGTAAGCAGCTTCTCCAAGGTCCTTCATTGAAAAACACTTATTCAAGTAGGCCTTTATGCTTTCCAAGAGTTCTACATCATTTCCCATCAGCAATATATCATCCACATACAATATGAGAAATGCTACAGAGCTCCCACTCACTTTCTTGTAAATACAGGCTTCTCCCCAAGTCTGTATAAAACCAAATGCTTTGATCATCTCATCAAAGCAAATATTCCAACTCCGAGATGCTTGCACCAGCCCATAGATTGAGCGCTAGAGCTTGCATACCTTGTTAGCATTCTCAGGATCGACAAAACCTTCCGGCTGCATCATATACAGTTCTTCCTTGAGGAAGCCATTAAGGAATGCCGTTTTGACGTCCATTTGTCATATCTCATAATCATAGAATGCGGCAATTGCTAACATGATTCGGACGGACTTCAGCATCGCTACGGGAGAGAAAGTCTCGTCGTAGTCAATCCTTTGAACTTGTCGATAACCTTTAGCGACAAGCCGAGCCGTATAGATGGTCACATTACCATCCGCGTCAGTCTTCTTCTTAAAGATCCATACTTTGTTATCATACATGGATCCTATCTCGGATTTCATAGCTTCAAGCCATTTGTCGGAATCTGGGCCCGCCATCGCTTCTTCATAGTTCGAAGGTTCACCGTTGTCTAACTTCATGATTTCCAGGACAGGGTTACCGTACCACTCTGGTGCGGAACGTGGCCTTGTGGACCTATGAAGTTTAGCAGTAACTTGATCGGAAACTTCATGATCATTATCATTAACTTCCTCCCTAGTCGGTGCAGGCACCACAGGAACATCTTCCTGCGCTGCGCTACTTTCCGGTTCGGAAGGGGTGACTGTCACCTCATCAAGTTCCACTTTCCTCCCACTCACTTCTTTTGAGAGAAACTCTTTCTCCAGAAAGGATCCATTCTTGGCAATGAATACCTTGCCTTCGGATCTGAGGTAGAAGGTGTACCCAATAGTTTCCTTAGGGTATCCTATAAAGACGCATTTTTTCGATTTGGGTTCGAGCTTTTCAGGTTGAAGTTTCTTGACATAAGCATCGCATCCCCAAACTTTTAGAAACGACAACTTAGGTTTCTTGCCAAACCAAAGTTCATACGGTGTCGTCTCAACGGATTTTGACGGTGCCCTATTTAAAGTGAATGCGGCAGTCTCTAAAGCATAACCCCGAAATGATAGCGGTAAGTCGGTAAGAGACATCATGGATCGCACCATGTCCAACAGAGTACGATTACGATGTTCGGACACACCATTACGCTGAGGTGTTCCAGGCGGCATCAATTGTGAAACAATTCCACAGTTCCTTAGGTGCGTGCCAAATTCGTGACTTATCTGCTAAGTATTTTGGGCAGTTCCGCTTCCAGTGACCCGTTCCCTTGCAATAAAAGCACTCAGTCTCAAGCTTGGGTCCATTCTTTGGCTTCTTCCCGGCAACTGGCTTACCGGGCACGGCAACTTCTTTGCCGTCTTTCTTGAAGTTCTTCTTACCCTTGCCTTTCTTGAACTTAGTGGTTTTATTCACCATCAACACTTGATGCTCTTTCTTGATCTCCACCTCCGCTGATTTCAGCATTGAATACACTTCAGGAATGGACTTCTCCATCCCTTGCGTATTGAAGTTCATCACGAAGCTCTTGTAGCTAGGTGGGAGCAACTGAAGAATTCTGTCAACGACTGCTTCATCTGGGAGATTAATTCCCAACTGAGACAAGCGATTGTGCAACTCAGACAATTTGAGTATATGCTCGCTGACAGAACTATTCTCCTCCATCTTACAACTGTAGAATGCGTCGGAGACGTCATATCTCTCGACTCGGGCATGAGCTTTGGAAAACCATTTTCAGCTCTTGGAACATCTCATATGCTCCGTGGTGCTCAAAACGCTTTTGGAGCCCCGATTCTAAGCTGTAAAGCATGCTGCACTGAACCAGGGAGTAATCATCACAACGCGACTGCCAGGCGTTCATAACGTCTTGGTTCGCTAGGGCGGGAGCGTCACCTAGCGGTGCTTCAAGGACATATGTTTTCTTGGCAGCTATGAGGATGATCCTCAAGTTACGGACCCAATCCGTATAGTTGCTACCATCGTCTTTCAGCTTGGTTTTCTCTAGAAATGTGTGGAAGTTGAGGACAACATTAGCGTTGGCCATTGGATCTACAAGACATATTGTAAAGATTTTAGACTATGTTCATGACAATTAAGTTCATCTAAACAAATTTAATGAACTCCCACTCAGATAGACATCTCTCTAGTCATCTAAGTGATACATGATCCGAATCGACTAGGCCGTGCCTGATCATCACGTGAGACGGACTAGTCATCAACGGTGAACATCTTTATGTTGATCGTATCTTCTATATGACTCATGTTCGACCTTTCGGTCTTCCGTGTTCCGAGGCCATGTTTGTACATGTTAGGCTCGTCAAGTGAACCCTAAGTGTATTGCGTGTGTAAATCTGGCTTACACCCGTTGTATGCGAACGTTAGAGCCTATCACACCCGATCATCACGTGGTGCTTCGGAACAATGAACCTTAGCAACGGTGCACAGTTAGGGGGAACACAATTCTTGAAATTTTAGTGAGAGATCATCTTATTTACTACCGCCGTTCTAAGCAAATAAGATGTAAAAACATGATAAACATCACATGCAATCAAATAGTGACATGATCTGGCCAATATCATTTTGCTCCTTTTGATCTTCATCTTTGGGGCTCCATGATCATCATCGTCACCGGCATGACACCATGATCTCCATCATCGTGTCTTCATGAAGTTGTCCCGCCAAACATTACTTCTACTACTATGGACGGTTAGCAATAAAGTAAAGTAATTACATGGCATTTTCAGTGACACGCAGGTCATACAATAAAATAAGACAACTCCTATGGCTCCTGCCGGTTGTCATACTCATCGACATGCAAGTCGTGATTCCTATTACAAGAACATGATCAATCTCATACATCACATATATATCATTCATCACATCCTTTTGGCCATATCACATCACACGGCACATGCTGCAAGAACAAGTTAGACGTCCTCTAATTGTTGTTGCAAGTTTTTACGTGGCTGCTATAGGTTTCTAGCAAGAACGTTTCTTACCTATGCCAAAACCACAACGTGATATGCCAATTTATATTTACCCTTCATAAGGACCCTTTTCATCGAATCCGATCCGACTAAAGTGGGAGAGACAGACACCCGCTAGCCACCTTATGCAACTAGTTCATGTCAGTCGGTGGAACCTGTCTCACGTAACGTACGTGTAAGGTCGGTATGGGCCGCTTCATCCCACAATGCCGCCGAATCAAGATAAGACTAGTAACGGCAAGAGAATTGAACAAATCTACGCCCACAACTACTTTGTGTTCTACTCGTGCAAGAAACTACGCATAGACCTAGCTCATGATGCCACTGTTGGGGAACTTAGCAGAATTTTAAAATTTTCTAAGCATCACCAAGATCAATCTATGGAGTCATCTAGCAATGAGGGAGAGGGGAGTGCATCTAAATACCATTGTAGATCGCGAGCGGAAGCGTTCAAGAGAACGGGGATGATGGAGTCATACTTGTCGTGATCCAAATCACTGATGATCCTAGCGCCGAACGGATGGCACCTCTGCGTTCAACACACGTACGGAGTGGGGACGTCTCCTCCTTCTTGATACAGCAAGGGGGGAGGAGAGGTTGATGGAGATCCAGTAGCACGACGACGTGGTGGTGGAAGAAGCGGGATTCCAGCAGGGCTTTGCCAAGCGCAACTGGAGGAGGAAGTGGTGTCACGGGAGGGAGAGGGAGGCGCCAGGGCTTAGGGTGCGGCTGCCCTCCCTCCCCCCAATATATATAGGGGCCCTAGGGGGGGCACCGGCCCTAGAGATCCAATCTCTAGGGGGGCCGGCGGCCAAGGGGGGAAACTTGCCCCCCAAGCCAAGTGGGGCGCCCCCCACCCCTAGGGTTTCCAACCCTAGGCGCAGGGGGAGGCCCAAGGGGGGCGCACCAGCCCACCAGGGGCTGGTTCCCTTCCCATTTCAGCCCATGGGGCCCTCCGGGATAGGTGGCCCCACCCGGTGGACCCCCGGGACCCTTCTAGTGGTCCCGGTACAATGCCGGTGACCCCCGAAACATTCCCGGTGGCCGAAACTGTACTTCCTATATACAAATCTTTACATCCGGACCATTCCGGAACTCCTGGTGACGTCCGAGATCTCATCCAGGACTCCGAACAAATTTTGGGTTTCCGCATACTTATATCTCTACAACCCTAGTGTCACTGAACCTTAAGTGTGTAGACCCTACGGGTTCAGGAGACATGCAGACATGACCGAGACGACTCTCCGGTCAATAACCAATAGCGGGATCTGGATACCCATGTTGGCTCCCACATGATCCATGGTGATCTTATCGGATGAACCACGATGTCAAGGATTCAATCAATCCCGTACACAATTCCCTTTGTCTATCGGCATAGTACTTGCCCGAGATTCGATCGTCGGTATACCAATACTTTGTTCAATCTCGTCATGGCAAGTCTCTTTACTCGTTCCGTAACACATCATCCCGTGACCAACCCCTTAGTCACATTGAGCTCATTATGATGATGTCTTGCCGAGTGGGCCTAGAGATACCTCTCCGTCATACGGAGTGACAAATCCCAGTCTCGGTTCGTGCCAACCCAACAGATACTTTTGGAGATACCCGTAGTGTACCTTTATAGCCACCCAGTTATGTTGTGACGATTGGCACACCCAAAGTATTCCTACGGTATCCGGGAGTTGCACAACCTCATGGTCTAAGGAAAGGATACTTGACATTGGAAAAGCTTTAGCATACGAACTACACGATCTTGTTCTAGGCTTAGGACTGTGTCTTGTCCATCACATCATTCTCCTAATGATGTGATCCCGTTATCAATGACATCCAATGTCCATGGTCAGGAAACCGTGACCATCTGTTGATCAACGAGCTAGTCAACTAGAGGCTTAGTAGGGACACATTGTTGTCTATGTATTCACATATTTATTACTGTTTCTGGATAATACAATTAAAGCATGAACAATAGACAGTTATCATGAACAAGGAAATATAATAATAACCATTTTATTATTGCCTCTAGGGCATATTTCCAGCACTAACTAGTTGCAACGGAACATGAATATCCACGATACTTGACAGATGACAAGCATGCATCATAATAAACATCACTACTACCAGCATGTACTTCTACTACCAATCATGACATGTGACCATAATACTAGCAAGTATAACAAGAAGCATCAGAACATATCTTGAAGGTGAACATGAAACCACGGGCATAACCGAAACACTGACATCATTAGCAAACAAGCAGACATATAACAGGCAAACTTTTATTGAATATTCAAGTTGAAAACCATGGCTACTGCATGGCTATCATGCAAGTGGTTGTTGTGGCTTGCTTGGGGTGATGGAGACTCCGGGAAGCAGTGCGGTGAAGCCACAGAATGGAACGCCGGACAGTTTTCTCTCGGAAGGGGCTAGAATAGGGCAAGGGCATAATGGTCATTTTCATAGTGATACCACCTAGTGAAAGTGGTACCAATAGAAATATCTCGGCGATACGAAGAAGTGGGCTTTGGAATCACTTGATTCGGAGTTACGGTTGCGGAGATATGCGGTGTGGAAGATCAGGGACTTTTTTGTAAAAAGAATATTCAAAGTCGGGTCCCTGACTGGATAAGACAGAAACAGATTTGAGAAAATATGCTTTCTGACAGAGAAAACGTACTCTGGGCTGATGAAGGAAAGAAGTACGCTTTCGATAAACTAAAAACGAACTCACCGGAAAGACGCTTCCACTTATCCACGTGGGCCTGGGCCTTAGGCCACTTACAGCCGGGTCCCACGCGGCAGGGGGAGGGGCCAGGCGCAGGCGTCTTCTTCCTCAAGCGCTCGCCCGTGGTCCAGAGGGAGGGGTGCGGCGCCGGCGGCGGCCCGGCTGGCTCCGACCACCTCTCGCCAAGCGGGAGGCACCGACAGAATCGGGGAGGGGCGCCGCATCCTTTCAAAAGGTTGGACAGTGTTGGGGAGGAGCAAGATGGAGGGGAGGGTGGTGCCATGAGGAGGCAGAGAGCTTTGGGCGGCGGTGGTTCTTGGCGTTGCGACCGTCTCCGGCAAAGGGACAGGGGTGGGGCGAACTACGGGGAGGAGAGGAGTGCTCTTGTGGTGTCGGAACGGGGAGAAGAGGCGCGGCTCGCCGGAATTTAGGCGGAGCACCGCGGCGGCCATGGTGGCGATGCTGGACGTAGAGAGCTCCTCGAGCTCAAATGAGTGGCTGGGGGGTAGTGGAGTACGGGGAGGCTGCTGGTGTGCTCGAAAGGCTCGGGGAAGGCCAATATATAGGCGGGGATGGGATGGCCAAGGATGTGTGCCGCCGTGCATGTCCGGCCGACGCTCTGGCACGCACAGCGATCATGAGGACGCGCGGGAGCACGACGAGGGGAGGTGCGGACGAGCTACGGAGGCGCATTGTGCAGGAGGGGCCGAGGGATGCAAGGGAGTAGGAGCCGAATGCCATTAAGGCTCGGTCAGCCACAGTGCACCCGTGGGCGCATGACGATGAGCACCAATGGAGAAGCGGACGAAGGGGGGGAGGGGTCCAGGAGGATGGAGACGTTGAGGCACAGCTGCTGAACACGCGGGGACGAGCCAGAACCGGCCGGAGCGGCTCTGCCGTCGCCAATAGTGGCTAGACCACCGTTTTGGTCGGCATTTCCCGTGGTCACCATGCAGACTGGCGAGGAGAAGATGCCAACGGCTGGCAAACATTGTCTAGTGGTAAGTTCTTCCAGGGTAGGTTTCAATTGCGGTGGTAGCTCGGTGAAAAGCTCTGTGGTTAAATGGTAATCATTGTCTGAAGTTTACTGCAGTAAACTATAACGTGCACTGGTGATCAATTGGGAAGTGATTGGGCCAAATGGATTTTTCTATGGTGATTAGCTTAGGAAGGACTATAATCCTGGAGAGTTTGAGGAGATTTGGACCAATACTAAATATAGTTGCTTCACAACTGCATATTTGGTACAGAAACAAGATTTGGATGATGCACTCGCATGGTGAGGCCACTTGAGCTGACATTTGGTGGAGTAGGGTGATATGACCATATAGAGCTACTGTAAAACTTTCATGCCATTTGGAATTACCAAAGTGGCACTTGCTTCACAAAGCTCCATTCTGGACAGAGACTAGGAAAATTTGCTGAGGGTAAATATCTAAGTGGATTGAGCCAAAACTTTGTGGAGGGAGTAGGTATAGATATAAGAATGTCCTGGTAAATTTTCAGCCCAAATGAAGCAATATAAAATATAGTTGCTTCACAAAGTGAAAATCTGACCAGAAACCAAGATTTGGAGCTGAGCCCACATAGATAATGTCCATAAGCTCAAATTTGGTGGAGATGCATGATCTGGCCCAATGAAGGATGTGACATAGTTTCAACTCATTTGGACATGCCTAGAATATACTTCCTTCACAAAGTTCATTTCTGGACATAAACTTTGGAAAAATTGCTGAAAAATAATTTCTAGGCAAATGAGGTTGAAATTTGGCACATGCCAATGATATGGACAGGAAAAGATGTCCACAAAGTTTGAGGTCAATTGGGAAAAGATAAATATCACTTGCTTTGCAAAGTGCCATTTAGGGCAGAATAGGAAAATGGTTATTGGAGGATTATTTTTGAACATGGCAATGAAATGTTTTGCCATATTTGAGCAAGATATGACCCAAACAATTTATGAGAATTATTTGGGAATTTTTAGAATGATAGAGATATAGGTTGCTTCACAACCTAGGGCAAACGAATTATTCCTTTAATAGAAAAGGAATATTCCTTGGAAAAAGAAATTTAGATTAGGTCAAGGATGGAAATGACAGGGTCTTGGGATGATGAGGAGGATGGCAAGCCACTATAAAATTTAGGAAGACATGATCTTCCCAAGTTTCAGAACCACATAGCCACTGAAAAGCAAATAAAATCAAGAAATCCAAGAAAATTGAAAGAAAAAAAAGGCAAAATCGAGGCTGTCACAAACCTTCCCCCCTTAAAGAAATCTCGTCCTCGAGATTTGGGTGCATAGGGAACAAGTAAACATTCTGACTTGAAGAAACCATTTCCAACTCGGCTTTCTTTTATTCACTCTCACATTATGTTCCCATAATATTTCCACTAATTTTGATCTGACTGACTGCCTTGATTTGGGGTGGTTTGTTTTACCGTACCTGAAATTTTGACCGGGCTTGCCTGATATGCTCCCGTTCATACTATCTCAAATTTTTATTTCATATTGCTGACTTAGCTGAGGTCCGAACGATTATCATTCTGACATACGTGTCCTTCTCGATATTGATCCTTGAGAGAGATATTAGTCTGTATCGAGTATCAAGAATATTCCATGGAGTTGGGAATACCTTCCCGTGGAACAAAGAATTCACTTTTATCCAGGCATCATGTCGCTCGAATATATATGCATACCTTCTGGTTTCAAAACTGTGATGTGAACCATACCTGTTCTTTTGCTGGATTATGACGTCTTGCGGGAGTTTCTGACTTATATTTATTGGCTTCATAGTCTCGAGTATCTAGAGGTTTGATTGTTGCTTGATGTGTCTGAATAGAAAAACGTACTAGCTCACTGATTCTTTATTTTGCCGGTATATCCATGGGGATGACTGTTTGTGTGATGCTTTTCAGCAGAGTTGCTAAGGCCAATATATTAAGCTATCCTGAGGTCGGACGTGATAGACTCGGGTATTCAATGCTTGCCAGTTCTGAGCATATTGTGGACTGAGCAAGTTGTCCTGATGCGAGATCCTTACTGTATTTTCGGTCTTGATTCTTCATTATTATTTTCTGTGTCTGGATTTTTAACTGAAAAACTTTGTTCCTACTGATTCTCATTTCTGACTTAACCATTGCAGATCTGTCACTTGAAATAAACTACCGTATGCTGACTATTTATTGTTTAATCTCTTGTACGGGTGTCGTACTGAAGAAGATTGGGCAACTTGCACTGGAAACCACCGGGATATCTGGCTGAGGAAGACTGGATGGCTTGTGCTCAAAGCTTTTGGCGGATAGCTTGCTGAGGAAGACTGGGTATCTACCTCAGAAGCTTCTCCCCTTAAAGACTTACTAGGAAGATTTGGTATCTTATGCCAGAAGCTTTTACAGTATTTTATTGAAGAGTACCGAATGTCTTGCATGGAAAATTATTCATACCTTACTGATGCAGACCGGGGAATCTTGCCTTGTATGCTTCGCTAATAAATTGTGAAGACGGTCTGGCCTAATTTTCTTTGGGAACCAATTGACACACACACACACACACACACACA
>LR738715.1:350736367-350907816 GCA_902687465.1 Secale cereale | reverse complement strand
CTCCCCCCGCCTCCTAGCGCGGGAGCACACGGCGGCCGACGGCCGGCGTCCTGCACCTCACCTCCACCCCTCCCCCCGCCTCGTAGAGGGAGCGGAGCGCGCGCCAAAGCGGCCGGCGATGCAGTCCGTCGGGGACGAAATTTCCGCGGCGGCGTTTAGGAAGCGACGCCGCACCTCACCTTCGCCCCAACAACACCTGGAGGATCCGCCCCTGAAGCATCCAGCCTCAGCAATGCATGACAGGGGGAAGCAAACTGCAAGGTTGACTATTACATCGCATTCGTCGTGGATGCGAACTGCAATGGTGCACGTCCAGCCTTCTCCCGCAACAATGGCGAAGGTGGAAAAAGCGCATGAGTTCCTGCAGCGGAGGTGGACTGCACGACAACAGCAGCAAGAGCTGCATCTACAGAAAGAGGGAACTGCATATAAGGTAAGAAAATCAACATACCAAGCCCCCACATCTAGTTTGCAGTGCCGTTTTTATACACATGCAGTCCCCCATCTTGCGTCGACTGCAGTCACATGTGTCTCCAAAGTAGAAAATCAGAAAAGGATAGTTCGAAAAATAAAAAACGCTGTATGGATCAAAATTGCAGTCCACATTGACTTAAATATGTAGAGCGCTGTTCCTAGAGCTGAAGTGCATTGTTTCTTCACGTTAACTAACAGTGCCCCTGCTGTAGAATGACAAATTGAGGTGCAATTTCTTACCGTTGCAAGAATATAATGATATATAGTACGAAAGATGCAGTTAATTTCGTTGTTGACGTGCATAAAAAAAGCTTTGTCTTAATAACCTACAGGAATTTACTATCCCTCAAAAACAGAAGATGCCTCGAATCATTTACGACCCCGAGCCCCTGAACTGCATTGGAAGAGAAGAGTGGGAGATGCCTGGATGGATAACACCTGAATTACCTATGGGTTTCTTTAACACAACAAACAGAACTGCCTACTCCGTGGAGGAAGATGTAGAGGATAAAGATGAAAACAGTGAACCAAACATCATTCGAGATGGAGAAGGCAGTGAAACAAAAAACCGCAGGATGACGAGGAGGACGACTACGATCTGGTCTTCATGGGGGAACACGCGTAGAAAAATGATGATGAGGAGGATGATGACGAAGAGCAAATCATAACAGCTATGCAGCCAAGGTACACGCGTGTCTTTGAAACATTTGGTCAGCAGATCAGAACGGATGATATAGCACCTCCAGAAGCCGATGTTGAAACCCAGCAAGTTCGGCAGGTCCATGTGCAAATGATTAGTCGACAAAGGGACAGTGGAATTCCACCAAGGCCGCCTGCTGCCCAACAAAAGAATCGGAAACAGAATCAAGGAGGGCCGCAAGCAACGAAAAAAGTAAAGTTCTCCACACTCCTGCCTCCTCGCGATCCTCAATTACACATGTCTGTTGTCACCCCTCCATGCCCAATAAACATCGGTGAGCTGCAAACACCGTTAGAAGAAAAACAGTACACGCACGTAAGCATCCTTGCCTGACTACTGCAGTTCAGTTATTACGCATAGTTTCAGCTTGTGCATTCTCATTAACAAAAAAAGAAACATTCCATGTTGTGTGTGTGCAGGATGAGAACATGCTCCAAGAACTTGTGCCTGTGAAAGGTATGCAGTTCACATCAGAAGATGCGGCACGAGAATTCTACAACACGTATGCGAGGCATGCAGGCTTCGGCACACGCAAAAACGACAGATACAGAACAAACAGATACATCGTGTGCTCAAAGGAAGGCAGAAGCAAACAAACTGTCACTGATTATGACAGAAAGCGAGAAAAAACATCAAAGAGGACTGGCTGCAAGGCGGGGATGAGATTGAAAAAAATAAAGGATGTGTTTGTGATAGCAGAGATTGAGCTCAATCACAACCACAGGATGATTGACAGCCCGGCTATGCTTCTGCACATGCACTCGCATAAGACGGATGACCCGTTGCTCGATAAACTAGTGAAGGACATGCAGAGCGACAACCTCATGCACACACAAATGATGTCAACCCTGTCTAGGATGTCAGGAGGACTGCACTTTATGGGGCGCACCAGCCGTGACTGGGTGAACAGGTACGTTTACTAAAAACAAAAAAAAAACGATATATCGTCTATTTCATGCAGTACGCTTTGTGCATTTTCTGTAAGTCCATAAAGCTGAAAGTATATTGTTAATTCGAACTGCAGGAAGCATCGATTCGCGAGGGAGGAAACAGAGGACGATGTGAAGAAACTTCTGGCTTTCTTTGAGAAGATGCAGCAAATAAACCCGGAGTTCTTCTATGATTACGACAAAGATGTCGATAACCGTGTGCGCAACATATTCTGGGCGAACGCCAGCTGCAGGGGATCGTACGAAGATTTTGGAGATTGTGTCACATTTGACACGACCTACAAGACCAACAAGTTCCACATGCCTCTGGGCGTCTTCGTTGGAGTCAACCACCACCTCCAAATACAATATTCGCTGTGGCTCTCATCAGAGACGAAACAATACCGACTTTCGAGTGGGTGTTCCGGACGTTCTTGCGTTGCATGAACAACAAGCGGCCAATCTGCATACTCACAGGTATGCTGAAAAAAAAGAGTGAACTTAAATAACAATGCAGTTCACTGCCAAGTTTTGTAGTACATTTCTTACATCCAATGAAAAAAAAGAAAAAAAGCAGAAAAAGGATATGCAGTTCTCTCAATAACTCGATGCTTGTTTTTTTCTTTTCAAAAACATGCAGATCAATGCCCCTCCATGGATGCCGCGATAAAAAGTACGCTCGTAGGCACGCTGCACAAGTTATGCCGTTGGCATATACTGAAAAAATACAAGGATCACCTGTCCTTGCTGTACAAAGCCTATGAGAAATTCAAGGATGAGCTGACCTCCGTTCTCAACCACCCAGTGATGCCATCAGAGTTTGAACACGCTTGGCGTGAGCTCATGGAAAAGTATAGCCTGCAAAATGATGAGATTATGAAGGCGCTGTGGGCAGACAGAAAAGAATGGATATCGGCTTACTACAAGGAGGTGTTCTGTGCACGGATGACGTCGACACAGAGAAGTGAAAGCATGAACCGGATCTTGAAGAGGAACTTTGTCAAGGAAAGACACGACCTGCACATCTTTGCGTCCTAGGTGGACAGGTGCATCCAGACAAGGAAGGGCGTTGAGCACGCGGAGACCATAGCTAACGAGGTATATAAAACAGAGCAAATTTTTTAGAGATGGATGAGCAATTAATAAAAACAATACCCGCTTTCTTGATTTTTGCTGCAAAAAAGACAACTACTTAACTGGTTTTCTTTGTTTCACAGACGGAGATAAAGACTACTACTCAGTTTGGATTCGAGGTTCAGCTCTCAAAGATTTACACCAGGGCGGTCTTTGCTGACTTCAAGCAAACGCACTACCGCAGCACAGCCTTCAGATCAGAGCAGTCCACTGACAACCCAACGAAATATTTGGTGCGCCACTACAACCGGTCTGATGATTTTGATTGGGCAAGACACGAGTTCCAGGTGGTTGCTGATGTGACGAACGGTATCTACGAATGCGAATGCAAACTGTGGACACACACAGGTAAGTGAGACAGGAAAACAAAAAAATAAGCACACGTAAAACAAAATGAAGTTCACTTATTGCTCGTAGCAAAAAAAAAGAGATTAAAAAAAATATATATATAGTGAGGTTCACTATAGCAGCAGACACAGGACCTATTTATAATGCAGTTCACAAAACCAAAAAAATTAAAAAATGTTGCCTATTTATGTGAAGTTTGCTGGCACGAGTAACCCAAATATTTTCTTTTGCTGCAGGCCTGTTCTGCGTGCACATCATTTGCATGTTGGATCAGCTGCGGGTGGACAAGATACCTAAACAGTACATATTGAAGAGATACACACGGAACGCACGCCAAAATCCAACTTTTGACCGCAGAGACTATGAGCAAACTGCTCCGGATGGGAGTTCGATGTTCTGCCGTAGGAGACTACTTGCAGAAACTGCAATGGACCTGGGTAACAGAGGTGTCAAATCGGATAGAGGGTACAACAGAGCTTTAGCTGGGATGAGAAAACTCATACAAGAAGTGAACGTAATAAATGAAGAAGAAGAAGAGGCAGAGAAGATAATGGATGCGCGGGGTGAAGAACAAGGAAAGGAGCACGAACATGCTGCTGATGGTCCAGTTCATAATATGGATGACACAATTCTTCCCCCGCCTGTTTCAAACACAAAAGGGAGAAAGAAAGAGAGCAAGTCAGCTAATAAAAAACCTGCAGCAAATGAAAAAAGCCCTAGAAAAAATAGCAGGCCTGAGCCAGAACTGGACAGCAAAGGAAGACCACTGGGGGTAAGGATGTGTAAATCATGCAATAAGATTGCGGGACACAACTCAAGAACATGTGAGGAGAGGCTGAAACAAATCCAGGCTGAAAATGCCACCACAAATCACCAAGCTGACCAACAAGATGATACGCCAAAGAGAAGACTATGTAGCTTCTGCAACAAGAGAGAGAAGCATAACGCGAGAACTTGTCCAAATAGAACAGAGGAAAAAGATGAAGAAGATGACGAAGAAGATGACGAAGAAGATGCTGACAGAGAAGAGAGTGAGGAAGCGATCGAAGCTGATGAAACCGAGGAGGAAGATGAGGAAGAAGAAGAAGAAGACGAGGAAGAAGAAGAAGCAAATGAAGAAATCGAAGAACCATCATCAAAAACGAGGGGGGGAGACAGAACACAGAATCCAGCACGTAGGCAAGCATCGCGGTCGCACGGTCCCATTACGAGGGGTAATGCGAACAACAAGATCAAGACAGAAGCAGCAACAACCGTTGAAACAAATGCAGTGCACAATCTGTGAAGAAGCACCAGGAAAAGGACGTAGATCAAACACATATGCAGTTTTGCATTTTAAAAAAACATATTAACTTCATCATTTATATATATCGTATCGTATAATAATATGCAGTTCTCTTCTATATGAAAAAAGAAAATAAGATGAGAATTCCACTCTCAGAATGCGGTTCTCTTCTGTATGAAAAACCTGACATCGAAATGTCATTTTGAGAATGCAGTTCTCTTGCTCGTATAGAATCTGACATGAACGTGAATCAATACAGAAAAGCAGATAGAAAAGAAAAAAATGTAGAGTCAGACTAGGATTCACATACACTGCAGTGCGTGCGTGGTGCGTTTAAAAGCTTGCAGTGCAGTAACCTTCGAGTACACAGTGCAGTGCGCTTAGTGCAAAAAAATGTAAACAAAAACGATTCCGCTTCTGAAGCGATGCAGTTTGCTTACGGGAAACGATTCCGCTTCTGAAGCGATGCAGTTCGCTTACGGGAAACGATTCCGCTTCTGAAGCGATGCAGTTCGCTTACGGCTGACGATTCGGTTCGCCTGCCCTAAAATAAATGCGCCCACTATCGCCCGAAGCGCCCGCGCCCCGCCCCTCCTCTATCCCGACGGTTGCACGCCGCACGAACGCCACGATCATCACGAACCCACGATCGCCAACACGGTTGGGAGAAGAGATCGTGTCCTCGGCAGAAGTTGCTGCCGCTCCCATTTAAATCCTGCGCTCCATCGAACATGCCATCTGCACAAAACACACGACGCTGCGCCTTCCTCCTCCTCTACCTCCTCTTTGCAGCAATGGGGTTCAGCAGAACCTACGACGCCGTGCATGCGCACGGGAACACGAAGCTGAAGGTGATCTACACCATCGACGTCGCCGCCATGGCGACGTCCGTCGAAGAGTTCAAGACACTTCTCCAGCGGCGCCGCCAGAAGATCGTCGGCATCGACGTGGAGTACACACGCGACCACAGCAGAGCGGCCCTGGTTCAACTATCCATCGGCAAGTATCACCCAGTGTTTCTTTTCCAGGTATGTGGTACATTGGGCAAGAGATGCATCACCTTCGACAGGTTCCTCGGCGACCCAAGGTAAGAAATTCTCTCTGCCGAGTACGCGTTGCAGTTCTATATGCCCGTGTATGCAGTTCCGAAAGGTATAACTTGCGGTTCACTTTCCTTAGGTTCGAGTTCGCTGGCTTCGCCATCGAGCAGGACAAGCAGAAGCTCGCAGCCTGCAACCTCCACATCCCCAACTTCGTCGACATCCAGACGAACTGGAGGGTGCCTGATGGAACGAAGCCACTGGACTCGCTGGGCGATGTAGCTGCTGCCATCATCGACGACGAGTACGCAGACATGAAAATGAAGATGACAGACCACGACCACAGCCTGTGGACTTCCATTCTTAGCACCAAGCACGTCGAGTATGCTGCCAAGGACGCCTACGCTGCGTTCGAGATATGGAACCGAATCATCACCATGAAGAAAGGCCTCGCGCGCGCTGAAACAGAGAAGACAAGGAAGCGCCCGAGGTCATCCAGGAGGGGGTGGGGCAAGGGGGCATCAACTTCCACCTCCAACTCCAACGGGTGGAACTGGTGAAGCAGGACAGATGCTGAAACCCAAGGATTCCTGTCGCAAGTGCTCGATTTAGTTTCCCTCTGCGTATGTAGATTAGTTTGCTTTCGTTCTAGTTTGCTTTGGGACAATGTTTGCTTATGTTGCGTTAGTTTGCTTGATGATGTACTATGTTAATTATGACCGCAGAACCGTGGTTTCTATCTATCAAATATATGCAGTCCTCCGTAGTCTGTTTTCAGTATGTATATTGCTTCAAAACTGCTGATGTAGCTAGGATACACATAAAAAAACTATCAGAGTAGTTCACATAGAGAATTCTTTCACAAAACTGCTCCTGTTAAAGAAGGTTGATGCAGTGCTCTTTTATTAAAAAAACTCTAGTTCCGTGTGTGGGTTAAAAAAAGAAAAAGCTCGGTGGGGGTTTCCAGAATGCATGTTCTTCAACTGCTGCTGCTGATAGGATGCACATGAAAGACTATATGTAAAAAAGCAGTTCACTTATACTCAGAATTCTCATAAGAAAATACACTAGAAGCCACGCAAAAAATGTCAGATTATTACAACAAAAATGTCTCATGCTGCTGCTGCTCAAGCGAGACTGATCTAAAGCAAATTTAACTTGATTTCCAAACACTTTGCATGCCTAAAAAACATAGCCATCACAACATCCCCTGCCTGAAGACCAGCTTCCTCCACAAATTCCTTCCAGCCATCTTTGAGAACCAAACAATCATCAGAGCCAACAGAATACATAACATCAACATCATGATATCCATTCTTGCTGACCAACACCAAATTAACACAGCTTTCTGTTACCCTGACTAGACCAGAAGGGAATTTCTGCAAAGAAAAACAACAAGAACATAAAAAAAAATAAGAACAACTAAGAAAAAGATTACAATCTTTCATAAAAAAATATTGATGTCAACACGTAATAATATTGACTAGACAACATTGCTGCTGCTCCTACAATGTTCATAAAAAAACTACTATGGGAAAAGCAGTTCGCTTATACTTGGTAGCAAAAAAATTTCTTCAGAAAACTAATACTCCTACAAAAATTCAGGTAGCGTTAACTACAAACAACACATGAAAAGGAATATCCGAGAAATACATACCCATGAAACACTGACATCATCGTCAGTCAACTGATGGACGAATGGAGCCCGAAATCCAATACCTGAAGAATATAGAATAGAACAGAGAGCGCTGTGCCGCTGCCTCTGGTTCAGAAGCAAACCTTCAGAAAAAACGCATGTCTCCAGCATCGGCTCCACCCTTGCCAGGCAGACGCACGCGCAATCCATTGCCAGGCGAAAAACAGATCTGGTTGGGAGAAAAAACAGATCGAGCAGGAGTGGCGCCGCCACGGATAAGGTGAGATGGGAGCCGCCAGGGATAAGGTGGGAGGGGAGCCAATTGACCCACCAGTATATATATATGTAAAACAAACAACATAAAAAAAACGACAAATAAAGCAGTGCGGTTACATAACAAAATGCATTCCGCATTGCATATTACTGCAGTCCACCGCGCTTGACCAAAGGAAAAAAAACTAATCAAACTAGTCCCCCGACACCCCCGTGGCTGTAATGCAGTTCATACAGGCTCGCATTGCATATTAATGCAGTTCACCGCACTACAAAAAATTCAACGCGCATTTGCATATTACTACAGTCCACCGCTCTTGACCACGATTCACAGACGAAAAACACAGCCTGCAATGCAGTTCTAACAACTATATAATGCAAAAAAACTCAAAGAACATCTTTGAGAAACGACCAGAGCCAGTCGCGCCGCAAAAAAACATGGACAAAAAACTTAAAATTCTTCCAAATTAACAACTTAAACCGCTCCAATTCATACGGATAGATCAAAAGCAGCCCGTAATTGCCGAAGACAACAGAATATTACATACAAAACGCAGCAATTTCGATCCGCACGGGGAAGAACAGAGAACAGAGAACAGAGAAAAGCGGACGAACGGACGCAGATCCGCCAAATCCAAGGATTTCCGTTGTTTTCTCGCAGAATTCAGTTCTTAACCACATATTAAATCAGCGCACGCACGAATAAACCAGTAGAAATCAGTGAAACTAGCCAGAAAACGATGCTAAATGAATGTTTCCTGCTGCACCTCTATGTGGTGCACAGCAGAAGAAGGAAGCAGTGCGCATAGCTTTCGAATGCAATTTTGCAATGCAGTTCAGAACTGTTATGAGAATATTATTCTCATAATGTTATGAGAATAGACCGGCTGTATATATATATATATATATATATATATATATATATATATATATATATATATTCTTGCCATTCCGACTGCTGATTATTTGTATGATAAGACTTGTCTGATTGTCCTTGCTGAATTTATTGCATATGTGGACTGACTTCTGGCTATCGCGCGTCTCAAATCTGAATCATGGCAGAATTAATATTCGTGTACGACCACACCTCTGACTTGAAATGCATGTTGAACTTGGATCCAATTTTGTTCTCCTACTGCATTAACAGTGGATCTCTGACATGTATTTGTTGCTGAAAGTCTGAGCAGAATATAAACTGTATCCAGACCGGATGGCCGCAATACAATGGCGTCGGCTGAGAATCCCATTGCTTTTAGCTGAGTGCCTTGGTGTATATTTTTACTCCTCACTGCTTCTTCTGATCCGGTGTGTTGATGAGCAATTTCCATAAGGGGGTAACAGCAAAGATTTAAAACAAAGAAGCACGATAAAACGAGCGATTGCACAGCAAACAAGCTAAATAAAGCACACAACAGACAAGCTACAAAACTATTTCACACAGACACACACAAGCATAAACAAGCAATGGTACTACAGCAGATGCACACGCACTACACGAATGACTACACCCTATGCTTGAGAAAACGCTCGAGAGCTGACGAAGTAGCTAGCGGGACGGCTGACTTCGAAACTCCGGATGGATGAGGCGGAGGGGTTTGGGAAGCTGGCGGAGATTGAGGTAAGGTGGCACCAAGAAATCTCCGGGTTCGAATGGCATCTCGGACTAACTCAAAAATAAGAAGACACTCGGCCGTCATGTAACGAGACATGGCGAGGATAGCTGGGTCATCTTGAGGGTTGACGAAGGGAAACTGGATCCCCCTAGGATTATCGATGATGGTGGGATAATATTGATAAGCATGGTTTTCATGCACCATGCTCTCTTGATGACAAAGACCGGTGATTCCTGGCATTGCGGCAAGCTAAATGGCACGCTCGGGAGTAGCACCGTAACCACCGTGGAAACTGTAGGTGCGCTCACCGATAGGAATCCGGGCTGATAGATGAACATGAGCAACATACTCCAGGATTCTTCCTCCGGCAGAAAACTGGAATACTTGGTACCGAGATTGATCTCTGAGGGGATAAATGCTACGCCACATGTCTCCAAGGAGGGTGGCAAAGCTGAGAGATGCAGGAGTGGGACTGAACTCAATAGGAACAACACCAGAAACTCTGGGGAGGGCACTGAAATCATGGATGTTGACCGCCATCTACGCACTAAACAGCGGTTAGACGTTTCCGAATAAGACTATATGCAGCAAACAAATGCAACAACCATATGCACCAAGCAAGGGCAACAACCAGACCCTATACTACCGTTTTCTAATGTTCCAGTGGACTAGGACGCTCTACAGCCAGACCTGCTCTGATACCAAGCCTATGGCACCCCGGCTCAGAGAAACCAGAACGCCCCATATTCCAGCCCAGAGATCGAGGTGAAGTCTTCTGGAATACGGAACTACTTAGCATAGAAGAAACCAACTTTCTATTACAAAGCGAATATGGATACAAGGTCTCCGATATTATAATGAATAACACCGACACGATGACACTACGCCAACCACAGTTGCTCTATGCAAGCAGCATAACAACTCAAGGCAGCGGAACCTCTACTGGCAGCGGAACAACGAACGGTGATGATGGACTCCAATCCACAGGGACTCTGGCTGGAACATTTATCCTAGCTTGCAAACATAGGAACCACACCAAAACAAGCAAGCAATCCAGGCACGACCTGCAAACTGGAATGACATGCCAGGTCGGTACATTGAATGTACTTGCAAGCTCACAATAAACCAAAAGCAGTCAAGACAAACAATAGCATGGCATTAGCAGGTAATTCAATCATGAACATGGTACTAACAGAACAACATGGCATGCACAACTGAACATGATACAACTAGAACAATCATAGCATGAACATACGAACATGATGATACTACACGCAACATGATGATAATAACATGCACCCACTTACTCTGTTCGGGTTACCTCGTAACTATCACATGCACAACCTTACCACCACATACATCATCACAAACATCCTTAATATCCAACAACTCGGTATCCTTGATACCACCGTGATCTTCTCTCGATCACAAACATCATTAATATCCAACAACTCGGTATCCTCGATACCACCGTGATCATCTCACGATCACATCCAACAACTTTATTATCATTGAACCGGGGTTGTTATTAATCAAGTTATTATTATTACTGTTGACTCATAGTGTGACCGACACGAACTGGGCCCTTATCCCTGGGCACGGCTATCGATAGATTAAGACACACACTCTGCAGAGGTAGCACACTGTACCCACACTACGGAACCCATGGCCCTGCACTCTCATTCGGGTGGACCAACAGCGTTCCGACAAAACTGTCCTACAGCCATGACACTCTCCCGGCCACTCCGACCAACTCCCCTTTGGGCTAAGTCCTGGGTGGCCCCATGCCTACCAAAGGCACCAACTACCACCATCGTGGCAAAACATAAACGTCCCAAATGGGGACACGGATCCTTACAACAACAACGGACACACAAGGTTATGTTTGCTTACCGGGCCAGGGTACCGCACGCTCATAACCTTCCCTCTTTGGAGGCACCGGCGAGAGGCATGAAAATAGACCCAGTTAGGACCTTCCCACAAAGGTAAGTGTGGCTGCATTGGTGAGCTCGATATGGTGGCACCATGACTCAGCCAACAGTTGTTCAAGTTCATTATTATCCGGTTAAACTTGAATGCAAAAGGTTGAGCCATGATAAAATAACATGATGCAACTACAATACATGAGCATGATATCAACATAAGCATGAAGGTGCACATAATCATCGAGCATAACCACAATGAAATATTTAACCAAATGAGCATGGCATACTGACGAGCATGAATATCACAAGTATAACGCTAGTCATGGCATACATGACTACTAGCATCATAAATAAATACCATACAAGAACATAGCAAGAACACTACCAATTAAGCATGTAACTAACTAGTTGCAACGGAACATGCATATCCACGATACTTGATAGACGACAAGCATGCATCATAATAAACATCACTACTACCAGCATGTACTTCTACTACCAATCATGACATGTGACCATAATACTAGCAAGTATAACAAGAAGCATCAGAACATATCACGAAGGTGAACATGAAACCACGGGCATAATCGAAACAACGACAACAGTAGCAAACAAGCAGACATATAACGGGCAAACTTTTATTAAATTTTCATGTTGAAAACCATGGCTACTGCATGGCTATCATGCAAGTGGTTGTTGTGGCTTGCCTGGGGTGACGGAGACTCCGGGAAGGAGTGCGGTGAAGCCACGGAATGGAACGCCAGACGGTTCTCTCTTGGAAGGGGCTAGAATATGGCAAAGGCATAATGGTCATTTTCACTTTGAGACCACCTAGTGAAAAATTACCAATAGAAAGATCTCGGCGATACGAAGAAGTGGGCTTTGGAATCACCTGATTCAGAGTTACTGTTGCGGAGATATGACGTGTGGAAGATTAGGGACTTTTCTGTAAAAAGAATATTCACAGTCGGGTCCCCGAGTGGATAAGACAGAAACATATTTGAGAAAATACACGTTCTGATAGAGAAAACATACTCTGGGCTGATGAAGGAAAGAAGTACGCTTTCGATAAACTGAAAACGCACTCACCGGAAAGACGCTTCCACTTATCCACGTGGGCCTGGGCCTTAGGCCACTTACAGGCGGGTCCCACGCAGAAGGGGGAGGGGGCCAGGCGCAGGCGTCTTCTTCCTCAAGCGCTCGCCCGCGCTCGCCCATGGTCTAGAGGGAGGGGCGCGGCACCGGCGGTGGCCCGGCCGGCTCCGGCCACCTCTGGCCAAGCGGGTGCCCGGACTCGGGGAGGAGCGCCGCATCCATTCAGAGGGTTGGACAGTGCCTGGGAGGAGCAAGATGGAGGGGAGGGGTGGCACCATGAGGAGGCAGAGAGCTCCGGGCGGTGGCAATTCTTGGCGTTGCGGCCGTCTTCGGCGAAGGGACTGGGGGTGGGGCGAACTACGGAGAGGAGAGGAGTGCTCTTGTGGTGTTGGAATGGGGAGAGGAGGCGCGGCTCGCCGGAATTTAGGCGGAGCACCGCGGCGGCCATGGTGGTGATGGTGGACACAAAGAGCTCCTCGAGCTCGAATGAGAGACTGGGGGGTAGTGGAGTACGGGGAGGCTACTGGTGTGATCGAAAGGCTCAGGGGAGGCCTGTATATAGGCGGGGAGGGGATGGCTGAGGGTGTGTGCCGTCGTGCACGTCCGGCCGACGCTCTGGCGCACACATCTATCACGGGGAGGCGCGAGAACACGACGAGGGGAGGTGCGGACGAGCTACAGAGGCGCACTGTGTAGGAGGGGCCGAGGGGCGCAAGGGACAAGGAGCCGAATGCCATTAAGGCTCGATCGGCCATAGTGCACCCGTGGGCGCGCGGCGACGAGCACCGACGGAGAAGCGGACGGAGGGGGAGAGGGGTCCAGGAGGATGTAGATGATGAGGCACAACTGCTGGACACGCGGGGACGAGCCAGAACCGACCAGAGCGGCTCTGTCGTCGCCAACAATGGCTAGACCACCGTTTTGGCCGGCGTTTCCCATGGCCACCATGCAGACTGGCGAGGAGAAGATGCCAAGGGCTAGCAAACGTTTTCTAGTGGTAAGTCCTTCCAGGGTATGTTTCAATTGCGGTGGTAGCTCGGTGAAAAGCTATGTGGTTAAATGGTAATCATCGTCTGAAGTTTACTGCAGCAAACTTGAACGTGCACTGGTGATCAACAGGGAAGTGATTGGGCCAAATGGATTTGTCTGTGGTGATCAGCTTAGGAAGGACTATAATTCTGGAGAGTTTGAGGAGATTTGGACCAATACTAAATATAGTTGCTTCACAACTGCATATTTGGTCCAGAAACAAGATTTGGATGATGCACTCTCATGGTGAGGCCACTTGAGCTGAAATCTGGTGGAGTAGGGTGATATGACCATATGGAGCTGCTGTAAAACTTTCATGCCATTTGGAATTATCAAAGTGGCACTTGCTTCACAAAGCTCCATTCTGGACAGAGACTAGGAAAATTTACTGAGGGTAAATGGCTAAGTGGATTGAGCCATAACTTTGTGGAGGGAGTAAGTATAGATGTAAGAATGTCCTGGTAAATTATCAGCCCAAATGAAGCAATACAAAATATAGTTGCTTCACAAAGTGAAAATCTGATCAGAAACCAAGATTTGGAGCTGAGCTGACATAGATGATCTCCATAAGCTCAAATTTGGTGGAGATGCATGATCTGGCCCAATGAAGGATGTGACACAATTTCAACTCATTTGGACATGCCTAGAATATACTTCCTTCACAAAGTTCCTTTCTGGACAGAAACTTTTGAAAAATTGCTGAAACATAATTTCTAGGCAAATGAGGTTGAAATTTGGCACATGCCAATGATATGGACAGGAATAGATGTCCACAAAGTTTGAGGTCAATTGGGAAAGATAAATAGCACTTGCTTTGCAAAGTGCCATTTAGGGCAGAATACGGAAATGATTATTGGAGGATTATTTCTGAACATGGCAATGAAATGTTTTGCCATATTCGAGCAAGATATGACCCAAACAATTTACGAGAATCAACCTAGGGCAAAAGAATTATTCCTTTAATAGAAAAGGAATATTCCTTAGAAAAAGAACTTTGGATTAGGTCAAGGATGGAAATGACAGGGTCTTGGGATGATGAGGAGGATGGCAAGCCACTATAAAACCTAGGAAGACCTGATCTTCCCTAGTTTCAGAACCACATAGCCACTAAAAAGCAAATAAAATCAAGAAATCCAAGAAAAAAAAGAAAAAAGGGCAAAATCCAGGCTGTCACAGGTTCCCTATCGCTATGTGTGTCATGTTAGACCAAATAAAGTTTGAGCGCATGCGTTGGACGACCCCCCCCCACCCCTATCGACATTCTGGGAACCAGGGTACCCAGACTTGCCTACCTGCAGCCCACCGCGTGGCTCCACCAACGGCCTGGTACGGCCCATCTTTAGCATTGACAAGGCAAGACCCTCGCGAGGGGACAAGCCTCACAAGGCGGACTATGCCAAGACCTCCAAAGGAAGCGGCCTCCTTAGGCGGCCTCTTGAGGAGCGGAGTTTCCTATGCAAGCGCCCACATCACGAGGATCGTGTGACGCAAGCCATGATGACCTAGCCCAGGCGGGCGCCAGCGGGCGCAGAATGACAGGTTTCCACTTTGGTGCTAAGAAGGCAAGTGCAGTCGCGGAGTCCCGAGGAATCGGCCAAAGGTTTCCATTTCGGTGCAACAAGACCAAGACCTCCAGGACAGCTGGACGGATGTCATCGTGGAGCCCACCATAGCGTCACGACCAAAAGCTTTGCAGGCGAAGACCACCTTTCATCAGGATAAGATGTACTTCTTGTCCCCTTTCAAATTGGTCGTTGCGGAATCCCTGCCCGCCTTCATTTTCGAGGAAGAGGACTAAGGCCTTTATAAATACAACCTAGCCACTACCATGGGAGGGGGACCGATCAGAGGACAAGAGAGAAGAGAGAGAGAGAGAGAGAGAGAGAGAGAGAGAGAGAGAGTAGGCACTCACTAAGAGCAGACCTCCTGAGGTTGTTCCTCCCCCTGTACTAATTCATCCTCAGCCATCCGTGAGGCTAATCCACCACAAAGCAGGAGTAGGGTCTTACACCGCAAGGTGGCCCGAACCTGGGTAAACTGTTGCGTTCCTTGTCTTCCTGTTATCTAGCTAGACGATGAGATCGGCAACTGAGTAGACGAGAGAGATTGAGTTCTTCGCACACGCCCCAGAGTTCGAACCTTCTTGGGTCTGCGGAGCCCTGAATCCCACATTTGTCGCGCCAGGTAGGGCCGTGTCAAAGCATCCTCTCCACTGCGCACTCCATCACCAATATGGCGGGATATCCATGAGCTCACGCCAAGCACAGGGTCGCTCGGCCTGTCCGGGCGGTACCCCTCGCCCGAGAAGCTCTCCACTCCGCGCTACTTGCGGCCCGAACGGCGGCCAGTGCCATCGGTCGTCGGCGGCATGGTGCCACCAAGCGGTCTTCGGGCTACGCTGCAGCTTCAACGCTATGCACTTGCCGGGAGCAGGCAAACGCGCGAGCTGCGCTCATCGTGGCGCGGGAGCTGTTGCGATGCAGGCTGGCGGAGGGCAGCCACAATGCCTTGCTGGAGCGCGTCGCCGATCTACTCGATGCCGCCTGCGAGGGCGCATCACATTTCTGCACCTTGCCTGCATCGCACGCGTCAGCCACCGCCACGCTCGTACGCCCTTCCTCAGGGGACCCGAGGAACCCCGCGGCGGCAACCCGGCCCACAACTTCGCTTCCCCAATCCATGAGGGCGGCCCTCCCTGGGGCCACGCCGAATGCCAGCCTGTGATACGTCCAAAACGTATCTATAATTTCTGCTTGCTCCATGCCTCTTTTGTGTGATATTGCTATGATATTTATGTACTTCCATACACTTTTGATCGTATTTGGACTAATCTATTAACTCAGTGCACCCCAGTGCCAGTTTCTGTTTTCTGCTGTTTTTGTATTTCAGGTTTTCCCATTACGTAAATTGCCAGAAAAATTCCGGGAAAAATATATAAAAAATCAGCGTTCCAGAAACTTCCATGCGGCCAAAGTAGGGCCAGAGGGGGCCACCGGGGCTCCAGGCGCCCAGAGGGGGTGGCCCCACCCCTGGCCGCCGCGCCAGGCCGCCTGGGCCCTCCTTACCTCCTCTGACGCCCCCCTTTGGCATATATTTACACCGCGTCCCGAAACCCTCGAGGACGGAACCCTTTTTCGTGATCTCATCTCTGTTCCGCCGCCGCCGCGCTTCCAAGATCGGGAGCACCGGGAGAACTCTTCCCGGCACCCTGTCGGAGGGGAGAACCACCACCGGGAGCTTCTCCACCACCATGGACGCCTCCCGGATGAGTTGTGAGTAGTCCCCCTTGGACCATGGGTCCATGACCAGTAGCTATGTGATGTTCTCCTCCCCTCTTTGTTCTTCACCGATTAGACCTCGTGAGCTGCCCTACATGATCGAGGCACATATGTAATCCTTATGCTGTTGCTATGATGAGTTTGCTGGGATCCGATGGATTATGAGATTATGTTCAGATTGTGTGTGAGTAATATATTTGATTCACCTCTTTTATATTTATGTTCTTGAGTAATTCTTGCATGTTCTCCGTTGCTGTTTATTGCTTTGGCCAAGTAGTAGGTAGTAACTCCAAGAGGGAACATTATGCTTGATTGTGGGTTCATGCCCCTCGATGACTAGCTTGAGTGACAGAAACATGAGTCTAGGGGATGTGCTGTTGCCACAAGGGGGAAAACAACGGTGCTTGTACTTGCGGGTGCAAGGATTGTTTACTTTACGCAAAGTTCTTTTAATGCAGTTGTCTGTTGCTTTGAGTTTACAATATGGGTGGGACTCGCAACTTAATACCAGCGAGATGTTCTGGATAGATATCTCAAGGTGGATGATTAGTAGTAGATGCAGATGGATTTCTGTCTACTTGCCTTGGCGTACCGCCCATGCTTTTGAGCCTCTACCTTTCTTTGCAGCATAGTTAGCATTGGTTTGCGCACATAATCCTGTCAATTGCCCAGCTGTAATTCGTTTACCTCGCTTAGCTATTTTATCTTCTTTTGGGAGAGAGACATCACTAGTGAACATCATGGGACCCCGGTCCATATTACCATCACTGATCACATCCGCTATGTACTTCCTGTTCTTATTTACTAGTTGCAGTCATACCTATCACTATTATCTCTTGCGTTTGATCCTTTGTAAACGACAAGGCCGGAGGGATTGACAACCTCTCTGTACTCGTTGGCAGCAAAGTTATTTGTATCTGTGTGCAAGTCCTGTCAATCGCTAAGTATCTGGCACCGTTAGCAGTTGACACCTACTTGTCGACCCTCGGAGTCTCACGGGATTCGATCCTTGGTATCTTTGCTTAGGGAAAACTACCGCTACGCTACATCTCAAACCTTCCACTTGGGGTAACCAACGCGGGGCGAGAAGCCATCAAGCAAAGTTTTCTGGCGCCGTTGCCGGGGACTCCACTCTTCAAGATAGGGGAGTTGCGCGCTATCTTTTACCTTTGCTTTTTAGTCTTGTTAGTTTACCTTTCAGTTTTTGCTTTAGTGTCTTTTATCAAAAATCACAAAAATAGTTATCTTGCTTGCTGCTGCTATGGGTTCCACCGAGAACACCAAGTTGTGTGACTTCACTAGTCATAACAACGATGACTTTATCTGCACGCCTATTACTACACCTGCCACTTCAACACCTTCTTATGAAATTAAACCTGCTTTACTGAACCTAGTTATGAAAGATCAATTCTCCGGTGCTGGAGATGATGCTGCTTTGCACTTAAACAATTTTGTTGAACTCTGTGATATGCAAAAGTACCGAGAAGTAGATAGTGATATTGTTAAGCTTAAGCTTTTTCCTTTCTCCTTGAGAGGAGGAGCTAAAATTTGGTTTCAATCTTTGCCTAGAAATATCATAGATTCTTGGGACAAGTGCAAGGATGCCTTTATTGGGAAGTACTATCCACCTGCTAAAATTATCCAACTAAGGAGTAACATAATGAATTTCAAAAAATTGGATAATGAACACGTTGCCCAAGCTTGGGAACGCATGAAATCTCTTGTCAAGAACTGCCCTACTCATGGTTTGACTACTTGGATGGTTATCCAAACTTTTTATGCAGGCTTTAACTTTACCTCGCGGAACTTGTTAGATTCGGCCGCGGGAGGAACCTTTATGTCAACTACACTTGGTGCTGCCACGAAGCTTCTCGATGAGATGATGACCAATTATTCCCAATGGCATACCGAACGCGCTCCAACAGGTAGGAAGGTAAACTCTGTCGAGGAGATTTCCTCCCTAAATGAAAAAGTTGACTTGATCATGTCTCTACTTTCCAAGCAATCTTCTATTGATCCTCATGATGTTCCTTTAAATTCTTTGATTGCTCAAGATCAAGTAGATGTGAACTTTATCTCTAGAAACAATTTCAATAACAATGCTTATAGGAGTAATTTTGGTAGCAACCCTAGACCGTTCCCCTCTAATTCCTATGGGAACAACAATGCTTATCCTAGCACCAAGAACTCCACTTCTGAACTAGAGATTATGCTTAAAGATTTCATCACTACCCAAAAAGCCTTCAATAAGAATGTAGAAGAAAAACTAGCCAAACTAGATGATCTCTCTTCGAAGGTAGACAATTTAGCCCATGAGGTAGAGTTGCTTAAAATTAGAACTTCCCCTCTTGAGGAGAGGAAGACCACTCCTATGAATGCTATTCAAGTGCAAATTAATGAAAACATTAGGATGTTGGCTAAACTTAAAGAGAGATGGGCTAGAGAAAAGGAAGAAGAAGATAGAATTAAGAACCTTCCTACCCACCACACTGTTGCTACTATCCAAGTTGTTGAGGATATCCAAACTCTTAGCACCCAATGCACTCATGGTCCCATTGGACCTATTAATGGTGATGCTATGACCTTAACCGTAGAAACTCCTATGACCATAGAAGCTACCAAACAAGTGAGCCTAAAGGACACCACTACCACTTTACTTGATAGTAGTGACCTTGATTTTGATAATTGCACCCTTTCTGAAGTTATTGATTTTCTTCACAAGATGTCTAGAGATCCCCACACTAGCACGCTTAATCTTGCCTTCACAGAGCATATCACTAATGCTCTCACCAAAGCTAGGGAGGAGAAACTTAGGGTAGAAGCCTCCATACCTAGAAAGCTAGAAGATGGTTGGGATCCTATGATTAAAATTAAGTTGAATAACTTCTCATGCTATGCTCTATGTGATGTTGGAGCTAGTACCTCCGTTATGCCCAAAAGAATATATGATATGCTTAAATTGAAACCTTTTGATTCTTGTTCTTTTGGTGTTCGTCTTGTTGATTCTTCCATAAAGAAACCCTTGGGGAGGATCGATGATGTTCTTATCATCGTCAATGACAATTATGTTCCCGTTGATTTTACTATTATGGATATTGAATGTGAACCTTCTTGTCCAATTATTTTGGGACGTCCTTTTCTTCGCACCATTGGTGCTGTCATTGACATGAAAGAGGGGAATATAAAATTCCAATTTCCTCTCAAGAAAGGGATGGAACACTTCCCTAGAAAGAAGATTAAGTTACCTTTTGAGTCTGTTATACGGGCTAGCTATTCTTTCACTCTTGATAAAACTTGATCTCTTTGCATTATGCCTAGCTTAAAGGCATAAAAGAAAGCGCTTTTGGGAGGCAGCCCACAATGAATAAAGTTTTATTTTGCTTTTGTTGCTTTCATTGTATCTTTACTTTTCAGCTTTTTGCCAAGTTTAGCCTCTGATTGCAAGAAAGTTCAAAAGTTGTGACGTGCTGTCCAGGAAACAGATTCTGTCCTTGGACAGAAAAATTCGTATAAAATCACCAGTTCATCTTTTTGGTCTGAATTGTTTCGACAGCGTGCTATATACAATTGGCTTTCGGGTGTCTGTTCTGAGTTTTTTGATTTGAGTTGCAGAAGTGCCCCGAAAAAACTATTTACTACCTGCTGGTCTGTTTTTCACAGATTCTGTCCTGTTTTGCCTTTCCTTCGTTTTGCAAACCTTGAGCTTGCTTTTTCTTTGCAAAAACCTTTTGGCAATCTTGAGAAACAGTAGACCTTCAAGATTATCTTTATTTCCAGCAAGGAAAAATTATTTTATTATGGATACTAACCTTGCTAATCAGATTATGATGATATGTATGAAGGGAGTTTTCAAGTGTGCGAGGGAAGATGATAAAAAGATTCAGGAGTGTCAAACGCTCAAGCTTGGGGATGCCCCCGTGCACCCCCAAGAAATATTCAAGAAGACTCAAGCGTCTAAGCTTGGGGATGCCCCCGTGCATCCCCTTCTCCATCAACAATTATCAGTTCGTCTTTCGTTCCACTATATTTCAATCACTTCATGCGTTATGTGCTATGCTTGGAGCGTCTTGCTTTTAGTTTCCTTTTTAGTTTTCTTTAGCTTTGCTTGCTGTTCATAACGAGTTAGAACCCAGCTTTCTTTGTGTGGGAGAGAAACACGCTCCACTTCAACCTAGAACATAACATAGGATTTTCATGTTTATCTTTGCTCTGTATGTTCTTTGTCTTTCAATAGCTACTGTCATGTTTAGCTCTTAGTTTTCATGCTTTACTTTTTATAGAGCTTTTGTTTAGTTGGTTGCTGAACTCTCTTGAGTTATCATGCTTATCTTGTTAAGAGAGTTGGCTTCTGTTGCACTGGTTGATATGTCTATGATAAAAATGCTATGTGCATAATGGTGCTTAGTAGTTCATGTTTTCTTATGGTTAGTCTCAAATAGCTGGGGGGTTCTTAATGTGTTATTGAAGTACCAACATGATTTGTTTGCCTATGATGTGGTATGGTTTAGTGATATCTTCCTCCAAGAATTTATTTTGATTGACTTGGCATATGCTCACGCATATTTAAGACTGTAAAGAAAGTCTATCAAGCCTTGATGATCTTTAATTTCTGAGTAGCGATATAACTTCCATGCCCGATTCAATGTTGCTTTGTCGCTCTTGTGGGGACCCCGACTCATAAGTCGAGATCACCGAATGCACGTGTACAGTGATCCCAGAGATCAATGCTCACTGAACACACAGAAGCTGAATGACAAGAGTCTTACATCCATACATACCGTATTACACAAATAGGACCATAATGGCCAGGTCTTGAGTATAACATCGCAGCGGAAATCTTCAATAACAACTCGGACCCATGCCATCTGCCTTAACCCTACAGGCATTCTGACTGGGAAGCGTCCTAGCTCGCATGCTCGTCACCAAGAAATCTTCATCATAACCTGTTCTCTCCTGCCTGGCCAATAAAATAACCAGTGGCAAGCCAATGAGTACATTGAATGTACTCGCAAGCAACCCTAGTGCGATGATAGAATAGTTATGCAAAGCTCTACTGCTAAATTGGCAGTTTTGCGGAAAGCTAGTTTTTCATATGCAAGTATGATCAACATATAAAATGGACATGCATGTGTCTGCAACAAGTATCAGGAGGTCACAGACTTCATTATCGAGAAAGAGTTGTAATCAACTCATGCTCAAGCTCATTGTAACTTCCTCAGGAATCACATCATCAATATCTCTGATCCGAGTTGTTTCCCCCCGCACACACACACACCAGGTTTTGCATTCATTGGACGTAGCCCAAGAGCGGTTACCCAACTGTCCTTGACCGTGGACACGGCTATTCGAATAGTTTTACACTCTGCAGAGGTTGCACACTTTACCCACAAGATCCGGGGAACTTCCGTGTCATCCACGACCTGCGGTACCTCAAGTACCCGGGGTAAGCACCCGATCACTATCTTTCCCTATACGACACTAATATGGAGTCCACTCGATTGGTAGCAACCCCCGTGCCCCATATTTCACATCTTAAGTTTTTGGAGCCTCGCTCCCATATTCATCACATACCACAAGCACGGGGTACCAACGGTGTGTCCGGTGCCCTGTAAAGACAGTAATGGCCGCCTATCCAAGCGCGACCCCGTCCCAAGAGTGACCTCATGTCACCCCCGTCACTAGTAATGCGGGCACCATGCTAGTATCGGCCTAGGTAATCAATAATGCCCTTTCCCATATAAGGGTAGAGTGGTTGCGCATGTAAGGTTGGAGTAACGGTCGCAACTTAAACCAATCCGTTTTTCAAAACAACACACACACTTCCCTCGGTACACCACTTCGTCATCAAGTGGTTACCCATCTCACCATCTCCCTCGGGCATAAATGACACCCGACGGCGTTTTCGAAAAGTCTTTTGAAAGTATTCTGCCTCCGTCACCATGCATATACCCGTCCCATTTGCGTAGCCACTATTAAAGCAACCTAACTACTCCAACCCACATAACCCTCATAGGAAGGTAGGGTCATGTTCGATGCAAGTTTCAATAGTAAAGTAACAGAGGTAGCAACCAAAGTGGTTTCCACCTCAACATGATTCTGATGCATTGATAATAAGGTGTTATGAGACATGCATAAAAATGTTTCTCGAGCATGGTCAAAGGGTTGCTTGCCTTATTCTTCCGAGTCTTCAAACCTTCTGGTCCATCTCCGAGTATTCCGTTTATTTCGTCAACTAACGATGGAAGCAATCATAATAAGCAACACAATCAAAGCAAAAATAAAAGTGCTCTAAGAATAGGAGTTGGACTTTTCTAGGATACCTCTGGTCATATGAAAAATAACCAAAGTGGTTTCATAGGTATTGGATCAATGAATAGTTTGGATCATTTCAATATGATGGAACCAAGGGGTTTATGGATTTGAAAGGAGTGTACAGAAATATATTCTTGAATGATGAGCAAAGGCACCCATCAGCAAGTCATGATTTTAGAAGCATCTAGGAGTTGGTTTCAATGGATTTGGAATTCAAATGAATTTCCTAGGATTTTGCAAAGCTGTAAAATATGAAGAAATGGCTCATTATTTGGTGGGGTACAGAAAGTGTTAATAAAAATGTTTCAAAACTAAGTTTGGATATGACAAGCATCTAGGAATTTGAACCACTGCATTTGGATCAAAATTGAGCTCTCTGTGATTTTCTAAAGTTCATCACAAAAAATGAAATAATGGCATTTGATAATTATTTGTGAAAGAAATGTCTCTGGAATAATGTGCATGTTGCACCATGTGGTAGAGCATGATTTTAGAGACTACCAGAAATTTGAATCATGCAATTTGGAGTTCAAATGAATTATTTAAGCATTTTTGAAGTTGACTGGATAAAGAAAAGGAAAAAGGGCCATACCCGTATTGCGCACAGGGCGAGGTTTAGTGCTTCTGCGCACTGGGCCGGCCCAGTGGCTCGGCCACGCAGGCATACGGCGACGCCGAAGGCGTATTCGCCTATTACGCCTTCCTGCACGGAAGGCGGGTGCCAGATGGACCCGTGTCCATTTAAACGGGGGGGTGTCGGCCCACTCGTCAGTGGCTCAGGCGCGCGCGCTGAGTCTTTGACGGGCGGGGCCCGCTGCTGCCGCAGCCCCCTTCTTCCTCCTCCGTTCGAAGCAGAGGAGGCAAGGCAGAGCGCATGCCGGTGCCGTTCCCCGGCGGCTCCGGCCGTCCCCGGTGGTGCCCGGCGCACCGAAGGGCCCAGCGGAGCAAGCCGCGCCCATCCCTGGCCTTCAAGCTAGCCGGGAGGAGCAGGAGCGACGGCGGCCGAGGCGTCGGCGGCGGCTTCGAGTCGAGACGGGGCGATGCCAGAGACGCTAGGGGGAAGGAAGGGTGGAGTGGGGGGTAGCTCCGTGGTCCTGGGGTCCTCCTCCTGGCGGCCAACAGAGAAGGGGGAGGAGAGAGCGGCCGAGGTGCCTAATGCCGAGCGGCGGCTGGCGGCGGCACTTCGGCCATGGAGGGAGCAGGAGCGCATGAGAGGGAGAGGGGACATGTCTGGGAGATGCACGGGAGGGAGGAGGGTCCAGAAGAGGCAAGGGGTGCTCGGGGGGAGGCTTTATATAGGTGCAGCCGCGGTGCACCGTGAGCGACGTCCACGGACGCGCTAGGGCGTGCTCGTGGAGGGCGAAGGAGGGAAGGGGAGGATAAGGCCGACCGTCCTGCAGGTCGCGGACGCCGAGGGCACCTCGGGAGACACGGTCCCGACGCCCTAGGCCGTCGGGTGCAGCCGATTGGAGGCGGCTACAGTGCGGGAGCGCACTATAGCGCGCTCCAGAGCGCTCGAATGGCTGGCACGCCCGTGTCCTCGCCGCTCTGGTCGTGTCCAACATGCCCAAAGTTGTCTAGAAGGTCAGCGGAGGAGTAAAGTAATGTGGGATGGTCTTGGATGCCCTGGAAAGCCACTGGAATGAGGAGGGAGGTGAAGGAGGAGGTGAAAACTGATGTCCAGAAGAGTAAATTGGAGTTTTACCCCCTCCAATGATTGAGCTGAGGCCAAAGAGAAGTTACTGGGGGTAGAAGGTGATCAGGAGAAGCTGTGGTAAGAATTTGAGGTAAAGGAAAATAGTAAAAGGGGTCCAAACAATGGTTTCGGCAAACTTGCAGAAGGTGTTTGATCATGTTTTGGAAAGCAAATGACATCCAATTGGCATGGGACTTAACAGGATGGAATGTCACATATATCTAGGCCCTTCCACCAAATTTGAGCTTATTTGGGTAAAGTTGCCAATGTAACTTTGGTGAACCCTAGAAATCAACAGAAATGGTTTCACCTTGTTTGAGTCAAGCTAATCATCTCCCCTTGATGCACCACTTTGTGTAGTATCATCATTTGGGGTTATGATCATGCTCACAAGGTTTGAAGCCCCAGGTAAAAAGTTGGTAATGTAAAGTTGTTCAAATTTGAATTTGAACAGAAGTGGTTTTGGGGCACTTAGATCAAATTATGCCTCTCCAAAACTTGTGCCATTTGGCATGGATGCATGATTACATCATTTTAGCATGTTCACCAAGTTTGAGAGCATTTGGACAAGTTTGGCAATGTAGAGTTGCTCAAACTTCAAATATGGACATAATGGTTTTGAGGGGATTAGATGATATTTCCTTGATCTTCAAGGCATGATGCTTTGCAAGATCTTCAAATATGTCATATATGACATGATAGAATTTCCCTGGAATTTTTGTAGAATATTTCCTTTGTAAATATTTCAAAAGCTTGAAATATCCAGAAAGGGTTTTGGAAGGATTTGTCCAATATTTTGAACATGACCATGTGTTGAAACTCTTATATATGGACAATATATGTCCTATGAGTTTCCCTGAATTTTGGCAAATATTTTTGAAATACTTAAATGATTTTTCCCTATTAAAGACCATTTCTGGCCTTAAGAAAAAGCTTTTAAATAAAATAGGAAAATAACTTTTAAAATTATACTTTTGTGGTTTCTGGGAGTCCTATACCTAATAGGATTCAAATATACTTTTTGAAAGATTTTTCACTCCCTAAATAAGGTACTTGCAGTGCAAACCTCAATTCAGGGGTTTTTGGAAAACTAATTTTAGAAAATACTATTTGGCCAAAATATTTTTATAAGAAAATTCTATACTGGTCTATACACATGGCATGATCATTGGGAAAAAGTTTTGGATCAAGGAGATGAAGTATAAGAGTTGGAGGATTTATTTGATTTTTAGAGCACTAGCAAACAACAGACAGAAAATCAGTCAAGCAAAGCCAAAAACACTCAAAAGTTTTTGTAAATCCACATTTTTAACATGGTAATTAGCTTAAGCAAAGTGACATGAAAATCAGGGTGTGACAGACCTACCCCCCTTACAAGAATCTCGTCCCCGAGATTCCCAGACTAGGAGTGGAAAGAAAGGCGGAGTCTTGGCTACGGGGTAGTCTTCACTTCTTCTTGTTGGTTCTGCTTACGGGTGGTGCTCCATTGGACCTTGAAGTACTTGATGGTACGGCTTCGCGTCCGTCGCTCTGCTTCGTCCAGAATGCGGATGGGCTTCTCGCGGTAGGTCAAATCAGGCTGCAGATCAATGGCTTGGTGATCAACATCCTTGTAGAGATTAGGCTTGTCCGGAACTTGGAGACATTTCCGGAGTTGTGACACATGGAATACATTGTGCTCACCGGATAGCTCGGGTGGTAGTTCCAACTGGTAAGCCACTTCTCCTCGTCGTGCAGTGATCTCAAAGGGTCCAATGAACCTTGGTGCGAGCTTCCCCTTGACGTGGAAACGCTTGGTTCCCTTCAGAGGAGTTACCCGCAGGTACACACGGTCCCCGACATGGAAACTCATGTCCCGACGGTGAGTGTCAGCATAGCTCTTTTGCCTTGACTTGGCTGCCTTCAAACACTCTCTGACTAGTTGGACTTGCTCTTCTGCTGTGCGGAGAATGTCCGGTCCAAAGACTAGCCCTTCTCCAGTCTCTGACCAGTTGAGGGGTGTGCGACATCTGCGTCCGTACAACACCTCAAATGGTGCCATCTGAAGGCTCGACTGGTAACTGTTGTTATAGGAGAACTCGGCAAAAGGGAGACAATCCTCCCACTTGGCTCCATATGCCAAGACACAGGCTCGGAGCATGTCTTCGAGAATCTGATTGACTCGTTCTGTCTGACCTCCGGTCTGTGGGTGGAAAGCCGTGCTGAAAAATAACTTGGTTCCCAAGGCTTCTTGGAACTTCTTCCAGAACCTTGAGGTGAACTGGGTTCCTCGTTCTGACACAATCTCCTTGGGAACGCCGTGAAGACTTACGATTCGATCGATGTAGAGAGCTGCCAGCCGGTTGCCATCGTAAGTGGTCTTGACAGGAATGAAATGAGCCACCTTGGTCAAATGATCAACTATGACCTAGATAGAGTCATGTCCTCTATCCGACCTTAGTAATCCAGTGACGAAGTCCCTTCGGACTTTATCCCACTTCCACTCAGGAACCTTGAGTGGTGGAAGCAATCCAGCGGGTCGCTGATATTCAGCCTTGACCTTTTGGCACACAACACACTTTGCAACATAGGTTGCAATCTCTCTTTTCATCCCGTGCCACCAGAATCGTGCCTTCAAGTCTTGATACATCTTGGTGTGAACGTTCCTTCGACACGGAAATGCTCGGTTCCTTTGAGAGGAGTGGTTTGCAAATACGCCCGGTCTTCGACGCGGAAGTTTACTTCTTGATGACGGTGGTCGGTGTAGATCTTCCTTCTTGACAGGGCGGTCTTCAAATGTCTTCTATGCAGCTGACCGACTCTTCTATGTCTTCGGGCAGACAAGTAGGCCATCAAATAATGATGTTACCCAACTTGTCCAACTACTCCATGAGGTCTATGGGGTACGCAAGGTAGGCTGGGGCATTGGTGGTGGTCTCCGCTGAATATTTGCATGGTCTTCCTGACTTAGAGCGAAGGCCCGTGGTCGGAATCTGACCAGGTTGTGGCTCGGTGGGGCTTAAGGGTTTCAAGGATTCTAGTGAGTGAGTGAACGTTTATCATCTTATCCTTAAGCACGGTCTCTGAGATGCTAATAGCTCTAGTACTCCGAACGAAAAAGCATCTTCTCGCATAGACCAACTTCAATCACCACTCATGCCATACATATCCTCATGACTCTCAAGAGGCGGTCTAACAAAATTGTACTTGCCTACGATCCCCAAATCCATATGTATGTCTACCCCTAAAGTCCATGGGTAGGTCATACAAGCTACTAAGCTTAAATTAAACGCCACAATCCAAGCACTCAACCTATCCTTGCAAGGCTCACGATAATGCATCCCTATTCTAAGGAAACACGTCATATGCCACTCCAAGTTTTGTTTCCTTCCTATAGGTCAACTACAATAGCCCGGTAATTCCCATCAATCACCACATAATCCAACAATTCTACAAATCCGATGTCTACGGTGTTCCACAAGATCTCAAGTCCCTATGATATCCAAACACTGGGAAGGACTTTGCATTACGATAGTATGTCCACCAAATTCCCATCATCCGGGTCAAGTAAACTCCAAGATCACGACTATATAGATCTCTAAATCAACTCCGACAAATAATCCAATCTCCTAGTTTGTTGTCCACCGAGAAGCATGATATCATAATCAGGATCATAGGCCTAAATCCAATTTACTCCGAACCATGCAGACATATCCAGCATTTATACCAACCAGAATCACCTACATAAATCTAAATCTCATGTCCATCGGGCACTCCTACATGGTTCCCCAAAGTCATGATCCCACCAATATGAAATCTCACAATCCACCAAGGTCTCAGATAATTCCTCGAAGTCACTGACATAAAGCCACCAAGTCATCTGTCCAATATCCTCGAACTGGTCTATCTATGGCATCGTCAGTTCTTGTGCTATATTAGGATGAAAATGTGCTCACTCACTGTGTCCACTAGCTCCTTTACGAACCCAGTGTTGTGCAAGGTTACAAAGGCTTAACAGGTTCTCTCGCGATTCTATGGGTGAAGCACATGGTTAAGGGTTCGAGCTGGAGTGTCTCGTGAAGTCTCAAAGGGTCTCGGAATGGGTTTCTGGTCTGGAGGGTTAAACATAATTCTACGGGGTTACACTTGGCCACGGAGGTTGTAGCAGAAGTCTTCAGTGCCAGTTGGTTGCCGAGGTAGAATCCTTGGTGCATCTTGTCTTGCGGGTCTTCAGTTGGGGAGAGAGAGAATAGAGGGAAGAAGCAGCGTAGAGGAGGGAAATGCCTAAAGGGGGTTCTATAGTGCAGGTGCAACAAACAGGTGCAAAAAGGCCAAAACAAAAGAAACAAGGCAAGGAAGGTGATATAGCCATGCACTTGTTGCCTGGGGCAAAAGTGCGACTTATATCAAAACACAAACAAATAAAAGCAAGCAACTCACAATCATGGTTCTATTCGAACCATCTTACGGACTCGACTGCGCGTAGGGGGTACACGACTCATCCTACCCTAGGGGTTCTCGGACTCAGTGTCGTGACTTGTGCCTCGTGCAGTCTTCTGAGTTTTCCTCTGGTGTTGCTATGTCCCTTGTAGTTGTTTGATGAACGATCCGGGTTGAGCCTGAAGAATCTTCAACAACTTCTCGCCTGATGAGGTGATGTGGTGAAGGTGCCTCCTTGTAGCTGGCGTTGACTTGTCTTCTCTTGTCTCTTTAATCATGACGATCCCTTGTGCCTTCTGGGGCGTCGAGGGTACCAGGTAGGCAATCCATATGCAATGACAACAACAAGGCATAATAGAGGTCCAACATGTCAATTTCGTTGATGGAAACATCGACACCAAGAGCGGGGGACAAATAGAACCATTTTCCTGCTCACTATAGTGAGGCGGACCAAATGGCGAGGTTCTCATCCACCGGTGGTTGCCGATACAACAATGGTAGTGACAAGATTACTCTATTAGCGACGTATATCATGATTTTGCATAACTCATGCCATGGTCATCGTAGGCTAAGGTTGCACCATCTTGGGGCAGTGTCAAGGGTGTCATCATATTCTGGGTCTTCATGTCCTCATTCCTCGAGGATGGATTTTCCGTTGACATCGTCTTGTCGTGGTGTCGCCACTCTTGCATGCAGAAGTGATGGGTGAGTGTTTGGCAAGGTGCACTCGAGAAGGATTACAGAAAATCCAGTGCTCTGGGCATAAGGGTTTTAGCGACCAAGGTTTTGAAGGGGAAGAGATCAAGTGTAGCCTAGTTTTCGAAAAACTGAGAAGGGAAGAGAAGTATAGATAGTTTTGAAAACTAGTAATAGTTTTTCGAAAATAGTTTTACCCTAACTAACGACCATGCTAACTAAGGCTTCCTACAGTCAGGATGGCTCTGATACCAGCTCTGTGGGGACCCCGACTCATAAGTCGAGATCACCGAATGCACGTGTACAGTGATCCCAGAGATCAATGCTCACTGAACAAACAGAAGCTGAATGAGAAGAGTCTTACATCCATACATACTGTATTACACAAATAGGACCATAATGGCCAAGTCTTGAGTATAACATCACAGCGGAAATCTTCAATAACAACCCGGACCCATGCCATCTGCCTTAACCCTACAGGCATTCTGACTGGGAAGCGTCCTAGCTCGCATGCTCGTCACCAAGAAATCTTCATCATAACCTGTTCTCTCCTGCCTGGCCAATAAAATAACCAGTGGCAAGCCAATGAGTACATTGAATGTACTCGCAAGCAACCCAAGTGCGATGATAGAATAGTTATGCAAAGCTCTACTACTAAATTGGCGGTTTTGCGGAAAGCTAGTTTTTCATATGCAAGTATGATCAACATATAACATGGACATGCATGTGTCTGCAACAAGTATCAGGAGGTCACAGACTTCATTATCGAGAAAGAGTTGTAATCAACTCATGCTCAAGCTCATTGTAACTTCCTCAGGAATCACATCATTAATATCTCTGATCCGAGTTGTTTCCCCACACACACACACACACCAGGTTTCGCAAACATTGGACGTAGCCCAAGAGCGGTTACCCAACTATCCTTGACCGTGGACACGGCTATTCGAATAGTTTTACACTCTGCAGAGGTTGCACACTTTACCCACAAGATCCGGGGAACTTCCGTGTCATCCACGACCCGCGATACCTCAAGTACCCGGGGTAAGCACCCGATCACTATCTTTCCCTAGACGACACTAATATGGAGTCCACTCGATTGGTAGCAACCCCTGTGCCCCATATTTCACATCTTAAGATTTTGGAGCCTCGCTCCCATATTCATCACATACCACAAGCACGGGGTACCAACGGTGTGTTCGGTGCCCTGTAAAGACAGTCATGGCCGCCTATCCAAGCGCGACCCCGTCCCAAGAGTGACCTCATGTCACCCCCGTCACTAGTAATGCGGGCACCATGCTAGTATTGGCCTAGGTAATCAATAATGCCCTTTCCGATATAAGGGTAGAGTGGTTGCGCATGTAAGGTTGGAGTAACGGTAGCAACTTAAACCAATCCGTTTTTCAAAACAACACACACACTTCCCTCGGTACACCACTTCGTCATCAAGTGGTTACCTATCTCACCATCTCCCTAGGGCATAAATGGCACCTGACGAGGTTTTCGAAAAGTCTTTTGAAAGTATTCTGCCTCCGTCACCATGCATATACCCGTCCCATTTGCGTAGCCACTATTAAAGCAACCTAACTACTCCCACCCACATAACCCTCATAGGAAGGTAGGGTCATGTTCGATGCAAGTTTCAATAGTAAAGTAACAGAGGTAGCAACCAAAGTGGTTTCCACCTTAACATGATTCCGATGCATTGATAATAAGGTGTTATGATACATGCATAAAAAGGTTTCTCGAGCATGGTCAAAGGGCTGCTTGCCTTATTCTTCCGAGTCTTCAAACCTTCTGGTCCATCTCCGAGTATTCCGTTTATTTTGTCAACTAACGATGGAAGCAATCATAATAAGCAACACAATCAAAGCAAAAATAAAAGTGCTGTAAGAATAGGAGTTGGACTTTTCTAGGATACCTCTGGTCATATGAAAAATAACCAAGGTGGTTTCATAGGTATTGGATCAATGAATAGTTTGGATCATTTCAATATGATGGAACCAAGGGGTTTATGGATTTGAAAGGAGTGTACAGAAATATATTCTTGAATGATGAGAAAAGGCACCCATCAGCAAGTCATGATTTTAGAAGCATCTAGGAGTTGGTTTCAATGGATTTGGAATTCAAATGAATTTCCTAGGATTTTGCAAAGCTGTAAAATATGAAGAAATGGCTCATTATTTGGTGGGGTACAGAAAGTGTTAATAAAAATGTTCCAAAACTAAGTTTGGATATGACAAGCATCTAGGAATTTGGACCACTGCATTTGGATCAAAATTGAGCTCTCTGTGATTTTCTAAAGTTCATCACAAAAAATGAAATAATGGCATTTGATAATTATTTGTGAAGGAAATGTCTCTGGAATAATGTGCATGTTGCACCATGTGGTAGAGCATGATTTTAGAGACTACCACAAATTTGAATCATGCAATTTGGAGTTCAAATGAATTATTTAAGCATTTTTGAAGTTGACTGGATACAGAAAAGGAAAAAGGGCCATACCCTTATTGCGCACAGGGCGAGGCTTAGTGCTTCTGCGCACTGGGCCGGCCCAGTGGCTCGGCCACGCAGGCAGACGGCGACGCCGAAGGCGTATTCGCCTATTACGCCTTCTTGCACGGAAGGCGGGTGCCAGATGGACCCGTGTCCATTTAAACAGGGGAGGGTGTCGGCCCACAAGTCAGTGGCTCAGGCGCGCGCGCTGAGTCTTTGACGGGCGGGGCCCGCTGCTGCCGCAGCCCCTTCTTCCTCCTCCGTTCAAAGCAGAGGAGGCAAGGCAGAGCGCATGCCGGTGCCGTTCCCCGGCGGCTCCGGCCGTCCCCGGTGGTGCCCGGCGCACCGAAGGGCCCAGCGGAGCACGCCGCGCCCATCCCTGGCCTTCAAGCTGGCCGGGAGGAGCAGGAGCGATGGCGGCCGAGGCGTCGGCGGCGGCTTCGAGTCGAGGCAGGGGCGATGCCAGAGACGCTAGGGGGAAGGAAGGGTGGAGTGGGGGTAGCTCCGTGGTCCTGGGGTCCTCCTCCTGGCGGCCAACAGAGAAGGGGGAGGAGAGAGCGGCTGAGGTGCCCAATGCCGAGCGGCGGCTGGCGGCGGCACTTCGGCCATGGAGGGAGCACGAGCGCATGAGAGGGAGAGGGGACATGTCTGGGAGATGCACGGGAGGGAGGAGGGTCCAGAAGAGGCAATGGGTGCTCGGGGGGAGGCTTTATATAGGTGCAGCCGCGGTGCACCGTGAGCGACGTCCACGGACGCGCTCGGGCGTGCTCGTGGAGGGCGAAGGAGGGAAGGGGAGGATAAGGCCGACCGTCCTGCAGGTTGCGGACGTCGAGGGCACCTCGGGAGACATGGTCCCGACGCCCCAGGCTGTCGGGTGCAGCCGATTGGAGGCGGCTACAGTGCGGGAGCGCACTGTAGCGCGCTCCAGAGCGCCCGAATGGCTGGGACGCCCGTGTCCTCGCCGCCCTGGTCGTGTCCAACATGCCCAAAGTTGTCTAGAAGGTCATGGGAGGAGTAAAGTAATGTGGGATGGTCTTGGATGCCCTGGAAAGCCACTGGAATGAGGAGGGAGGTGAAGGAGGAGGTGAAAAGTGATGTCCAGAAGAGTAAATTGGAGTATTACCCCCTCCAATGATTGATCTGAGGCCAAATAGAAGTTACTGGGGGTAGAAGGTGATCAGGAAAAGCTGTGGTAAGAATTTGAGGTAAAGGAAAATAGTAAAAGGGGTCCAAACAATGGTTTTGGCAAACTTGCAGAAGGTGTTTGATCATGTTTTGGGAAAGCAAATGACTTCCAATTGGCATGGGACTTAACAGGATGGAATGTCACATATATCTAGGTCCTTCCACCAAATTTGAGCTTATTTGGGTAAAGTTGCCAATGTAACTTTGGTGAACCCTAGAAATCAACAGAAATGGTTTCACCTTGTTTGAGTCAAGCTAATCATCTCCCCTTGATGCACCACTTGGTGTAGTATCATCATTTGGGGTTATGATCATGCTCACAAGGTTTGAAGCCCCAGGTAAAAAGTTGGTAATGTAAAGTTGTTCAAATTTGAATTTGAACAGAAGTGGTTTTGGGGCACTTAGATCAAATTATGCCTCTCCAAAACTTGTGCCATTTGGCATGGATGCATGATTACATCATTTTAGCATGTTCACCAAGTTTGAGAGCATTTGGACAAGTTTGGCAATGTAGAGTTGCTCAAACTTCAAATATGGACATAATGGTTTTCAGGGGATTAGATGATATTTCCTTGATCTTCAAGGCATGAGGCTTTGCAAGATTATGTCATATATGACATGATAGAATTTCCCTGTAATTTTTGTAGAATATTTCCTTTGTAAATATTTCAAAAGCTTGAAATATCCAGAAAGGGTTTTGGAAGGATTTGTCCAATATTTTGAACATGACCATGTGTTGAAACTCTTATATATGGGCAATATATGTCCTATGAGTTTCCCTGAATTTTGGCAAATATTTTTGAAATACTTAAATGATTTTTCCCTATTAAAGACCATTTCTGGCCTTAAGAAATAGCTTTTAAATAAAATAGGAAAATAACTTTTAAAATAAACTTTTGTGGTTTCTGGGAGTCCTATACCTAATAGGATTCAAATATACTTTTTGAAAGATTTTTCACTCCCTAAATAAGGTACTTGCAGTGCAAACCTCAATTCAGGGGTTTTTGGAAAACTAACTTTAGAAAATACTATTTGGCCAAAATATTTTTATAAGAAAATTCTATACTGGTCTATACACATGGCATGATCATTGGGAAATTTTTTTGGATCAAGGAGATGAAGTATAAGAGTTGGAGGATTTATTTGATTTTTAGAGCACTCGCAAACAGCAGACATAAAATCAGTCAAGCAAAGCCAAAAACACTCAAAAGTTTTTGTAAATCCACATTTTTAACATGGTAATTAGCTTAAGCAAAGTGACATGAAAATCAGGGTGTGACAGCTCTGCATGATTATGACCGTCATTTCTCTCTTAGTTGGTCGCTCCCAGTGTTTTGCTAACCTTCGCCTGTACTAAGCGGACTGACTGCTTGTGCATCCAAAATCCTTTAAACCAGTTATGCCATATGAGTCCACCATACCTTCCTATACATGGTATTTACTTGCCATTCCTAACGAAGACTATCTTGTACCATCTCGAAATTATTCAAAAAAGCATTTCTCTTTTGTGCCTCTGTTTTAGCTCATGAGGAAGTAGTAGTTAATTCATGATCTTTTTAAGTTGGACAAGTTTCACCCCGGGATTTCATGTCTAATCTGCAAACCCCTAATACGAGAAGGAACTGGCAAAGAGTGCGCCCGGCTCATAAAAAATATACAACAAACAAACCCTCCTTCACGCTTTGTTCATGAGAAATCAGAAAACTTTGGCAGTGATAAACAAAGGAGATTAAGGGGATGTGATCGTCCCCGTGCGGGAGCCGTTCCTCGAAACTTGTCCAGCTCGAGAAGTAATTGAGTTATCTACTAGCATTCGTTGACGAAATATGCATATCCCAAAAATAATTTTTACCTCTATTTTTAAAAACCAAGAGCTCTGGTACATGTTTAGTCTTTGTTTCCGACCACGGGTTTTCAACCTTGCCATCAAAAGCCACGGTTCGAGAGTCTCCACCTTCTTTCTTCAAAGCACCAACTATTGAGAGCATGATTGTCATTCTGAGTGTAATGTGCATTGTCCCAAAGTACCATTGTCTTCTGCATGATTATGATATCGTTTATTCTGAAATCATTGTATCTAGTCGTCACTTAAACTTCGGAGGTGCCCCTGCATTTATGTTTTGCTTCACTAAAGGGGGCAAGCGAGCTATCACTTTGTCATGTTTGCACACCATGCTCACTACGAATCTATTGAGTGTTTCAATATCATATTGTAAAACTTTCAGTTCTTTGTGATATTCTCATGAGGCAACTTAATTACTACAGATTCATTATCTCAGTAAGCATTTGTAATGTGACTGTGAAAAGTTCATACATGGTTAATAGCATGTCACCACAGAAATTATGCTTGTTATCATTTACCTACTCGAGGACGAGCAGGAATTAAGCTTGGGGATGTTGATACGTCCAAAACGTATCTATAATTTCTGCTTGCTCCATGCCTCTTTTGTGTGATATTGCTATGATATTTATCCACTTCCATACACTTTTGATCATATTTGGACTAACCTATTAACTCAGTGCACCCCAGTGCCAGTTTCTGTTTTCTGCTATTTTTGTATTTCAGGTTTTCCCATTACGTAAATTGCCAGAAAAATTCCGGGAAAAATATATAAAAAATCAGCGTTCCGGAAGCTTCCATGCGGCCAAAGTAGGGCCATAGGGGGGCCACCGGGGCTCCAGGCGCCCAGAGGGGGCGGCCCCACCCCTGGCCGCCGCGCCAGGCCGCCTGGGCCCCCCTTACCTCCTCTGACGCCCCCCTTTGGCATATATTTACACCGCGTCCCGAAACAATCGAGGACGGAACCCTTTTTCGCGATCTCATATCTGTTCCGCCGCCGCCGTGCTTCCAAGATCGGGAGCACCAGGAGAACTCTTCCCGGCACCCTGCCGGAGGGGAGAACCACCACCGGGAGCTTCTCAACCACCATGGACGCCTCCCATATGAGTTGTGAGTATTCCCCCTTGGACCATGGGTCCATGACCAGTAGCTATGTGATGTTCTCCTCCCCTCTTTGTTCTTCACCGATTAGACCTCGTGAGCTGCCCTACATGATCGAGGCACATATGTAATCCTTATGCTGTTGCTATGATGAGTTTGCTGGGATCCGATGGATTATGAGATTATGTTCAGATTGTGTGTGAGTAATATATTTGATTCACCTCTTTTATATTTATGTTCTCGAGTAATTCTTGCATGTTCTCCGTTGCTGTTTATTGCTTTGGCCAAGTAGTAGGTAGTAACTCCAAGAGGGAACGTTATGCTTGATTGTGGGTTCATGCCCCTCGATGACTAGCTTGAGTGACAGAAACATGAGTCTAGGGGATGTGCTATTGCCACAAGGGGGAAAACAACGGTGCTTGTACTTGCGGGTGCAAGGATTGTTTACTTTACGCAAAGTTCTTTTAATGCAGTTGTCTGTTGCTTTGAGTTTACACTATGGGTGGGACTCGCAACTTAATACCAGCGAGATGTTCTGGATAGATATCTCAAGGTGGATGATTAGTAGTAGATGTAGATGGATTTCGGTCTACTTGCCTTGGCATACCGCCCATGCTTTTGAGCCTCTACCTTTCTTTGCAGCATAGTTAGCATTGGTTTGCGCACATAATCCTGTCAATTGCCCAGTTGTAATTCGTTTACCTCCCTTAGCTGTTTTATCGTCTTTTGGGAGAGAGACATCACTAGTGAACATCATGGGACCCCAGTCCATATTACCATCACTGATCACATCCGCTATTTACTTCCTGTTCTTATTTACTAGTTGCAGTCATACCTATCACTATTATCTCTTGCGTTTGATCCTTTGTAAACGACAAGGCCGGAGGGATTGACAACCTCTCTGTACTCGTTGGGAGCAAAGTTATTTGTATCTGTGTGCAGGTCCTGTCAATCGCTAAGTATCTGGCGCCGTTAGCAGTTGACACCTACTTGTCGACCCTTGGAGTCTCACGGGATTCGATCCTTGGTATCTTTGCCAAGGGAAAACTACCGCTACGCTACATCTCAAACCTTCCACTTGGGGTAACCAACGAGGGGCGAGAAGCCATCAGCCTGCAGTCGTCGTGGCATAATGGGGCACAGGGGCTAGGCGCCGACTCAGGGGCGGCGGCTTCAAGCGCCCCCATACCTCCACTGATGGGCCGGCTGTACACGCCAAGAAGAAGCTCCTTCCCGTTCCCCAGCTGGCCTGGGCATCGGGACCGTGTGAGACCAAGGCTCCTTGCGAGCTACCCCGGAGCTTCACCGGCGCCTTCGACAACAATAGCCACCGGGTACAACCAATATCTTCGAGGCACGATTATGCTCACCATGGACTGTACATGAACCAAGCTACGACAAAGACCGTGGACCTCAGGACCATGGCCCCACCGCTGGCGGGCGGAATGTACTGGGGGACGCACGAGGGTAGCCCAGCGTAATAACCCACAAGTGTAGGGGATCGCAATAGTTTTCGAGCGTAGAGTATTCAACCCAATTTATTGATTCGACACAAAGGGAGCCAAAGAATACTCTTAAGTACTAGCAGCTGAGTTGTCAATTCAACCACACCTGGAAACTTAGTATCTGCAACAAGGTAGTTTAGTAGCAAAGTAATATGATAGTAGCGGTAGCGGTAATAAAAGTAACGGTACTGTTTTTGTAGTTTTTGTAATAGTAGCAGCAGAAAAGTAAATAAGCAACAAGCAATATGTGAAAAGCTCGTAGGCATTGGATCGGTGATGGGGAATTATGTCGGATTCAATTCACCATGTAAAAGTTATAACCTAGGGTGACACAGAACTAGCTCCCGTTCGTCAATGTAATGTAGGCATGTATTCCGTATATAGTCATACGTACTTATGGAAAAGAACTTGCATGACATCTTTTGTCCTACCCTCCCGTGGCAGCGGGGTCCTAGTCGAAACTAACGGATATTAAGGCCTCCTTTTAATAGAGTACCGGACCAAAGCATTAACACATAGTGAATACATGAACTCCTCAAACTACGATCATCACCGGGAGTGGTCCCGATTATTGTCACTTCGGGGTTGCCGGATCATAACACATAGTAGGTGACTATAGACTTGCAAGATAGGATCAAGAACATACATATATTCATGAAAACATAATAGGTTCAGATCTGAAATCATGGCACTCGGGCCCTAGTGACAAGGATTAAGCATAGCAAAGTCATAGCAACATCAATCTCAGAACATAGTGGATACTAGGGATCAAACCCTAACAAAACTAACTCAATTACATGGTAAATCTCATCCAACCCATCACCGTCCAGCAATCCTACCATGGAATTACTCACGCATGATGGTGAGCATCATGGAATTGGTGATGGAGCAAGGTTGATGATGGCGATGGTGACGATCTCCACTCTTCGGAGACCCGAACAGACTCCAGATCAGCCCTCCCGAGAGAGATTAGGGCTTGGCGGCGGCTCTGTATCGTGAAACGCGACAATTCTTTCTCCTTGATTTTTTTCTCCCCTAAAGTGAATATATGGGGTCCGGAGATTCGTCGGTGGAGCGTCAGGGGGCCGACGAGGCAAGGGGGCGCGCCTAGGGGGAGGGGGCGCGCCCCCACCCTCGTGGACAGGGTGTAGGCCCCCTGACGTAGATCTTTCCGCAGGTATTTTTTATATATTCCAAAATAATTCTCCGTTGATTTTCAGTCATCCCGAGAACTTTTTATTTTTGCACAAAAACAACACCATCACAATTCTGCTGAAAACAACGTCAATCCAGGTTAGTTCCAATCAAATCATGCAAGTTAGAGTCCAAAACAAGGGCAAAAGGGTTTGGAAAAGTAGATACGTTGGAGACGTATCAACTCCCCCAAGCTTAAACCTTTGCTCGTCCTCAAGCAATTCAGTTGATAAACTGAAAGTGATAAAGAAAAACTTTGACAAACTCTGTTTGCTCTTGTTGTTGCAAATATGTTAACCAGCATTCAGGTTTTCAGCAATGGTCATCAACTAACCACATTCACAATAACTTTCAGGTCTCATGTCTACTCACATCAATGGCATAATCAACTAGCGAGCAACAATAATAAACCTAGGATGACAACACTATCCCAAAACAATCATGATATTATATAACAAGATGGTATCTCGCTAGCCCTTTCTGAGACCACAAAACATAAATGCAGAGCACCTTTAAGGATCAAGGACTGACTAGACATTGTAATTCATGGTAAAAGAGATCCAGTCATGATCATACTCAATGCAAATTAATAGTAATACATGCAAATGACAGAGGTGCTCTCCTACTGGCGCTCTTTTACAAGAGGATGATGACTCAGCATAAAAGTAAATAGATAGGCCCTTCGCAGAGGGAAGAAGGCATTTGTATTGGTGCTAGAGCTTGATTTTTAAATAGAGATGAATAACATTTTGAGCGGTATACTTTCATTGTCATCATAACAACCAAGAATCTTGATATCTTCCATACTACGAACATTATAGGCGGTTCCCAAACAGAATGGTAAAGTTTATACTCCCCCAACCACCAACAAGCACACTCCACGGCTAGCCCGAAACAATAGGTACAGTCCAAACCAGCAACATCCCTGGGGGAGTTTTGTTTAATTAATATGATTTGAGCATGGGACTGGGCATCCCGGTTACCCGCCATTTTCTCGTGAATGATGAGTGGAGTCCACTCATCGAGAGAATAACCCACCTAGCATGGAAGATATAGACAGCCCTAGTTGATACATGACCTGTTCGAGCATACAAAACAGAATTTCATTTGAAGGTTTAGAGTTTGGCACATACAAATTTACTTGGAACGGCAGGTAAATACTGCATATAGGAAGGTATGGTGGACTCATTGTGGAATAACTTTGGGGTTCATGGAAGTGGATGCACAAGCAGTATTCCCGCTTAGTACAGGTGAAGGCTAGAAAGAGACTGGGAAGCGACCAGATAGAGAGCGACAACAGTCATGAACATGCATTAAAATTAATCAACAATGAATGCAAGCATGAGTAGGACATAAATCACCATGAACATAAATATCGTGGAGGCTATGTTGATTTTCTTTCAACTACATGCATGAACATATGCCAAGTCAGACCACTTGAATCATTCAAAGGAGGATACCACCCCATCATACCACATCACAACCATTTTAATATCATGTTGACACGCGAGATAGAACATTATAAACTCTGAGCTAATTAAGCATGGCATAAGCAGCTATGATCTCTAATTGTCATTGCAAGCATGTTTCATTCATAACAAGCTGAATCAGGAACGATGAACTATCATATTTACGAAAACAAGAGAGGTTGAGTTCATACCAGCTTTTCTCATCTCAATTAGTTCATCATATATCATCCTTATTGCCTTTCACTCGCACAACCGAACGGTGTGGATAATAATAATAGTGCTCGTGCATTGGACTAAGCTGGAATCTGCGAGCATTTAATACAAGAGAAAAGACAAGGTAATATGGCTCAAGGTTAAATCAACAATAAAGCATATGAGAGCCACTAAGCATTTTAATCATGGTCTTCTACTCTTGACCCCCAAAGAAAAGAAAAGAAACTATTTACACGGGAAAGCTCCCAACAAGCAAAAGAAGAATGAGAAATCTTTTTGGGTTTTCTTCTAATTACTACTACTACAAGCAAGGGAAGCAAACTAGCTAAAAGCTACAACTAAGATTTTTTGTTTTTCTTAAGGTTTTTCTAGCACACAAGAAAAAGACTGGGAAAAAGAATTGAAACTAAACATGGATGGTACAATGAAAGAGTGTGAGCACCGATAACTAGAATGAGTGTGTGAACATGAGTGTAAGGTCGGTGAGAAACACGTACTCCCCCAAGCTTAGGCTTTTAGCCTAAGTTGGTCTATGGCTAGTATTGGAGCTACTCCCTCCAGTGTACTGAGATGTGTCCTCTGGGTGCCACTGGTTGGCAAGCTCATCCAGATCCCACCCATGAACAGACCGACGATAAGGATCGACTGGTGGCTCTGGCTCTGGCTCTGAAGCTTGTGCCTGGCTCTGGTGCTTGTAGAAAGCATCTAATGTAACAAGATATACGCATGTAGATAGATCAAACATAGATGGTGCAGGCAAGGTAACAATCTCACAATATTTTTCATCAAACCTTAATTTATAATTAAGAAACCTATCCTTGTCTTTAACAATAAAATCATGTGCTATCATGCTCTTGCAATCTACATAAACAGGGGCAAGCGATTTTTCTTCCTTCTCATGATGCCTAATAGGTATTCTAAAATGTTCAGCAAGGCGAGAAGCAAAGATGCCTCCAAAGACGGGCCCCTTTGAGCGGTTCAACTCAGTCGTTTAGAAACGACGATACCCAAGCTAAAAGTTGTGTCTTGAAACAAAGCATGGCGTAAGATGACAATATCAGGGGCACTAAGATTCCCACTGTCCCCGCGACCAATTAAACATCTACTAGCAAATAAAGCAAAGTAGCGCAGAACAGGGAAATGTATACTAGTAATTCTTGCCCCTAAGACTTGTCTAGTTTCCCCTAAAGCTATCATGTCAATAAACCCTTCAACGTCTTCACGACGTGGTTCATCAAGTCTGCCTTCAAAGGGTATCTTGCATATTTCACAAAACTCAAAGAATGATATTTCCTTAACGTCATCATATAAACGAAACTCCACTATAGGTGGTGTTTTCTCAGCATGAAAATGAAAATTTTGCGTGAAAATATTAGTGAGTAAGAGATACTGTTCACGCTGGTGGTGAAAGAATTCGGTGAGGCCTGCATTATTTGCCAACCAATAGAAGTCTACGTAAATCTCGGTGGCTCTCATGAACTCATTACAAGGCCATTCACACGGCCGAACTTCCGCCATGCGAGGAAGATTATATTTGGGCTTCCTATTTTCTTCCTTCTTCTTCACCTCTGAACTTTTACTGGAGGAACCCCTCAACAATCTCTTTATCATTTTCCTCCTCTAAAAATTTCTGAAAATTTTAGTAGCTCAAAATGAAAGTTAACCAAACTCAACAAGATTGATAGCAACAACTCCTACAAGTGCCTAGGGACTATATCATGCATTAGAACTACTTGGGACCAAGGAAATTTGACATGCAAGCTCAAGAACAAGGTCACCACAGCAGCAAAAATTTGCAATAAATAAAACACTAGAACAAAAACTAATTGGACCAATGGAGGAGTCACATACCAAGGAACGATCTCCCCAAACAGTTTTGCGAATGGTGCTTTGAGCAAGGAGATAGAAAATGGCAACAAGAAGAGCTAGAACTCGTGCTTGGTTGGTGATTTCTTTGGGAGGAAGAAGAAGAGTATGGGAGCAGGAATAAGTGGAGGGGGCCAAGTGGGGCCCACGAGCCAGGGGGCGCGCCCTGGACCCTCGTGGCCAGGTGATGGCTCCCCTCGTGGTGTTTTCTGTGCCATATATTCTCAAATATTCTAGAAAAAATCATATTAAATTTTCAGAGCATTTGGAGAACTTTTATTTTTGGGGTATTTTTTATTGCACGGATAAGTCTGGAAACAGGCAGAAATTACTACATTTGCTTTATTTATCCTAATTAACAGAAACTAAAAGGAGGGTACAGAAGGTTGTGCTATCTAGATTCGCCCATCTCATGCTCATCAAAAAGGAATCCATTAACAAGGTTGATCAGGTCTTGTTAATAAACTCTTTCCGAATAACATGAAACCGGAGAATTTTCTAATAACACTAGGTTACCTCAATGGGGATATGTATGTCCCCAAAAATAAGAATTTCATATGTCTTCTTGACAGTAGGGAGAGGAAATTCAAAACCTCCAATAGTAATAGTTGAAATTTTTCCAATATAATTGATATTGTGGACCTGAGGTTGTTTCCTCGGAAAGTGTACCGTATGCTCACTACCATTGACATGAAAAGTGACGTTGCGTTTATTGCAATCAATAATAGCCCCTGCTGTATTAAAAAAGGGTCTACCAAGGATAATAGACATACTATCGTCCTCGAGAATATCAAGTATAACTAAGTCCGTTAGAATAGTAACATTTGCAACCACAATAGGCACATCCTCACAAATACCGACAGGTATAGCAGTTGATTTATCAGCCATTTGCAAAGATATTTCAATAGGTGTCAACTTCCTCAAGTCAAGTCTATGATATAAAGAGAGAGGCATAACACTAACACTGGCTCCAAGATCACATAAAGCAGTTTTAACATAGTTTCCTTTAATGGAGCAAGGTATAGTAGGTACTCCTGGATCTCCTAGTTTCTTAGGTATTCCACCCTTAAAAGTGTAATTGGCAAGCATGGTGGAAATTTCTACTTCAGGTATCTTTCTTTTATTGGTAATAATATCTTTCATATATATAGCATAAGGATTTTTTTAAGTACATCAGTCAAATGCATACGCAAAAAGATAGGTCTAATCATTTCAGCAAAGAGCTCAAAATCCTCATCATCCTTTTTCTTGGATCGTTTCGGAGAAAAAGGCATGGGTTTCTGAACCCATGGTTCTCTTTCCCTACCATGCTTCCTAGAAACAAAGTCTCTCTTATTGTATCATTGATTCTTTGATTGTGGGTTATCAAGATCAACATCAGGTTCAATCTCTACATCATTATCATTGCTAGGTTGAGCATCATCATGAGCATCATTATTAATATTATCACTAGGTTCATGTTCATTACCAGATTGTGTCTCAGCATCAGAAATAGATATATCATTGGGATTCTCAGGTGTGTGAGCTAAAGGTTCACTAGAAGCATGCAAAGTTCTATCATTTTTCTTTTTCTTCTTCATAGAAGAACTAGGTGCATCTAAATTAGCTCTCTGAGAATCTAGCTCAATTATCTTAGGGTGGACTTCAGGATACAGAGGTTCCTGAGTCATTTTACCACCTCTAGTTGCAACTCTAACATCATAGTCATTATTCTTACTATTTAATTCATGAAGCAAATCATTCTGAGCCTTAAGTACTTGTTCTAGTTGAGTGGTAACCATAGAAGCATGTATACTAATGAGTTTCAGTTCACCTTTAACTCTAGACAGATAATCACTCAAGCATTCAATCATATTAGCATTATGTTGCAATTGTCTACCAACATAAGCATTAAAGTCTTTTTTCACAATAAAATTGTCAAACTCATCTAAGCATTGGCTAGCAGACTTATAACGAGGGATATCACCTTCATCAAATCTATAAAGAGAATTTACCTGTACTACCCGTGTCGGGTTATCAAGACCATGTATTTCTTCAATAGGTGGTAAATTGTTAACATCTTCAGCTTTAATACCTTTTTCTTACATAGATTTCTTTGCCTCTTGCATATCTTCAGGACTGAGAAATAGATCACCTCTTTTCTTCGGAGTTGGCTTAAGGGCTGGTTCAGGAAGTGTCCAATTATTTTTATTGGCCAGCATATTATTCAATAGTAATTCAGCTTGATCAACTGTTCTTTCCCTGAAAACACAACCAGCACAACTATCCAGGTGGTCTCTGGAAGCATCGGTTAGTCCATCATAGAAGACATCAAGTATATCATTCCTCTCAAGAGGATTATCAGACAAAGCATTAAGTAATTGGAGAAGCCTCCCCAAGCTTGCGGGAGAATCTCTTCTTCAATTTGCACAAAGTTATAAATTCCCCGTAAGGCAGCTTGTTTCTTATGAGCGGGAAAATATTTAGCAGAGAAGTAATACATCATATCCTGGGGATTACGCACACAGCCAGGATCAAGAGAATTAAACCAAGTCTTAGCATCACCCTTTAATGAGAACGGAAACAACTTAAGGATATAGTAATAGCGAATATTTTCATTATTGGTAAACAGGGTGGCTATATCATTCAACTTAGTAAGATGTGCCACAATAGTTTCAGACTCATAGCCATGGAAAGGATCAGATTCAACCAAAGTAATTAACTCAGGATCAATAGAGAAATCATAATCCTTATCAGTGACAAAGATAGGTGAAGTAGCAAAAGCAGGGTCATGTTTCATTCTAGCATTCAAGGACTTTTCTTTCATCTTAGCTAATAATTTCTTAAGATCATATCTATCGTTCCAAGCAAGAAAGTCTCTAGCAGTTTCTTCATCCATAACATAACCCTCTGGAACAACATGCAATTCATATCTAGGGGGAGAAGCTTCGTCATCACTTTCATAAATATTATCAGTTTCAATATTTGCATTCTCCCTAACCCTAGCAATTTGTTCATCTAGAAATTCACCTAGTGGCAGAGTATTATCAGGCATAGAAGTAGTTTCATCATACATAGCAGAAGTGGCATCATCAAGAACATATGACATATCAGATTCAATAGCAGGAGTAGGTATCGCAAATTTACCCATAACAGATGGTGAATCTAGTGCAGAGCTAGATGGCAGTTCCTTACCTCCCCTCGTAGTTGAGGGATAGATCTTGGTTTTTGAGTCCTTCAAATTCTTCATAGAGATCAGCAGATATAAATCCCAAGTGACTTAAATAATAGAGCTATGCGCCCCGGCAACGGCGCCAGAATAGTCTTGATAACCCACAAGTGTAGGGGATCGCAACAGTTTTCGAGGGTAGAGTATTCAACCCAATTTATTGATTCGGCACAAGGGGAGCCAAAGAATACTCTTAAGTATTAGCAGATGAGTTGTCAATTCAACCACACCTGGAAACTTAGTATCTGCAGCAAAGTAGTTTAGTAGCAAAGTAATATGATAGTAGTGGTAGCGGTAATAAAAGTAACGGTAATGTTTTTGTAGTTTTTGTAACAGTAGCAGCGGAAAAGTAAATAACCAACAAGCAATATGTGAAATGCTCGTAGGCATTGGATCGGTGATGGGGAATTATGTAGGATGCAATTCATCATGTAAAAGTTATAACCTAGGGTGACATAGAACTAGCTCCAGTTCATCAATGTAATGTAGGCATGTATTCCGAATATAGTCATAACTGCTTATGGAAAAGAACATGCATGGCATCTTTGGTCCTACCCTCCCGTGGTAGCGAGGTCCTAGTGGAAACTAAGGGATATTAAGGCCTCCTTTTAATAGAGTACCCGACAAAAGCATTAACACATAGTGAATAGATGAACTCCTCAAACTACGGTCATCCCCGGGAGTGGTCCCGATTATTGTCTCTTCGGGGTTGCCAGATCATAACACATAGTAGGTGACTATACACTTGCAAGATAGGATCAAGAACACACATATATTCATGAAAACATAATAGGTTCAAATATGAAATCATGGCACTCGGGCCCTAGTGACAAGCATTAAGCCTAGCAAAGTCATAGCAACATCAATCTCAGAACATAGTGGACACTAGGGCTCAAACCCTAACAAAACTAACTCAATTACATGGTAAATCTCATCCAACCCATCACCGTCCAGCAAGCCTACGATGGAATTACTCACGCACGGCGGTGAGAATCATGGAATTGGTGATGGAGGAAGGTTGATGATGACGATGGCGACGATTTCCACTCTCCGAAGCCCCGAACGGACTCCAGATCAGCCCTCTCGAGAGAGATTAGGGCTTGGCGGCGGCTCCGTATCGTGAAACGCGATAATTCTTTATCCTTAATTTTTTTTCTCCCCGAAAGTGAATATATGGGGTTCGGAGATACGTCGGTGGAGCGTCAGGGGGCCCACGAGGCAGGGGGCGCGCCCCCCACCCTCGTGGACAGGGTGTGGGCCCCTTGACGTAGATCTTTCCGTAGGTATTTTTTATCTATTCCAAAATAATTCTCCGTGGATTTTTAGGTCATTTCGAGAACTCTTTATTTCCGCACAAAAACAACATCATGGCAATTTTGCTGAAAACAGCGTCAGTCCGGGTTAGTTCCATGCAAATCATGCAAGTTAGAGTCCAAAACAAGGGAAAAAGGGTTTGGAAAAGTAGATACGTTGGAGACGTATCACAGCGCTAGGGCCTCCCCCGCGCCACATGGTCCAAGGCGCCACCACGACGATGGCGCACGCAACCCAGAGGTAGGTCCTTCGCTGGGGATGGTGCCGGCAAGCCCTTACCCCCGGCAGAGGGCCTACGACTGCCGGGGCACTATTAGCGTACCCCCTTGCCCCTTGGTCTTGTCCTGGTTTCCGGACGCCCCACTGGTGGTAGAGGGGTGCACCGGGCGGGACCCTCGCCAGGCGCCAGCATTGCCTGCGAAGATCTCCGCTCGTGACACTCTCACGTAATAATGAGTTGGGGCTGTACATGCCCTGGAGTCTCATGAGTGTCGCCCTAGGACTCACGGGGGCTCCCACCCACGTCCAAGTGGAAGCACCATGCTCCGCGCTCGCCGTCGACACTGTCCCCCAATGACTATGCCCACGCCCAGTGGAAGCACATAGCTCCGCGCTGGTGAGAAGACTAGTCTAGGTGCCGGACGCGGGTGTTTTCTTTTGCCCTCTTTTTGTAACCCAATTTGTCGTCTTTTGGAATGAGATTTGGAGTTTCATGTGCTTATTAAAAGAAAAATGGGGGAATTTTGTCAATTGGTGGTGCTTTCTTGCCTTTTGATTGGTGTTAAGCAGCAAGGCTCATGCCTGCCCCCTCCCCCTGTGCGCGCGTGCGCCCCGCGAGCGGGGGCTGGGCATGGTGTGCGCGGCATGCATGCGCTTGGGCTAGCCCAAGCGGCGCCGTGGCCCCCTCAGGGCCAAGAGCGCAACTACCACAGGACCACTGCGCACACACCTTGATGCGACTCGGAAAATCGGCTCCTCACGCAACGCTCTCGTGCGGGCCAGCAAATTCCCCAGGTGGCTTAAACCCCTGCGAGCCCCCAGAGGGCCTGCCTGAGGAGAGGATCGCCTCTGCGATTCAAGAACCCCTCCAAGACATCAAGCGCAAAAGATAAGTCATAACAACTACCCTAGTTGCAGGCCTTCAGCTCATGACAAAATATTTTAGAGCACATCAGTGTCTCATGCATACATAACAGGGGAACCCTCCCCAAAAAATGCTTTCACGCCCTCATGGGGGCCATACCCGAAGTCTTAGCAGGAGGAACAGGGGACTACAAGCATTGCAAGGTGCGCTATCGCTGGCACTGTCATCATCGACACCACCAGCTATGCCCTCTTCGGTCACAGGCACAGCCACATCATCGCCTGAGAAAATTCCCTAACCAGGTCATGCACATGATCATCCACCCAGCTCGCCAGATCACCTTGAGTCACCACAGGCATGGGGGCTATCTCGGCTTTGAACTCGAAGTCCGGATCAAGGCTGAGGAGCTAGCTGAAGACGCACGAGAAGGCGCGCCCAGGGAGATCCCGGCTCCTCTCCTTGATGAGTTGGTGCATCCTTGCGGCTTTGCTCTCGACGCAGGTTATGACTTGGGTGAAAAGAGGAGGTAGCCTGCATCATTAGCTTTGTACGGATGGGCGACGCTTTCCTCGCATATGATGTATAAGGCCCGGTTTGCTTTGATTCGGAGGTTCTTGGGCATGGAGGAGCGCCCGCGCTGCAGCATTCGACGACGACTCACGTCATTTGAAGCCCTCTCCAGAAGAGATGCGACACCCGCGACCTGCTGGTGAAGGGAGAACAGATTGGCTTTTGCGGTGGCCCGGGCATCTTCGGCGCCTTCCCACGTCATTCCGCCGCCGCCAGCCTCGCCTTGCAGGAGTCGACCTAGCCCTGTAGCTTGGCTCTCCGCCACTTGAAGCAAACCTCCTGGAGCCCCAGCTTTTGGCGGTACTCACGAACCAGGGCCTGGCGGATCCCCACCACCTTCTGGTCAACTTCCTGTTGAACCTTCACTTCTCGGGAGGAGAGGGAGTCTTTGGCCATGGACACTTGGTGCTCCCTCATCTCCATCCTCTCGCGCTCTAAGCCATGCTCCAACGCCTCAAGTGCTAGCGCCTCTTCATGAGCTCGGGCCCCTACTGCATCGACGAAGGGGTCGCCGGGCGGTGTCGCGAGAGCGCCTCTGCGCGCATGAACTTGCCACTCTAGGGCGGCGTTTGAGGCCTAGAGCTCCTTCTCGCGCACCTCGGCCACCTCGTGATGTAGGTTCGCGGCCTGGGCCTCCTCCAGAGCTCGGGCGCAAGCCTCCTCAGAAGCTGCCAAGGATTCTGCAGCCTCTACACGGGCGCGCTCATGCTGCAGATGCCCAAGGTTGATGGCCACTTTCAGTTGGTGCCACTCGCGCTCCAGGTAGAGGCCCTCCGCCTTGAGGCGCGCATCGACATCGGCAAGCTCCACCTCAAGCCGACCATGCACGCCCGTTGCCTCTCGAAGGAGGTTGTGGCAGACGGCACTGTGCCCGCGCGCGAGCTCTAGCGCGCGGCCAAGCCCCTCCCCCTCCTCGTGGGTCATTGAAGAAGCACGAGATGACTCGGCCGTCTTTAGTTGAGAGCCGGCGTTCGGGGCCCCTTCGACCTCTTCCCAGACCCCAGCAGAGGTGTGGTAGGATGCAGCACCACCGCTCGAAGACGAGGCCGCCGTGGGGGACATCTGACCACCAGCGAGCACCAACAGAGGAGCCCTTGACGCGGCCCCTGCGCCCCAGGGGTAGCTCCGGAGGAGAGGCGCCTGGAGAGAAGATTCACAGCCTTCCAGCAGTAGCCCTCGCCCATGGACTGGCATTGCCTCTTGCGTGGTTGTCCAGCCTTCCAAGCTCGGGGCCATAGGCGAGCCCATAACCTCGGGAGGTCGCGCCCCGGGCGGCTTTGTCACGGCGGCAGAGGGAATTCTGAGGAGAAAAAGTCAGGAAAGGACGCGACACACTGGAATTCGGGGGCAAGGTACTTACTCATCCACATATATCCACTTCATTTGTTTCAAGGCTCGTGGAGCGTCGCCGCAGCATTTCGCGAGCCTCCTCCTCTTGTGCCATCCCCCGGCGTTCGGAAGGGATACGCTGAAGGGTGGCGCGCCTCCCTTCGCAGTGGGGGTAGCGGTCGCATCCGCAGCATAGCTTCCCCCACACTGCTTGTGGGGATGGGAACCACCTCCGGAGCTTGAGGCAGCTCCTGCTCCCTAGCTGCTACCTCCGGAGCTTGTGGCGGCTCCTGTGCTTCAGCGGCTACCTCAGGAGCGCTTGGCGAGGCCCGCAATTCAGCGGTCGCCTCACGAGCGCATGGAGACGCATGCCCTCCTACGACTACCTTGGGGGCACACGTCTCCGGACCAACAAGCATGAGAGCAACCAATAAGGGGTTCTCGCGAGGTCCCTCATGGTCCGCGGGGAGGAGTCCCCATTCATCGAAGCCCGGCATCTTCTCGACAAAGGCCTTCCCAGCCGGGTAGTGGTACAGAGGGCACCACCGAGTGTAAGGGCGCCCGGATTGCCGCCCGTCAAAAGCCGCGGCACCTCATGCAGCGTGTCAGGAGGGAGCGAGGGCACCTGAAGCCTCATTGGATCGCCCGGACCAGAGAAGGCCCACATTGGGCTGTTGGACAAACTTCCTCACCACCTTCGCCATTATCACCCCGGGCCGCTTCAGCTCCACCAGTCTGGACCAGATGCGCGCGCCCCATGGATCGGTGAGCTCCGCGTGCTCCCAAGCAGAGCTTGGCTCCGCTGGCGCCATTGGAAGAATGAGAAGGGGGCTGTGCATGGCGGCGTCCATGTTCACCCAGTGATTCTGGAACCCCCTCACGTCAGGGTGGAGGGAGAAGTCGATGCCAGAGCCGGCTGTTGCTGCTGCGGCCTGAAGCGACATGCACCCCGAGCGTTGCCTGTCATCAACCATACGAAGCGAGAAGAAGTGGCGGACCAAGCCACGGACGGGACGATGCCAATGAAGGCCTCGCACAAGAAGGTGAAACCAGAGAGGAGCACGATGGAATGAGGATCAAGGTGTAGCGTGTGGATCTGGTAATGCGAAAGCACGACATTGAAGATATCAGAGAACAGTGGCAACATGCCATCAAAGATAACATGGAAGTGAAGAGGAGTCTCGATCGCTTCCATATCAATCAAGGCCCGGGAAGCAGGCCAGACTGTCATAGCCCTCCACTCGTTGGAATCAGTGGCAAGCGCTCATCGGACCTTGTCCAAGCCCTCCTAATCGACCATCGTGGACCGCTCCAACGCTAGCTCCAAACCTGGCGCAGGCTCAACAGCAGTGTGGGTTTTCCCCTTCTTCGATTTAGGGGCCATGACGGCGAGGTGGCTAGAGCAGGCAAGATTTCCGGTCAAGGCGGCGCGAGCTCGCACGAAAGGGAGAAGAAGGTAAGTACCCTGCGCAATGATGGCTTTTCTGCGTATAGCAGGCAGACGTCAAGTCGACCGATTGCCGAGGTGGCATGGGGAAGTGGAGAGTGACCACGTCCCATCAAGCGCCACGTGTCGGCTTGGTCCGCAGGCGACTGGGGCCCGTGGTGCTTCGTCCTCGCCTCTTGGCTTGACCCCAAAGCCAAGTCCAAGCGCGCCTAGGGTCCGGGAGCTACTGTCGGTGTTCTGGGAACCAGGGTACCCAAACTTGCCTACCTACGGCCTAACGTGCGGCTCCAACAATGGCCTGGTATGGCCCATCTTCAGCATCAACAAGCTAAGACCCTCGCAAGGGGCTAAGCCTTGCGAGGCGGATGACGCCAAGACCTCCGAAGGAAGCGGCCTCCTTAGGCAGCCTCTTGAGGAACGAAGTTTCCTATGCAAGCGCCCACCTCGCGAGGATCAAGTGATGCAAGCCATGATGACCTAGCCCAGGAAGCCCACGAAGACGTTAACTACGTTTCCATGCTGAAGGCTTCATGTTAGTGGGCTAGCATATTACTGTATCTCGGGAAAGCTGGATACGACATCAAGCTCATCGATAGCGACGACTTCACGCGGGCCATGTCACAGTTAAGTGGTCCATCCACAACCCCTCTGGTTCAACTACTGTCGATCTCTCCGATGGCCCTGCCATTGATCTCCTCCGCCACGCAGTTAAGGATTTGCGATCCTTGTATGCCATCGAGCCCATTTTCTCATTTTTGAATGACATGTTCTACGGCGATGGATTGGGATCCTCAATTGCCAAGTCAGATCTCATCGACCACGACCACGAGGAGGGCACCGACCAAGGTTCTTCCAAGGTGAGACAACCTATCTGTGACATCAGAGAGCGCACCATGGGTCTGTGCTCTTCCAACTGGAAGGATCCCGTCCATGACATGTCAGATAACATCCTGTCAGCAAAACTTACCATTTCTGGCTTGCCAACCCGTACTGTTTGTTGTAGTAGTTTTTTCCATGCGGTGTTTTAACTGTGTCGTGTTTAATTGTTTCAGTTATGCAAAAATGTAGTGCTCAATAGGGCTATGTGAAGTTTAAGTATGAAATGTCCACTTCAGTTTCACGAATGGCTATATTTGGTTGTTTATAGTGACTAGATGCCTTTTTATCTGTATTTGGCTGTTAGATTGGTTGTAGTGAGCATTTGTCGAGTTATCGAGCATATGCCTTTTTTATCTGTATTTGGTTGTTAGGTTGGTTGCAGTGAGCATTTGTCCAGTTATCAACTAAATGCCTTGTTTATCTGTATTTGGTTGTTAGGTTGGTTGCAGTGAGCATTTGTCCAGTTTTGAAGAAAATGCCTTGTTTATTTGTATTTTCTTGTTAGGTTGGTTGAAATGAGCATTTGTCTAGTTTTCAAGCATATGCCATCTTTATCTATATTTGCTTGTAAGGTTGGTTGCAGTGAGATTTTGTCCAGCTTTCAATGGCTATATTTGGTTGTTATACTGATCATTTATGCCTTGTTTATTTTAGTCATTCACAATGTGATGTTCATTATGTGCAAGTCAGAACTATGCTGCTCGATTGCATCAATACAACTTTTAACGGCTATATTTGGTTCCAGTTATGCCTGGTGTAATTAACACATGCCCTTTATTTTAGTTTTTCACAATTATCTAGTGTGATGTTTAAGCATGACCTACGTTCTATTCATTTTCAACAATACCAGTTTGAATACCAATATTTGATGGTTGTTACGCCTGTTGTAGGTAACATTGCCTTCCATTTTATAGTTGCTTTAACATCATGCTGAAAGCAACTGAAAGTGGAACTATCCCTGGGTGGTTTTGGTAATTCCTAACAACATATAGCTTATTGAACTAATGCTCTTTCAAGATGATCATTTCAGAAAGTTCAACGATTGGCATGGCATGGACTAGGAATGTGGACCCCTCAAAATGCTAAGGACACATATTGGCTCAAGCTCAAGACTCTCTTTTTCATTTTAGTGATATGCTCTAAAAGCCTTCAGCCATTTTCTCATATGCTCTAAAAGCCTTCAGCCATTTTCTCATATCCACATATGTCCCAAACCAAAAGTCAAACTCAGCCCCACCGATTTGATCTATCCGGCGGCACCAAGATCATTTGACATAGCTATAGCCAGAAACCCTAATCAGTTCGGTCTCACCTATAGGGATCTCGGTCTCACTGAGATGGGGTTGCAAACTCTCTGTTTTCCTTCGTAACGTTTCGGTCTAACCAAAGTCAGCGATCGGTCCCACCGAGTTTGCAATGCAAACTCTCTGTTACCTTTTCATGATGTTTCGGTCTCGCCGAAATGAGCAAATCAGTCCCATCGAGTTTGCCTGACCAACTCTCTGTTTGCGCATTACAGAAATCGGTCTCACCGAGATTACGTTATGCCCTAACCCTAATGAAATCGGTCCCACTGAGTTGATCATATCGGTCCCACCGAAAAGCCTAACGTTCACATTTTGAACTAAATCGGTCCGACCAAGTTTCATGATTCGATCCCACCGAGTTTGGTAAATTGTATGTAATGGTTAGATTTTATGTGTGTCGGTGTACAAAAAGGGGGGTACACTTTTTTGTACCCCTATGACTGTGCACGGGCAGTCTGACCCACGGGCACCGTCGCACCAAGCAAGGCAAGGGAGGTAAGCCAGGGTAAGACCGAAGCTCAAGAGAACTAGAACGACACCAAGGACAAGACCACAAAGAGCAAAGGGACGAAGCGGGTTCACCCGCCAAGATCCTTGCCGGGAGCCAGTTTTGGTAGCCCCGGCAAGACCCTTGTCGTGGAAACTTGCCCCACGCCTACGGAGCAAATCACCATTGAGCCCGCTGCCCCCATAGGGCAAGGATTTGGGAGACATCCCTGTAGTGGCATGGAGATCTTTGCGAAGACATTCAAGATCAGATACGCACTAAGAAGACAACGACCCTTGGCGGGATCCCAGCCAAGGAAGACCACAAGACCTCCGGCAAGCACCTTGCCGGGGATGGCAGCGGGCGCCGCGGCAAGACCCTTGTCGGGGCCCCGGCAAGGCCCTTGCCAAGGACATCCGCAGGGCCACCGTCAGGCCCACGCCGACTAAACTTCCACCGCCGTATGCAGCTGCCGACCCAACCAGCTGGGCAGGCACCTGCGTGGCGACATGCAGATCTTTGTGAAGACCCACCATTGCGCCACCTCAGCTGCCTGCCTACCTACATGGCATCTCAGGCATCTTTGGCCAGGGCGCATGTCGACACAACAAGGAGTGGCGACGGACAAGACAGATCTCTCCCCGTCCCCGATAAAGCAAGGACAATTAAGTAAGACGCATTAAATGCGCCTTGTCATGTAATGCGAGGGATAAACTCGCATCACTGTACCCTTTCCACCTCCTGTGTGCCACTGTGGCGACCCCTTTTCCCTATAAAAGGAGGCCCGAGGCGACCAGGAGAAGGATTCGGCTTTTTGGAGCTCCTCGCACCCCATAGCTAACTGAAGAACATAGATATACAATCCACCAAAGCAGGAGTAGGGTTTTACGCATCCTCGTGGCCCGAACCTGGATAAACGAACCGTGTGCTATCTGTTTGATCCGCTCTTCGCTCAACCCCGCGCCCCGCTAACCGTAGTAGGGATTCTTGTGATCCCATAGGTGTCGTTCCCACCGACATCTTTGGCGCGCCAGGTAGGGGGATGCAGTTGTGAGAATCGGCTTTAGCAGTTAGTTCGACGCTTCTTCATCATCATGGCACCCAAGAAGAAGACGACGGTGGCGGTTGGCCAGCCGGAAGCCGGACAGCCCGTCCCGACACGGGCGAGCAGCAGATCGGTCGCGGAAAGGACCCCGGGCGCTGCTCGCGAACACCAATGCCGTCCCAGCAGCCAGAGTTTGGGAGGTGGCGATGTTTGTGCACCTGGTAACGGGCCACACACCGCCAAATCCAAAGACGGAGCCAGGCCCTCCGCGGGTGGTGCGGGGCCTTCCAAGATCGCTACCGCATCACCCGAAGGCGACGCAAGGGCCTCCAGGACTCCCACGCCGGCGCCAACAGCGCGCTCCTCCCAAGCAGCGCGCGACGAACGGCGTCATCACGCCGAAGATCCCGGGCGTCGCCGCGGGAAGAGCCCCGAGCGCCACTCCCGAGACGTAGAAGACATGCCCGCCCACCGAAGCACTGGTGAAAACAGCATGCGACTGCGGGGTCGTGATAGAGCTCCTCCTGACATGGTCAGGAGTTGAAGCGCGTCGCGGTCCGTGTAGGTCTCGCTACCACTAACCCCAGCAGAAGCCCTGGCGCGCGCGCAGTTGCTCCTCGACTTTCCTCCCATTACGGGGAAACTCGACGAATGGAGAGCCACCATCCGAAGCCTTGTCGCGGTCGCCAACAAGGATGAACCAAGTCCAGCAAAGCCCCCGGGTCGACGCTCCGATGGGGTCCCACGCACTAGTGGCGGGAGGACCGGCAGCATCGTGGCCACGGTGCATTCGCCTCCTCCTCGCCCAGTACCGCGTGTGTCGACTCGTCGAGACGTCGCGGGTGACGACATCTCCATAGCGTCGTCCGACCCACGGACCCACGGCGACCAGCGTCAAGTTCTTCAGGAGCGAGCTTATGAAGACGCTCAGACCACCATCGAGCGCCAGCGCGGAGCGTGCCACCAATCAGACAGGCGAGCAGGGCCTGCTGTGAACCGCCCAGCACCGGAGAGCCCTGGAGGTCTACCTTACGAGGTAGGCTGTCCGGCTTTTACCCGTGAGCTGCGACAGTTCCAATGGCCCACTCACTGCACCTTCAAGCCTGACGTTGGCGAGAAGTACAACGGCAAGGCCCACCCGTCGGAGTTCCTCAGCATCTACACCATCGCGATGCAAGCTGCTGGAGCCCGCAACGATAAGGTGCTTGTGAATTACTTTCCATTGGCTCTTAAACCCAATGCCATGTCATGGTTGATGCATTTGCCGATAGACTCTATTTCCTCCTGGTCGGATTTGTGCCATGAGTTTGTTGGCGCCTTTACTGGAGGTCACCAAGCCCATGGCCAAGCGAGCGACCTGCACGTCATCCCCCAGAAGGGAGGCGAGCGTCTGCGCAAATATATACAGAGGTTCAGCCGGGTACAGTACAATATCCCTGATGTTCACCCTGCCGCCATCATCAGCGCGTTCCGTCAGAACGTGTGTAACCGCAAGATGCGTGAAGAACTGGCAATGAACAAGGTGAAAGATGTGGCGGAACTCTATGTTCTTGCTGACAGATGTGCCCGAGCTGAAGAGGGAAGGAAGTACCGCGGCGAAGATGCCGGCGTGGGAACCAACTCTTCAGATGAGGATACTGCCGCCCTGGCGAAGAAAGGCCGGCGCCGCAATAGGAAGCGCGAGGGTAAAGCCGTGCTTGCTGTCGAGGGACCTAATGACGCCGGCTCCGCCAAGAAAACCATGGCAGATGACCCCGGCAAGGAAATTGCCGGATGTGTCGCCTGCTGAGCTTTGGCGGCTGCCGAAAAGCCAGGAAACTCTGACAAGCAATACTGCAAGATCCATCGCACCAAAGGCCATGATCTCCAGAACTGCCGACAGGTTGAGCTCCTTGCTAAGAAGCAGAGGGCTGAATATGAGAGGCGGGACAAGGAGAAGGGCCAGGACGATGCTGAGGGGTCCGGCAAGAAGCGTGACGGCCAAGCAGGCCGTCGCTGCAAGGATAAACAGCAGGAGAGGCCCGCCCGGGGCCATGACAGAAAGCTAGAAGACGACGATCACGAAGAGGACGACGAGTCCGGTGACCAAGAGTTTCAGAAAGCCACGGAGGCCATGTGTGTCGATGGCGGCGCCTCGCTGCATACTTCTCACCACCAGCTTAAACAAAGGGCGCGTGATATTACAGCGACGGAGCCGTCGTCTAGTGCACAAAAGCCGCTGAAATTGTCCAGCATGCCTATCATTTTTGACACTGAGGATCACCCTGATCGCACTACTACGGTCGGGTGCTTGCCATTGTTGGTTTCATCGACAATACGCGACCTCAAGGTGACAAAGATGCTAGTCGATGGCGGGGTTGGTCTGAACTTTATCTCGCCTACCGTGATCGAGAAGCTCCAGATTCCTTACGGAGACCTCAAAGAGTCGGGCATGTTTCAGGGGGTCATCCCGGGGAGAAGTCAACCAAAGGGGAAGGTCACGCTGCCCGTGACTTTTGGAAGTGATCTGAACTACAGGACAGAAAGGATCGTGTTCGATGTTGCCAAGATCCCCTTGCCTTACAACGGGATCCTTGGCCGCCCAGCGCTGGCCAAGTTCATGGCAGCATCATACTACGCCTACAACACCCTGAAGATGCCAGGGCATGTGACGATCATCGCCATCCCATCCTATAAGAAAGATGCGCTGATTTGCGCTGACCAACTATACCAACAAGCAGTTGCAGCAGCTGCCGCCACTAGGGCACTTGCTCCTGCCACTGGATCCCTGGGGGGAAGAAGAAGAAGAAGACCGGTGAGACCTCGGACACCCACTCCAGCAAGCGCACCTCTTCGGAGTGTAGTGCTCCCGTCGAGGACGTGCCAGAGAGCTCCATCGGCAGAAACAAGAAGTCCAGGGCCACACCGCCGGGAACCAAGAAGGTTTCTGTCAAGGAGGACGGCACAGGAGGGGCTTTCACCATAAGCTCCACCCTTGACGACAAATAGAAAGACGCGCTCGTCACCTTCCTACGGGCAAATGTCGATGTGTTTGCATGGCAAGCATCCGACATCCCCGGCGTTCCCAGGGAGGTGATTGAGCACCACCTTGCTGTTTGTCCTCATGCGCGGCCCGTCAAGCAGAAGGTCAGGAAGCAAGCTTTGGAACGACAAGAGTTCATCACAGAGGAGATCCGGAAACTGGAAGCAGCGGGTTTGGTAAGAGGAGTGCTCCATCCAACGTGGTTGGCCAATCCAGTGGTAGTGCGCAAGGCAAATGGGAAGTGGAGGCTGTGTATTGATTACACAGATATCAATAAGGCTTGTCCCAAAGACCCCTTCCCGTTGCCGCGCATCGACCAGATTGTTGACTCCACGGCTGGGTGTGACCTGTTGTCATTCCTCGATGCCTACTCCGGCTACCATCAGATCTTCATGACAAGAGAAGACGAAGAGAAGACAGCATTCATCACCCCATGTGGTACATATTGTTTCATATGAATGCCTTTCGGGTTGAAGAGTGTTGGCTCAATGTTTGCAAGGGCAGTCCAGATTGGTTTTGAACCCCAGCTCCATAGAAATATGGAGGCTTATATGGATGATATAGTGGTCAAAACCACGAACAGGGCAACCCTTATACCGGATTTACAAGAAACATTTGCAAACCTACGCAAGATCAATCTCAAGCTGAACCCTGAGAAGTGCGTCTTCGGCGTCCCGTCCGGCAAGCTTCTCGGGTTCTTTGTGTCACATCATGGGATAGAGGCCAATCCGGACAAGATCAAAGCTATAGAACAGATTGAAGCACCCAAACGGGTCAAGGATGTGCGTCGGCTTGCTAGCTGCGTTGCCGCCATGAGCAGATTCATTTCCAAGTCTGCTAAGCACGCCCTTCCCTTTTTCAAGATTTTGAAAAAGGCGGGCCCAATGGAGTGGACGCCTGAAGCCGAAGCAGCATTGCAAGATTTGAAGAGGTATCTTTCCTCCACGCCAGTACTAGTTGCGCCTAGGCCACAAGAACCGTTGCTGCTATACCTGGCGGCAACGAACCAGGTGGTCAGCGCCGCACTAGTGGCACAGAGAGAAATTGATGATGAGGTGATAGCAGCGACAGAGCCTGATGCCGTTGGTGCAGAGACGACACGGCCGGTTGGAGTGCCACCAAGGAAGAAAATGATGCAGCACCCGGTTTACTTTGTTAGCTCCCTCTTGCAGGGGGCTAGATCAAGGTACTCTGGTGTGCACAAATTGCTCTTCAGCCTTCTTATGGCCTCGAGGAAGCTGCGTTACTACTTCCAAGCACACAAGATCACTGTCGTCACTCGCCTCCCTCTGCAACAGATATTGTACAATCCAGATGCAACGGGAAGAATTGTAGAGTGGGCACTGGAGCTGTCCAGCTTTGGCCTCAAGTTTGAAAGTACCTCGACGATTCAAAGCCGAGTCCTGGCGGAGTTCGTTGCAGAATGGACCGTGACGCCTGATGAAGAAGCCCAGGAAACTGTTCTCCCCGGCAAAGAGGCGAGTTGCGACTGGATCATGTACTTTGATGGAGCTTTCTCCTTACAGGGCGTCGGGGCTGGCGTACTGCTTGTCGCGCCCACCGAAGAGCACGTCAAGTACGTGGTCCAGATGCACTTCCCGAGGGAGGTATCAACGAATAATACTGCCGAATATGAGGGGCTGCTTGCTGGTCTTAGGATCGCGGCAGACCTCAGAATCAAGAAACTCATTGCCAGGGGCGATTCGCAGCTTGTCGTCAAACAAGTCAACAAAGATTACCAGAGCTCGTTGATGAAGGCCTACCTCGATGAAGTGAGAAAGCTGGAAGAGTGTTTTGATGGTATACAGGCGAAGCACATTCCCCGAGTAGAGAACGACATCGCCGATTACGTGTCAAAGCGCGCTGCCCTCAAGTTACCTATGGAACCAGGTACCTTTGTGCTTCAGCTTTCTCAGCCATCCGTTGATCCATCAATAGAGCAAAACAAGAGGAGGAAATCAGGGCCCGGCAAGTACTTTCCCGCCGAGCTCCCCGGAGCCGCCGGCAAAGATGTTGCCGGGGACACTGAGACCGCCACGGGACGGCTAGCTTCGGCGGAGCGTCAAGCTCTTGCCGTCGAGACAGCCGCTCCTATAGCGGAGGAAATGCCTTTAGTCCTCGCCGTCGAGCCCCACGCTCCAGCGTGGGCACATCATACCGTCCGATTGCTCCAAACTAGGGAACTTCCTGAGGAGCAGGAAGAAGTGGAAAAAGTAGCCCGTAGATCTGCTATGTACCAGTTCGTGAATGACGTCCTGTACGGAAAGATACCGAACGGCGTGAAATTGAAGTGTATCCCTCGAGAGGAAGGACTGGGGCTGTTGGCAGATATACATGGAGGCATATGTGGATTCCACATAGGGTCAAGAGCCCTTGCCGGCAAGGCATTTCAGCAAGGCTTCTTCTGGCCCACTGCCCTCCAGGATGCGACGACACTGGTCACCAGGTGTGAAGCGTGTCAGTTCCATTCAAAGAAACTTCATCAACCAGCTCAAGCCCTTCAAACCATTCCTCTCTCCTGGCCCTTCTCGGTCTGGGGGCTTGACATACTGGGCCCTTTCCCCCGCGCTGTCGGGGGTTTTGAGTACTTGTACGTCGCAATCGACAAGTTCACAAAGTGGCCAGAGGTGGAGGCAGTGAGGAAGGTCACAACCCAGTCAGCCGTCAAATTCTTCAAGGGACTAGTGTGCCGTTTTGGTGTGCCCAACAGGGTCATCACCGACAACGGCACACAGTTCACAAGCCGCACCTTCATGCAATATACCCAAGACCTCGGCAGCTAAGTCTGTTTCTCTTCCGTTGCTCACCCACGAAGCAATGGTCAAGCTGAGAGAGGAAACGCTGAAGTACTGCAAGGCTTAAGGACAAAGACCTTTGACAAGCTGCGCAAGAGTGGAAGGCGCTGGATTGATGAGTTGCCGACGGTTCTTTGGTCGATCAGAACAACGCCAAATCGAGCCACCGGCCAGACACCCTTTGCCCTAGTATACGGGGCAGAAGCAGTTCTCCCCACTAAACTCATATACGGGTTACCTCGAGTGCTCGCTTATGATGAGCTTGAGCAAGAGCAACTGCGACAAGATGACGCAACGCTCCTTGAGGAAGATCATCTTTGGGCGGCTGTGAGAGCAGCACGCTACCAGCAAGCCTTGCGCCGCTACCATAGCCGCAAGGTCCATGCCCGAGGCTTTGAGGAAGGCGACCTTGTTCTTCGGCGCGTTCAATCGGCCAAGAATACCAACAAGTTGACGCCAAAGTGGGAAGGCCCTTATCGGGTAATACGAGTCACCAGGCCTGGCGCAGTCCGCCTGGAGACCAAAAATGCCGTTCCGATGAGCAACTCCTGGAACATTGAGCATCTTCGCAAGTTTTACCCGTGAGGCGCGGCTTGCCGGGACCCCCGGCAAGACACCTTTTGTACAAGCCTTGCCGACAAGGCATGTAACCCTTTGTACAAAGCCAGGCGCAGACCCTGAGCATAAATAAATGAAGTGCTGGCGCCCTAAGTTATAGCATGCATGCTAGGTCGAGTCTCGTCCTTGGTTAGGGTTGATAGTGCTTAGCGGCGGCTAACCCCTAGCTTAGAGGTCGGGTTTGCATCTCTTTGTCTTTCTTTTATCTTCTTTGGTTCGCAGGACACACAGATATCCTTGCCGAAACCACTTGGGGAGAAAAAAAAGGAACATACCAGCATTTAGGCCCCGGCAAGCCAGTATTGCTGGGGGCTGCAAGAGCAAAGATTCACCCACGGCAAACCAGGGTTGCCAGGGGCTGCAGCTTTAGATAAGTTCTTCATCCCTTATCACCCATTCCATTATGGATTGAGGTATGTGAAACCTCGTTTTTTCCTTAAGCTACCGTGGTCCCCTAACTCTAGGCCCTGGGGCTCGTTCCTGGGACCGAGTTTGGTCGTAGTCGCGGCAGCGAAAGGGTAAAACAAGGAGCCTAAACCCACTTCATCCCTGCCTACGCCAAAGGCGAGCGAAGTGGGGGGATGGCGAGGCCTGTTGCGGGGCAAGAAAATGTTTATCTTGGAGATATCAGGGATTTGTTCCCTGTTGTGGGTTCTACCTGCGAACAAATGACCCGGAAAACATCCCTTTTTCATTAAAAAACATCCCGCCCAGGTACCGTCCATAGGGAATGAAAAACATGAACAAGGGGATTACAAGTTTTAAATTTAACAAACGCCCGAAGGCTTAAAAACTAAAAAGAGATAAGATGCCTGTAATCCATTTCTTGTCCCTCTCCTCAAGAGGCAGGTCAAGGAGGCGAGAAGGGCAAAAGGAGCGCCTAGGCGAGCTACGGGTGGCAGAAGACACCAAGAGAACATCCTGGTGGCCGCCCAAAGGCTGGATTGTGATGGCGGCGCCGGAAGCAGAGCTCGAAGACGAGGCGGCAGGACGTCAGTGCGCGTCGAAGGCGTCGGTGCCCGCGTACTCCGACTTGACGGCCTTGCCGCCCGCCCTCTTCCTCTTCCGCAGCCCCCCAACGCCAGCCGCCCAAGAAGACGGCCCCAAAAACTTCAAGGAGCCGGCGACACGGATGATGGGGTCACCTCGGTGCCGCATGGAACGATGCCCGACACCTAGTCGGACCCGTCATCCTGCCGCCTACCACCCTCGTCGTCGCTGTCCCTGTCCTCCTCGTCACTCTCGCTCGAGGAGGAATCTTCATCATCAGAAGAGCTCTCCATGCAGCACCTTGCACGAGTGGCTTCCAGCATCAGCGCCTCCTCGCGCCTCAAGACCTTAGCCTCCTCGAGGGGCATCCCCCGCATCGATGCCAGGGCAGCCCTGTGCACCTCAGCGCGGTCCTCCAAGTCGGCATTCAAAACCTGAAGCTCCAGGAGGTGCCTCTCCACAACCTCACGATGGGCGTCGGTCTTCCGGGCCTCTTCCATGGCTTGGGCGCAGGCCTCTCGCGAGGCAGCGAGGGACACGTCTGCCTTCACACTGGTGCTCTCATGCTGGAGGCGCCCAAGGTTGATGGCCACCCTTAGCCGGCGCCACTCGTCCAGCAGTTGAATACCTTCAGCCTCAAGACAAGCATCGGCCCCATCAAGCTCCTTCCCGAGCCGGCCCAACGCGTTCATCGCCTCCCGAAGAAGCTCGCGGCGGGTGGCTTTGTGCCTGTGCACTGACTCGAGCAGGAGGCCAGGGCCCTCCTCGGCACCAGGAGCAGTTGAACAAGTCTGAGGGGGCCCGTCTTCCCCCAGAGGCGGAACCGGGGTCTCCTCCACCCCAGATGTCTCTCGGGCCTCGACCGGGCCCAGAGGGGCTGGGACCCACCGCCTGAAGAAGACGCTAGGGCCAAAGTAGCCCCGGTGCGTTCAATGACCTTGGGGAGAGCCCTTGGCACGCTTCGCAGCCCCCAGGCGGTGCCGCAGAGAAGGAACGGCAAGAACGTGGGGTCGAGGCGCCAAGCAAGCAAGCCCGGCCTCGTGGACAACCTCATAGCCAAGGAGGCGCATCGACCAAGGGCGCCCCGGGCTGGCAAGAAGCTCGGGGCCGCAGGGGCCGCCCCTTGGTGGGCGTTGTAGTCTTGGCAAACGGGGTCCTGAGGAATCATGGTCAGGAAGGAAGGCAACACACAAGAAGTTACAAGAGCAAGCTACTCACTTGTCTATGGCGATGAACATCCTCAGCTTCAGCGGTCGGGAAGCGGCGTCACCACCACCAGGGACCCACCTCTTCTTGCGGAGAATTTCGAAATTTGGTCGGAGCCGGCCGAAGCCCCGGAAGCGGTCGGTAACATCGTGCGCAATCAGTGCGTCTCCAGGCGAGGCGCCCTCAAAGGCCTTAGCGCCCTTCTCAGGACGATGCGAAGAGCCCACGGGGTCTTCGGCCTCAGGAGCATCCAGCGGCACTTGTGTCGGATTTAGGGCTCCGCAAAACCCAAGAAGTTCGAACACAGGGGCGTGAACAAAGATCTCTCCCGCTCGCGTCTACCGAGCGCCTCGCCCTCGTCGGTGAAGAGATTCAAGCACACAACAGATAGAACACACAAGAGTTTACCCAGGTTCGGGCAACCGTGTGGTGCAAGACCCTACTTCCTGCTTTGGTGGATTAGCCTCGGAAGGGCTGGAATATGAGCTAGTACAGTGGTTCCTGAGCTCGGGAGGCGAGCTCAGGAGGGTCAGGAGGCAAGTGTTCTTGCTCCTTGCGTGGTGGTAGAGTGTATGGATTGATCCCCTTCACAGTGGGAATCCTAGCTACTTATATAGGCGGCCACAGTCCTTTTCCCCAAAATGTTTAGGCGGGAAGGGATCCCATAACGGCCATTTTTTGAGCGGGAACACAAGGACGTTCCTACCCAGACAAAAGCAGTCTTCGCCTTCAAAAGGACCAGGCGGTGACGTCGTGGTGGGCTCGACGGTGACATCCTCCTTGTCGTCCTTGCGGTCTTCGGTCTTGTTGCACCAACGAGGAAACCTTTGCCCCGCTCCTCGGGAACCTGTGGCTGCGGTGTCCCCCTTGCACCGAAATGGTAACTGCGCCGCTGGCGAGCGCTGGCACCCGCTGGTGCTGTGCTTCACTGCTAACATCACTGCCTCCTCCCGAGGCATGCTTGGCCTTGGATTCTTCGCCCCTCCGGAGCACCTTGCTGAGGTCGCTCCTGAGGAGGTCTTGACGTCGTTCTCCTCGCGAGGTTTAGCTCCCTCGTGAGGGTCTTGGGCAGCTGGTTGATCAGCTAGGCCATACCAGGCCATAGTAGGAGCATGTCGCGGCCCGCAGACAGGCAAGTCTGGGTACCCTGTTTCCCAGTATGCCGACAGTAGCCCCGGGCCCAAGGCGCGCATGGAGTTGGCTTCGGGGTGAAACCTTAGTCGAGGACGAAGCGTCGCGGGTCCTAAAAGGCGGCGGGCCAGGCCGGCGTGCGACTGTTGGATGGGACGTGGCGGCTCTGCTTCCCACACAGTCTCGGTGATCGTGCGACTTGACAACTCCTTGGCGCAGGCGACAGTGGCGTAATGGCTGCGACGCCAGTGGCTGGTGGTTGGGCTCCTCCGCCCTATAAATGGGACTAGGGGGGAGCCCCCAAGCCGTTTTCAAGCCAGCGCCATCTTCCCCTTGCTTGTTCTTCGCTCTCTCTTTTGTCACGAGATCTCCAAGGCACCGTCGAGGAAGCCGTCTGCTGCGGAGAAAGGGAAGGCCCCAAAGGATCCAGTCCCGCTGCCGCCGAAGAGGGGTCGTGGTCATCCCCGCAATTATGCCGCTGCGCCTGTAGAGACTCCTCGGGGAGGCGGGCACGGCCATTGAGTTCTGCTGCGGCCGCTGGTGAAAGGCGCGGGACGTCCTCCCGTGGTGAAGGTGATCGTGGCCGTGGAGGGAGAGGAGGCGCGCAACGGTGCCTGTCGGTCGCGCGTCCTCCACGCCCGCAGCTCCATTCCTTCGACGTGTCATCGGAGTTCATGGTATGGGCGGAGAAGCCCGGCGGCCCATGGCTCAGGCTTCCCCGCTCATTCGGCAACGTGTTACCAGCTGGAGGCCTCGACGGCATCTGGCTGCAAGCTGACGGTTGCTACAGTGGTGTGTCCTAGGTGGAGGTTGATGTGGCTCCCTCGCGCACGCCGGCTGCAGGGGAGGTGCGCGCTCCACTTCAGGTATGATGGTGTCTCCACACTGTTCGTCAGGGTCTTCTCGGAGGAAGGGAGGCGCCATGGGTGCTGTACCGAGGTTGATGATGAAGAGGACGACGGGGACGGCGTCCGGAGGAGTAGCTCCTCCTCCGAAGACAATCTCAGTCCCGGGGGGCGCCGTGGTTCCCCCCTCTATGGCAGCAGCAGCTCCTCCAGCAGTGGCGGCCGCGACGAAACACCACGCCGCCGAGCTCGGCCCGGCGAGGGGAGGGGGTTGCCGCGCCGCTGTGGCTCGGTGAAGCCGGAGGAACTGGAAGACTCCGACTGAGCAGGAGCGGCCTCTGCTTCTTCTCCTTTCCTTTCCTTCATGTCCTTTCTGTGTCAAAATTTCAAGTTGCCTCGAGGAGGCGTGTAATGGGCTATGATATATGTAAGAAGCGAAAACTTACTGTCATGTTTTTTGTTGCTCGGGTGAAATCACTTAGCTTTTATGCGTCACGTCGTCCTGAGGCGGAGTCCTCCTGACTCCGGCATCATGAGCCCCATCGGGTCGTGACGAGGTGGCCGAGTCTGACGGGCTCGTACAGCCCCCGAGCGGGGGTCAGCCGCTGAGATCTGCTGAGAGTGCCGAGCGCAGGTTAGAGCACCAAAGCCTGAGCGGCTCGGTAAGATAGGTTGCGCGGACTGAGAAGCCCGGCGCCAGAGCCTGAGCAGGCTTGGCCAGGCGAGGTCACGGGGCCGTGGCAGACGAGGGCCGGTGACCGACCGTGCCCCAGCCCCCACGCGCGTGACGCGCGAAGGAGAGCGAGTGGCGCAACTGAACTTAAAACTGGCAAGACAAATCCCAAACAAACTTTCAACCAAATGCAGGAAGCGCGAGAAACACAAGAACTTCATAGCATGGGGTAGAGGAAGGGTTGATAGCCAAGGAAGTAGAAAAGGCTGACAGCCAAACACCAAGCAAAAAGGAAAAAAGTTCGCGTCCAACCCATGCACTACGTCTTCTTCCCAGCGCAAAGCTAAGGACTGCCACTAGGGCTGGGTTGGAGCCCCGTCTGAGGGCCCGTAGGCAACGCACAGGAGACTTCAAGGCGTGTACAGCCCCAACTCATTATTACGTGAGAGTGTCACGGGCAGAGAACTTCACGGGCATGGAGCCTTGATACGGATAGAACCTCCTGAGGTGTTTGATGTTCCAGGAATTCTGGATAGGTATCCCATCCTGCGTCTCCAGGCGGACATCACTAGGCCTAGAGACACGGGCGATTCTGAACAGGCCCTCCCACATGGGCGAGAGCTTCTGCAACCCCCGGGAGAGGACCCGCCTCAGGACCAAGTCACCAACTTCAAGTGTTCTTGCACGGACGCCGCGGCAGTGGTACCGCCGCCGCGCATACTGATAACGTGCCGCCCTGAGGGCAGCTCGACGGCGGCCCTCCTCGCCTAGCATGAGGTCCATCCGCCAGGCGGCATCCTGGCATTCCTCATTGAAGGCCAAGAACCGTGGGGAGCGATGCTTGACCTCGTGAGGGTGGACCGCCTCTGCCCCATAGACGAGAAAGAAAGGGGTTTCCCTCATAGGTTTGGTGGCAGTGGTTCAGATTGACTACATCACAGACTGGAGTTCCTCGATCTAGCCCCTGCCGCAAGCCTCAAGCTTCTTCTTAAAGCTGGACGTCTTGAGGCCATGCAAGACTTCCGTGTAGGTGCGTTCGGCCTGGCCGTTGCTCCTGGGGTGAGCTACCGAAGCGTAGCAGATCTGTGTTCCAAGGTTAGCACAATATGACCTGAAGAGATTACTTGTGTACTGCGAACCATTATCCGTGATGATGCGGCTGGGGACCCCGAATCGCCTCACGAGGACCTGGATGAACTTGACAGCCGACCCGGCTGTGATCGCACGAACAGGCTCCACCTCTGCCCACTTGGTGAATTTGTCGATGGCGACGTACAGGAAGCGATAGCCCCGTGCTGCCCGAGGAAATGGACCCAGGATGTCCAACCCCCAGACCGCAAAGGGCCAGGAGAGTGGGATTGTCTGGACTCTGGAGGCCCTGCGCCGGCTGGTGGATCTGCTTGGCGTGAAACTAGCACGCCTCACAAGCCCGCATGAGTTCCGTGGCGTCGTTGAGCACCGTAGGCCAGTAGAAGCCGCTGCGGAAGGCCTTGCCCATGAGGGTGCGGGACGACGAGTGATGGCCGCGGTCTCCACCGTGGATATCAGCCAGCAGATCGCGCCCTTGCTTCCTCGAGATGCATTTCAGCGAGATGTCGTTGGGGCGCCTCCTATAGAGTTCACCGTCTTGGATGCCGTAAGCTGAGGCCTGTCGGACCATGCGCTCTACATCTTCTTCCTTGTCCGGTAGGGTATCGTGTTGCAGGTACATCTTGAGTTCTTGGGTCCAGCAACCCTCCTCGGGCTCCGTGGCGAGCAACAGGCGGGCTCCAAAGGGTGGTCCGCAGGGCGGGGCGCCATCCAGAGATGCTGCTGGTAATCCTTGCTGAGGGGAGGCCGGCTCAGGGGCTGGCGGTGCTGCCGATGCCTTGAGTAGCCGCTCCTCGAAGACGCCCGACCTCTGAGGCTCTCGTCTGGAGGCTCGTTTGGCAATATCGTCTGCTTCTTTGTTGGTGCCTCTCGGTACGTGCTACACCTCCAGCCCTCGGAATCGCTTCTTCATCTTACGCACCTCCTCCAGGTATGCCTCCATGTGCTTGTCCTTGGGCTTGTATTTCTTGTTGGAGAAGTCGACGAGGAGCTGCGTATCACCTCTGATGGTGAGACGCTTGACCCCCAGCGTAGCGGCCGCCTTGAGCCTTGCAATTAGGCCCTCGTACTCTGCGATGTTGTTGGAGACCTTCTCGCCTTGCTGGAAGCAGAGCTGCATAGCGTAGTACAACTTATCCTGAGTGGGAGATACTAACACGGCGCCAGCCCCCGCACTGAGGCGTGAGAAGGCGCCGTCGAAGTATACTACCCATCCGTTTGGGGCTTCATCGCCAGGGGCCAGCAAGGGGTCTTCGGTGGCCCCCCGCTCCGGCGCGTCAGTCCACTCCGCCACAAAGTATGCCAGAGTTGCTCCCTTGATCACCCGCGTGGTGCAGAACTCCAACTGGAACACTTGAAGCTCGATGTTCCACTCGGCGACCCTCCTGACGACATTTGGGACCCGCACTACCTTCCCGAGAGGATATGACGAAACAACCTTGATGGGATGGCCTTGGAAGTAGTGGCGCAGCTTCCTGGAGGCGACAAGGAGCGCCAGGAGTAGCTTCTGTGCTGACGAAGTACACTGGGTGCTCCACGAGGGTCGATGCAGCAGGGTCCGCGGGCGCCTCAGGAACCTTAGGATGTTCTTGCTGAGTGGTGGGGCCGTCAGTGCCTGTGGTCGAATTTTCCCCGAAGGCCGCATCAGGGGGCGGCGCGGGCCCTGAAGGCGCCGAGCCGCCCGGCGGCCTTGAGCTTCGGGGCCTTTCCTCGCGCTCCACGACTAGTGCCGCGTTGGCGGAGTGAGGCATTGCGGCGAGGTAGAGAGTCATGGGCTCCAGGGGTTGTGGTGCTACCATAACCGGCAAGCTGGTGAGGTATTCCTTGAGATCCCGGAAAGCGGAATCGGCCTCTGGAGTCCACTCAAAGGGCCAATTCTTCTTCATGAGTTTGAAGAACGGAAGGGCGCGTTCCCCGAGCTTAGAGATGAAGCGCCCCAAGGATGTCACACATCCGGCGAGCTTCTGCATTTCCTTCAGGTTGGTGGGTGGCCTCATTCTCTCGATGGCCTTGATCTTCTCCGGATTAGCTTCGATGCCCCGGTGCGAAACCAGGAACCCTAGCAACTTGCCGGAGGGTACGTCGAACACGCACTTCTCCGGGTTGAGGCACAGCTTCACCTTGCGCAGGTTGGCGAACGTTTCTTCTAGGTCCTGGATTAGTGTTTTGGCCTCCCTGGTCTTAACCATGATGTCGTCGATGCAGGCCTCCACATTCCTCCCGAGCTAGGGCCGAGGGTGATGTGCATCAGGCGCTCGAAGGTGGCGCCCGCATTCCTCGGCCCAAAAGGCATGCAGGTGTAGCAGTAGACACCGCATGGGGTCAGGAACGCCGTTTTCTCCATGTCTTCCACCGCCATCTTGATTTGGTGGTGTGGGGACCCCGACTTATGAGTCGAGATCACCGAATGCACGTGTACAGTGATCCCAGAGATCAATGCTCACTGAACACACAGAAGCTGAATAACAAGAGTCTTACATCCATACATACCGTCTTATACAAATTATGACAATTATGGCCAAGTCTTACATAGATAAAGCCTCACGGGCTGAATAGCAAATAAACTCGAATAGCGGAAGTCTTCGTAGATAAGTAGAACCCATGCCATCTGCCTTAACCCTACATGCATTCTGACTGGGAAAACGTCCTAGTTCGCATGTTCGTCTCCATAGAACTCTTCTTCAAATTCCTTCTCCTCCATGCCTGGCCAATTAAATAACCAGTGGCAAGCCAATGAGTACTTTGAATGTACTTGCAAGCACATGATTTGGTTCAAGGTAACAATGCAAGTTGTACAACAAATGAGCAACCTAGCTACTAGCTAGATAAGATATTCTACCATTTTGTGAGACATGCATCAATGTACTTGGGTAACCTCGAGGACAGGTTACAGGGGCACCCGATGGGGTTTTCGAAAGAATGTTATCATGGAGAGTTCATGTTGCACATGCAACATTATGCATCACAGCTAATCTCTTGCTTTTATGCACAAGGTACAGTTCTGAGTAGGGGGTATGCATCATGTGGTGGTCCACAACAAGTTTACCACCGTCATGTTTCATCGTCATGCAATCGGAAAAAAGGTACCGATGAACAAGAGGGGTGTCATGGTCAAATGGCTGCTTGCCTGGATTGGCTTGGTCTTCAAGGTCTTCAAATCCTTCTCCTTCTCCTTCTTCAGGAACTTCGTCAATACGGTATCTAATCATCGCAAGAAAATACGGAGAAATAAGACAATAATAAAAACAAAAAAATCAAAGTGCTCAGAAAAATGTTAACTTATTTTTATAAAATACTAGAATGAAAACTAAGAGGGCAAAAATTCTTAGTTTCGGATTTGGAGTGACAGAATAGGGTGAATGGATTTTTGAACAGAGGTTTTATTGTTCAAATTTGAGTTTTAATTTGAATAGTACAGAAAAAGTTTAGGAGCATGTGTGAAAGTTACATCATTAAATAGGTTGGAATATTACAAATTTTTAGGAGTTGGAATAATTTAATTTGGTTAATTATTTTATCATGTAGATTTATCTAAAAAAACTACAGAAAAGAAAAAGAAAAAGATCAATGTGCAACTAGGCCAGAACGGCCTCAATGCACAGGCCCAGAGGGCTTTCGGCCCGGCGAGCCGAGCGTTGCGTGTGCGCCCAGTTCAAACCTGACGGGCGGGGCCCAGCGGCCGGTGGGAGAGAGGGGAGGCGAGAGGGACGGGAGGCTGACAGGCGGGGCCCGCATGTCATCCCTAACCTACGTCCAGACGGCCGGCGAGCTCTCCGGTGGCGATGCAGGGCACGGCAGGGCGAGCTGAGGGCAGGGATGAAGTCAGCGCGGAGTCGCCGTTCGGGTGGTGGTGGAGGCGGTCGCCGGAGCGGTTGGGTTCGCCGACGACAAGGTTGCATGGCGAAAGGGTGTCGGGCGGTGGCTTTTTTGGCCGTTTACGACTGCAACGGAGAGGGGAAAGAGAGGGGAAAGGGTCAGTGAGGCCTGGTGGTTCTAGATCGAGGCTCAGGGACAGCGGGGACGACTCATGCCGAGCGGACGACGGCGAGCCACCACGGCGGAGCTCGAGCTCGATCTCGAGCTCGAGAGATTCTGGGAGAGAGCTGGGAGTGTAGGGTGGTGTTTGAGCGAGTCCAGAGGCGAGTGATGGAGAGGAGAGGGCTCGGGGATGCCTTTTTATAGGCAGGCGGTGGTCCACCGAGGAGGTGTGCGCCGGCGAGCTTGTTGCGGTCGCTACGGGCCACGGGGCCTCGTCGAGGTGTGTGTGGGGTGCTCGTGGGAGTAGTCCATGTCTAGAGAAGGGAAGCGAAGGAGCGGGGGAAGGCTCCAGAGGCTCACGCGTGTGAGGCCGAAGATTGGAGCTCGCGGGCAGCCGGCGCACGTGCGAGGTATGCCATAGGAGGGAGAAGGAGGAGGGGGACAGGGCCGTGGCATGTCGCGGACGTCGAGGCGGCTCGGCTGGCGCGAGGGGGAGGCCCGAGGTGGTTGGAGGCGCCTGGTCAGGAGCGGCTACAGTGCCAGAGCGCACTGTAGCGTGCTCCAGAGCGCGCATATGGCCGGTATGGCATTCTTTATGCCATGTGGTTGTGGCCACGAGTGTCTAGAGGATAAGGAAGTCAATAAACAACATGTAATTGGCATTGGATGCTCTGGAGGGCTTCGAAAAGGGGAGAGGATTGAGAGAGAAGGGTGAAAGGGGCTGTCCAGAGATGTAAAATGGGGTTTTACCCCCCCCCCCCAATCATTGAGCTGCGGTGCAACCATTGCTACTGGAGGTATAAGATGTCTTGGGGGTGCTATGGTAAGAACTTGAGGCAAGGGGAAATAGTGGAAGGGGTCAAAACAAAAGTTTTTGTTAAAATAGCAGAACCTGTTTGATGGTGTTTTGGGCAAGCAAATGGATTTCATTTGGCATGATACTCCACAGGATGAAATGTCATATATAATTAGGCCCTTTCACCAAATTAGAGCTCATTTGGGCAAAGTTGCCAATGCAACTTTTGTAAACCCTAGAAATAAACATAAATGGATTTTCCAAGATTTGGTCAAGCAAATCATCCCTTCTTGATGCACCACTTGGTGTAGTGTCATCATTTGGGGTTGTGGGCTTGTCCACCAAATTTGGGGACACAACTAAAAAGTTGGTAATGTAAAGTTGTTCAAATTTGAATCTGAACAGAAATGATTTTGGTGTACTTTGATCAAGTTACCCTTTTCCAAAATTTGTGTTATTTGGTCTAGATGCATAATTAGACCATTGTAGCATGTGTACTAAGTTTGAGAGTATTTGGACAAGTTTGGCAATGTAAAGTTGCTCAAACTTCAAAATGGACAGAAATGGTATTGAGGGGATTTGATGATGTTTTCTTGCTCCCCAAGGCATGAGGTTTGGCAAGATCATCAAATATGTCATATTTGACATGATAGAATTTCCCTGGAATTTTTAGAGAATATTTCCTTTGTAAATATTTCGAAAGCTTGAAATATCTAGAAAGGGTTTCTGAGGGATTTGCACAATACTTTGAACATGACCATGTGTTGAAACTCTTATATATGGACAATATATGTCCTAGTCTCTCTGAATTTTGGCAAATATTTTTGAAACAGTTAAATAATTTTTACCTATTAAAGACCATTTCTGGCATAAAGAAAAAGCCTTTAAATAAAATAGGAAAATAACTTTTAAAATTATACTTTTGTGGTTTTTGGGAGTCCTATACCTAATAGGATTGAAACATACCTTCTCAAAGATTTTTATCACCCTAGATCAAGTACTTGCAGTGAAATTCTCAATTTAGGGTTTTTTTGGAAAACTAATTTTTGAAAATACCCTTTGGCCAAAATATCTTTTTAAGAATATACTATACTGTTCTATACACATGGTATGATCATTTGGCAGAAGTTTGGGGTAAGGAGATGAAGCATAGAAGGTGTGGCTATGTTGACTTTTAAAGAGCACTTGAAATCAGAGAGAGAAGAATTCAATTCCAAATAAAAGCCAAATGATGCAAAAAGTTTTTGTTGGTCCAAATTTTCATGCTTTATTAATGCAATAACCAGGTTACAAAATGCAGGGTGTGACAGACCTACCCCCCTTACGAGAATCTCGTACCCGAGATTCCTAAACTAGGCTCTAAAAGAGATCGGGAAACTCGGATCTAAGATAGTCTTCACGTTCCCAGGTCACTTGCGCTTCCGTGTGGTTGCTCCACTGGACCTTGAAGTACTTGATGGTGCGGCTTCGCGTTCGTCATTCTGCTTCATCCAAAATGCAAATGGGCCTCTCGCGGTAGGTCAAATCAGGTTGAAGGTCGATGGCTTGGTGATCGACATCCTTGTAGAGATCAAGCTTGTCCGGAACTTGGAGACACTTCCGGAGTTGTGACACGTGGAATACGTTGTGCACATCGGATAGCTCAGGTGGTAGTTCCAACTGGTAAGCCACTTCTCCTCGTCGGTCGATGGTCTTAAAGGGGCCAATAAATCTTGGTGCAAGTTTCCCCTTAACGTGGAAACGCTTGGTTCCCTTCAAAGGAGTTACTCGCAGGTACACATGGTCTCCAACACGGAAACTCATGTCTCGGCGTCGTGAATCGGTGTAGCTCTTTTGTCTCGACTTGGCGGCCTTCAAATGTTCTCTGACTAGTTGGACTTGCTCTTCTGCTTCGCGGAGAACATCTGGTCCAAAGACTAGCCCTTCACCGATTTCTAACCAGTTGAGGGGTGTGCGACACTTGCGTCCGTACAACACCTCAAATGGTGCCATCTGAAGGCTCGACTGATAACTGTTGTTATAGGAGAACTCGGCAAAAGGGAGGAAATCTTCGCACTTGGCTCCATATGCTAAGACACAGGCTCGGAGCATGTCTTCGAGTATTTGATTTACTCCCTCCGTCTATCCTCCGGTTTGCGGATGGAAAGCCGTGCTGAAAGACAACTTGGTTCCCAAGGCTTCTTGGAACTTCTTCCAGAACCTTGAGGTAAACTGGGTTCCTCGATCTGACACAATCTCCTTAGGAACACCATGAAGGCTCACGATTCTGTTGATGTAGAGAGTTGCTAGCTGGTTGCCATCATAGATAGTCTTGACATGAATGAAATGAGCTACTTTGGTCAAATGGTCGACTATGACCCAGATGGAGTCATGTCCTTTATTCGACCTTGGTAATCCAGTGATGAAGTCCATTCCAACTTTATCCCAATTCCACTCAGGAACCTTGAGTGGTTGGAGCAATCTAGCAGGTCGCTGATACTCAGCCTTGATCCTTTGGCACACATCACACTTTGCAACATAGGTGGCAATCTCTCTTTTCATCCCGTGCCACCAAAATCTTTCCTTCAAGTCTTGATATGTCTTGGTTCCTCCGGGGTGGATGGAATACGGAGTGTCGTGGGCTTCTTGCAGGATCAAATTCTTCAGCTCCATTTTGTTTGGTACGCATATGCGGCCTTTGTACCAAACAATCCCGTGCTCGTCCTCGGAGAATCCTGGGGCCTTGCCTAGCTTCATCTTCTTATTGATGCCTTCAATGCTTGCGTGCCCATTTTGTGCTTCCTTGACTTCGTCCATCAGAGTTGGTTTGACTTCCAGATGGTTTAGAAATCCATGGGTGACCAATTCCAAGCTGAATTGTTCCATCTCTTCAAACAGGGCTGGCTACCTTCTTTTAATTATGGCATTCAGGGGGCAAGCCTTTCTGCTCAAGGCATCGGCTACCACGTTAGCCTTCCTGGGGTGATATTGAACACTGAGGTCATAATCCTTGATCAGTTCCAATCATCTTCGTTGCCTCATGTTCTATTCCTTTTGGGTGAAAATATACTTTAGACTTTTGTGGTCTGTGTATATCTCACACCGCTTCCCTAGGAGGTAATGTCGCCATGTCTTCAAGGCATGAACCACTGCTGCTAACTCAAGATCGTGAGTAATGTAGTTCTCTTCATGAGGTCGTAGCTGCCTTGAGAGGTAAGCTATGACTCGCCCTTCTTGCATCAGAACGCTTCCCAATCCGGTTGGAGAGGCATCACAATATATCACGAACTCCTTGTGAATGTCGGGTGTTGCCAGAACTGGGGCGGTGGTCAATCTCTTCTTGAGTTCTTGGAAGCTTTCTTCGCATTTTGGCATCCATTCGAACTTCTTGTCCTTCTTCAGGAGCTGAGTCATTGGCCTGGCAATGCTGGATAATCCTTCCACGAATTTGCGGTAATAGCCCGCAAGTCCGAGGAAGCTTCTGACTTCCTTGACGGTCATTGGGGACTGCCATTGGGTCACAGCTTCGATCTTTACGGGATCAACCGATAATCCTTCCTCGATCAAGACATGACCTAAGAATCCAACTTTATGCAGCCAAAACTCACATTTGCTGAATTTGGCGTATAGTTGGTGCTCTCAAAGCTTGTCTAGGACCATCCTCAAATGTTGCTCGTGCTCTTCCTCCGTCTTAGAGAAGACAAGAATGTCATCAATGAAGACAACGACGAACTTGTCCAAATATTCCATGATGACCTTGTTCATGAGATACATGAAGTAAGCTGGGGCATTGGTCAATCCAAAGGACATGACCGTGCACACATACAGGCCATATCTTGTCACAAATGCAGTCTTCGGAATATCTTGGGGTCTGATCTTCAGCTGGTAGTAGCCAGATCTGAGGTCGATCTTGGAGAACAACTTGGCTCTACTGAGTTGATCAAACAGATCTTCAATCTTCGGAAGTGGATACTTTTTCTTGATTGTAACTTCATTGAGGGAGTGGTAGTCAATGCATAAGCGGATGGTACCGTCCCTTTTTGCCACAAACAGAATAGGTGATCCCCAAGGGGAGGCACTAGGGCGGATAAATCCCTTCCTCAACTGCTCTTAGAGTTGCTTCTTCAACTCAGCTAATTCTTTCGTCCCCATTCTATAAGGCGTCTTATAGATGGGTCCTGCCCCGGGCATAAGCTCGATGACGAACTCAATGTCACAGTCAAGAGGCATTCCCGGTAGCTCATCCGGAAAGACATCGGGATACTCGCATACTACTGGCACTTGCTCCAGTCCAACTTTAGACACACAGTTGACTTGAGCGGTTTGAGCAGAAGAGGAGTTGGAGGCAAACTTAACTTTGAATCCTTGGTCATTGGTCACAATGACAGTCTGATTGGAACAGTCTAATATGCCTTGGTGCTTGCTGAGCCAATTCATGCCTAGGATCACATCCAAGCCTTGTGATCTCAGGAAGATAAGGTCTGCTAGGAAATCTACTCCGTTAATGACGATACTGACTCCCTTACAGCCTATCTTGGCTCTCATCTCTTCTACGGGGCTTTGTACCACCATGGGATTATTCAGGGGTGTAGGGGTCATGCCACTTTTTAATGCTAAACTTCGAGTGACAAATGAATGCGTGGCTCCAGAATCAAACAAGACAGTTGCAGGTGCTGAGTTGACAAGGAACGTATCCAGCACGACGTCCGGGTCTTCTTGGGCTTCTTCTGCAGTGACGTGATTCACACGCCCCTTTCCATTGTTGGGCGGGTTGCCAGGAGCTTGGTTCCTTGGTGGCATCCCGCGGCCTTGTCCTGGGTTCTGCGCGTTGGAGCGCGGGGCATCGAGATTCTTTTTGGGGCATACCTTAGAGATGTGTCCGGACTGACCACACCCAAAGCAGGTGACTTGGTTTGGGTTGCTGATCTTGTTGCCACCACTGTTATTGGGGTTGAATGCTGGCCTTGGGTTGGCATACCGTAGAGGCTGATAGTTGGTGCGAGGTGTAGGAGCTCTTGGCTGCTGATAGGTTGGCCTGACCGGGGCTGGCTGCCACGGGCGAGGCTTCTGGTTGCTGGAACATACCTTGCTGATCATCTTGCGCTTGCGAGTGTCTTCCAGAGCACGCCACTTGTCTTCAAGCATGAGTGCTTTGTTCACCAGGTCAGGAAAGGTTGGGCAGTCACACACGACAAGCGAGTACTGCAAAGTATGATTGAGGCCTTCCATGAAGTGCTCCCTTTTTGCTGCATCTGTGCTGACATCTTCCGAGGCATACCTTGACAGAACACTGAACTTCTGCATGTACTCCTTGACAGTGCCACTTCCTTGCTTCAGGGCTCGAAACTCACGCTTCTTGATAGCCATGATTCCGGAAGGAATATGGGCCTTGCGGAATTCTACATTGAAGTTATTCCAAGTGATGTCTTGCCCAGCATGCATGACCTTGAATCCATCCCACCAAGCTCTAGCAGTCCCCCCGAGGCAGTGGGCAGCATAAGCCACCTTCTCGCGGTCTTCGGTGCAGCCGACTAGTTCCAGCAAGTCCTCAATGGTGCGGACCCAGTCGTCTGCATCCAGGGGTTCAACAATCTCGATGAAGGTTGGTGGTGCATGCTTCTTGAATTCCGCCAACGTGGAACGTCCATTGCCAATCCCCGTCGGCTGGCGGTTGTTGGTGACGGCTTGAGCAATCATCTGGAGGGCTGCGGTGTTGGCTTGGCGTTCCTCTCGGATGGCTTGGAGAAGCTGAGCCATATCCATGGTCGGGGGAGGTGGTGGTGGAGCTTGGTCATGGGTTTGGTCTTGGATGGCCTCTCCTTGGGCAGATGCTCCGGCTTCGAGCTACTGGGTAGAGGTACCAGTACGAGTTACAATAGGCATCCTGTTGGAGCGGTCAAGGTCTTATGATTTGGACTGAACAGGGAAAGCATTAAAGATGGGTGCCTAGTAAGGGGGAGGGTGTGACACTTATTATTTTCATGCAAGGGCCAAAAGGGCCGAACACATTCATTAAAATTCCAAATAGGTGATGTAGTCGTTTACACGTTCCCGAAGGAAAGATAGGACGTACATCCAAACACAACAAAAGCAAACACTAGATGGCTTCTTATGAACCATACAAGGACTCGACTTTGCATAGGGTTACACGACCTATCCTACCGTAAAGGTCACGAGCTGGCATATCCGAGTTACGAATAATGCCTAAGTGGCGGAATGCTCGGTCGCGTATTCTGGCTCTTGCCGGTGGTGCTGGAAATAGCTTGCGAAACTCCCTCGTCGTCATACGACGTCGCTGGGGTGGTTCTTCATCCTTGGAAGACACATCTCCTGAGGGCCTTCTGCCTCGATACGCGATAGCGGGTTGCCCGGGAGGCGCACCTTCCTTCTTGATCATATTATTCTTTTCTTGTGCTCGCCGAAGAAGTGCCTTGGTCTTGTGGAGTTCTTCCCGGAGCTTCATCAATTCCGAGGCCAACTGTTGTGCCAAGCTGTCGGCACAAAGGCTGAAGTAGGTCTGGAATCAAAGTGGAAGTCCTTCCTCCAGTGGAGGGCTCGTGCACTGCTCTCATCTTCACCTTCCTTCCGCTAAGGCAAGAAGCGAGTTGTCATCTTGGCTGCCATCTCGGAAGAAGTTTTTGGAGGCGGGTTAGTGCCTTGAGTGCAGCTGCCTCGACAGCGAGGAGTAGTGTTGCCATCTGGGGTCCCTCGAAGAACCAACTTGTGGGAGGATCATTTGCCTTCACGATAACTTCCACATGGTACTCCACCTCGGTGTCCCTAACCCAATGCTCATGGTAGGTGAGGATGGGTGCTCGGTGAAACTAGCACTCCTGGAGGCTATCCTCGAGAAGCAAAGGGAGCCCAGTGGTCACGAGCTCCTCATGTACAGCGGCCATCTACAAAGGTTGAATGGGAGATGTGAATAAGCTGATGATATCTCTGGTTTGGCAAGGTTTTGAAAAGAAGAGAGGTTCAGAAGGTTTATGAAAAGGGTCTCATCCTAACTAACGCCCATGCTAACTAAGGCTTCCTACAGTCAGGATGGCTTTGATACCAGCTCTGTGGGGACCTCGATTGTAAAATTCTGGACATAGTTTAAGTAACACCTCCCAACTGTCCATGACCGTGGACACAGCTATTCGAATAGTTTTACACTCTGCAGAGGTTGCACACTTTACCCACAAGATCCGGGGAACTTCCGTGTCATCCACGACCCGCAGTACCTCAAGTACCCGGAGTAAGCACCCGATCACTATCTTTCCCTAGACGACACTAACATAGAGTCCACTCGATTGGTAGTAACCCCCGTGTCCAACATTTCACATCTTAAAATTTTGGAGCCTCGCTCCCATATTCATCACATACCACAAGCACATGGTACCAACGGTGTGTCCAGTGCCCTGTAAAGACAGTCATGGCCGCCTATCCAAGCACGACCCCGTCCCGAGAGTGACCTCATGTCACCCCCGTCACTAGTAATGCGGGCACCATGCTAGTATCGACCTAGGTAATCAATAATGCCCTTTCCCATATAAGGGTAGATTGGTTGTGCGTGTTTGGTTTGGTCGGTATCGCACATAAATCTAATCCATCATTTTACACACACACACCAAACGCTCTTCTTCGGTACACCACTTCTACCTCAAGTGGTGACCTAATATCAACATCACCCACGGGCATTAGGGGCACCCGATGGGGTTTTCGAAAGAATGTAATCACAAAGAGTTCATGTTGCACATGCAACATTATGCATCACAGCTAATCTCTTGCTTTTATGCACAAGGTAGAGTTATGAGTAGGGGGTATGCATCATGTGGTGGTCCACAACAAGTTTACCACCGCCATGTTTCATCGTCATGCAATCGGAAAAAGGGTACCGATGAACAAGAGGGGTGTCATGGTCAAAGGGCTGCTTGCCTGGATTGGCTTGGTGTTCGAGGTCTTCAAATCCTTCTCCTTCTCCTTCTTCAGCAACTTCGTCAAATACGGTATCTAATCGTCGCAAGAAAATACGGAGAAATAAGACAATAATAAAAATAGAAAAATCAAAGTGCTCAGAAAAATGTCAACTTATATTTATGAAATACTAGAAGGAAAACTAAGAGGGAAAAAATTCTTAGTTTTGGATTTGGAGTGACAGAATAGGGTGACTGGATTTTTGAATGGAGGTTTTATTGATCAAATTTGAGTTTTAATTTGAACAGTACAGAAAAATTTAGGAACATGTGTGAAAGTTACATCATTAAATAGGTTGGAATATTACAAGTTTCTAGGAGTTGGAATAATTTAATTTGGATAATTATTTTATCCTGTAGATTTATCTAAAAAATCTACAGAAAAGAAAAACAAAAAGGTCACTGCGCAACAAGGCCAGAACGACCTCAGTGCACAGGCCCGGAGGGGTTTCGGCCCGGCGAGCCGAGCGGTGCGCGCGCGCCAGGTTCAAACCTGATGTGCGGGGCCCAGCGGCCAGTGGGAGAGAGGGGAGGCGAGAGGGACGGGAGGCTGACAGGCGGGGCCTGCCTGTCATCCCTAACCTACGTCCAGACGGTCGGCGAGCTCACCGGCAGTGATGCAGGGCACGGCAGCGCAAGCTGAGGGCAGGGATGGAGTCAGCGCGGAGTCGCCGTTCGGGTGGTGGTGGAGGCGGTCGCCGTAGCGGTCGGGTTCGCCGGCGACGAGGTTGCACGGTGGAGGGGCGTCGGGCGGTGGTTGTTTTGGCCATTTCCGACTACAACGGAGAGGGGAAAGAGAGGGGAAAGGGTCCGTCAGGCCAGGTGGTTCTAGATCGAGGCTCAGGGACAGCGGGAACGGCTCGTACCGAGCGGACGACGGCGAGCCGACGCGGCGGAGCTCGAGCTCGATCTCGAGCTCGAGAGCTTCAGGGAGAGAGCTGGGAGTGTAGGGGGGTGTTTGAGCGAGTCCAGAGGCGAGTGATGGAGAGGAGAGGGCTCGGGGACGCCTTTTTATAGGCGGGCGGCGGTCCACCAAGGAGGTGTGCGCCGACGAGCTTGTTGCGGTCGCTACGGGCCACGGGGGCTCGTCGGGGCGTGTCTGGGGTGCTCGAGGGCATAGTCCACGTCTAGAGAAGGGAAGGGAAGGAGCGGGGGAAGGCTCCAGAGGCTCGCGCGTGTGAGGCCGAAGGTTGGAGCTCACGGGCGGCCGGCATGCGTGCGAGGGAAGCCATAGGAGGGAGAAGGAGGAGGGGAAAAGGGACGTGGCGTGTCGCGGACGTCGAGGCGCCTCGGCTGGCGCGAGGGGGAGGCCCGAGGTGGTCGGAGGCGCCTGGTCAGGAGCGGCTACAGTGCCAGAGCGCACTGTAGCGTGCTCCAGAGTGCGCATATGGCCGGCATGGCATTCTTAATGCCCTGTGGTTGTGGCCACCAGTGTCTAGAGGATAAGGGAGACAATAAACAACATGGAATTGGCATTGGATGCTCTGCAGGGCTTCTTGAAGGGGAGAGGGTTGAGAGAGAAGGGTGAAAGGGGCTATCCAGAGATGTAAAATGGGGTTTTACCCCCCTGAATCATTGAGCTGCAGAGCAACCATTGCTACTGGAGGTAGAAAATGTCTTGGGGGTGCTGTGGTAAGAACTTGATGCAAGGGGAAATAGTGGAAGGGGTCAAAACAAAGGTTTTGGTAAAATAGCAGAAGGTGTTTGATGGTGTTTTGGGTAAGCAAATGGGTTTCATTTGGCATGAAACTCGACAGGATGAATTGGCACATATAATTAGGCCCTTTCACCAAATTAGAGCTCATTTGGGCAAAGTTGCCAATGCAACTGTTGTAAACCCTCGAAATCAACAGAAATGGATTTTCCAAGATTTGGTCAAGCAAATCATCCCTTCTTGATGCACCACTTGGTGTAGTGTCATCATTTGGGGTTGTGGGCTTGTCCACCAAATTTGGGGTCACAAGTAAAAAGTTGGTAATGTAAAGTTGTACAACTTTGAATCTAAACAGAAATGATTTTGGGGTACTTTGATCAAGTTACCCTTTTCAAAAATTTGTGCTATTTGGTCTAGATACATAATTAGACCATTGTAGCATGTGTACTAGGTTTGAGAGTATTTGGACAAGTTTGGCAATGTAAAGTTGCTCAAACTTCAAAATGGATAGAAATGGTATTGAGGGGATTTGATGATGTTTTCTTGCTCCCCAAGGCATGAGGCTTGGCAAGATCATCAAATATGTCATATTTGACATGATAGAATTTCCCTGCAATTTTTAGAGAATATTTCCTTTGTAAATATTTCAAAAGCTTGAAATATCTAGAAAGGGTTTCTGAGGGATTTGCCCAATATTTTGAACATGACCATGTGTTGAAACTCTTATATATGTACAATATATGTCCTAAGAGTCTCTCTGAATTTTGGCAAATATTTTTGAAACAGTTAAATAATTTTTACCTATTAAAGACCATTTCTAGTCTAAAGAAAAAGCCTTTAAATAAAATAGGAAAATAACTTTTAAAATTACACTTTTGTGGTTTTTGGGAGTCCTATACCTAATAGGATTCAAACATACCTTTTCAAAGATTTTTATCACCCTAAATCAAGTACTTGCAGTGAAATTCTCAATTTAGGTTTTTTTTTGGAAAACTAATTTTTGAAAATACCCTTTGGCCAAAATATTTTTATAAGAATATACTATACTGTTCTATACACATGGTATGTTCATTGGGCAGAAGTTTGGGGTAAGGAGATGAAGCATAGAAGGTGAGGCTATGTTGACTTTTAAAGAGCACTTGAAATCAGAGAGAGAAGAATTCAATTCCAAATAAAAGCCAAATGATGCAAAAAGTTTTTGTTGGTCCAAATTTTCATGCTTTATTAATGCAATAACCAGGTTACAAAATGCAGGGTGTGACAGGTGGTAGCCCGAGGAAGCATCGAGGAAGCAGAGTAAGTTACACTCAGCCGTTGAATCCATGATTTGGTCGATGCGCGGAAGAGGGAAGGGGTCCTGAGGGCAGAACTTGATGAGGCTCGTGAAGTCGACGCACGTGCGTTCCTTGCCTCCTTTCGTCGGGACGATGACGGGATTGGCCAGCCACTCCGGGTGCCGTACCTCCCGTACGACGCCTGCTTCCTCCAGCTTCCTAACCTCCTAAACGATGAAGGCATGCTTCTCTGGGGCTTGTCTGCGCGCCTTCTGCTTGATAGGGCGCGCATTGGGGCACACCGTGAGATGGTGCTTGATGACGTGCCTAGGCACCCCGACCAAATCTGCGGCCTTCCGGGCAAACACGTCCTTGTTGGCCTTGAGGAAGCTGACCAGCGCCGCCTCTTGCTCTGGATCCATGCCCGTACCGATGGTGAAGGTGCTCCTGAGCCTTCTTCATCGGCGGGCACTTGCTTTGTCTCGGCGGGGCCCTGGGAAAAGAGCTGCTTCTTCTTGGTAGGCGCGGCCTCCGGAGCTTCCAGAGCCCCCTTCGCCCCTGGGTGAGCTGCGACAGCGGCCCTGTAACCGCGCCCGAGGACCTGAAGGGCGGCCTTGGGGTCCCCTTTGACGGTGATGACGCCGTTGCTCCCGGGCATCTTGACAGTGTTGTAGCCCGGGTGAGTTGCCACCATGAACTTTGCCAAGGCTAGGAAACCGAGGACGGCGTTGTAAGGCAGGTGGATGGGCGCAACATCAAAGTCAATGAGCTCAGTCCGGTAGTTAGCCAGTGTGCCGAAGGTGACCGGGAGGCGAATCTGGCCGAGCGGAACGGCCGAGCCCGCGACCCCTGAGAAGGACTTGGTGGGAAGGAGCTGCCTATAGGACACAGGCAGATGACCGAAGGCTTCGGGAGAGAGGATGTTGAGGCCGGCGCCGTCGTCGATGAGGGTCCTTGTCACGGCCACCCCACAGATAGTGGGCGTCCATACCATGGGGAGAGCGCCACTGCTGGCCGCTTCGGAGGCGAGGTCGCCGGGCCAAAGGTGATGGTGGGCCCCAGCTCGCTCTGCGCCCGCGAGGCCTCCCCTGGCTGGGCGACAGCCCCAACCTGCCGAAAGTGCGACTTGACGTGCCGGGCAGACGCCGGCGCTTGGGACCCACCGAGCATGCAGGCGACCCCGCGGCAAGGCCGCTCCCTGCTGGCGACGCCCCGCAGCTCGCAGCTGCGGGCCGTCGCCGTGCCGGGGTTCCCGACCAACGGCTCATGCTGGGTCAGTCGTCGCACCATCAAGAGCGTGACCGGCGAGGCCAATGGAGCCGGGATTGGCGGTGCAGGCCGCCCCCCCAGTGGCCCGGCCGGCAGGAGCGTCGTCGAGGAAGGAGGAGGAGCGCCCATGGGTTGCGCGGTTCGCTGGTATTGCTCGATCGACGGGGAAGGAGTCACCTCCCCCCCCCCACGGATGTGGCAGGCCACAGTCATCGTAGCGGCGCTGAACCGGATAGGGGAAGCGAGGTCGTCGGAGAGGAGAGATCTTGACACGTCCCCTACCTGACGCACCAAATGTCGGATTTAGGGCTCTGCAATACCCAAGAAGTTCGAACATAGGGGCGTGAACGAAGATCTGTCCCGCTCGCGTCTACCTAGCGCCACGCCCTCGTCGATGAAGAGATTCAAGAACACAACAGATAGAACACACAAGAGTTTACCCAGGTTCGGGCCACCGTGTGGTGTAAGACCCTACTTCCTGCTTTGGTGGATTAGCCTCGGAAGGGCTGGAATATGAGCTAGTACAGTGGTTCCTGAGCTCGGGAGGCGAGCTCAGGAGGGTCCGGAGGCAAGTGTTCTTGCTCCTTGTGTGGTGGCAGAGTGTATGGATCGATCCCCTTCACAGTGGGAATCCTAGCTACTTATATAGGCGGCCACGGTCCTCTTCCTCGAAATGTTTAGGCGGGAAGGGATCCCACAACGGCCATTTTTGAGTGGTAACACAAGGACGTTCCTACCCTGACAAAAGCAGTCTTCACCTGCAAAAGGACCAGGCGGTGACGCGGTGGTGGGCTCGATGGTGACATCCTCGTTGTCGTGCTTGCGGTCTTCGGTCTTGTTGCACCAATGAGGAAACCTTTGCCCCGCTCCTCGAGAACCTGCGGCTGCGCTGTCCCCCTTGCACCAAAATGGTAACTGCGCCAATGGCGAGCGTTGGCACCCGCTGGCACGGTGCGTCACTGCAGACATCACTGCCTCCTCCTGAGGCATGCTTGGCCTTGGATTCTCCGCCCCTCCGGAGCGCCTTGCTGAGGCTGCTCCTGAGGAGGTCTTGACGTCGTTCTCCTCGCGAGGGACTTGGGCAGCTGGTTGATTAGCTGGGCCGTACCAGGCCGTAGTAGGAGCGCGTCGCGGCCCGCAGACAGGCAAGTCTGGGTACCCTGGTTCCCAGTACGCCGACAACTTGCACTCCAACCCTTCCTTCCGGGCGACTCTCTTGTGCTCCGGAGGGCGGCACTTCAGGAACTTCAGGAGGTGCTAGTACAGAGGCTGTAGTACCATCAGCACTCGGCAGCAATCATCCCCGAGCACCCACTTCCGGGATGACCACCTCAACGGCAGCGAGCGAGGGAGCCACACAGACTGGGTTCTCACGGGACCCAACAAGCCCGGGCGGGCGAAGCCCTCATTCGTCGAAGGAGGGCATCTACCTCACGAACTCCGCCCTGTTTGAGCAACAGTACAGGAGGCAGCCCTCCTTCGGTAGGCGAGCTGGCGGCGGATCACCCGTCAAGATCTTGAGCACCATGTGTCGTGCCTCGCGAGAAAGGGTGGGAGCCTGGAGCTTCATACAATCCCCATGACTAGAGAAGGCCCACATCGGTCGAGAGTGGCGCTGGAGTGAAGCGACACGACACTAGACGAACTCCTTCACCACCATGGGTGCCGTCACACCAAGCCTCCGTAGCCTGGCGAACCGGAACCAAACAGGAGCTAGCTTTGGACTAGCAAGCCTCACATGACCCCAACCGGAGCTCGGAGCGCCCGAGCTCCGGGGTGGGAGTGGGCTGTGCACCCCGACATCGACGAACACCCACTAGTTCCTGAAGCCGCCAACAATTGGCTCAAGGTCAAAGTCTATACCCGCACTGGCCGTTGCCGCGATGGTTTGGAAGGACACGCATCCAGAGCATTGGAGCGCATCCATCAGATGCAGCAAGAAGAAGTGGCGGAAGAAGGCCACGGAGAGAGCAATGCCCACCATGGCCTCGCAGACAAAAGCAAAAACAGCGAGGAGGACAATGGACTGAGGGTCAAGATGCAGTGCGCCGATTTGATAGTGCGAGAGCACCGCTTTGAAGAAGTCAGAGAAGGGGGAATCAAGCCGGCCTAAAGAGTGTGGAGATGAAGGGGGACCTCGGTAGTAGACCTGTCAATCATGACACGAGAAGCAGGCCAAGCCATCGTCGCCCCCACTCGTTGGAGATGGCGGCGAGCGCCGGGTGCACCTTTTCCATCATTTCTTCATTGATTACCACCGACTGCATGGTGGAGGGCTTGAAGATGGGCGGCGAGGGAGCCGAGGCACGTGGCTCCGCTCCCTCTTCCTTCTCTCTGCTGGAAGCCATGGCAGCGGAGGGAGTTGGTGTTGGATCAGTCCGGGGAGGGAGATTCAGAAGATGAAGAAAGCCGCCGGGCGCGCTGCTGGCAGAGGGAGCAGAGTTGAGCAGGTAACAGTGGCCGCCCGGCCGGGTGAAAAATCGAGGCTATATGGGAAGTGGAGACGCCCACGTCCCATCAATCGCCATGCATGAGTCAGGACCGCGGGTTTTGGGGCCCGCGACGCTCCGCACGTGGCCCTTGGCTTCGCTGCGAAGCCAAGCTCGAACGCACCTTGGGCCTGGGGGCTACTGTCAGTGTTCTGGGAACAGGGTACCCAGAATTGCCTGCCTGCGGCCCAGGGCGTGGCTCATCAGGTGGTCTGGTACGGCCGAGCATCTTCATCGACAACTCAAGACCCTCACGAGGGGCCAAGCCTCGTGAGGCGGACGACAAAAGGCATCCCCTGGGGCGGCGTCACCAGGCCAGCTCGTGAGTATCGGAGATATTGAGGCGAGGGACTCCTCGCGAGGTCCTCGTGACGCGAGCGGTGACAACCCAGGTCAGGCGGGCGCCAGCGGGCGCAGAGTGCTAGTTTCCCCTTTGGTGCTAAAGAAGCAGGTGCAGACGAGGAGTCCCGAGGCGTCAGGCAAAGGTTTCCATATCGGTGCAACGAGACCAAGACCAGCAGGACAACAGGACGGAGGTCATCGCCGAGCCCACGGCGGCGTCACCACCATAGCATTTAGCAGGCGAAGACCACCTTTTGTCAGGATAGCTTGTACTAGTTGTCCCCCTTCAAATTTGGCCGTTGTGGGATTCCTTCCCGCTCAATATTTGGGAAGAGGACCCGGGCTGCTATAAATAGGACTAGCCACCACCATTGGGATGGGCGGGACGAGAGTTGATCGGATCATCAAGACCTCTCATACACCACAAGCTCACCTGAGCTCATGAACACCTCTCCCCAGGAGGCGGTTCATCCATGTACTAGTTCTTCCTCAGCCTACAAGGCAATCCACCACACCACACTGGATTAGGGTGTTACACCACAACGGTGGCCCGAACCATTATAAATCTCATGTCCCTTGTTCACCAGATCTAATGAGCTAGGCTTAGGGCTGTTGAGTAGACGAGCTAGGGCGGAAGGAGAGATCTTCGTGCACACCCCAGAGTTCGAACCTTAAGGGTTTTACCGGAACTCCCGATCCGACATTATCCATTACAATCTCGAGGTAGGTCAACTCTTGTATTCATATTCATCCATATTAATATAGCAGGAAGTAGGGTTTTACCTCGATCGAGAGGGCCTGAACCTGGGTAAACATCGTGTCCCCAGCCTCCTGTTACCATCGATCCTCAGACGTATAGTTCAGGACCCCCTACCCGAGATCCGCCGGTTTTGACACCGACATTGGTGCTTTCATTGAGAGTTCCACTATGTCGTCAATGGAAGGACTGATGGATCTTGCCGTCAACTGCAACGGTGACACTGAGGGAATTTTCCCTCCCGGCCAACTCTTCGTGTTCGGCGGCTTCGCACTCTGCGCCAACATTGAAGGCCACCTTGAGCGGATCGAGAGCTACGCCCCTGGCCATCTTGTCAGATTCAGAAGCTTGAAATATATCCCTGATATCCGCGGAGACTTGATCTTCGCCGAATTCGAGCCAGTGGCAGCCTCTCTCTGTCACCACAATGATCATGACCTAACTTTGTCATCGGATCAGGAAATAGCGCATGCAACAGTTCTAGCCCTAGATCCAGAATAGATCGCGTCACCCGAAGATGGGAAGCTCAACCCCACCACGGGAGCCACAGACTCTACGGCATTGGAGCCGCACACAGACCCAACTACGGATGGGGTATGTGTTACCGGAACCCCGGACTCAACTCCGGCTTCTGATTCCTGCGCGTAACCGCGCCCTTCAAACCCGATCAGCCGTCTATCACCGAGTTCTGTGCTGCAGATTTTTTCCAGCACTCACCCTTTGGCGACATGTTAAAGTCGCTAAGGTACCTCTTCCTAGAGGAGGACACCCAGCCGAATTATGTCCGGTTTGAACTAGAGGCTGATGGAGAATTTCGTTCCCCACCACCCACCCACTTGATAGCCACGGTCGAAGATCTAACCGATCTACTTGACTATGCTTCTGAAGACTTCGAAGGGATGGACCTCGAAACTGAAGCGGATCCAGATCAAGGCCGGCCCGTAACCGGGCGGTGGACAGCCACGTCTTCATACGACGTCTACATGGTGGATACACCCAAAGGGGTGGAGGGCGACGGCGAAAACAACCCCGTAGAGGACAAGCCCGCCGAAGAACCTCCCAAGCGCCGGCGTCCAAAACGCCGCACCAAATCCCCTAAAGGAAAGGATAGCAACACCGTGACTAATGACGATGACATTCCGGAACAAGCCAAAGACTCCACAGACCCAGCGATAGAGTAGGAGGAGCGAGAGCACAGTGAACAGAGTCCGAAGCCGCAGTACGATGACAGTGACGCGAAGATAGTGACTACGAACCGGTCTCTGAAGAAGAGGCTAGCCTAGATGACGATAAGTATACCATCCCACGAGTCCAAGAAAACCGCAGATCTCTCCAACTGAAGTGGGTGCCAACCACTCAGTGATTGCCTGCACCTTGATAGGATCCACTGCTATACCTTCTCCTGATATAACATGCCCTAAGAATCCAACTTCCTTCAACCAAAACTCGCATTTGCTGTAATTGGCATATAACTGGTGTTCTTTGAGCTTCTCAAGAACCAAACGCAAATGCTCCTTGTGTTCCTCTTTGTTCTTCGAGTACACCAAGATATCATCAATGAATACCACGACAAACTTATCCAAGAACACCATGAACACCTTATTCATCATACTCATGAAATAGGCACGGGCATTAGTCAATCCAAATGACATAACCGTATACTCATGTAGCCCATACCTGGTGGTGAAGGCTGTCTTGGGTATATCCTTCTCTCGGATCTTCAACTGGTGGTATCCTGATCGTAAATCGATCTTGGAGAATACTTTAGCTCCTTGAAGTTGGTCGAACAAATCACTGATCATCGGCAGCGGGTACTTATTCTTAATCGTCACTTCGTTAAGTGCTTGATAATCAACGACCATCCTTAAAGATACATCCTTCTTCTCGACCAAAAGCACAGGGGCTCCCCAAGGTGATGAACTTCGTCGAATAAATCCTTTCTCCAATAACTCCTTAATCTGCTTCTTGATCTCCTCTAGATCATTTGCGGGCATCCGGTATGGTGTCTTCGATATTGGTCCGGTGCCAGGCAATAGCTCAATCAAAAACTCAATGTCCCTATCCGGCAGCATGCCTGGTAGCTGCTCTGGAAATACATCCGGATAATCCCTTACTACAGGCACTTTGATACGTCTCCAACGTATCTACTTTTCCAAACCCTTTTGCCCTTGTTTTGGACTCTAACTTGCATGATTTGAATGGAACTAACCCGGACTGACGCTGTTTTCAGCAGAATTGCCATGGTGTTGTTTTTGTGCAGAAATAAAAAGTTCTCGGAATGACCTGAAAATCCACGGAGAATAATTTTGGAAAATATAAAAAATACCTGCAAGAAGATCCAAACTAGGGGGCCCACACCCTGTCCACGAGGGTGGGGGCGCCCCCCTAGGGCGTGCCCCCTGCCTCGTGGGCCCCCTGGTGCTCCACCGACGTATCCCCAGATCCTATATATTCACTTTTGGGGAGAAGAAAATCAAGGAGAAAGAATTATCACGTTTCACGAGACGGAGCCGCCGCCAAGCCCTAATCTCTCTCGGGAGGGCTGATCTGGAGTCCGTTCGGGGCTCCGGAGAGTGGAGATCGTCGCCATCGTCATCATCAACCTTCCTCCATCACCAATTCCATGATGCTCACCGCCTTGCGTGAGTAATTCCATCGTAGGCTTGCTGGATGGTGATGGGTTGGATGTGATCTATCATGTAATCGAGTTAGTTTTGTTAGGGTTTGATCCCTAGTATCCACTATGTTCTGAGATTGATGTTGCTATGACTTTGCTATGCTTAATGCTTGTCACTAGGGCCCGAGTGCCATGATTTCAGATTTGAACCTATTTGTTTTCATGAATATATGTGTGTTCTTGATCCTATAATGCAAGTCTATAGTCACCTACTATGTGTTATGATCCGGCAACCCTGAAGTGACAATAATCGGGACCACCCCCGGTGATAACCGTACTTTGAGGAGTTCATGTATTCACTATGTGTTAATGCTTTTGTCCGGTACTCTATTGAAAGGAGGCCTTAATATCCCTTAATTTCCAATAGAACCCCGCTTCCACGGGAGGGTAGGACAAAATATGTGATGCAAGTTCTTTTCCATAAGCACGTATGACTATATTCGGAATACATGCCTACATTACATTGATGAACTGAAGTTAGTACTGTGTCACCCTAGGTTATAACTTTTACATGATGAATTGCATCCGACATAATTTCCCATCATCGATCCAATGCCTACGAGCTTTTCATATATTGTTTGTTGCTTATTTACTTTTCCATTGCTACTATCACAAAAAATACAAAAACACTATCGTTACCTTTTATTACTGCTACCGCCACTATCATATTACTTTGCTACTAAACTACCTTGCTGCAGATACTAATTTTCCAGGTGTGGTTGAATTGACAACTCGGCTTCTAATACTTAAGAGTATTCTTTGGCTCCCCTTGTGTCGAATCAATAAATTTGGGTTGAATACTTTACCCTCGAAAATTGTTGCGATCCCCTACACTTGTGGGTTATCAAGACTATTTTCTGGCACCGTCACCGGGGAGCATAGCTCTATTCTTTAAGTCACTTGGGATTTTTATCTGTTGATCACTATGAAGAATTTGAAGGACTCAAAAACCAAGATCTTACCCTCAACTACGAGGGGAGGTAACGAACTGCCATCTAGCTCTGCACTTGATTCTCCTTCTTTTATTGTTAAGTTAGCGACACCTACTCATGCTATTGAATCTGATATGTCGTATGTTCTTGATGATGCCACTTCTGCTATGTATGATGAAACTACTTCTATGCTCGATAATACTGTGCCACTAGGTGAATTTCATGATGAACAAATTGCTAGAGTTAGGGAGAATGCAAATATTGAAACTGGTGATATTTATGAAAGTGATGATGAAGCTTCTCCCAATAGATATGAATTGCCTGTTGTTCCTGAGGGTTATGTTATGGATGAAGAAACTGCTAGAGACTTTCTTGCTTGCAACGATAGATATGATCTTAAGAAATTATTAGCTAATCTAAAAGAGAAGTCCTTGAATGCTACAATGAAACATGACCCCGCTTTTTCCACTTCACCTATCTGTGTTACTGATAAGGATTATGAATTCTCTGTTGATCCTGAGTTAATTACTTTGGTTGAATCTGATCCTTTCCATGGCTATGAGTCTGAAACTGTTGTGGCACATCTTACTAAGTTGAATGATACAACCACCCTGTTTGCCAACGATGAAAAGATCCGCTATTACTATATCCTTAAGTTGTTTCCGTTCTCGTTAAAGGGTGATGCTAAGACTTGGTTTAATTCTCTTGATCCTGGTTGTGTGCGTAGTCCCCAGGATATGATGTATTACTTCTCTGCTAAATATGTTCCCGCTCATAAGAAACAAGTTGCCTTAAGGGAAATATATAACTTTGTGCAAATTGAAGGAGAGAGTCTCCCACAAGCTTGGGGGAGGCTTCTCCAATTACTTAATGCTTTGCCTGATCATCCTCTTGAGATGCATGATATACTTGATGTCTTTTATAATGGACTAACCGATGTTTCCAGAGACCACCTGCATAGTTGTGCTGGTTGTGTTTTCAGGGAAAGAACAGTTGAACAAGCTGAATTACTATTGAATAATATGCTGGCCAATGAAAATAATTGGACACTTCCTGAACCAGCCCCTAAGCCAACTCCGAAGAAAAGAGGTGTTCTATTCCTCAGTCCTGAAGATATGCAAGAGGCAAAGAAATCTATGAAAGAAAAAGGTATTAAAGCTGAAGATGTTAAGAATTAACCACCTATTGAAGAAATACATGGTCTTGATAACCCGACATAGGTAGTAAAGGTAAATTCTCTTTATATATTTGATGAAGGTGATATTCCTCGTTATAAGTCTACTAGCCAATGCTTAGATGAGTTTGACAATTTTATTGTGAAACAAGAAAACTTCAATGCTTATGTTGGTAGGCAATTACAACACAATGCCTATATGATTGAACGCTTGAGTGATTATCTGTCTAGAGCTAAAGGTGAACTGAAACTTATTAGTATACATGCTTCTATGGTCACCACTCAAGTAGAACAAGTACTTAAGGCTCAGAATGATTTGCTCAATGAATTAAATAGTAAGAATAATGACTATGATGTTAGAGTTGCTACTAGAGGTGGTAAAATGACTCAGGAACCTCTGTATCCTGAAGGCCACCCTAAGAGGATTGAGCAAGATTCTCAGAGAGCTAATTTAGATGCACCTAGTTCTTCTAAGAAGAAGAAGAAGAAGAAGAAAAATGATAGGACTTTGCATGCTTCTAGTGAACCTGTAGCTAACAAACCTGAGAATCCCAATAATTTATCTGTTTCTGATGCTGAGACGTAATCTGGTAACGAACATGAACCTATTGATAATATAAATGATGTTGTTCATGATGATGTTCAACCTAGCAATGATAATGATGTAGAGATTGAACCTGCTATTGATCTTGATAACCCACAATCAAAGAATCAATGTTATGATAAGAGAGACTTTGTTGCTAGGAAGCACGGTAGGGAAAGAGAACCATGGGTTCAGAAACCCATGCATTTTCCTCCGAAACCATCCAAGAAAAAGGATGATGAGGATTTTGAGTGCTTTGCTGAAATGATTAGACCTATCTTTTTGCGTATGCGTTTGACTGATGTGCTTAAAACAAATCCTTATGCTAAGTATATGAAGGATATTATTACCAATAAAAGAAAGATACCTGAAGTAGAAATTTCCACCATGCTTGCTAATTACACTTTCAAGGGTGAAATACCTAAGAAACTAGGAGATCCAGGAGTACCTACTATACCTTGCTCCATTAAGAAAAACTATGTTAAAACTGCTTTATCTGATCTTGGAGTTGGTGTTAGTGTTATGCCTCTCTCTTTATATCGTAGACTTGACTTGAGTAAGTTGACACCTACTGAAATATCTTTGCAAATGGCTGATAAATCAATTGCTATACCCGCCAGTATTTGTGAGGATGTGCCTGTTGTAGTTGCAAATGTTACTATTCTAACGGACTTTGTTATACTTGATATTCCCGAGGACGATAGTATGTCTATTATCCTTGGTAGACCCTTTTTGAATACTGCAGGTGCTGTTATTGATTGCAACAAAGGCAATGTCACTTTTCATGTCAATGGTAATCAGCATACGGTACACTTTCCGAGGAAACAACCTCAGGTCCACAGTATCAATTATATTGGAAAAATTTCAACTATCACTATTGGAGGTTTTGAATTTCCTGTTCCTACTACCAAGAAGACATATGACATTCTTATTGTTGGGTACATACATATCCCCATTGAGGTAACCTGGTGTTATTCAAAAATTCTCCGCTTTCATGCTACTCGGAAAGAGTTTATTAACAAGACTTGATGAACCTTGTTAATGGATTCCTTTTGATGAGCATGGGATAGGTGAATCTAGATAGCACAACCTTATGTACCCTCTTTTTAGTTTCTGTTAATTAGAATAAATAAAACAAAAATAGCATTTCCTGTCTATTTCCAGACTTATTCGTGCAATAAAAAAATACCCCGAAAATAAAAGTTCTCCAAATGCCATGAAAATGAAATATAATTTTTTCCTAGAATATTTGAGAAAATATGGCACAGAACACATAGCGAGGGGAGCCAGCACCTGGCCACGAGGGTCCAAGGCGTGCCCCCTGCCCCTGCCTCGTGGGCCCCATGTGGCCCCCCTCCACTTATTCCTGCACCCACACTCTTCTTCTTCCTCGCAAAAAAATCACCAACCAGCTCAAAACCGAGTTCTAGCTCATCTTGCTGCCATTTTCGATCTCCTTGCTCAACGCACCATTCACCAAACTATTTGGGGAGATTGTTCCTTGGTATGTGACTCCTCCATTGGTCCAATTAGTTTTTGTTCTAGTGCTCTATTTATTGCAAATTTATGCTGCTGTGGTGACCTTGTTCTTGAGCTTGTATGTCAAATTTTCTTGGTCCCAAGTAGTTCTAATGCATGATATAGTCACTAGGCACTTATAGGAGTTGTTGCTATCAATCTTATTGTGTTTGGTTAACTTCTATTTTGAGTTACTAAAAATTTCAGAAAAATGCATAGGAAAAACTTCCAAGGTGGTTCTTCAAGGAAGAAAGAATCGAGGCTCGCGTTCCGCGAGCCGGACGATGAACTACCGAGTGATGCTGACGTGCGGCCTTATGAATGGCCGTCAGATGACTTTATGGATCAGGTTGGCATCAAGGATGAATTTTACGCATATGTGTGTAACGCTGAGCTCGAGGGCTTCATACAAGATAAGTGCCCTCAATACCGTGGCTTAACTGATAGCTTTGTAAGAAGCTTTAAATTTTCATCTCCACATAATTCTCACACTGTCCTGTTTGACCTATATGATAAATCTTATACCATGGACTTAGAGGATTTTAATGATGCTTGTAAGCTCCCACAGTGGGGCAGTATGGGTGACCCTCGTAAATCTGAATTTAGAGAGTTCCTTGCTAGTATCACAGTGGGGGAATCTAGGGAAATCACACAGGCTACCATAGGGAGCATCCATTTTCCTGCTATTCATTACTTTGCTCTCTTTATTGGTAGATGCATAAATGGTAAAGATGAGGCTTGTCACATGTGTGTCCCAGATCTTAGTGTTCTCAGGAGTGCTGCACTAGGTGATAGACAATATAACTTGGGAGCCATTGTTGCACGTAGGCTACACCATAATGCTATGATTGGATATTTATTTGGTGGGATTTATGCCACTCGCATAGCCCGCTTTTTGGGTGTGCCTTTGCACGAGAATGATGAACCTTTACCTCCTGCTCATTTAGATTTTCATGCTATGACTAGTCACAGGTTTATAGAGAGGGATGGCCAAACCCTCAAATATCGATTAATCTTTAATAGGCAGCATGCCATCCCTAATGTTCTTCGTGCCCCTACTTTTTTTGACTTTCAGGCAAAAGGGAGATACACTATAACTACGAAGGAGGCGAATGCGTATTATAATATGACAGAAGCAGCCCGCCTTCGAGCTGCAGCTCAGCATGCAGTAGCTGCTGCATCTCAGTACAACCCCAACTACGACTTTGGATATCCGTCAGGCCAATACTGGCCATAGACCAACTTAGGCCAAAAGCCTAAGCTTGGGGGAGTACGTGTTTCTCACCGACTTTACATTCATGTTCACACTTATTCTAGTTGTCGGTGCTCACACTCTTTCACTGTACCATCCATCTTTAGTTTCATTTATTTTTCTTAGTCTTTTTCCCGTGTGCTAGAAAAATCCTTAAGAAAAAAAATTAGTTGTAGCTTCTAGCTAGTTTACTTTCCTTGTAGTAGCAACTAAAAGAAAACCCAAAAAGATTTCTCGTTCTTCTTTTGCTTGTTGGGAGCTTTCCCATGTAAATAGTTTCTTTTCTTTTCTTTGGGCGTCAAGAGTAGAAGACCGTGATTAAAATGCTTAGTGGTTCTCATATGCTTTATTGTTGATTTAACCTTGAGCCATATTACCTTGTCTTCTCTCTTGTATTAAATGCTCATAGATTCCAGCTTAGTCCAATGCACGTGCACTATTATTATTATCCACACCATTCGGTCGTGCAAGTTAAAGGCAATAAGGATGATATATGATGAACTAATTGAGATGAGAAAAGCTGGTATGAACTCGACCTCTCTTGTTTTTGTAAATATGATAGTTCATCATTCCTGATTCAGCTTGTTATGAATGAAACATGCTTGCAATGACAATTAGAGATCATAGCTGCTTATGCCATGCTTAATTTGCTGAGAGATTATAATGGTCTATCTTGCGTGCCAACATGATATTAAAATGGTTGTGATGAAGTATGATGGGGTGGTATCCTCCTTTGAACGATTTAAGTGATCTAACTTGGCACATGTTCACGCATGTAGTTTAAACAAATCAACATAGCCTCCACGATATTTATGTTCATGGTGATTTATATCCTACTCATGCTTGCATTCATTGTTGATTAATTTTAATGCATGTTCATGACCGTTGTTGCTCTCTAGCTGGTCGCTTCCCAGTCTCTTTCTAGCCTTCACCTGTACTAAGCGGGAATACTGCTTGTGCATCCACTTCCATAAACCCCAAAGTTATTCCACATGATTCCACTATACCTTCCTATATGCGGTATTTACCTGCCGTTCCAAGTAAATTTGTATGTGCCAAACTCTAAACCTTCAAATGAAATTCCGTTTTGTATGCTCGAACAGCTCATGTATCAACTAGGGTTGTCTATATCTTCCATGCTAGGCGGGTTATTCTCACGATGACTGGACTCCGCTCATCATTCATGAGAAAATGGCTGGTAACCGGGATGCCCAGTCCCATGCTCAAAATCATAAATAATTAAACAAAACTCCCCCAGGGCTGTTGCTGGTTTGGACGGTACCCGTTGTTTCGGGCTAGCCGTGGAGTGTGCTTGTTGGTGGTTGGGGGAGTATAAACTTTACTATTCTGTTTGGGAACCGCCTATAATGTGCGTAGCATGGGAGATATCGAGATTCTTGGTTGTTATGTTGACAATGAAAGTATACCGCTCAAAATGTTATTCATCTCTATTTAAAAATCGAGCTCTGGCACCTCTACGAATCCCTGCTTCCCTCTAAGAAGGGCCTATCTATTTACTTTTATGCAGAGTCATCATCCTCTTATAAAAGAGCACCAGTAGGAGAGCACCTCTGTCATTTGCATGTATTACTATTAATTTGCATTGAGTATGATCATGAATGGATCTCTTTTACCCTGAATTACAATGTCTAGTCAGTCCTTGATCTTTAAAGGTGCTCTGCATTTATGTTTTGCGGTCTCGGAAAGGGCTAGCGAGATACCATCTTGTTATATCATACCATGATTGTTTTGAGGAAGTGTTGTTATCTGAGGTTTATTATTATTGCTCGCTAGTTGATTATGCCATTGATATAAGTAGACTTGAGATCTGAAAGTTATTGTGAATATGGTTAGTTCATGATCTTGCTTAAAACCTGAATGTTGGCTTACATATTTACAACAACAAGAGCAAACGGAGTGTGTCAAAGTTTTTCTTTATCACTTTCAGTTTATCAATTGAATTGCTTGAGGACAAGAAAAGGTTTAAGCTTGGGGGAGTTGATACGTCTCCAACATATCTACTTTTCCAAACCCTTTTGCCCTTGTTTTGGACTCTAACTTGCATGATTTGAATGGAACTAACCCGGACTGACGCTGTTTTCAGCAAAATTGCCATGGTGTTGTTTTTGTGCAGAAATAAAAAGTTCTCGGGATGACCTGAAAATCCACGGAGAATTATTTTGGGAAATATAAAAACTACCTGCAAGAAGATCCAGACCAAGGGGCCCACACCCTGTCCACGAGGGTGGGGCGCCCCCCCCTAGGGCGCACCCCTGCCTCGTGGCCCCCTGGTGCTCCACCGATGTATCCCCAGATCCTATATATTCACATTCGGGGAGAGAAAAATCAAGGAGAAAGAATTATCGCGTTTCACAAGACGGAGCCGCCGCCAAGCCCTAATCTCTCTTGGGAGGGCTGATCTGGAGTCCGTTCGGGGCTCCGAAGAGTGGAGATCGTCGCCATCGTCATCATCAACCTTCCTCCATCACCAGTTCCATGATGCTCACTGTCGTGTGTGAGTAATTCCATCGTAGGCTTGGTGGACGACGATGGGTTGGATGGGATCTATCATGTAATCGAGTTAGTTTGTTAGGGTTTCATCCCTAGTATCCACTATGTTCAGAGATTGATGTTGCTATGACTTTGCTATGCTTAATCCTTGTCACTAGGGCCCAAGTGCCATGATTTCAGATCTGAACCTATTATGTTTTCATGAATATATGTGTGTTCTTGATCCTATCCTGCAAGTCTATAGTCACCTACTATGTGTTATGATCCGGCAATCCCGAAGTGACAATAATCGGGACCACTCCCGGTGATGACCGTAGTTTGACGAGTTCATATATTCACTATGTGATAATGCTTTGGTTTGGTACTCTATTAAAAGGAGGCCTTAATATCCCTTAGTTTCCAATAGGACCCTGCTGCCACGAGAGGGTAGGACAAAAGATGTCATGCAAGTTCTTTTCCATAAGCACGTATGACTATATTCGGAATACATGCCTACATTACATTGATGAACTGGAGCTAGTTCTGTGTTAGCCTAGGTTATAACTTTTACATGATGAATTGCATCCGACATAATTTCCCATCACCAATCCAATGCCTATGAGCTTTTCATATGTTGCTTGTTGCTTATTTACTTTTCTGTTGCTACTATCACAAAAACTACAAAAACACTACCGTTACTTTTATTGCTGCTACCACCACTATCATATTACTTTGCTACTAAACTACCTTGCTGCAGTTACTAAGTTTCCAGGTGTGGTTGAATTGACAACTCATATGCTAATACTTAAGAGTATTCTTTGGCTCCCCTTGTGTCGAATCAATAAATTTGGGTTGAATACTTTACCCTCGAAAACTGTTGCGATCCCCTGCACTTGTGGGTTATCACACTTCCTCCTGAACAACTCCCGAGAGAGAATGTACTTGTGTCCTCCTAGGCGAATGCCTAGACACATACTTGATCATTTTTCCCTCTGGGTGGTGAGTAAGATAGACTTACTGGCACAATTGATGTTCCCTCCATACATCGATAGCCAATCCATACCTAGTATCACATCCAATCCTTGTGACTCCAAAACTATCAGGTCTGAGGGAAAAACATGGCGTCCAATGGTCAATGGTACTTGAAAACATCCTTGATGTGCCATATACTCTGCTCCTGGGGAACTTACTAACATGGGGATCTTAAGGACTTGGGTGGGCAACTTATATCTATTCACGAATCACCTTGAGATGTATGAATGCGATGCACAAGTATCGAAAAGAACTACTGCGGTAAATGACTTAACCAAAAACTTACCGACAACTGCATCAGGTTGCTCTTCAACCTCCTCCACGGTCACGTGGTTCACTTGTCCTTTGTTGAAAGGGTTGGGCTTCTTCCCAGCGCTTCCATTGCCATTCCCATTCTTCGCTTCAGGGCACTCTGTGGCGTAGTGTCCGTTCTTCCCGGACTTGAAACAGGTAATGTGACCTAAATCCCTCTTGGCGGGTGTGGATGGAGTGGAGCGGTTCTGATTATTGCTCGCTCCATTCCCATTCCCATTCTTGGAGCCATTGTGGTTGTGAGTACTCCCTCCATTATGGGTGTGGCTTCCATGGCTATGGGTGTATCCTCTAGAGTTCGGGGTGAAACGGGGCTTCTGCTGGGCTCCAGAGTTATTCCTTCCTTGTCCATACTTCCTCTTGTGGCTTTCAATCTGATGCTGCTTCCCTTCAATCATAAGAGCCTTATCTACCAACTCCTGGTAGTTGTTGAAGGTTGCCACCATCAACTGTATGCTCATCTCATCATTCAGCCCTTCCATAAACTTCTCCTGCTTTGCGGCATCTGTGGTCACATTATCCGGGGCATAGCAAGATAGAGTACTAAACTCATCTACGTACCGGGCCACAATAAGATTTCCTTGGCGCAAGTTGCGAAACTCTCGCTTCTTCATGCTCATGGCTCCAGTTGAGACATGGGCAGTGCGAAAAGCTTGCTGAAACTGATCCCAAGTGACATTGGCTACATGGAAAGTGGCTGTGTAATTCTCCCACCATGTTGCTGCTGGTCCGGCCAATTGATGTGCGGCAAAACGCACCTTCTCAGCATCCGTGCAATTTGCAGTAGTCAACTCCCTTCCAATCTTGCACAGCCAGTCATCAGCGACTATTGGTTCAATGCTACTAGAAAACACCGGTGGTTGCAACCTTAGAAAACGGGTCAGGTTGTCCATGGGTGGTGGTGGTGGAGGGTTGTTGTTGTTGTTCTGATTGTTCTGGTTGTTCTAGACAAGAAGCTGCATCAAAGTGTTCTGCTGTTGGATCAACCGAGTGAGCTCAGGGGGAAACTGAAATCTGGGCTCACGTCTCGAAGGCATCTGATGGGTGTAGAGGGAAGAGATTAGAATAGAAATGAGGTCTAAGGGAAAGTTCACTACCCATATGTACATGAGACAAACACAATCATATCACGCCAATCAATTTCAAGCAAGGGCATAAAAAGATTCTATCTAACGTTACAAAAGTGCTCTAAATTCTACTATATGGGGAAAAACTATTAGTCATAGGGCGGCCATCTAGAAATTTTGATCGGTGGAAGATTCCATGATATCTGCTCCAGCTTCATCTTCATAGTCATCATCACTATCATCCGGGTCTGAGTCGGTGTCGTCGATGATGATGTAGTCTTCAGAACGAATCTCCTTGGGTTCTTCTTCTTCTCCTCCTCCTGGTGCTGGATCTCCCATGAATACTCCTAGCTTCCTTGTCAGATCGTCATTCTTCTCCACAAGTATTGTCATCTCCTCCTCGTATACGTCAAGTGTAGACTTGAGTTCCTCTTCTAGCTCCAAGTTCCTGGTTAACGCTTTCTTCAAATCTATCATGCCTACGCACATCTGGTGCTCCTGTCGATGAATGTGCTAGTTTAACTCCTGGATGAACGCTACAATGGACTTGTCCTTCCGGGTACTGATCATGTCCCATTGCTCATCTCGACGTCCACATATCTGGTAGATAGTGTCCTTCAGCTCCTGCTTGTAGACTTCTCCAATACGTCCCATGGTAATGTGGGCTGCCATACTCTTGCCTAGGCTCAAGGTTGGTGCATCAAAGGAAAACTCTATGTGCTTAGTGGATGGTGTGAATGTCCTCCTAGGAATTTGAACCTGAATATTCCATCGCTCCTCTTCTGGTAGAGTAGCAATGTAGGTCCCGGTGAAGCTTGGTATTCCGATGTTCAGGTACCTAGTGACTTCCTTCAAGTGTCGTCCAAAAGGCGTGTCTTCATCTGGTTGAGTGAACTTGTTCCTTGGGTCCACCATCCTAAAGAGTAGAAAATGGAGAGTAGTCAGAAATGAGTAGAGAAGAGTGACCTAGTGTTTATCTTAGTGGTCGTGTCCTACATTCAGCGTGTGCTCTAATACCATCTTATAGCGACCACGATTCGAATGGACCGAAGTCTCTGTGTTCTGGGTCATCCCTGGATCTGTATTGCTGACACCCACAATACTTGAAGGATTTATAACAGAGTGGCAATCACACACTTATTACATCGAGTGTCTCAAAAGAGAACTTATTACAAAAGCATATGGCATAAGGCCATCTAACACGATAACAGCGGAAGGCTTGGAAGATAAGTGAGTCCATCAACTCCAACAGCATAGCTGAGTGCAGGACAAACGACCTAGCGCACCTTATCTTCTTCTGAAAAGTCTACAACGTAACATGTTGCAGCCCGAAACGGGTCAGCACATGGAATATGCTGGCAAGATAACATAGTAGAGCAAGTAATAGAATAAAGGCTAACACTATATGCATATTTGGTTGGTGGAGGCTCTATGGTTATTTTTTTGCATAAAGCCAATTTTTCCTTACAACAAAGGATTAACTTTTATTTTAACTATCATGGTAGTTGAAACATCATTGAGAAGGTACCTCCAACTCAATCCCAATTAAAGTAGTCATCATTAACCCAACAAATTAATTTTAGAGTGTTGAGACCAACCAATAATTCAAGTACCAGATACTCAAGATGTCCATAACCGGGGACACGGCTAATCATGATTAGTTTGTACACTCTGCCGAGGTTTGCGCACTTTTCCCCACAAGACTCGATCTCCTCCGTTGGATTTCTCGCACTGCATGGTGTTTGAGAAACGGATGACCGAGACACAGTCTTTCAGAAGCATTTACCCTTTACCTCGGGTGGACCGGTACACCTACTTTCCCCTACATCTGCTAGTCCACCACTGAAAGAGCTCACACAACTTAATCATACTATGCCAGAGCCCATAATGGCATTGTGGCTGCACACGGAAGTTTCTAGCATGAATAGTTTTATGATCCCTTTGAGCCTAGGTGGCATTCCATAGGATAATCACACGGTTCCTCTGGGATTTCCTCGGACAACACTGGATTCTCCAGGTGCCCTGCAACCAATCCACCTAAATGTGTATTAAAGTAGCCACCTTATGTTGAACCATTAATTGACAACTCACATCTCTCATGGATACTCTCAAACCCAATCCACGTCTACGAGCATAGCATGGCAACCTAAGCATAACGTAGAAGTAACTCCCAAGGGTTTGAAAATGATGCAGGTAATAGGTTCTACCTCAATCTTCTTCCCAGACCCACAAGTTAAGAGATCCTACTCATGCAATGTGTGAGGGTTTGATCTAATGCATAAAAACTGGGTAATAAAGGGTATGATTGCTGATGATTCACAAAACCTAGGGACTCATAGTAGCACGCTTCGCACTCCGGGAATTCTATCACAATCAAACAATAGCATACATTAGCAAACAAGCAAAGATGCACACATAAAACTCCAACTAAGAAGATCAAACCAGAAAGTTCAACTTAAGAACTCCGGTTTGCAAAAAGAATCAAATCAAACGGAGCAACGAAACTCAAACTGCGAAAAAAACAAGATCCTTTTACTAGATTGAACTAAACTCAAATTTTACAGTAGCAAAACCTTGTTCAAGTTGATTAAATTGAAAGAGGGCTTCGACACGAAGATTTAGGCGCTTGAATCGCCTGATTCCGACTTACGAGCGAAAAGATAAACTAAAAAGAAGATCAGGGCAGAAATCTCGATTGAAAATAATCGGGGAAAAACCCTGAAAAAGAAAAACGGACGAACAGGTTAACGAACGAACGTTCACTGTCTGTTACTAAAAGACAAAAAGAGTTCGTTAAAACGAATGAACGGACGAACGTCTGCTACTTAACTAAACCGACAGAAAAACCGAACCGATCTATTAAAAAACAGATCTAGGATTCTAAAAAACCAATCGGTTTTTGAGAAAAAACCGACGACGGCGGCGGCTACCTCGGCAGCGGCGGACTCCGGCGGCGGCACTCCGGCGGGCCGGTCGGCTAGCGGCGGTGGCGCTCCGGCGGGGCGGCGGCGGCAAGCGGCGAGGGCGACGGCTCGTGACGGCGGCGGCGGCTCGGGCGTCGAGGCGCGGGCGGCTAGGGTTAGGGCGGCGGGGTGGGCTGCGGGGCGGCAGCCGGACTCGGGATTTAAAGGCCCCCGGGTGCAGTGTCCTAGTCGGACACGGCCCGGAAAGGCGGTTCCACTTTTTTTTTCTGAATAGTCCTCACGCGGCAAAACTGGCGAAAAAGTTACTAAACGGACTCGAAAAATCCCGAAATAAATTTTCACCGTCCTCTAATAATATTTAGGACAAAGTGAACATTTTTTCCTGGACCTAAATGCAATTTTGAAAAACGCGCATTTTTCCTATGCAAATAAAATCGCAAATAAATCCGAATAAATACCAAAAAGTGATTTTAATATTTTTCCTCCAATATTTCTTTTATTTTGGAGAAGTCATATTATCTCCGCTTATATATTTTATTAAGAAATATTTTTAGGAGAGAAAAACAATTAAAACCAAAGTGATCCCCGTACCGGTATTTGAGAAATATCAAATACGAAAACGGTAAAATTCTCAACTCTCTCCGTGGGTCCTTGAGTTGCTTAGAATTTCGAGGATCAGAACACACAAATGCGATAAAATTATGATATGCAATATGATCTATGTATAACATTCCAAATTGTAAATTTGGGATGTTACACACACATACAAGTGTTGCTGACCATTTGTGATTTGTTAGGTATCACCGACAGTTGCCGCAAGAGTGACGTGTGCTTTTCGTTTGGGATCCCACACATTTCCTGAAAAAAATACGACTGGGATTGTATTTTCCATTGGGCATGGTTTACTCCTAGTTCTCGTTTGCGATAACGCGATACCACAAACGGTTCCGGAGAACCTACGCACACGTAGTAGCGCTGCAAATCGTTTGCGATCTGCTGTGTATCACCAACGGTTCCGCTATGATTGATGTATGCTTTCCGATGTGGATCGCACACACTCATTTAGTTGAACCATGTGCGGAGCAATTGCCAGGTTAAAAGAAAAATATCCCTTTTGAATCGTTACGCAAAAAGCAAATTCGCCACAATATTCAACTGAACAAATAAACAAAAATATCCCATTTTGAATCGGCACGCAAAAAGCAAATTTGCCACAATATTCAATTGAACAAATAGTGTCCACATGAAGAACATTCATTAGATTTCGCAACAATTGCAATTGAACATATGGTAGCTAAATTCCAATGATTTGTGCACACATATATGCATTACATAATTAATTATAGTGTACGAAATACGAAGAGCTCATCAGATGGAAAACAATGGATCCATGCGTTATATGTTTAGCGACTAACTCTTACTCAATGTTTCAGGAGAAGGCATGCTGAAATCTTCATTATCACAAGTGGGATTGATGTAGTGATCCAGGAAGAAGTCGCTGAGAAATCTCCAAACCATCAACAATTCACAAGCTGAGAGCAGTTCAGGGGTCCTCGGTTTTAAGATGAGCTGCAATATTTTTAGGATCAGAATGTGCCATATGAGTGGAGTAGAAGATATTAATTAAGATAGCCTTATTGGTACTATTTCACGAGGATCTTCACAACTATCAACAGATTTGCAGATGGAGATAATGTGTCTGCAAACATAGTATCCACAAAGGTTGGTCCCTGCTTCTTGGTGAGGACACTGAAATTTTTTGTACATAATTAGTCATGTATTTGTCCTGTTAGGAACAACCTAACCGGTGTTAGTTGTATTTTTTTCTCTGGACAAAATAGAAAGATGTTTATTTAGAAGCTTGAAAATTTGACTAGCGTAAGGAAAGGTATTTCCAGACTATTGGATAAATTTTCCGAAAATAACGGATTTCGTTGTGTTACCGGAGAAACGATCTCATGATGAAGAGGTTGTTCCGTCTTGAATAGGTTCCCTGGTTTAGTTTTCCACAATGCGAGCACACTGCAAATGATGATGAATTTTGACAACATCAATTATTGAACCAGATATGAATGCAAATTAATTTCAACATCATAGAATTCAATACCTATCCTAGAATTGCTGAACATGCGTCAGATCCTGAGCATTTGTTGACTCTCTAAGAGAATCGACGTAGTAAACTGTGTTCTTGTTTGGAACAATGAATACCAATATACAGTGATTGCTACAAATTAAGAAAGCCATGAACTTACGAATGATGTCAAAATCTAAAAGACAATCAGTGTATGCGTGGTTGTTTACTTGACTTACCATTCATGATATGGCTAGAGAAATGATTCTGCATGGGATGTGTTTTCGAAGATACGGACGACCGTGTTAACGGCCCAGTCCAGTCGGTCCTTACCATCTAATGATGTGCCATTTGCTAATGCAGGATCTATGAAATACACACTCTCCCGTTTTCTTCTCTGCATGTTCAATCCCCTGAGAGGAATAAAATGCAGTTAGCTGTTTATCATTTACAACCATGTATGCAGAAGTTGATCAGAGTTTGTTAAGTACTTAAAAAATTAGGCATCTAACAAGAGTGGCATCGAGCACGTTGAAGTTGAAGAAGAGATGAAAGTCCTCGAAACTCACATTGACGGAACCAGCATCTTGTCGGAAATGATCTCTATTTTAGTGGACTAGCAAAGCATGATGACCTCCTGACATTTGATCCATGCAATATTCATGTAACTCACGGCAATTGGAGCTGCACTCATCAAAGTATTCGCCAACAAGAAATGGCTGGCCATGGACGTAATTGTGTGCTTCAAGTATGCCTGCTTTACTTTTAGCAAGCAACAATTCTACTTCTTCATCATCCCTGGCGTCAGAAATAATATTACTCCTCGATTCAAACAAGTTGTTGTTAATTAGGTTCCAGGCGATGAGTGCTTTAAGTAAGAGGCAATCGTTCTCTTTCCTCTTCAGTCTCCCACTGCGCTTCCTCGTGGTCGTGGGTGTAGCCTTTTTGTCCACTTCCTTCTTGGTACTTGAAGCATTTCTGACAGAACGTCTGGTTGGCTGCAAGGTAGACTGCTGAGCAGACGGTGAAGCTTGGACGGACTGCTTAGTAGATGGTTTATCTATGCCAGACCACTGAGCTGGCGGTGCTACTATGACGGACTGCTTGGCTATAGGAGCAGAGGCATCGGATTGCTGACCATGCGTTGAAGCTATGTCGGGTTTCTGCGAAGGTGGTGCCAACTTGTCGGTGTGCTGCGGAGGCCATGCCAATGCATTGGTTTGCTGAGCAGGAAGTGCTGATGCATTGGTATGCTAATCACGCGCCTGCCGACCGACGGACTGATGAGCAGTCAGTTCTGGACCTACAACTGCTTAGCAGGCGGTTCCGAAGCATCAGACTGCTTAGCAGTCTGTTCCACCAGGTTGGTCTGCTGAGCATGTGATGTAGTTGGGTCTTCCCCCGCTGCTTCAGTGGCCGGCATCTGAACCGGTGGTGCGTCATCAGCAGTTGTAGGCCTTTCGATTGGCTACTTTGGGGCGGAGGATGACATGGCATGTACACCACAAAGTTGGTCCGGCTAATCACAGGTTGATGCATCAGCCCGCGAGAGCTACTTTGGCAAGGATAGGGTCACCGGTTGAGGGGCGACAGTGGTTGCTCTTGGCGGGGCTTCAGGAATCTCATCGATGAACTCTATTTCCTTTCATGGCCACTGGATGTGATGTAACAGTGTTTCTCCCAAGGTCCTTTTCTCATCGAAGTCTCCTAGGACATTATTTAGGGAAAATTCATTGAATCCAGGATTTACTTCAGTCACGTAGCACTTCACACAACCCGGCTTCAATGTCACATTGTCCAAAAAGAGGCCATCTTCCAAGAAGGGTGGGCATGCCTAGGCTGTTGCACATTTTAATGTACCTTCATAATGTGTAAGCACGCCCTTCAGTCTGTCTTTCATTCCAGATAGATCAGATATAGCATCATCACGAGCAGCTGTAGTCTCAGTGTCGCTGGGGTCAGCTGAGGGAGTCCTGGACTAAGGGGTCCTCGGGCGTCCGTCCTATTATCAATGGGCCTTACTGGTGGGCTATGAAGACATGAAGGCCGAAGACTGCACCTGTGTCCGGATTGGACTCTCCTTGGTGTGGAAGGCAAGCTTGGCGACCAACTATGAATATTCCTTCTTATGTAACCGACTCTATGTAACCCTAGACCCCCTGGTGTCTATATAAACCGGAGGGTGTAGTCCGGAAAGAAGGTATACACATTACCATAGTCATATAGGCTAGGCTTCGAGGGTTTAGCCATTACGATCTCGTGGTAGATCAACTCTTGTAATACTTATATTCATCAAGATCAATCAAGCAGGAAGTAGGGTATTACCTCCATAGAGAGGGCCCTAACCTGGGTAAACATCGTGTCCCCAGTCTCCTGTAACCATCGACCTTACACGCACAGTTCGGGACCCCCTACCCGAGATCCGCCGGTTTTGACACCGACATTGGTGCTTTCATTGAGAGTTCCACTGTGCCGTGGATGAAAGGTTCGATGGCCCCATCAATCGTCGATAGTGACGCTGTCCAGGGAGAAACCTTCCTCCCCGAAGAGATCTTCGTATTCGGCGACTTCGTACGGCAGGCCAACTCGCTTGGCCATCTGGAGCAGATCGACAGCTACGCCCCTGGTCACCAGGTCAGATTCGAAAGCTTGAATTACGTCGCGGACATCCATGGAGACTTGATCTTCGACGGATTTGAGACTGCAGCGATCGCCCCCCCCCCCTCGCTCCGATGAACATGATTTAAATTTGTCATCGGATCACATCCAGGAGATGGTTCCTGTTGCTGCAACGGCCTTAAATCCAGAGCAGATTGCGCCATTCGAGGCCATAGAGTCCGCGGCATTGGAGCCGCACACAGACTCGACACCTTGCAATATTTGCGTCAACGGAACTCCGGACTCATCTCCGGCTACAAGTTCCAAACCACATACGCATGCGGACATCGAGCTAGATCGATTATCAATTTTCGAATTCAGCGCTACAGACATCTTCCAACACTCGCCCCTGGGTGACGTGCTGAACTCGTTAAAAAACATGTCCTTGGAAGGGGACTCACAGCCGAACTATGTCCGGTTCGAACTAGGGGCTGACGATGGAGAATTTTGCTTCCCACCCGCCATCCACTTCATAGCCACTGTCGAGGACTTAACCGACACACTTGATTACGACTCCGAAGACATCGACGGCATGGACGACGATGACGATGAGGAGCAGGGTCAAAACCTGCCATTTATTGTGTGATGGACGGCCACTTCCTCATACGATGTGTACATGGTTGATACACCTAAAAAACCTGATGACGATGACAAAGAAGATCCAGTTGAGAATAAACCTCCTCAGACACAGTCCAAGCACCGGCGGCCTAAACGCCGTTCTAAGTCACGTCGCCCAAAAGACAGCAACACTGGCATCGGAGAAAATAGTACTCCGGACGACACCGAAAATAATGAAGACCCTGTTGGAACAACATCCGAACAAGAGGAACAAGACAATGGGCAAGTTCACCCTGATAAACAAGCCATGCCTAATGACCCGGATGATGGTAGTTACCATCCACCCTCTGAGGAGGAATAGAGCCTCGGCAACGAGGGTTTCATCGTGCCTGAGGCACCCCTCGAGCAGGAGCGCTTCAAGCGCCAGCTAATAGCTACTGCAAGAAGCCTGAAGAAAAAGTAGCAGCAGCTTCAAATTGATCAAGACCTACTCATTGACAGATGGACTAACGTCCTGGCAGCCGAAGAATACGGGCTCAAGCATCCAGCCAAGAGTTACCCAAAATGCACATTGCTACCTCAGTTTGATGAGGAGGCGCCGGAGCCCATACCTCCCTTGTGCAATGCAGACCGACCACCTCATGGTCGAGATAAAACGGCAACTCATGCCGAACACCAGCCCGTCCCACCACATCGTAAAAACAGGGACAAAATAGCTCGGGACTATACATATGACCTTCGGCGGGACCTGGACGGTAGAGCAGGACACACCAGATCAATCTACGGATCGCGAGGACGCCTTTCGACTCGCGACAACGTCTACCTATTCGGACGTGACAAACCTAGTCAAGTCCGGGCCGATGACCACAGGCGGACTTCATCGGAGGTGCGCCACGACGCGGCCTGATATAAAGGCGCCGCACATCCTCTCTGCTTCACAAATGAAGTATCGTAAAAACAGGGACAAAATAGCTCGGGACTATAAATGAATTCCCCGAGGGGTTCAAGCCCGTCAATATTGAATCATACGACGGAACTACCGATCCCACAGTATGGATCGAGGATTTTATTCTCCACGTCCATATGACCTGAGGAGACAATCTCCACGCCATCAAATACCTCCCACTAAAACTAAAAGGGCCAGCTTGACACTGGTTAAATAGCATGCCTGAAAATTCCATCGGCAGCTGGGAAGACTTGGAAGAAGCCTTTCTTGACAACTTCCAAGGCACTTATGTCTGGCCACAAGACGCCGATGACTTAAGTCATATAGTTCAACAACCTGGACAATCAACTAGAATATTCTGGACTACGTTCCTGATGGCTTCTCGCCCCTCGTTGGTTACCCCAAGTGGAAGGTTTGAGATGCAGTGTAGCGGTAGTTTTCCCTTGGCAAACATACCAAGGATCGAATCCCCTGAGACTCCGAGGGTCAACAAGAAGGTGTCAACTGCTAGCGGCGCAACTTAGCGATTGACAGGACCTGCACACAAATACAAATAACTTTGCTCCCAACGAGTACAGAGAGGTTGTCAATCCCTCCGGCCTTGTCGTTTACAAAGGATCAAATGCAAGAGATAATAGTGATAGGTATGACTGCAACTAGTAAGTAAGAACAGAAAGTAAATAACGGATGTGATCAATGATGGTAATATGGACCGGGGTCCCATGATGTTCACTAGTGATGTCTCTCTCCCAAAAGACGATAAAACAGCTAAGCGAGGTAAACGAATTACAGCTGGGCAATTGATAGGATTATGTGCGCAAACCAATGCTAACTATGCTGCAAAGAAAGGTAGAGGCTCAAAAGTATGGGCGGTACGCCAAGGCAAGTAGACCGAAATCCATCTGCATCTACTACTAATCATCCACCTTGAGATATCTATCCAGAACATCTCGCTGGTATTAAGTTGCGAGTCCCACCCATAGTGTAAACTCAAAGCAACAGACAACTGCATTAAAAGAACTTTGTGTAAAGTAAACAATCCTTGCACCCGCAAGTACAAGCACCGTTATTTTCCCCCTTGTGGCAACAGCACATCCCCTAGACTCATGTTTCTGTCACTCAAGCTAGTCATCGAGGGGCATGAACCCACAATCAAGCATAACGTTCCCTCTTGGAGTTACTACCTACTACTTGGCCAAAGCAATAAACAGCAATGGAGAACATGCAAGAATTACTCAAGAACATAAATATAAAAGAGGTGAATCAAATATATTACTCACACACAATCTGAACATAATCTCATAATCCATCGGATCCTAGCAAACTCATCATAGCAACAGCATAAGGATTACATATGTGCCTCGATCATGTAGAGCAGCTCACGAGGTCTAATCGATGAACGACAAAGAGGGGAGGAGAACATCACATAGCTACTGGTCATGGACCCATGGTCCAAGGGAGACTACTCACAACTCATCCGGGAGGCGTCCATGGTGGTGGAGAAGCTCCCGGTGGTGATCCTCCCCTCCGGCAGGGTGCCGGGAAGAGTTCTCCTGGTGCTCCCGATCTTGGAAGCGCGGCGGCGGCGGAACAGAGATGAGATCGCAAAAAAGGGTTCCGTCCTCGAGGGTTTCGGGACGCGGTGTAAATATATGCCAAAGGGGGGCTTCAGAAGAGGCCAGGGGGGCCAGGCGCCCTGTCGGCGCGGCCAGGAGGTGGGGCGCCTCCTCTGGCCGCCTGGAGCCCTGGTGGCCCCCCTCCGGCCCTACTTTGGCCGCATGGAAGCTTCTGGAACGCTGATTTTTTATATATTTTTCCCGGAATTTTTCTGGCAATTTACGTAATGGGAAAACCTGAAATACAAAAACAGCAGAAAACAGAAACTGGCACTGGGGTGAACTGAGTTAATAGGTTAGTCCAAATATGGTCAAAAGTGTATGGAAGTGCATAAATATTATAGCAATATCACACAAAAGAGGCATGGAGCAAGCAGAAATTATAGATACGTTTTGGACGTATCAACATCCCCAAGCTTAATTCCTGCTCGTCCTCGAGTAGGTAAATGATAACAAGCATAATTTCTGCGATGACATGCTATTAACCATATAAGAACTTTTCACAGTCACATGACAAATGCTTACTGAGACAATGAATATGTAGTAATTAAGTTGCCTCATGAGAATATCACAAAGAACTGAAAGTTTTACAATATGATACTGAAACACTCAATAGATTTGTAGTGAGCTTGGTGTGCAAACATGACAAAGTGGTACCTCGCTTGCCCCCTTTAGTGAAGCAAAACATAAATGCAGGGGCACCTCCAAAGTTTAAGTGACGACTAGATACAATGATTTCAGAATAAACGATATCATAATCATGCAAAAGACAATGGTACTTTGGGACAATGCACATTACACTCAGAATGACAATCATGCTCTCAATAGTTGGTGCTTTAAAGAAAGAAGGTGGAGACTCTCGAACCGTGGCTTTTGATGGCAAGGTTGAAAACCCGTGGTCGGAAACAAAAAACTAAACATGTACCAGAGCTCTTGGTTTTAAAAATAGAGGTAAAAATTATTTTTTAGAGATGCATATTTCGTCAACGAATGCTAGTAGATAACTCAATTACTTCTCGAGCTGGACAAGTTTCGAGGAACGGCTCCCGTACGAGGACGATCACATCCTCTTAATCTCCTTTGTTTATCACTACCAAAGTTTTCTGATTTCTCATGAACAAAGCGTGAAGGAGGGTTTGTTTGTTGTATATTTTTTAATGAGCCGGGCGCACACTTTGCTAGTTCCTTCTCGTATTAGGGGTTTGCACATTAGACATGCAATCCCGGGGTGAAGCTTGTCCAACTTAAAAAGATCATGAATTAACTACTACTTCCTCATGAGCTAAAACAGAGGCACAAAAGAGAAATGCTTTTTTTTGATTAATTTCGAGATGGTACATGAAAGTCTTCGTTAGGAAGGGCAAGTAAATACCATGTATAGGAAGGTATGGTGGACTCATATGGCATAACTGGTTTAAAGGATTTTGGATGCACAAGCAGTCAGTCCGCTTAGTAAAGGCGAAGGTTAGCAAAAGACTGGGAGCGACCAACTAAAAGAGCAATGACGGTCATAATCATGCAGAGCGACAAAGCAACATTGAATCGGGCATGGAAGTTATATCGCTACTCAGAAATTAAAGATCATCAAGGCTTGATAGACTTTCTTTACAGTCTTAAATATGCGTGAGCATATGCCAAGTCAATCAAAATAAATTCTTGGAGGAAGATATCACAAAACCATACCACATCATAGGCAAACAAATCATGTTGGTACTTCAATAACACATTAAGAACTCCCCAGCTATTTGAGACTAACCATAAGAAAACATGAACTACTAAGAACCATTATGCACATAACATTTTTATCATAGACATATCAACCAGTGCAACAGAAGCCAACTCTCTTAACAAGATAAGCATGATAACTAAAGAGAGTTCCAGCGACCAACTAAACAAAAGCTCTTTAAAAAGTAAAGCATGAAAACTAAGAGCTAAACATGATAGTAGCTATTGAAAGACAAAGAACACACACAGCAAAGATAAACATGAAAATTCTATGTTGTGTTCTAGGTTGAAGTGGAGCGTGTTTCTTTCCCACACAAAGAAAGCTGAGTTCCAACTCGTTATGAAAAGCAGGCAAAGCTAAAGAAAACTAAAAAGGAAACTAAAAGCAAGACGCTCCAAGCATAGCACATAACACATGAAGTGATAAAAATATAGTGGAACGAAAGACGAACTGATAATTGTTGATGGAGAAGGGGATGCACGGAGGCATCCCCAAGCTTAGACGCTTGAGTCTTCTTGAATATTTCTTGGGGGTGCACGGGGGCATCCCCAAGCTTGAGCGTTTGACACTCCTGAATCTTTTTATCATCTTCCCTCGCACACTTGAAAACTCCCTTCATACATAACTCATCATAATCTGATTAGCGAGGTTAGTACCCATAATAAAATAATTTTTCCTTGCTGGAAATAAGGATAATCTTGAAGGTCTACTGTTTTTTAAGATTGCCAAAAGGTTTTTGCAAAGAAAAAGCAAGCTCAAGGTTTGCAAAACGAAGGAAAGGCAAAACAGGACAGAATCTGTGAAAAACAGACCAGCAGGTAGTAAATAATTTTTTCGGGGCACTTCTGCAACTCAAATCAAAAAACTCAGAACATACGCCCGAAAGCCAATTGTATAGAGCACGCTGTCGTAAAAATTCAGACCAAAAAGATGACCTGCGATTTTATACGAATTTTTCTGTCCAAGGACAGAATCTGTTTCCTGGACAGCACGTCACAACTTTTGAACTTTCCTGCAATCAGAGGCTACACTTGGCACAAAGCTGAAAAGTAAAGATACAATGATGATGCTACTGTAGTAACAAACATCAAGACACAACAAAAGCAAAATAAAATTTTATTCATTGTGGGCTGCCTCCCAAAAGCGCTTTCTTTTATGCCTTTAAGCTAGGCATAATGCAAAGAGATCAAGTTTTATCAAGAGTAAAAGAATAGCTAGCCCGTATAACGGACTCAAAAGGTAACTTAATCTTCTTTCTAGGGAAGTGTTCCATCCCTTTCTTGAGAGGAAATTGGAATTTTATATTCCCTCTTTCATGTCAATGATAGCACCAACGGTGCGAAGAAAAGGACGTCCCAAAATAATTGGACAAGAAGGTTCACATTCAATATCCATAATAGTAAAATCAACGGGAACATAATTGTCATTGACAATGATAAGAACATTGTCGATCCTCCCCAAAGGTTTCTTTATGGAAGAATCAACAAGACGAACACCAAAAGAACAAGAATCAAAAGGTTTCAATTCAAGCATATCATATATTCTTTTGGGCATAATGGAGGTACTAGCTCCAACATCACATAAAGCATAGCAAGAGAAGTTATTCAACTTAATTTTAATCATAGGATCCCAACCATCTTCTAGCTTTCTAGGTATGGAGGCTTCTACCCTAAGTTTCTCCTTCCTAGCTTTGATGAGAGCATTAGTGATATGCTCTGTAAAGGCAAGATTAAGCGTGCTAGTGTGGGGATCTCTAGACATCTTGTGAAGGAAATCAATAACTTCGGTAAGGGTGCAATTATCAAAATCAAGGTCACTACTATCAAGTAAAGTGGTAGTGGTGTCCTTTAGGCTCACTTGTTTGGTAGTTTCTATGGTCATAGCATCACCATTAATAGGTCCAATGGGACCAGGAGTGCATTGGGTGCTAAGAGTTTGGATATCCTCAACAACTTGGATAGTAGCAACAGTGTGGTGGGTAGGAAGGCTCTTAATTCTATCTTCTTCCTCCTTTTCTCTAGCCAATCTCTCTTTAAGTTTAGCCAACATCCTAATGTTTTCATTAATTTGCACTTGAATAGCATTCATAGGAGTGGTCTTCCTCTCCTCAAGAGGGAAAGTTCTAATTTTAAGCAACTCTACCTCATGGGCTAAATTGTCTACCTTCGAAGAGAGATCATCTAGTTTGGCTAGTTTTTCTTCTACACTCTTATTGAAGGCTTTTTGGGTAGTGATGAAATCTTTAAGCATAATCTCTAGTTCAGAAGTGGAGTTCTTGGTGCTAGGATAAGCATTGTTGTTCCCATAGGAATTAGAGGGGAACGGTCTAGGATTGCTACCAAAATTACTCCTATAAGCATTGTTATTGAAATTGTTTCTAGAGATAAAGTTCACATCTACTTGTTCTCGAGCAATCAAAGAATTTAAAGGAACATCACGAGGATCAACAGAAGATTGCTTAGAAAGTAGATACATTATCAAGTCAACTTTTTCATTTAGGGAGGAAATCTCCTCGACAGAGTTTACCTTCCTACCTGTTGGAGCGCGTTCGGTGTGCCATTGGGAATAGTTGGTCATCATCTCATCGAGAAGTTTTGTGGCTGCACCAAGTGTAGTTGACATAAAGGTTCCTCCCGCGGCCGAATCTAACAAGTTCCGCGAGGTAAAGTTCAAGCCTGCATAAAAAGTTTGGATAACCATCCAAGTAGTCAAACCATGAGTAGGGCAGTTCTTGACAAGAGATTTCAAGCGTTCCCAAGCTTGGGCAACGTGTTCATTATCCAATTGTTTGAAATTCATTATGTTACTCCTTAGTTGGATAATTTTAGCAGGTGGATAGTACTTCCCAATAAAGGCATCCTTGCACTTGTCCCAAGAATCTATGCTATTTCTAGGCAAAGATTGAAACCAAATTTTAGCTCCTCCTCTCAAGGAGAAAGGAAAAAGCTTAAGCTTAACAATATTACCATCTATTTCTTGGTACTTTTGCATATCATAGAGTTCAACAAAATTGTTTAAGTGTAAAGCAGCATCATCTCCAGCACCGGAGAATTGATCTTTCATAACTAGGTTCAGTAAAGCAGGTTTAATTTCATAAGAAGGTGCTGAAGTGGCAGGTGTAGTAATAGGTGTGCAGATAAAGTCATCGTTGTTATGACTAGTGAAGTCACACAACTTGGTGTTCTCGGTGGAACCCATAGCAGCAAGCAAGCAAGATAACTATTTTTGTGATTTTTGATAGAAGACACTAAAGCAAAACTGAAAGGTAAACTAACAAGACTAAAAAGCAAAGGTAAAAGATAGCGTGCAACTCCCCTATCTTGAAGAGTGGAGTCCCCGGCAACGGCGCCAGAAAACTTTGCTTGATGGCTTCTCGCCCCTCGTTGGTTACCCCAAGTGGAAGGTTTGAGATGCAGTGTAGCGGTAGTTTTCCCTTGGCAAAGATACCAAGGATCGAATCCCCTGAGACTCCGAGGGTCAACAAGAAGGTGTCAACTGCTAGCGGCGCAACTTAGCGATTGACAGGACCTGCACACAAATACAAATAACTTTGCTCCCAAAGAGTACAGAGAGGTTGTCAGTCCCTCCGGCCTTGTCGTTTACAAAGGATCAAACGCAAGAGATAATAGTGATAGGTATGACTGCAACTAGTAAGTAAGAACAGAAGGTAAATAGCGGATGTGATCAATGATGGTAATATGGACCGGGGTCCCATGATGTTCACTAGTGATGTCTCTCTCCCAAAAGACGATAAAACAGCTAAGCGAGGTAAACGAATTACAGCTGGGCAATTGACAGGATTATGTGCGCAAATCAATGCTAACTATGCGGCAAAGAAAGGTAGAGGCTCAAAAGCATGGGCGGTACGCCAAGGCAAGTAGACCGAAATCCATCTGCATCTACTACTAATCATCCACCTTGAGATATCTATCCAGAACATCTCGCTGGTATTAAGTTGCGAGTCCCACCCATAGTGTAAACTCAAAGCAACAGATAACTGCATTAAAAGAACTTTGCGTAAAGTAAACAATCCTTGCACCCGCAAGTACAAGCACCGTTGTTTTCCCCCTTGTGGCAACAGCACATCCCGTAGACTCATGTTTCTGTCACTCAAGCTAGTCATCGAGGGGCATGAACCCACAATCAAGCATAACGTTCTCTCTTGGAGTTACTACCTACTACTTGGCCAAAGCAATAAACAGCAACGGAGAACATGCAAGAATTACTCAAGAACATAAATATAAAAGAGGTGAATCAAATATATTACTCACACACAATCTGAACATAATCTCATAATCCATCGGATCCCAGCAAACTCATCATAGCAACAGCATAAGGATTACATATGTGCCTCGATCATGTAGGGCAGCTCACGAGGTCTAATCGATGAAGGACAAAGAGGGGAGGAGAACATCACATAGCTACTGGTCATGGACCCATGGTCCAAGGGAGACTACTCACAACTCATCCGGGAGGCGTCCATGGTGGTGGAGAAGCTCCCGGTGGTGATCCTCCCCTCCGACAGGGTGCCGGGAAGAGTTCTCCTGGTGCTCCCGATCTTGGAAGCGCGGCGGCGGCAGAACATAGATGAGATCGCGAAAAAGGGTTCCGTCCTCGAGGGTTTCGGGACGCGGTGTAAATATATGCCAAAGGGGGGCTTCAGAATAGGCCAAGGGGGCCCAGGCACCCTAGCGGCGCGGCCAGGAGGGGGAGGGGCCTCCTCTGCCGCCTAGAGACCTGGTGGCCCCCCTCCGGCCCTACTTTGGCCGCATGGAAGCTTCCGGAACGCTGATTTTTTATATATTTTTCCCGGAATTTTTCTGGCAATTTACGTAATGGGAAAACCTGAAATACAAAAACAGCAGAAAACAGAAACTAGCACTGGGGTGCACTGAGTTAATAGGTTAGTCCAAATATGGTCAAAAGTGTATGGAAGTGCATAAATATCATAGCAATATCACACAAAAGAGGCATGGAGCAAGCAGACATTATAGATACGTTTTGGACGTATCAGTTCCTAACCAAAAAGAAGAAGATTGTGGACTGTCCGGATGCCGAAGCCCTAGCGGCCTTTAAACACAGCATCCGTGACGAATGGCTCGCCCACCACCTCGGCCAAGAAAAGCCAAAATCCATGGCAGCCCTCACGTCACTCATGACCCGCTTTTGCACAGGTGAGGATAGCTGGTTGGCTCGTAGCAAAAACACAGCCAGCGAGGCAGGCCCCTCCGAGGCCAAAAACAGCACCGACAAGCTCCGGTGCAATAGACACAAACGTCGAAGCAATGGCGATAACACCGATGACACTACAGTTAACGCCGGATTCAGCGGCTCCAAGTCCGGTCAGCGGAAGAAGCCCTACAAAAGGAACAGCGATGGACCATCTAGCTTGGACCGCATACTCGACTGTCCGTGCCAGATACATGGCACCCCAGACAAACAAGCCAATCATACCAACAGAGATTGTTGGGTTTTTAAACAGGCCGGCAAGTTAAATGCCGAGAACAATGAAAAGGGATCACAAAGTGAGGACGATGACAAAGAGCCCCGGCAGCCGAACACTGGGGGCAGAAGAAATTTCCCCCTCAATTCAAAATGGTGAACATGATATATGCTACACACATCTCCAAAAGGGAGCGCAAGCGCGCACTCAGGGACATCTACGCGGTAGAGCCAGTCGCCCCAAAATTTAACCCATGGTCGTCATTCCCGATCACCTTTGATCGTCGAGATCATCTAACTAGTATCCGCCATGGCGGTTCGGCTGCACTGGTTCTCGACCCAATCATCGACGGATTTCACCTAACACGAGTCCTAATGGAGAGAGGCAGCAGCCTCTACCTACTCTATCAAGATACAGTGCGCAAAATGGGTATTAATCCCTCACGAATCAAACCCACAAAGACTACCTTTAAAGGAGTCATACCAGGCGTAGAGGCCCGTTGTACGGGCTCAATCACGCTGGAAGTAGTCTTTGGTTCCCCGAACAACTTCCGAAGCGAAGAGCTACTCTTTGATATTGTCCCCTTCCGCAGCGGCTACCATGCACTGGTCGGACGAACCGTGTTTGCAAGATTCAACGCGGTACCACACTATGCTTATCTCAAGCTCAAGATGCCCGGTCCACGTGGCGTCATAACAGTCAATGGAAACACTAAATGCTCCCTCCGTACAGAGGAGCACACAGCCGCCCTGGCAGCAGATGTACAAAGCGGTCTTCTCAAGCAGAACCATAATCCAGCTGCCGAGCCCCTGGACATCATCAAGAGGGTCTGGACTACACTGCAACAGGATAGCTCGGCTCGTCAAGAGCTTGATTAGCAATTCGGCCTCTGTCCCAGTCCCGATGAGGTAGTGGCATTCGTACCACGCATACATAAGTACGCACTCAAAATTCCATGGGCACTGACAGAGGCACAACAAGCTTGTGATCCACAGTTCGGCTAGACTGATCCCGTGAAGGAAATATGGCCTAGAGGCAATAATAAAGTGTAGCGACCAGACCTCAAATAGTCTGATCTCTGTGCATCAGTGTCATCCCTGGATCAGTAATGCTGACACGCACAGTACTTGAAGGATTTATAACAGAGTAGCAATCACACACTTATTACATCGATAGTCCAACGATGATCTTATTACAATAAATATGGCTGAAGGCCATCTAATACGATAACAGCGGAAGGCTTGGAAGATAAGTGAGTCCAACAACTCCAACGGCATCACTGAGTATAGAACCACAACCTAAAAAGGCACCTTACTTGTCGTCTGAAAAGTCTACAACATGAAACGTTGCAGCCCGAAAACAGGTCAGCACATGGAATATGCTGGTAAGGCAACACAAGAGAATGCAATGAAAGTAAAGCTATACTGTATGCATATTTGGCTGGTGGAAAGCTCTATGGTTAAGTTTGTGCGTAAAGGCAATTTTTCCCTACTTCAAAGTAATAGATTGTAATTAACTATCATGGTAGTTGAAACATCGTTGAGAAGATAGACATCCTCTCAACCCCAATTAAAATAATCATTAAACCCAACAATATTAAATTAGAGTAATATGATGAGATTCACATGATAATCCAAATACTAGATACTCAAGACGTCCGTAACTGGGGACACGGCTAATCATGATCAGTTTGTACACTCTGCAGAGGTTTGTGCACTTTTCCCCACAAGACTCGATCGCCTCCGTTTGGTTTCTCGCACTGCATGGTGTTTGAGAAACGGATGACCGAGACACAGTCTTTCTAAAGAGGTCCCCTTAACCAGATAGATAGGGTGGTACACCTACAAAACCCACTACATCTGCTAGCCCATCATGGAAAGGTTTCCCACAACTTACTCAACTATGCCAGAGCCCATATTGGCATGTGGCTGCACACGGAAGTTTCTAGTATGAAAAATCTCATGATCCCTTTGAGCCTGGGTGGCGGTCCAAAAGAAAAACAGGCAATCACTGGAATACCCAGATGCCTTAATCCACCCAGATGTGTGTTAAAGTTGCCACCTTAAGTTGAACCATTAGTTAACAAACTCACTTCTGTCATGGATTTCACTCAAACCCAAACCACGTCTACGAGCATAGCATGTCCTAACAGCAAACGTAGAAGTAACTCCCAAAGGTTTGAATGTAATGCGGGTAATAGGTACTACCTCAATCTACTTCCCAATCCCATAAGTTAATTGATCCTACTCATGCAATGTGTGAGGGTTGGACTAATGCAATGAAAACTGGGTAATTGGAAAGTATGATCAAAGTGTTACTTGCCTTGCTGATGATCCGCAAAACCTAGAGACTCAAAGTAGCAATCGGCACTCCGGGTACTCTATCGCAATCAAACAAGCACACAATAAATACCTTAACTAATGCACGGGTAAAACTCAAATAAGAGATCTAACCAGAAAGTTCAACTTAAGAACTCCGGTTTGCAAAATGAATCAACTCGAAAGAAGCAACGAAACTCAAACTGCGAAAGAAACAAGCTTCGGTTACTAATTGGCCTAAAGTCAAATCTTGTTCAAGTTGGTTAACCGTAAAGAGAGCATCGAGACAAAGATCTGGGATTTTGAATCGCCTGATTCCGACTCTCGAGCGAAAAGAAAAACGAAAAACAAGATCAGGGCAGAAATCACGATCGGAATAATCACGGATAAATACCCCGAAAAAGAAAACGGACGAACGGGCTAACGAACAAACGTTCGCTGTCTGCGGCTAACTGATGAAAACCGTTCGTTAAAACGAACGTACGGACGAACGTCCGCTAAATAACTAAACCAACGAAAACCGAACCGATCTAAAACAGATCTACGGTTTTAAAAAAAACGAGCGGTTCTTTTAAAAAAACCGTAACTACCTCAACGACTCCGGCGAGATTCCGGCGCTCCGCCGACGGCGGTGGTCCGGCGGGCTGGCGGGGCGGTTGGCGGCGGCGGCGGCTAGCGGCGGCGCCAGCGGCGGCGGCGCGCTAGGGTTTCGCGGGCGAGGCGGGGCTGCGGGCTGGCGGGGCTGGCGGCTGGCGCTTATAAAGCCCAGTCTCCCGACCCTATATGAGTCTAAGTCGGTTCTCTTTTTTTTAAATAGAGTCCCGGCGCAGAAAAACTAACGAAAGAAATACTAAACGGACTCCAAAATTCCCGAAATAAATTTTCACTGTCCTCTAATAATATTTAGGACAAAGTGAACATATTTCCCGGACCTAAATGCAATTTTGGAAAACGCGCATTTTTTCTATGCAAATAAATTCGCAAATAAATCCAGAAAATACCAAAAGTGATTTTAACATTTTCCTCCAATATTTCTGTTATTTTGGAGAAGTCATATTATCTCCGCTCATATTTTGTATTTAGAAATATTTTTAGGAGAGAAAAATAATTAGAATCACACTGTCCTCGTACCGGTATTCGAGCGAACTCAAATACGAAAACGGTAAAATTCCCAACTCTCTCCGTAGGTCCTTGAGTTGCTTAGAATTTCGAGGAACGCCACAAACAAAAATGCGAAAAAGCATGCAATGCGATATGATCTATGTATAACATTCCAAATTGAAAATTTGGGATGTTACAAACCTACCCCCCTTAGAATGAATCTCGCCCTCGAGATTCGACTTGGCTAGAGAATAGGTGTGGGTGGTCCTTGCGTAGATCATCTTCTCGTTCCCAGGTGGCTTCTTCCTCGGTGTGGTGACTCCACTGAAATTTGCAAAACTTGATAACCTTGCTGCGAGTGACTCTGCTCGAAAATTCGAGAATCTTAACAGGCTTCTCCTCGTAAGTCAGATCACTGTCCAACTGAATTGCTTCCAGGGGTACTGTGTCTCTAAGCGGTATATCGGCCATCTCCGCATGGCACTTCTTAAGCTGCGAAACGTGAAACACGCCGTGCACTCCTGACAATCCTTCGAGCAATTCCAACTTATAGGCAACCTCTCCCATGCGTTCCAAAACACGGTAAGGTCCCACAAATCTCGGGGCTAACTTCCCTTTAACTCCGAAACGTTTAACTCCTCGCAGAGGCGATACTCTCAAGTATGCTCTGTCTCCGATCTCATAGGTTATCTCCTTACGCTTCGAGTCTGCATAACTCTTCTGTCTGGACAGAGCTACCTTTAGTCTATCTCGAATCAAATTCACCTTTTCCTCAGACTCTTTGATCAAGTCTGGTCCAAACAACTGTCAGTCTCCAACTTCGTCCCACGACAACGGTGTTCGGCATCTCCTTCCATACAATGCCTCGAACGGTGCCATCTTCAACTGGCTTGGTAACTGTTGTTGTATGAGAACTCCGCGTAGGGCAAGTTGTCATCCCAACTAGATCCGTAATCTAATGCACAAGCTCTCAGCATATCCTCCAAAATCTGATTGACTCTTTCAGTCTGTCCATCTGTCTGTGGGTGAAATGCGGTGCTAAACTCTAGCCTGGTACCCAAAGTTTCATGTAACTGATTCTAGAACTTTGAGGTAAATTGGGTTCCTCTATCTGATACGATGCTCCTCGGAACTCCATGCAGACATACAATTTTGGTCATGTATATCTTTGCCAACTTTTCACTGGTATATGTGGTTTTCATAGGGATAAAGTGGGCTACCTTCGTCAAACAGTCTACTACTACCCAGATTGAATCATATCCTGTTTTGGTCCAGGGCAATCCGGTGATAAAATCCATGCCAAGCTTCTCCCACTTCCATTCGGGTATTGGCATAGGTTGTAACAATCCTGCTGGCTTCTGATGTTCTGCCTTTACTCTCTGGCATACATCACAAACTGCTACATACTCCGCGATATCTTTCTTCATATCGGTCCACCAGAAAATATCCTTCAAATCCAAATACATCTTAGTATTTCCTGGGTGAATCGAGTATGGCGAATCATGGGCCTCCTGTAAAATCAACTTCCTGATCTCCGGGTCATTAGGCACATAAACGCGGTCCTCAAACCATAAGGTGTTGTGTTCATCCTCACGAAATCCTTTAGCTTTTCCTTCGCTCATCCTCTCCTTTATAGCGACAACCTCCTTGTCAGCTTTCTGAGCTTCTCTGATTTTATCCATCAGGGTAGACTGGATTTCTAATGTTGCTACATAGCCTCTCGGAACTATCTCCATACGTAGTTCTCGTAGGTCCTCGGCTAACTCCTTTGGAAATTCTTCCATCATTAGGGTATTGACATGACTCTTACGGCTTAGCGCATCAGCTACTATGTTAGCCTTTCCAGGATGATAATGCAATCTCTTGTCATAATCCTTAATGAGTTCCCGCCATCTCCTTTGCCTAAGATTCAACTCCTTCTAAGTGAATATATACTTTAAACTCTTGTGATCCATATATACTTCACAATGGTTTCCAATGAGAAAATGTCTCCACGTCTTCAATGCATGCACTACGGCTGCTAACTCCAAATCATGGGTGGCATAGTTCAACTCATGAGGTTTCAGTTGTCGTGAAGCATACGAAACAACTCTTCCTTCCTGCATAAGAACTGCTCCAAGTCCTCGACGTGAAGCGTCGCAGTACACCTCATAATCCTTATGTTGATCTGGCAGAGTCAACACAGGGGATGAAACCAACCTTTTCTTTAATTCCTGAAAACTAGCTTCACATTCTTCTGTCCAACTGAACTTGGTGTCTTTCTGTAACAACTCCGTCATTGGCTTTGCAATCCTTGAGAAATTCTCGATGAATTTCCGGTAGTATCCTGCAAGTCCAAGAAAACTCTGGATCTCTCCAACTATTGTTGGTGCTTCCCAATGGGTCACAGTGTCCACCTTAGCGGGATCTACTGCTATTCCTTCTCCAGATATAACGTGTCCGAGAAATCCGACTTCCTTCAACCAAAACTCGCATTTGCTAAACTTGGCATATAGCTGATGTTCTCTGAGCTCCTCCAACACCAACGCAAATGCTCTGCATGTTCCTCTTCATCCTTTGAGAAGATCAATATATCATCTATGAACACTACGATGACCTTATCCAAATACTCCATAAACACTTTGTTCATCAGGTTCATAAAGTATGCCGGTGCGTTAGTCAGACCAAACGACATAATGGTAAACTCGTACAACCCGTACCTGGTGGTAAAGGCCGTCTTAGGTATATCCTGCGCTCAGATCTTCAATTGGTGGTACCCTAATCGCAAATCGATCTTGGAAAATATCTTAGCTCCTTGCAATCTATCGAATAGATCATTGATCATCGGCAATGGGTACTTGTTCTTGATCGTTACTTCGTTCAGCCCTCGGTAATCAACAACCATTCTTAACGATCCATCCTTTATCCAGTAACTCCTTAATCTGTTTCTTTATCTCCTCCAAATCCTTTGCGGGCATCCTGTATGGTCTCTTAGAAATTGGCCCGGTGCCTGGCAAAAGTTCAATCAAAAACTCTATATCTCTATCCGGTGGCATGCCAGGTAACTCCTCTGGAAACACATCCGGATAATCCTTCACTACTGGCACTTCCTCCTGAACAACTCCCGTGAGAGAATGTACTTGAGTCCTTATAGGCGAATGCATAGATACATACTTAATCCTTTTTCACTCCGGGGTGGTGAGCAAAATAGACTTACTGGCACAGTCAATGTTACCTCCATACTTCGATAGCCAATCCATACCTAATATCACATCCAATCCTTGTGACTCCAGGACTATTAGGTCAGAGGGGAAAGTATGGCGTCCTATGAATAATGGCGTCTGAAAATATCCTTGGTGTGCCATATAATCTGCTCCAGGTGAACTTACTAACATGGGGTCTTAAGAACTCTGGTGGACATCCTATGTCTATTTACGAATCCCCTTGAAATATATGAATGCGATGCACCAGTATCGAAAAGAACTATTGCGGTAAATGTCTTAACCAAAAACTTACCGACAACAGCATCTGGTTGCTCTTCTACCTCCTCCACGGTCACGTGGTTCACTTGTCCTTTGTTGAACGGGTTGGGCTTCTCCGCAGTGCTTCCATTGCCGTTCCCATTCTTAGCTTCTGGGCATTCATTGGCATAATGTCCATTCTTCCCGCACTTGTAACAAGTGACATGGCTGAAATCCCTCTTGGTGGGTGTGGACGGTGTAGGGCGGCTCTGGTTACCATTTGCTCCATTCCCATTTCCATTTCCATTCTTGGTGCCATTGAGGTTGTGCGAGCTACCTCCTCCATGGGTATGTTGAAACTGTCCTACCGTTTTAGGGGTAAAACGGGGCTTCTCCTGGGCTCCAGAGTTATACTTTCCTTGTCCATACTTCCTTTTCCGACTTTTAATCTGTTGATGCTTCCTTTCAATCATTAGGGCACGATCAACCAGCTCCTGGTAGTTATTGAAAGTGGCCACCATCAACTGTACGTTCATCTCATCATCCAGCCCTTCCATAAATCTCTCCTGCTTAGCGGCATCTGTGGCCACATCATCTCGGGCATAACGAGATAGGGTACTAAACTCATCCATGTACTGAGCCACAGTACAATTGCCTTGGCGCAAATTGCGAAACTCCTGCTTCTTCATACTCATGGCTCCAGTTGAGACATGGGCAGTACGAAAAGCTTGCTGGAACTGATCCCAAGTCACATTGGCTACGGGGTAAGTGGCTGTGTAATTTTCCCACCATGCTGCGGCTGGTCCAGACAACTGGTGTGCGGCTAATCGCACCTTCGCAGCATCCGAGCAATTGGCGGTGGTCAAATCCCTTCCAATCTTGCGTAGGCAGTCATCAACCACTATTGGTTCGATGCTGCTAGCAAACACGGGTGGTTGCAACCTTAAGAAACGTGTCAGGTTGTCCACGGGTGGTGGTGGTGGAGGGTTGTTTTTGTTGTTCTGGTTATTCTGAGTGTTCTGGACAAGAAGTTGCATCAGGGTGTTCTGCTGCTGGATCAGCTAGGTGAGCTCAGGGGGAAACTCAAATTCACGTCTTGGAGGCATCTGATGGGTGTAGAGGGAAGAGATTAGAATAGAAAAGAGGTCTAAGGGAAAATCACTACCCATATGCACATGAGACAAACACACAATCATATCACACCAATCAATTTCAAGCAAGATCTTACAAATCTAACGATCGTTACAAAAGTGCTCTAAAACTAATATATGGAAGTAAACTACTAGTCACAGGGTGGTCATCTAGAAATATTGATCGGCAGAGGATTCCATGATATCTGCCCCAGCTTCATCTTCATAGTCTTCGTCCTTGCTATCCTCAGCTTCCGAATCTATGTCATCTATGATAATGTAGTCTTCGGGTGGAATCTCCTTGGGTTCTTCTTCCTCGTCTTCTTCTCCCATGAGTATCCCTAATTTCCGTGTTAAATCATCATTCTTCTCCACAAGTATTAGCATCTCCTCCTCATATTCGTCGCGTGTAGACTTGAGTTCTTCCTCTAACTCCAAATTCCTATTTAGGGCTTTCTTCAAATCTATCATCCCAGCACACATCTGGTGCTCCTGGCGACGAATGTGATGGTTCAACTCCTGAATGAATGCTGCAATGGATCTATCCTTCCGGGTGCTGATCATATCCCAATTCTCATCTCGGCGTCCACAAATCTGGTACATAGTGTCCTTTAGCTCCTGCTTGTAGACTTCTCCAATCCTTCCCATAGCGATGTGGGCGGCCATGCTCTTTCCTAGGCTCCATGTAGGCACATTAAAGGAAAATTCTATGAGTGAGGTGACGGGTGTGAACGTCCTTCCTGGAACGTCCTTATTGAGGTGTGAACGTCTATAATACAGCAACAAAGTCCGAACACTTCTTATAGATAAGTTCGGCACCCCGAATTTAGCATTATATGCATTGGCTCCGAATCATGTCTTTGGTCAATAGTTGGGTTGCCTGGCTCCTGTGCTTGCTACCCTACGTTTCGCTACATCGGCTAGGGTAGTAAAGTGAGAACTACTGCGACTCTGCCCTGGTTTACTCGGATGAGCACCTCAGTAAAGAAAGCCGAAAACTGACTATCATGATGTGGAGAGAGCCGGTCAGCTGTTCGAGAGGTTGAAAATCGCTGGAGATTTTTTCTGCATTACGCGAAGGATTGGTACTTCCCGATTAGACGCTGACAGCACTCTGGTTCATATACCAGGGGTTGCGCCCATGTTTTATTATAAAACTCCTATGGCTAAGTGAGGGCGTTTAAGCTGCATAGTCTGATTGCCTGGTTCGTCGTGCTAAACAACTCCTTCAAGGACCATATAATCGGATAAATATTGTTTAGATTCCATCCCAAACACCTCTGTACTACCTACGTGAGGGCAGAAGCCGACGACTGGCCAACCCTCAGATTCCATACAACACGGCCGCACAGGAGGAAACAGTTAAAACATAACAAACATTATATTACAAACTGGCTTTGTTTTTATACAAGGCAAAGACAAAAAAACGAATGTTTTCATTCGAAAATAATGTCCTGCCCGTATTACGCTGCTACAAGTCGAGACCCTTCTAGAACACCCGCAAAATATCTCTCAGGTGTGCGGTGCTCCTTGCCCTCTGGCGGCCCCCTGGCCACCTCGACGACGTCCATCTTCGCCCACCACATCTTGCAACGGGTGAAGGCCATGCGGGCACCTTCAATGCAGACTAATCGCTTGACGATGTCTAGCCGCGGACAGGCTTCCACCACCCGCTTCACGAGGCCAAAATAACTGCTGGGTATACCTTCGGATGGCCACAGCTAGATTATTAAATCCTTCACGGCTAGTTCGGCCACCCTATGCAGCTCGACCAACTACTTCAATTGATCGACAAAGGTCACCGGATGTTCGTGCACATCATACTGCGACCAAAATAACTTCTCCATGGAATTCCCTTCTCTGGCTCGAAAGAACTCTATAGCATAGGACACACTGCGGGGTAGATCCGCAAAAGCCCCTGGGCAACTCCGAATCCAGGTTAGTAAAAGTTACTTCCTCTCCGCATACTTGCTTTGCATAATAAAAGACTTACCCACCGCAACCTTCTTGGCCACCTGAATCTCCTGGCGGGCGCTCTGGGCTTCGGCTCGAGCATCCTGTGCGCTCTGGCGGGCCTTCGCAAGTTCGGACTCTTGCGTCGTAAAATCGCGTTCCAAGGACTCGAGCTTCTCGACGGAGTCCTGGAGCTCCTGCTGGGCCTTGTTAACCAGGGCCTCATGCTTCTTGCACGCGGTGCGTTCCCTGGCCGCTTTGTCCTTGGCCACGGCTAAAGCCTCCTTGAGGGCTACCACCTTAGTCGTGGCCCCTAATAAAGTTCATGACACTTTAGTCTGCACGGACCACTCATCCTTATTAAATGAAGACACATGTTACTGCATACCTTGGCTATCCTCTAGCTGCTTCTTCACGAGGCCAAGCTCTTCCTCGGCCCGCTCCAGTTTCTGTTTCTGTCCGGATATCTCTGCAGTATGAGCGGTAGCAGCCCACAGCGATGCCTGCTTATTCACATAGACACTTTATGTTAGACTCCTGCAAAAATTGTTTTTGATCCCCTCTTCGGCTCTTTCTTTCCGAACACCAAACAGAGCATCACGGGCTACTGTCTAAACTGTGATATTCTTCCTACAATTACATTACTCACCTCCAAGCCAGTTAGAAGGCTAACGCAGGCTTCGGTCAGTCCGCTTTTGGTGGACTGAACCTTCTCGATCACTGTACCCATAAAGGTATGGTGTTCATCCATAATGGAAGCACTCCGCAGCGTTTCCAACAGATCATCCGGTGCCTCCGGTTGGACAGAGGTCACCGGCGGAACAGGCACACCTCCTCCTTTCGGGGAAGGCCATTCGCTGGAATCCAGAGCCGTGAAGGTCCCCGGAATAGTATCCGACAGAGGGCCAAATGGAACCCGGCCTCCATCACCAGTCCCCATGGGGGCTTTTCCCTCCACGTGTCCGGCAGCCGAGGAGTCATCCTGGAGCGCCACCCTGACGATCCCCAAAACCTTCTCCCGGTCTGGGGAAGTCCTTTGGGACACCACCTCGTCATCACCCTTGGGCGAGACCGAATGAGCAGGTGTTGGAGACATGCTAGCCATCTCCTTAGAGCCTAGCGAACCCTCTGTAGAGGATCGCAGGGAGCCATCACGGGCCGGACTGGAATAACACAATTTACACATGTCAATATTAAAAACTGGAAAGGCCAGATGTTTGGGCACGCATAAGGATTTTGGTACTTACAATGCGGCCCGAGGCTTGGTCTGGGGAGGTCGCTCCGGACTACTATCGATATCCCACACGAAGTTATCTGCGCGGGAGCCCCTCCCCTTCTTGGGCGCCTTCGCCTCCAGATTCGTGGAGGCTGATCTCTTCTTCCTCCCCACCTCGGGAGGGGAGTCTTCTTCTTCCTCCTCCTCCTCGTCATCGTCTTTGGCGGATGAAGAGTGAGTCCCGTCTTCGGACATCATGTCTGAAGCGCCTTTTCGGCGAGTGCCCCTCCGGGCCCCTTCGGCCGCTTTCTTGGCCGTCTTCGCCGGCACCTCATAAGGTGCTAGAAACAACATTTTCACCAGTAAAGGGAATTCTTGGTCTTTGGGCAGCGGAGCCGGACAGTTAATCCCCCTTGCTACCTCGATCCAGGCCTGTAAACGAGGATGTGAAGGCTTAGACTTTTTCCTCAGAATGTGCTAGTAAAGGGTATACCTTGAAAACATGAAAGAACGTACTGAATTAGCCTGGTGTTTTAAGCTGAGCCCGCTATCCTCGATCATGGGCGGTGGCGTCTCGCCGGCCTTGAAGAGCACTTTCCAGATGTCTTCGTGCGTCGTGCCGAAGAGCTCTTGTAGCGTCTGGTGCTTGGCCGGATCGTACTCCCACAAACAGCAAGTCCGGCGTTGACGCGGAAGGATCCAACGAACGAGCATGACCTGGATCACGTTGACAAGCTTGATTTTTCTGTCTATCATGTTCTGGACGCATGTCTGGAGCCTAGTCAGATCGTCCGAGGGACCCCAGTTTAGGCCCCTCTCTTGCCAGGAGGTGAGCCGCATCGGGGTTCCATATCAGAATTCGGGGGCCGCCACCCAGTCAGTGTCATGCGGCTCACTGATGTAGACCCACCCAGATTGCCACCCCTTCACCGTCTCCGCGATGGAGCCTTCGGGCCAGATAACATTGGGTGTCTTGCCCACCATGGCGCCTCCACACTTTGCTAGTTGACCGCCCACCACCTTCGGCTTCACATTGAAGGTCTTCAGCCATAGACCGAAATGAGGTGGGATGCGGAGAAAGGCCTCGCACACGACAATGAGTGTCGTGATGTTGAGGATGAAGTTAGAGGCTAGGTCATGGAAATCTAGCCCGCAGTAAAACATCAGTCCACGGACGAACGGGTGGAGAGGGAATCCCAGCCCGCGGACAAAATGTGTGAGAAACACAACCCTCTCATGGGGCTTTGGAGTCGGGACGATCTGTCCTTTGACTGGGAGTCGGTGAGCGATCTCCTTGGCTAAGTATCCGGCCTCCCGGAGCTCCTTGATGTCCTTCTTCTTAACGAAGGAGGCCATCCACTTGCCTCCAGCTCCGGATCCGGACATGTTTGGAGTGCTTTCTCGAACGAGGAAAAGCTAAAGATTGAGCGCTAGAGCTCAACGACGGAAGGCTGAGGGAGAGAAAGGGCGTGAGTGAAAAAAGGGAATCCTTATCCCCTTATGAAGGCTGCGAATATCAAGCGCCTCCCCACTCGCCCTAAAAAGATCTCCTATTCCCAAGGCATGTGTAAACATCACGGTTGGGTTACCCATACCCGCATTGATGAGAATCCCGCAATAAGGGGGCATGATATCTACTTTGACAAGACGTGCCAATAGCAACCGCATCTTGGGACGTGGAGCGACGGACACAGAATGGTTCAGAATTATGGGCGGTTGGACGTGATGTCATGTTACAAAAATTTGTCAGCAGATTGGACTCGTGTAAAATTATATTCTCTCTGCGATGGTGTGTGTGACACGTCTGGATACTATCATCATGTCCGAAGACTATCTTGGAGGTCGGGAAGAAGGGATCCCGCCTTGCAATGCCGAATACAATCTGCACGCCGGACTCCTCGTCATTGAAGCCAGGTTCAGGGGCTACTCAGGGAGTCTTGGACTAAGGGGTCCTCGCGCGTCCGTCCTATTATGTAATGCCCCGGATGTAATACTTTCCCTTTTGGGGCTTATAATAAATCTCCGGCTTCATCTATTTCCATTTCGGGTTCTTTGTCTTTCAGGCTTTCGTCGTTTTGTTGTGTGAGTGTGTGGCATTCATTCATATCATGTAGACATGTGCATTGCATTTTGTTTGTGTTGTGGGTTGCATCCGGTTCGTCGTGTTTCTTCCCGTTGTCCGTTTCGCGTTCCGGAGCTCCCTCACGTGTCCGTGACGTCCCGTAGGCCTACTTTGTTGTTCGGGCGTTTTTCGTTACCGGTGTGCCGCGAGGTTGTGTTGTGTGTTGTTGTTTTGTTGTGTGCAACCCGCCTCTCAAATCTCGTCTCGTTTGGACTCCGTTGACTTTTCCCTCCGTTGTCCGTGTGGGTCCGATGTGCCTTCACTTCGTGTCCCGGAATTACCCCTGCTGCTTTCTTTTATCTCCGTCTGGTCCTTTTAAATCATCCCCGCGATCGGATCCGTTGGATCACGATCGGAGGGCTCCTAAACACCCCTAGCCTCCAAACCCTAGTCTAAAACTGCTACTTATAGACCCCTAGGTCTATCTGGGCATCCCCTTCTTCTTCCCTAAAAATCTGGATCCATTTTTTCCCCATCAGCCACTTGGCAAAAATCCCTCCTGGAGTCCTCTTCGTTCCAGCCGCCGAGGAGCTGGATCCATCGACCGCAGCTCTGTCGACCGAAGTCAACGCGCCAGCCGCGCAGATCGAGCCAGGCCGCTCGGCCGCTCGCAGTCCAGGGCGTCGCGGGGCGACCGAGTCGCTGCGCCGCGTCGGGCTGCGGGACCACATCCCCGTCCCTGCGTCGGCCCGCGGCAAGTCACCGCTCGCCCCGTCGGGCCTCACACCGCTCCGCGGGCCCAGCAGCCGAGAGCGCCAGGCGGGTCGCCGCTCTCTCCTCAGCCGCGGTGGGCCACCTCGCACGGCCCAAGCGCCGCCTCCCTCCGCCGCGCGCCCTCGCCACCGCGCGCTTGGGCCTCCGCCCCCCCTCGCCGCGGTGGGCCTTCGCCTCCCAGCCACCCGGGCGGGCCGCTTCCAGGCGCACCGCGCGCAGCCGCCTTCTCGCCTCGGTGGGCCACCGCCGCCGGCCCGTGCCACCGCTCCCGCGGGCCTGCTCCGCTCCCGGGCCGTGGACGTCCAGATCTGGGCCTCGCCACTGTTCATCCGCCAGATCTGGAGAGGTTTTTTTTTCCCTAAGTCCTTTTATTCCTGATCTGAGATGCAATCTTCAAACTGCTCTAGATTGGTGCCTGTTGCTCCGTTTTGCGCGTGTAGCATGTCCAGATGTTCGTGGAGATGTCCTCTACGTTTTACCTGTTGTAGTCATGCATGTTAGATGTCATCTTGACACTTGTTTTGCTGTTGCAAGAGTGCATCATGTTATAAACTGCTGTTATGTGTTATTTTCATGCCACCTTTGACATGTGATATCTTCTAGCTCGTTTGTCCAAACGATGCAAATGACATGTCCACGTGTTCGTCTTGCCACGAACTACGTGTTGTGTGTGATAGGTTGCATTGTAGATTTATTGTTTCCTTGTTATCATCGTGGCAAAGTGCCATGTTCACATGTTGTGTTTTCACTTGTTATGAAATGCCATCTTGTTGAGCTCGTTGCAATCGGTGTGTTCACCACATTGATGCATGCTTGTGTGTTTCGGGATCACCGTCATATGTATTTTGATGAGGTGCTTACCCTTTGCCATGTTTAGTTTCGAGGTGTCTTAAACATGCTCTTTTTGTTGCTATGATGATATTGCTGTTTTAGGACTTAGTGAAATTTCACTAAGTCTGAAATCTGTAACGTTCCGATGCCATGTTCGTGTGATGTTGTAGGACAAAGCATGATAGTTTTGGGGTGGATTTTGATTGTTCCATGAAGTATATATTGTTGTCTTTCCATCCATGTCCTCACATGTCCATTTGAGTGGCTGTAGCATGTTTATCTTTTGCTCCAAACTTTCAATAAAATTCTGCTGCCAGAATTTTATTTCAAAGTTCAATATGTCCAAGATCATTGCTATTGATCCGTGACTCCGTTGGGGGTGCACTTTGGACCTAGTTGCTGTACATTATATCTAGTTTATGTTCAAGTCCTTTTCCATGCTTTTTGGGTGCTGTAGATTAATTATTTTGAGCTCCAAAGATGCTATGTTGCTGTAATTTGCAGTTTTCGCTCAAATCTTGTTTCGGGCATAACTTTTAGCCCGTAACTCCGATTTCAGCGAATCTTATATCAAACTTGGGTGATTTTCTGTGTAGATTAATAATATCAGGTTGTTATCTTGTTTTGAGGTGTTTTGCTTGAGTGATGTTTTTCGTGCTCCATGTGCATCTTTAGTGCATCCATCATGCATACATGTTTTTCGAGTGCGCATTGCATCGTGTTGATTGGTGCTTGGTGTGTTTGTCTTGTTTAGAGCCGGAGGTTGAGCACGAGTTTTCCAACGAGGTTGAGCACGAGGTTTCCAACGAGTTTGAGCACGAGGACCCTTCTTTCGATCCGAACGTCTTCTCTTCAGGCAAGATGACCGAACCCCGATAACTTTACTATCTTCGCCTATTGCTAGTAGTCTCGATCTATAGTATTGCCTCGATGCCCATATTCTTCTTGTCAGCCTCCTACTTGTAACCAATTGCCATGTTTAACCACCCTACCTATGCAAACCGTTGCTTGGCTAAGTACGCTTCGCTCAGCCCTTCTTATAGCGTTGCTAGTTGCAGGTGAAGTGAAGATGCTTGCTCCATGTTGAAGTTTGGTTGGGTTATATCACACTATATAAATGCTTTAATTGAAATCACCTATATATTGGCAAGGGTGGAAGGCTAAGCCTTTTGCTTGGTGTTTTGTTCCACTCATGCCGTTAGGATCCGTATAAGCCGGTTTTATGTTCCTTGATTATGCGTTCCTAACACGGTTGGGGTGTATGGGACCCCCTCGATAAACCGCTATGTGCTAAGTCTTTTCCAGCAAATCCCAACATTGGTACTATTTGCCTAATAACAAACTAAACATGCATAGGGAGTAATTAACCCTCTTTTCTTAATCAACAACCCCGGGCCAGTGCTCCACATGAGTGTTGGTCCGAAACGGGGGTTACGCGGGGCCACCTCGAGGAAACTCAAGGTTTGGTAAAAACCCGTGGGATCGCCCATCCGATCGTGTCCTGAGACCTAGATACGCGCGGCTACGATCAGGGTGTCGACACGCCGGGAGGATTTGCTGGTTTAGCCTTACCTTAGCTCGGTATATCTTGAGCACGGGATTCCGAGGATACTCGGGTCTTCCCACTTTGGAGTTGCGACTCCGCGGATCGTGGGCTTGTAATGGGTCAAGTTGGAACACCCCTGCAGGGTTTGAACTTTCGAAAGCCGTGCTCGCGGTTATGTGGCAGATGGGAGCTTGTTAATTCCGGTTGTAGATAACTTGACACAATGATACTAATACACTACCAGCGTGTGTTCCGTGACTGTCAATTTCCGAATCGGGATTCGGGAGTTGAACACGGAGGGGTTATGCTTGTGAGCTAGTAGCTAGGATCACTTCGTGATCACTTCTCGCCGATGCCTTCTCTTCTCGCTCTCACTTGCGTAAGCTAGATGCTAGTTGCTGCTGCAGACTTGTTCTTTCTTCAGCCTTTCCCTCACCTAAAGGCTTTGATAGTTCTGTTACCCGGGAACGGGATTGCTGAGTCCTCTGTGGCTCACAGTTACTTCACCACACCAGATGCAGGTCCAACTGTGAGCTATCCAGGTGATGGCACCGAGCTGGATTGGGAGTACGACGAGGAGCGCAGTCGTTACTACGTGCGCTACCCGGACGATCAGTAGTGGAGACTCTTACTAGGATTCGATCCGCCTGTGGTTGTTTTATTTATCTGAGTTTGGTACTTTGACATTTGGCTTTTGCCCTTAGAGGGTTGTAGTGATCTTATTGTATGATGTTTGAGACTTGTACTGTTATTCTGTGACGTGGCGATTGTAAGCCAACTATTTTCAGTTTACTATCCCTCTTTTACATGAGTTGTGCAAAGATTACCAAACTTGAGATCATTCTAGGATGGACTTATGCCTTTAAGTCGTGCCTCGACACGTAGGAGGTATAATTCCATCCTGGGCATTACATATTATCAATGGGCCGGACTGGTGGGCTATGAAGACATGAAGGCCGAAGACTGCACCTATGTCCGGATTGCACTCTCCTTGGTGACCAACTATGAAGATTCCTTCTTATGTAACCGACTCTATGTAACCCTAGATCCCCCTGGTGTTTATATAAACCGGAGGGTGTAGTCCGGAAAGAAGATATACACATTACCATAGTCATACAGGCTAGGCTTCTAGGGTTTAGCCATTACGATCTCATGGCAGATAAACTCTTGTAATACTCATAATCATCAAGATCAATCAAGCAGGAAGTAGGATATTACCTCCATAAAGAGGGCCCGAACCTGGGTAAACATTGTGTCCCCAGTCTCCTGTAACCATCGACCTTAGACGCACAGTTCGGGACCCCCTACCGGAGGTCCGCCGGTTTTGACACCGACATCAGCTAATGCACAGCTACTCTTGTGCAGTGTTGTCGCGCAATAAGCAGCATCATCCATGCCCGCCTCCCCTCCCATCTGCTGGCTATCTGTCAGTGTTAGAGTCTTCTGCATCATCATTGACTCCTCAACATCCTTTCGAACAGCCGGATAAATCTCTTTCTTCAACTTTCCAAACAATGCATTCTGCTTCATTTCACTCCTCGCTTTTTTCATGCTGAGCCTCTATTATTTGCTAAGTGTGAAAACCCTCTAGTGCGGGACATAAACACCTATACCCCTTGCACGGCTAGGGAGCTCTTTTGTGTCTAGAGCACTAGACAGAATGTCACATGGCCCTGAGTTCCCGTAGAACCTTCCGGGGATCTTGGAAGCCTCTACCATCACCTCATACAGTTTGCCGTCACGTGCATTTTCAAAGTAATAAGTTCCGTCATCATGCCTCTTTGCACGTGCCTGCAAGTAGTCTCTGGCACGTTCTCCCTTGATTTGACTAAAGGCCGGATTCCCACGTGCGCTACTGCTTCTTTGTCCCATGTTCCCCTACCAGTTTCATGCCGTAGTATCCTACCACACCCATACGGTGGTGGTGTCCGTTCTTCTTCTGATGTTCCAATTGCTTGAAACTCTTCGCAGCAAACCCTGGAGTTGCCCTGACCCTTTTGAATTCTGCCCAGTCTGCATTTGTAATTTGGTGGTATACGGGGATTGGGTCCTTGCCTTCACTCAAGTACTTCTTGTACAACATGTGCTTCCAGTTTCTCCAAGCATCCCTAGCCTTCTTCAGTGTAGCGTGTTCCACCTGCATTGTCCACTGCTCTGGAACGTTAAAGTGATCCATGATCTCCCAGACTATCCTTCAACGTGTTTCTGTGTCAGCCTTCCGAAACCCCGGCAGATTAATGTTGAGCCTTGCCCTGCCAACAAATCCACACACACTCCTGAACCTCAGGCGTGCTTTATCTGGTTTAGTTGGAGCCCAGGACTTTAAATCAATCTTGGTTACTTTATATACACCTTTAGGCTGGTGTGTGGGCTTCCTTGGAGCGTTCCTCCGTGTCCTGGCTGGAAGGGTAATTGCTGCAGCTCTATCCCGTTCAAGACTACTTGATCCCTCACAATCTGCTGAAGACCTAGGGTTGTCCGAATCAGATGAAGATACATGGCCTGAATGAGTGCTATCGCTGCTACTCGGCATCTACAGAGAACACATGCAAAAACCAGGAAAGGAGTATAAGCATAAAACTAAAAACTTGGTATCAAGCTTTCTAAAGATGACATGCAATAATTTAGAAAATGTACGGCTAATTTGTTAAGTTTGTGTGACTCGGGCGCCCGCGATCTGTAAATAGGCAGTAACTTATTGGAACAAATACAGCTTATATGTAGTAAGGAAGGTAGATAATGAACATATATACGCTCTCCGTTATTTTATATCCAATTTGGGAACATACGGAACGAAATTGGAAGAGGGATTGCGAGGAAATATGCCTCACCGCGATGGAGAGCAGTAACTAACAGGCTTCTTAATGCAAACCCGATCGGACCACAGGAGAGGCAAGGGTTATTGCATTGATATGCTCGAGGGTGGCTGGCAAGCAAACGAAGACGGCGAGGCGCGGCCGACGCGTGTTTGGGACGGCAGTGGAGGTAGGCTTGACGCCGAAGAGCGGGCACACAGTCGGGGTGAGCATGTCTGCGCTGGAGAGGGTTCTGTTGTGGATCTAGGGGAGGGGAGAGCTGGCGAAGGAGATTGGGTGACTAGTTGAGTGAAACACGGGCGGACGAGGGGGGGTGTTGGCGGCCTAGGTGAAAAGGGTGAAAAATATCCCCGGTCGTCGTGCGCGCGGAAAGGCCTATGCAAACAGATGCCTCTAATTGCTCATGTGCACAAACAGAATAATTTCGTTTGAAATGAAGACATACTAATTTTGAAATGAAGACATGAGTTCATCGTTTCGCCTCTAAATTTTTTGCACGTAAACCAATCACAATTTTACCATGGATTTGATTTGCTGGTGCATATCAGGTCTCGTGTGCTATATGTAAGACATTTTTTGGCATTTATTGTGCATGTTGGCATATAAATCAATTCCTAGCCGGACTGCATTTCCTGCCGAAAGGGATGAGGATTGTCGTTCGATCTGGGAGCATCCAACGGTGCAGACGTACGATCCGTGGGGTGTGGGTTCTGTCCAATCAGAATGCACGACTCAGATCGTGCGCGCAGCGAGGGGGCATCGTCCACGGTTTGGTAGGCACACGGCTTTAGTGTGTGAACTGTGTGCTATTTGAAAACATTTTTTTTGGGAGGAGCTATTTGAAAACATGTACATGTGTTGTCGAAAGGGATGAGGATCGCCGTTCAATCAAGGAGAATCCAACGCTGCAGATGTACGATCCGTGGGATTTGGGTTCTGGCCAATCAGTACACACGACTCGATCGCGTGCGTGGCAGAGGGGTGGGGGTGCATCGGCCACGGTTTAGTGGACACACGGCTTTCATGAGTGAACCGTGTGCTCTTTGAAAACATTTACATTACCTAACATCATATTTTTGTTCGAATGAAAACATGAGTTCATCGTTTCGCCTCCAAATTTTTTTCCACGTTAAGAAATCATGAGTATAGTGGAGAGTGTCATATACTAGTATCAAGAATATACAGTATATATGATACTACCTTTAATTAATTATAGCGCATAGTATAATAAATAGAGTATATTATCATATATAGATCATATTTATTGACATGCATGACACAAATTAGCATCGCATTTAACATGATACGGTATCTACCTACTATATGTTACTCTAACCCTCTTTATATATATTTAATTCTTTGCCACATCAGCATACTTGCTATTTCCGAGTGCATGACATCGTCGGCTATGATACCCCACTATATATGGCCAGCCTTATCTAGTGGGAAGTATCATATACTATGTATGTACCTTCATAGTGCATATATAGTATCATAGAGTAGTACTAGCTCCCTCTGTAAACTAATATAAGAGCGTTTAGATTACTAAATAGTGACCTAAACGCTCTTATATGAGTTTACGGAGGGAGTATATATCATAGATGACCGTATTTAGATCCATATAAGGCTGGTTGTAATGGGGAGTATTATATATATACTAGTAGTATCATCCATGCATATATATGATAGTGTAGCTAGGATATTACTTTCGTAATTCATGGTATCATAAGTTAACATCTTAGGTTACCTTACTAATTGCCATGCATCACACAAAGTAGTAGTACAACATTTAATATGACATGGTATCATGATATGATACCACATCCTCTCTTGTGTGCCACATCATCCAGAAAGTCTAGTTGGCATGCATGATACCGCTTATGATAATACCATTACAACCAGCCTAAATCAGAAAGGAGGGAGTATGAGGCTAGCCACAATGGAGAGTAGTACGCTAGTAACATACACATATCCCTAGACTAGATATGTTACTACCTTCATAGTGGGTAGTAACATAAGTGTAGTGTCATGCAAAGCTTCATTTCTTAGGTTACAGACTCATATTGCATTGGGACATGTGATGCTACAGTAACTAGCCAAGTTACTGAAACTATCTCTCTCCTCATTAACTTATTGCCACATAAGCAAGTTTGTTGAGTTGGAGTCTGTGTTACTGCTGAAGTTACTTCCACTGTGGCTAGTATGATACTAGCTAGTCGTCTATGATATACTAGCTAGCTACCTCACTAAGAGCATGGTTAATAATACATCCAAGGGTCGGCTATAAGAAGTTGTCATGTCATATACAGCCAACCTCTTAGCGGGTATGTACAATAATAAGTTTTATATACATATTAGTTTATCAATAGTTGAACCGCCTTACATCCTCACAAAGTGTCTTGGGTCTCGTGTTGTAGCTGGCTCTACTAACCAAGAGCCCGCTTCTCTTCTCTTTCCTCCAACTAATAAGCAGATATATATATATATATATATATATATATATATATATATATATATAATTCTATTCCTTATAGCCAGACTACCCATAGTGAGAGTAACATAGGTAGTAGAATCACACATATCTAGATAAAATAGATGATGTTGCAAGCAGTAAATGAAGAAATGGAGGAAAGTGGATATGTGTGATGTTACTACATACCTATGTTACTCCCACTATGGGTATAGTCTTACTATAGTATGAGACTACCCACAATGGGCGTAACATAGGTAGTAACATCACACATATCAAGATAAATTAAGTAGATGATGTGGTAAGCAATAAATGAAGAAATATAGGAAAGTAGTAACATAGCTAGTTACTAGTAGTATGAGTAACATCACGTGTACATATCAAGGCAAGATGTGTCTATATCCTAATAAATGAAGTGTTGCATGTTACCACACATATATGTTAGACTAGCCACAATGGGTAGTAACATAGAGTAGTAACATGCCCATGTTACTACTCTATGTTACTACCTCTATAGTGGGGAGTAACATATGTCTGGTATCATGGAAGACTTCATTTATTAGGCTATAGACTCATCTTACCTTGATATGTGTGATGTTACTCATACTAGTAGTAACTAGCTATGTTACCACATGCCTCTCTTTATTCATTTATTGCTTGCCACATCATATTTTTTATCAAGATATGTGTGATGTTACTACCTATGTTACTCCCATTGTGTGCAGTCTTACTCTCCACTATAAAGGTAGTAACATAGACTAGTAACACATGGGCATGTTACTAGTCTATGTTACTACCCATTGTGGCTAGTCGGAGTAACATCACACATCTCAAGGCAAGATGAGTCTATAGCCTAATAAACGTAGTGTTGCATGTTACTACACATATGTTACTCCCCACTATAGAGGTAGTAACATAGACTAGTAACATTCTATGTTACTACCCATTGTCGCTAGTCTTATGTCACTCTATTGTGTACTTACTTGCTCTAATGCATATTATCATAGAGTAGCTAGTATCATATGTAGTACTTTATTTATATTGTCATGCATGACACATAGTAGCATAACATTTATTATGATACGGTTTCATGATATGATACTTAACCCTCTCTTTCTTCATTTAATTAATTCTATGACAACTCATCAAAATTTCCTAGTTCGCATGCATGATAATAGCTATGATGCCCCCTCACTATCAGCCTAGCAAAGGTGTACAGATCGTTTGTGCGTCGCTTTGTGAGTTTTCATCTGTTTGTTCGAGAAGCGGGGAGAAGTTTCAAACATTTCAGCCACGATGTGCGGCCACTGGCGTAGGCCTAGTTGGCATTTTAATTACAGAAAATTCAGATGGAGTTTGGACATCATCAAAATCGATGTGTGCCTGTGGCGTGCTCTCACGACCCCGTGGAAAAAAGTTGGTAAAGTTTGGCACAAGTTTTGATGACCGCTCCTTCCAAACAGGAGCATCTCACATGAAGGATCATGGTTTTCCAAAAGGAGACGTGTCAATTCAAACTCCTGTGGTCGGCGACTTCATCATTTGACCTCATAAAAATTTCCATGGTACACAATCACCATTATACTACGGGTTTGATTTTCTGGCACATTTCAGGTATCGTTAGCTATATTTAAGACATTTTTTGAGATTAACGTGCATTTTGTGCATAAAAATAAAATTACAATCGGAACTACATGTGTTGTCTAAAGGGATGATGATCGATGTTCGATATAGGAGCATCCAACGGTGCAGACGTACGATCCGTGGGGTTTGGGTTCTAGCTAATCGGAAAGCATGACTCAGATCATGGGCGGGGTGGCGGGGTTTGGTCGGCACACGGCTTTCATCAACGAACCATGTGCTATTCGCAAATCATATTGCATATTTGTGTTCACACATAATGTAGTGAGATCGATTGAGTGTGCTACCTCTATGATATAATAATAATAATAATAACAAAAAAAGTTCATATTCATTTCTTGAGCTGAGAGCATATCAAGGTCAACATATTAATGGTTCTTACATCAACAGAAAACCGGGCATAACTCACAAATTCAGTACACGCGACAGTTCTAAATTGAACGAGTTAAGTTGCAGGGTAGGCATAAAGACTAGTCTTATGGCTTATTTCCCATGTACATGGGGGAACTGGGATCATTAAGTTGACCCCGTATGAACTTGGGGTTTTTGATTATTTTACGCTTCTGCATTGCACTGATGCGCGATCCCTTGGCCGGCAACTCATCAAATTCATCGTGCTCGTCCTGATCAGCAACATCATCGACACCCAGTACCCTTCTCTTCCCATGCATCACTAAATGGCCGTTCTTATGCAAGGGGTCTTCCACCAAGAAAATCTGGATAGCATCGCTGGCAAGAATGAATGGGTCCACGTGATATACCATCGTTGTACTGTTAACATAGGTCTTCCTCTACTCATCAATCCTTACCTGACCAACAGGGATCCATGCACACCTTAATAATGCCACCTTAACTTTCACATAGTCAAGATCCCAAATCTCTTTGATGGTTCCATAGTATACCCTTTTATCAGCTTCATTTACAGTCATGCATTCTATTCGAACAGAGCTGTTCTGATACGAGGTCTTCTTATCACGTTCCTTAGTGTAGAACATGTATCCATTTATGTCATATGCTTGGTACGTCAACACCGTAGGTGATGGCTTTTGTGCCAACCACGTAGCAATGTCATCGATGGATCCTTGTGCCGAATGATTCTTCAGCCATTCGGCGTACTTCTTAGTGTGCTCCTTCATCTCCACTTCTGATGAAGGCACCATTGGTAAGAAGCTTTGGTGTATCTCTGCCAAGTGTTCTTCGGCATAAGCGATGAGAACAGGGCTATTAAGCAGTACCGCCAAATGGGCTTTCTCTGCCAATTCTCCGGGTGCAGGCATTTGCGTGCCAGCAAGGACTAGCTTACCTTTCAGCCTTCCATCGTGACTAGCTTACCTATAGGTCTTTGTTTCATGTCTTCGGTGCAAAACTCAACCACCTCCTCCGCGGTATAACCTTCTAGGATGCTTGCCTTTGGATGGTTTCGGTTCCGTCAAAAGCGCTTCAGTATTCCCATGAACCGCTCGAAGGGATACATGTTGCGAAGAAAAACAGGACCACAATACTTTATCTCGTCGACAAGGTGCACAGTGAGATGGACCATGACATCAAAGAATGACGGTGGGAAAAACATCTCTAGGTTGGACAATATTCTTGCAATATCATCTTGCATATTATCCAACTCTTCAGAATCTACAACTTTCTGCCATAGTTTGTTGAAGAAATCATAGAGGTCAATGATTGTGTTTCTTATATCTTTGTCCATCAGATTCCTGATGGCCACCGTGAGGATTTGTGTCAACATTACGTGGCAATCATGTGACTTCATGTGTCCCAACTTCATTTTACTTTAGCTCACATCCACGAGACTTCGAATGTTTGCGCAGTAGGAAGAGGGTGTCTTAATTGAAAACAAATAGTTGAAGAACAGTGTTGCCTCTTTTGTACTAAAATTGTAACTCTGGCGAGCTTTGATGAATTTGTCATCATCTTCTGTTTCACTCTTGCGTTCTGGCTGATCAGCAAGCATATCGAGCCGTGAACTGTCACCATCCTTTCTTTTACCGCTAATCTTGAGCAGAGTACCAAGGATGCTTTCACATACGTTCTTCTCTACGTGCATGACATCGATGACGTGACGTACACGTAGAATCTCCCAGTAAGGTAATTTCCAGAACACCGATTTCTTCTTCAACAATCCTTCGGTGTTAGTTTCATCGTCAAAGGGTGGTTCTTGCCAAGCACAACATTAATTTTTTTAGCCATGTTGTGGACCACCTACCCGTCATACGGTCTTGGGGCCACACCTGCCTCTGCCGTACCACCAAATTCAGCTTTCATCTTCCGGTATGGGTGATTCATCCGCAAGAACCTACGATGACGCAAATACACTGTTTTGCGCGAGTTGGGAAGTCTTTTGCTAGCTGTCCTATCCATGCATGTGACACACTCTACATCTCCCCTTGTTTTCTACCCCGATGTGTTGCCTAATGCCGACATATCTTGAATGGTGTGCACCAGCATCGCATGTAGATCGAAAATCCCCTTTCTGTAAGCATCATAACATTTTACAGCAGGCGCATCTATCCACACTGTCAGCAGTTCTTCTACCAGTAGCTGAAAGTAAATGTCGTTGTCATTTCCACGTTGCTTTGGGCCTTGGATAATCATTGACATCATAATGTATTTTTTTCTTCATACACAACCAAGGAGCTAGGTTATATACGCATAGAAGCACCAGCCATGTGTTGTGATTGGTGCTCATATCGCCAAAAGGATTCATCCCGTTAGTACACTCCCCGAGCCTTATACTCTAGGATCCTTGGCAAATTTTTCAAACTTGTTGTCGATTAATTCCCACCGAGCCCCATCTTTCGGGTGCCTCATAAACCTATCCGCAATTCGCTCATCATGATGCCACCTCAACCTCTTTGCCTCTCTAGGGTTTGGAAACAAACGCCTCAACCTTGGAATAAAAGGCAAGTACCAAACAACCTTGAACGGGATTCCTGTCTTGATCTCGTCGTCCAATTTGTACTTGTCATTTGCTCTCCTACGCTTGTATCGTGCATGCTTGCATGTGGGACATGCACAAAAAATCTTTGTACTCACCACGGTACAATATACAATCATTCACACAAGCGTGTATCTTCTGTACTTCAAGTTCCAATGGGCAAACAATTTTCTTCGCTTCATTCGTGCTTCTAGGGAGCACATTATCTTCCGGAAGAATATCTTTGAAAATACCTAATATCTTTGTGAAGCCCTTGTTTGATAGACCGTTTGCTGCTTTAAATCTGAGAAGCGCCAGGGTGGCACTCAACCTGGAATATTTCTTTTTGCAACCTGGATACCATTCTTTCTTGGAGTCCGCGTCAATGGTTGGCAGATCCTTGTACCCAATCATATCCTTTTCTAGGCCCTCGAAATCTGTAATCATAGCAACAAAATCTGGCATATCAAGATCGTCGTCATCTGTGTGGACGTCTTGGTTTTCCAGTGGGCGTTTCGGCTTTCCGGTGTTCCATTGGTAGCTTGACGCCTCTGCCCTGATGTTAGATTCAACATCCATGTGACACTGAACGGGGTTTGGCATCTCACTGCCTTTGGTATCTTCATCCATAAGCTCCTCTTCACCGTGTCTGGTCCAACGTGCATATCCATCCATGAATCCCCTAGAGACTAAGTGCATCTAGACATCTGCGACTTCATGTGACACTGTATTGGCACAATCAGTACATGGATACAGGATGTAATCCGCATCACCAATTCTCCTCTATGTATCTTTTAGCCAAATTCATGAACTCTGTCACGCCACTGATAAAATCTACGGTTTTCTGATTCTTCATCCATCGAGATCGTTCCATTTGTAGCAGACGAATGGTAATTAAAAACAAAACAACACCATTAATACATGGATTAACTGCTGCCTAGAGATGTGTGCATAAATCACAAGGTTTTATTTTAATAATTATTGAGGGCGCTCCATGTTTTTATCCAGACGTGCAATGAAAAAAATTAATGGCCAGACAATTTACACGCAGAGTACTAGTACAACACTACACTTAGGAATTGAATACCTTAATTAAGCCACTCACGGAAAGAATACCTTAATTAATTAGCCGTGCGGCGACCTCCACCCAGCCGGCAGACAAGCGCGATGCGGCGGCACGCTGATACAGCAGGGTCGAGGAGCAAAGCTTAGTGAGGCTGCCGCCTGAAGTTCGACATCCACTATCCCGCCATCGACCGCGATGGATGTGCTCGAATCACACCGCCGCCAACCTCGATGGTTGAGCTCATCCTATCTCCCGCCGCAGACTGAGGATTGACCTCCTATGACGCCGCCACCGCCCACTGACCTAGGATTGACCTCTTCTCCGGTAGCCGCTGCCTAGGCCACCGCCGCCATCTCTATATGCAGAGTGGCTGTTTTTTTATGGATATCCGCGGAGTGGCTATTTACACGGTATCTTACCGTAACTCAATTATATGGACAGGGTAGTACATCACATACGGTTATGTAACGGCAACCGTGTCTAACCTACGTTGACTTCTTACACGGTTTGGTGCAGAAATTGTGTGTGACGTTGTAATACCCAACACAAACGACATGTACAAACAGTGTGCGGTATACAACATATATATAGTGCCGTTAGTAGTTCCCGACCGTTAGCTTATCTCCACAGTTTCCGCATTTCCCCCAAATCCCTACATAGCCTCCAAATTCCCTCGCGTGGCGCTGACATTGGGGGAATGCAGACGAGCCGTGCTGATCGTTTTGGTGCGGCTGCTCCTGCTCGTATCGCCGCTGAGCACTTGCCTAAGATCATCATAAGGCAGGTGTACAACGGATCTGAATCGTCCTGTCAGGTTCCAATCTATCCCGATCTTTTTTAGCATGTCCAAAGGATAGATCCTTGCAGAATCCGTCCTGAATGACCCCCTCCCCCAAGAAAGCGATCTGTCGTCGGATCCGGAGCTTTACTCTGGACTCCCGCAACACGAGTTTGACTCCGAGTTTTGCGCCACCAAGAAGTACCAAAAGCTGAGTTGTGTGCATAGGCACACTCCCGCTCAACGTGTATGCACAGATGGATTCGACATTGGCAGGCGGTTTCTTAGTTGCCCCTTAGAGGTTAGTGCTAATTAAGTTGATCATTTTACTTCAGTTAATGTCATCGCTCATCCAGAATACTATTTAACATTGGCAGGGATATGAGGCTTGTGCCTTTGTTAACTGGCTGGATGAAGAATGGTGGCAGGGCTCGGAGTGTTATCACCAAGCTTGCAGAAGATAACGTAAAGCTGAAGAAGAAATTGGCTGATCTGGAATGTACAATCAGTACGATGAAACAAGAAAGAATCAATCACAGGCAACAGATGAAAGCAAGAGACAAGAAGGAACTAGCATGTGTAGTTGTGGTTGTGGCACTAGCCATGTTCTATGCACTGTTTGCAATGATGATTAGGTCTTTTGTTTGACAGTATTGCTAAAGCACATCTAGATGTGCTCTAAGTAATGCACATCTAGGTCCTATGCCATTGATGTTACACGAAGATTCGTGCAGATATTTTTCTTTGTCTTTTATCTTTTCCTTTCTAGTTTGATTATTACTGGCTATATCAATAAGAAGAGCTCAATGTATTGCTTGCCAACTATCCTACTCCGTTCGTACCGGTACTGGTGCATAACCCCAAAACTCGTTCCTTATTTTTGTCCTGAAAAAGGAAACCAGCCAAATAGCCAATAGGAGTCCTTCTCAACCTCGGGAATTTAGAGTGACTGGGTACAAATAATTGCGGTTGATTATATCAGCGGTTAGATAATACGTCAACCCCCGCTTCAATCCCCGCTTCAATTGGCAGTTCCTCTTCTCTTCATACCCCGCTTAAGTGTCCACCATCTTCATCTCCCCGGAAGGTCGTGCTACACACTGGCACACACTCTGCAGCCATGTCAAGCGATAGCGAGGATGCCAGTTCGGCCAGCAGTCTGGCGCTCGATGATAGGTCAACATCGGAATCATCCCGCTCGTCTTCCATGAGTCTGGCGTCGAGCCCAGACCTCGATTATATCCGGTTCATGGAAGGGACGCCGCCTCCGGAATCGTCAGACGACAACCAGACAGACGAGGAGCCATCAGAGGACGAAGAAGAGGATGACGATGATGATGAGGAGGAATGGTTGAACCAGGAGGAGGACGACGACAACAGCAATGACGATGACGACGACCGCGGCGATGAAAAACCAACGGTCAGCGGCAAGAAGCGTCCTTGCCAAGACGATGTCGCGGGGCCATCCAACAAGAACAACAAGAAGAAGAATGACTAAATTAAGCAGATTGTATATATCTCTATTTATCCTATCAATCTCATCGCAGACAGTTAGTAATATGTATTCGACAGAGATCTTCTACATTATCGCCAACAGTTCATACATCGCCAATAGTTCACTCATCACAAACGGTTCATTCGAGTGAACTGTATGTCGTATATCGCACACACCTTGATATGGCTGCCCGTTTCTGTTGTTCTGTCTCATCGCGAACAGTTCGTACAGATCAACCATATGCCCCTCATCGCACACGCAACTATAACCTGAACCGTGTTTGATGCATCCGTAATCGCAAACGTTTTACACATTTTTGACGGTTTCATTATAGCATCGTTTGCGATTATCGCATCACACATAGTTTCTCAAAGGGTCTTTGATCGTAGTCTCGCATTAGCAGCATCTTGCAGTAGTGCGTGTAGGGTTTCGGGTCCTCAAAAGCGCCCGCCGGATTGCTTGCGTACCGTGCTTTGGGACGGGTCTCCTTCGACGTGAGCTGCGGTGCATCATCCTCAGCGTTGGAGGTACATGAGGACGTGTTCGTGTGCGGATAGCTACGTGATGCACGTTTGTTTGGTAACATTGGGAAGTGCACCTTTTGCACCGACCGGGAATCTTCTCTTGGTTATGTTGTTACTCCACAGGGAATTGAAGTTGATAAAGCCAAGATTGAAGCTACTGAGAGTTGGTTGCATCCCAAACGGTCACACAAGTGAGGAGTTTTCTTGGCCTCGCTAGTTTCTATAGGCGTTTTGTTGTAGGGTGCAACCCTAGAGGAGGATGTTTTCACACTTGGAGGGGGGGAAGAGCAAGAACACACAAGAACACAAGGGGGAAATCACTCAAGCAAACCCAATTACACACCCACTAGAGTAGCACACAAGACATCCACAAGCATACAAGATCAATCCATGGAAAATAACACTAGGGTAAAGTTCTTCCCACTCCTAAGGGAGGTGAGGTCTTGATGATGATCTTCTCCAAGAGCAAGCCTTGAAATCCATAAGAGGATCTTGTCCTAAAGGAGGTCTTGATCTCCAAGAGGAGGAAGATGAGCAAAGCTCTCTCAGTGTCTCACATATACTTTTCTAACCCTAAAAACGAGCTAGATGAGGAGTACAAATAGGCTAGGGACGATTTGGGGGGGGGGGTACAAGGGTCTTTTGCCCCTATTGCACGCAGGCAAATTCCGCGGAGTCCGAGCACCCAGAGAAAAGGGAGTCGGGCACCCGGAGGGGGCCACGCTAAGAGGGGCGGGCACCCAGACGGGTTAGAGGAGACCAAGCCCCCGCGGTTGTAGAGTCCAGGCACCCGGGGGTGGCGAAAGCCAGCGCTCAGCGGGGAGGGCCAGGCACTGGGGGCCAGTTGGCCGGGCACCCACGGCGGCGGGGTAGCGCCCAGGATGGAGGGTCGGGCACTCGGGGGCCTCCTGGCCGGGCACCCAGGGAGTCCAGGGCCTGCTCCCAGCCGGTGGCCATGCACCTAGGGCCAGAGGGGTTCGGGCACCCGGGGTGTCCAGAGCCTCCACTTCTTCGTGCCCCCCTTCCTTCTTCTCCTCCATGTGTGCTTGGGTTTCCCTCCTAACTTCTTCATGGGCTTCTTATTGGTACCTAAGAATGCATAGAGTTTCCATTTCAGGTAGAAGCCAATTCTCATGTGAATCTGAATGAAACTTGAAGAGGAAAGTGTTAACCTCGGCTTTGATGGCACGTGTGCGTGCTCTTCATTGGTCCTCTTTGTGCTTGTGGTGGTGATGGAACGTCCATGGGGATGATCGAGGGATGGTTCACATTATCTCCCCCCCCCTTGGGAAAGATTCGTCCATTGATGATGATCCTCATCACCATGGTATTGGGACAAGTACTTGATATTGAAGATGTCGCTTACGTTGTATTTGTCACGTGGGATATCGATCTTGTAGGCGTTGTCATTGTAATGGACTAGCACCTTGAAGGGTCCATCGGCTCGCGGAAGTAGCTTTGACTTGCATTCGTTTGGGAAGCGGTCCTTGAAGAGATGTAGCCATACAAGATCTCCTAGTTTGAACACCATTGGTGTCTTGTTGATGTTGAGCTTGGTGGCGAGGCAGTGTATTTGACGCTCGACGGTGGACCTCGTTTCTTCATGCATCTTCTTGAGATAACTTGCTCTTGCACTTGCATCTATGTTCGCATGTTCTTGGAGCGGTAGAGGAGTGATGTCCAAGGGAGACAAAGGGTTGAAGTCGTAGATGACCTCAAAGGGGGACTTGTCGGTAGTAGAGTGTCTTGCACGGTTGTAGGCATACTCGACGATGGGTAAGTAATAACCCACAAGTGTAGGGGGTCAGTTGTAGCCTCTTTCAATAACTAAGACTGTCGAACCCAACAAGGAGCTAAAGGTAAGATCAATATTCTCTCAAGTCCTATCTGCCACTGATACGACTCTACATACACCGAACGTTTTCTTCCATCTAGAAATGAGAAATAAAACTACATTGTGGGTATGAAGAGGATAACTTTGCATGATATCGGAGAACTAAAATATAAAAATAGGTGTTGTTAATATAAAGTTATAATATATTACTATATATTAAAAAAAGTGAGTGTGGAATAATGATGGATCGGTGTGTGGAATTGTCCTTGGCAATTGTTAACAAGATCGGTAATCATTATTGCGATTTCATATGAGGGAGAGGCATAAGCTAACATATTTTCTCTACTTGGATCATATGCACTTATGATTGGAACTCTAGCAAGCATCCGCAACTACTAAAAATCATTAAGGTAAAACCCAACCATAGCATTAAAGTATCAAGTCCACTTTATCCCATACGCAACAACCCCCTTACTCGGGTTTATGCTTCTGTCACTCAAGCAACCCACTATAAGTGAATCATGAATGTATTGCAACACCCTACAACAGCAATCCTTCACGTGTGCGCGGTATGGAAGGCACCATAGGACAACACCAAAATAAAATATACAACTCAAATCAATCTAGATCATCAATCAACCCAAAAGATAAAGGAAATCTACTCAAAACATCATAGTATGGCAACACATCATTGATCATAATATGTGGCATAAAGCACCATGTTCAAGTAGGGGATTACAGCGGGGTGCGGGAGAGTGGACGCGTAGAAAAGATGAGGACGGTGATGAAGATGGTGATGTTGATGAAGACGATCACCGCGGCGATGGTTCCCCTGATGGCACTCCGTCGCCACCGAGAGAGAGGGGGAGAGTATCCCCCTTATGCTTCCTCATCCATTGCCTCCCCCTAGATGGGTAGAGGTTCTCCCTCTACTCCTTGGCCTCCATGGTGATGATGGCCCCTCCGCCTTCCTCCTCCATGGCCTCCGGTGATGATGGCCCCCTCCGTCAGGGTGCCAGAGAGGGTCTAGATTGATTTTTCGTGCTTACAGAGGCTTGCGGCGGTGGAACTCCAGATCTAGGTTTATTTTCGGGGGTTTCTGTATGTATAGGAATTTTTTGTGTCGGTTTCCCGTCAAGGGGGTCCACGAGGCATCGACAAGGTAGGAGCACCCTCCCGGGGGGTAGGGTGTGCCCCCCCTACCTTTTCGTCGCCTTGGGACTCTTCTAGTCCAACTCTTGTGCTTCGGGGGTTCTCTTTTCGTCCATAAAAAATCACCGTAAATTTTCAGCCCGTTCCGAGAACTTTTATTTCTGCACAAAAAATGACAGTGAGGGAGTCCTGGATTTGGGGGTCCACGAGTGTTCAGCCTACCGAAGCTAGGCCAGACAGATGGGCCGTGAAGATGAAGATAAACTGACATCCCTCGTGTCTGGTTAGGACTCCTGTGTATGTAGAAAGGCATGGTAGATGTTCGGGTATAATGATTCCTTTCTTCCCAAGTAATCTTTGTAACCCTAGACCTCTTCCGATGCATATATAAACCGGCGGGTCTGGTCCGTAGAGGGGAGCATAATCATAATTGCATAGGCTAGACTCCTAGGGTTTTAGCCATTACGATCTCGAGGTAGATCAACTCTTGTAACCCTATATTCATCAAGATCAATCAAGCAGGAAGTAGGGTATTACCTCGATCGAGAGGGCCTGAACCTAGGTAAACATCGTGTCCCCTGTCTCCTGTTACCATCGATCCTCAGACGCACAACTTGGGCACCCCTACCCAGGATCTACCGGTTTTGACACCGACAATGGTGCTTTCATTGAGATCTCCGTTGTGTACTCGCGAGAAGCGATCGGTGGCTCATCTCGTCATCAACGAAGACATCACCCTCGGAAACAAGTTGGCTTTGGGCCAGGTCCTCCAGCTCGGCGGGGTTGCTGTATGCGCTCGCGTTGCCGCCAGGCCGATCGCGCCCCCCGCGGTCATCGAGCACCACTCCTATATCGGCTCCAAACACTCCAAAGACACGACTCCAGCGGATTCCTCGTCCTTAGACGAGCTATTGTATCGTATTGCCATCCTAGGGCTTTCATCACCTAATGATCAGATCGGGCTTAAATCCGGTCAGGAGGAAGACGATTCCACTCCGATCACTCACCTGGTGGCGGCCGTCGAGGAACGGGCCAAAGATACTTCCCCTCGTGAAACGGAGACCGGCGCTATTCAGATCTCCGAACCCTTTGAGCCGAACACACCTCTTTTAGGTGGGACTTCGCGTCTTTCGAGCTCAGGGACAGACGTTGGGCCCGCAGGACACTCAGATCTCGCGGAACCCGGAACGTCCACACCAGAGGTTGTATGAACCTCGGACACTACATTGGGTTGGGACTCAAATTTATCCACACCCACCCACCACAGTACATGCTCTCCAAGTAACTCCGGACTTCTGGACATACGTGATCTCCTGTACATATAGCAGCAACCCCAAGAGACGGCTCATCACTTCTGGGCTAGATTCCTGCTTGTTAAAAACAAGATTAAGGACTAATGCGACGACGACGCGGTTCCCATATTTCACCACAATTGCACGGACGAGGGAGTCTTGAATGCCCTCAACCGCCATCAAGCATATAGTTTTACAGAATTGTCGCATTTAGTACAAAAGTATTGCACTATGGAAAGTACTTGGAAGGCCCAGAATACACATCTGGAGCAGCCCATCTTCGGACAACATGCCGTTAAAGCAAAACGGACATACCCTAGCAGGGCATCCGGTAATGTCCCCATTGGCAAGAAAAACAGACCTTTCACATCACATAGGTCCGTTCTGGACGAATTCTTAGATAAGCCTAGCCAAATACATGCTGCCCCAGACATTATCCCAACCCACAGCCTTAGAGCGTGCAGGGTACTCCGGTAGGTAGCGAAAAGCGGTGAAGCAAACCTCGCCACTGCAACTCCAGAGGAGAACAACTTTGACGTCCTTACTGTCTTTGACACATTCTCCTCAAATAACCAGCGCAAGAGAGCACATTGTGAACTTGCCGAGGTTCATCAAATAAGCACTGCAGGCCCATGGAGCGATGCATCAATCACTTTTTCTGTCGACGACGAACCACGAGTCCGGCCGGTCCGGGCCACAGCCGCTCTTGTACTAAACCCAATAGTGGAAGGCTTTCGCCTTACTAAAGTACTGATGGACGGCGGCAGTGGACTCAACCTCATATACGAGGACACGCTTGCAAAAATGCAGGTTGATAAGTCCCACTTTGAAAAAAGTAATATAACCTTTAGAGGAATTATTCCCAGCCGAGAAGGCCGGTGTTCGGGAAGCATTAAGTTCGACGTAGTATTCGGTACACCCAAGAACTACAGGTCAGAGGAACTGCTCTTCCACATTGTCCCCTTCAATAGCGGATACCATGCTCTTCTAGGGCGGGACACTTTCTCACGCTTTCGGGCCATACCCCATTATGGGTATATGAAGCTCAAAATGCCAAGGCCCAATGGAATAATCACAGTAACAAGTGATCCTGACAGAGCACTCCGTTGCAAAAACAAAACCGCATCCTTAGCCCTAGAGGCACTATTTGAAGCCCTCGCGGCCGAAGAATTAACCACCCTATGATCTATGGTGGACAAGGATGATGTAGTCCTTGATAAAAGATCAAAATCTACCTCCTTCAAGCCAGTAGATGAAATCATGAAATTTCAAGTGCATCCGACGGACCCCAACACGACGACATCCATTGGGGCACAGCTGGACCCGATGGTAGACAGCACCTTGTGCGCCTTCCTCCGCGAAAACTGGGACATATTCGCCTGGCACTCTTCAGACATGCCTGGAATCCCACGCAGGCTAGCCGAACACAGCCTTAACATCATCAAAGGGTTCAATCCAGTCAATCCGTCATTACGACGATTTTCTGAACCCAAAAGAGATGCGATGGGGGAAGAACTGGCCAAGTTACTGGAAGCCGGATTCATACGGGAAATTAAACATCCGGACTGGCTAGCCAACTTAGTCATGGTACCAAAGAGGGACAAATCCTGGTGCCTTTGTGTCGAATTTACAGACTTGAACAAGGCTTGCCCTAAGGATCCTTTTCTACTGCCCCGCATTGATCAAATTGTCGATGCAGACGCATGACATGACTCGTTGTGTTTCCTCGATGCATACTACAGATACCATCAGATAAAAAATTAAGGAATCCGACCAGGCCGCGATGGCATTTATCACTCTGTACTGGCCCTTTTGCTTCAACACTATGCCCTTTGGGCTCAAAAACGCTGGTGCCACGTATCAACGCATGATTCAAATATGCTTAGAGAAAAAAATTGGCAAGACAGTGGTGGCATACGTCGATGATTTAGTCATCAAGACCAAACACGTTGAAACGTTGGTGGATGATCTCCGCCTCACGTTCGATAACCTCCGAACATATGGCATGTGACTTAATATGGAAAAATGTGTCTTCGGCGTTCTGGCCGGAAAGCTGTTAGGGTTCATCATATCCCATAGAGGAATTGAGGCAAACCCAGCTAAAATCGGGCCTTTTCACAGCTGACTACGCCAACCGATCTAAAACAAGTCCAGAAGCTAGCAGGTTGCATGGCGGCCTTAAGCCGCTTTAGCTCCAGATTGGGAGAAAAAGCATTACACTTTATAGACTGCTGAGCCGCACAGACAACTTCGAATGGACGAATGCGGCCACGACCGGATTGGAGGAAATAAAAACCCTATTAGCGGGCAATCCAATCCTAGCTGCTCCAAGTGTTGGTGAGCCAATGTTGCTTTATATCTCAGCCACTCACCAGGTAGTTAGTGAAGTACTCGTTCTCGAACGAGAGGAAGAGGGACATAAATTCCCCATCCAAAAGCCATTATACTACGTATCAGAGGTTCTCACACCGTGCAAATCACGATACCCCCACTAATAGAAAATTGCCTATGCAGTGTTCATGGCATCTCGGAAGCTCTGACACTACTTTCAAGAGTGTTCGATCACAGTGGCATCCTAAGTACCACCCAATGATATCACAAAAAATAAAGACGTCACAGGACGCATAGCCAAATGGGCCATCGAACTCGTGCCATTTGAAATAACATACAAACCACGCCGGACTATTAAATCTCAGGTGTTGGCCGACTTTGTCGGAGAATGGACTAAAGCCGAACTCCCTAAAGAGTACGGAGCATACTCCCACTAGACCATGTATTTCCATGGCTCCAAAATGCTAGTTGTATTGAGGGCCGGCATCATCTTGATATCTCCAACAGGGGATACAGTCTGTTACGTACTACAAATCATGTATACCAACTCAAACAATGCGGTCGAATATGAGGCGCTACTTCACGGTCTCCGCATGGCCGTATCCATGGGCATACAGCGCCTCGAGGTGCGTGGAGACTCAAACCTCGCAATATCTAAGGTCAACGGAGAATTTGATGTGAAGGATTCAAAGATGGTAGCTTATCGAAATGCCATATTAAAAATATTGGCTCGATTTGAGGGGCTGGAATTTCACCATACTACTCGGGACAGTAACCAGGCAGCGGATATACTCGCTCGCATGGGCGCTAAGCATGACCCAGTCCCGCCTAACACCTTTGTAGAAAGGGTGTTTAAGCCATCAGTGACATGGCAGGACGAGAGCGGAGACGCTAGTGCAGACCCGGACACGCCCCCATCAGCCAAACTCAGTACAGATGTCATCAGGGATTCGGCCATGGAAATAACATCTTCGGCTCATGAGATCATCGCTGTCGTAACCCCCTGGACCGAACCCTTCCTGGCCTACCTTAATAGGCAGGAGCTCCCCGATGACTAAAACAAGGCCCATCGCATAATTCAGCGTTCTGAAGCCTATAAAGTTCACAAAGGTGAATTATATAAGAAAAGCACTACTGGTGTTCTCCAAAGGTGCATCTCCGAAGAGGAGGGACGGCAAATTCTAGCCGAAATACACGCTGGCATGGGCGGCCATCACACCGCAGCTCGGGCTCTCGTCAGCAAGGCTTTCCGAACAGGTTTTTTCTGGCCAACTGCCCGAGCAGATGCTCAAGCCCTAGTCCAACATTGTGTTGGATGCTAGCTTTTCGCAAATCAAAGTCATATGCCTCCCACCGCTCTAAGAACCAACCCTATTGTCGGTGTCAAAACCGGCGGATCTTGCGTAGGGGGTCCCAAACTGTGCGTCTAAGGTCGATGGTTACACGAGACTGGGGACACGATGTTTACCCAGGTTCGGGCCCTCCCTACTTCCTGCTTGATTGATCTTGATGAATATGAATATTACAAGAGTTGATGTACCACGAGATCGTAATGGCTAAACCCTAGAAGCCTAGCATGTATGACTATGGTAATGAGCATATCCCTTCCGGACTACACCCTCCGGTTTATATAGACACCGGGGGAATCTAGGGTTACATAGAGTCGGTTACATAAGAAGGAATCTTCATAGTTGGTATCCAAGCTTGCCTTCCACGCCAAGGAGAGTCCCATCCGGACACGGGTACGGTCTTCGGCCTTCATGTCTTCACAGCCCATCAATCCAGCCCATGGATAATAGGCCGGACGCCCGAGGACCCCTTAGTCCAGGACTCCCTCAGTAGCCCCTGAACCTGGCCTCAATGACGAGGAGTCCGGCGCGCAGATTGTCTTCGGCATTGCAAGGCGGGTTCCCTTCTTCCCAAACTCCAAGATAGTCTTCGGACGCGATGATAGTATCCGGACCTGTATACACAACTGCAGAGGATATAATATTTCACGAGGCCGATCCGCTGACGACTTTTTGGTAATATGACATCACACTTGCTTGTCCATTATTTTCGATCCATTAGCTGGCCCGTCGTCCCACGTCTCGAGATGTGGTTTCATTGGTATGTCTTATCCAAGCAGAGATCGTGTCTCCCCTTTTTTAAGGGAATCTTATCAACCCGGGTGTGGGTAACCCAACCGTCGCTTGGGTTCAACTCCTTAGGAATGGGCAAGTTTCAAGGCCCAGGAGGAGACGCTCAATATTCGTGGCCTTTATATAGGGATACAAACCCGTCTTTTTATTTCACGCTTGCTTCTTTCTCATCCCCTGCTACCCCGAGTTCCAACACCTAGGTTTCAATCGCCACGAGCTCCAATCATGTCCGGATCCAGTTGTCAAGGCCGGTGGGTGGCTTCTTCTGTCACGGAGGGGGATATTGCAATGCTTCGAGCGGCGAGGTATCTGACCGCAGAAATCCTTCATCGGCTTCCAGCCGAGGGCAGGTTATTCCCACTCTCAGATCCGGCAAGAGGGTCGTGTTCATGTCCCACTTCCTTCGTGGGTTAGGGTTTGCACTTAATCCCTTCATCCGAGGGCTCATGTTCTACTATGGGCTAGATTTTCACGATCTGGCCCCAGACTCTATTCTTCTTATCTCGGCATTTATCATCACGTGCGAAGCCTTCCTCCGAACTCCTCTCACTTCTGCTTGTGGCTCAACACCTTCGATGTGAAGCCGCAAGTGATAGAGGGGGAGTAGGAAGAGTGCGGTGGTGCCATAGTGAGCAAGCTCGCCGGCGCTGTTTGGCTGAAAGGGTCCTTTGCCAAGTCTTCCGATTTATGGCAGCAGGGGTGGTTCTATACCACCGAGCCCCGTGGCTCCAGGTGGGCAGCTGCGCTCGCATTTCGATCCAGCCCCCCAATTCAGCTTGCATCGTGGATTAATAAGGGGTTGGACTGGGGATCAACGAACGAGGTGTGGTTATTGCAAAGCCGCATCCGAAACGTCATTGAGAGGGACATCAATATCATCAACGTTGTTCAAGTAATGCTAGTCCACCGGACCCTGCCGTGCCAGCGACGACCTCTCTGCATGTGGGAGTTCAATCCAGAAGCGCCACGGACTCTTCAACACTTCTTCGGCACTACACACGAAGGAATGTGGAGATTATTTTTCAGGAAACAAAAGCAATGGCCGGACACCACCGAAGATATCGGCCTAGACTGTAACCATCCGGACACCAGGTAAGTACCTGCTCGCCGAACACCTCGTAATCAGACACCCAATTATAAGACACTAACTGAATCATCCTTTTTCAGGGCTAGATAAAGAAAGTGGAACGGATTAGGTGTCCGGCTCCCCTCCCCGAAGACTCAGCTAGTCCCATGTTAACAAGGATGCTGGCCTCGGCACCATACCAGGCGCCGGCAGGGGAGGGTAAAGAGGAGAGTGAGAAGACCCGAGATGACCTTTGTTCCGGAGGTAAGTCGGATACTGAGTCTGGAGAAATCGACCTTTCCTCACGTGAAGAGAGAGGCAAAAGAAGACCCAGTATCCCTTCTCCGAGCAGGAGGAAAAGAGCCGCCTCCAAAGGTTGGGAAGGGCGGTTTCCCAAGAGAGGCAAGATGCCACCGTAGAGTGGCTTGGGTTTGGAAAGCGACGCCGTTGAACAGCTCCAACAATTGGGGACAAGCCCTTGGCCAAACCGTAAGTGAATCCATGGTACTTTGATAGTGTCCCGCTCCTTTGTCGTTACCGAAGATATACATAGGCTGTGTTTGTTTGAGCTTCGGTTTCAGCAGTTTCAGCTGTGGACTTGCTGTGCTGGCAAAACTGTTGTGCTGAGGAAACAGCTGTAGTGAAGGTTAGCTGTTTGGCAACGCAGCTGTGGAAACGACTGTGAGCTGGTGAAAACGCTATGTTTCAGGAGGAGGGGGCGAACGTAGAGATATGTCATGCCTACGGTGGCATTTACGACATAATTATGACCAAACGCCAAAGATAGAGGGGCTAGGGAAACAGTTTTGGCCCAAAAGTACACCGAGACCAGCTTTAGGCTGTTACACTGAAAATCTCCCGAAACAGTTTTGGGTTGTGGTTCCACAGCTGTTCTAAATAACCTGTTTGTTTCAGCTTCAGCTTTTTTCAATCCTAAAACTGCTCCAAAAGCTGAAACAAACACAGCCATAACGTGTCCGTGCATTTTTATAGGTCGGTACAGAGTTTTTCTGGGCAATCCTCTTCTTTGGGAGGTCTCCTCCCAGAGATGATGGAGAGCGAGACGGCTCTCCCAACCTCCTCGCCTAATAGGGCGGACGACTCTGAAGTGTCATCGCGGAGGGTTTTTCTTGATCAACAAGCTATGCGGGGATGAAAGAGGCAGTACCCGAAGGTGGATCCCCGACCATCCGGAATGTTGGGGCTGATAATAAAGGCCCCGAACTGTCTGGCTTGCAGCCGACGGTGATTCTGGAGACGGGTAGACTGATTCCTTCAAAGGATGGTTGTGCTCCTAGAGCAGCTTCCGGAGACCCAGAGGGTCCAGATATATTGTGAGACATGTTGCGAAAAGCATCTGTCTCGGGGGAACAGCGTACCTTGATGGGTACATTGGTTGAGAAGATTTTGTCCGCGAAGAGCGCATTGAATGAAGCCTTCATGAGCCTGCTAAAAGGCCTCAAGGTTTGTGATAAAATATTTTCAGTTATATTTTATTTGCAAAGATGCACCTGTGTATAGGTAGTAGCCCCTAAAACTTCGGTTAGCTTCCAATGGGAAGCAAACGGAGGATCGAAAATAATCATTCGAGGACTAACCTGATGAACTTGAAGACAGGCTGCTTCCCCTTTGGCCACTTCCCCGACTATGGATATTGCCGAGCTGCACCGGAAGATGGATATAGCAGGGGATGATCTTACGTTAATCAATATGCGTCTTGACGAGTCGCAAGGTATGTATTCGGGGCAATCCCCATACATTTTTGTTGTATAAGCATGATGCTAAAAGTTGTATGCTGGAATATTTATGGCTGCAGATGGTGTTGCCGCCGTTGAAATTCTTCGAGCGGAGCTGGCCCGGGCCAAGGAGCAGGCCCAGTGTAGCAACGCGGATGCCGAAAAGGTCTCGGCTGAGTTAAAAGCCAAACAAGTTGCACGACACCGAGACGAGGAGAAGATGTCCACGATGGCGCTCGAACTAAAAAATGCTACTGGCCGCTGTGAATTTCTAGAGAAGGAGAATGAAGCAAAAGCAGCTGAACTTGACAAGGCCTTACGAGAGGCGAGAGAAGCGCGGTCGGAATCTAGAGCGGCCCGTGAGGAGATCCAGCAAGCTAGGGAGATTGCGGCTAGTAAGCCCTTTCTGCTACATACTAAGTTCGGCGGTCCGAACTATGCTCAGCTTGACCGAGTGTGGAGTTCTCCGGACGAGTTTTTAGACTTGCCGAAGAGTTCTTCCGATGTGGCGCGATATTATCAAGCGCGAGGGGGGTATGCAACGGAGAAGCTTTTCTGGTCACAGTTTGGCGCGTCAAGGCGCCCTCCGCTGCTGAATGAACAGATGTCCCAATGGGCCAAGCTTCATAGGATATCCGGTGCTGCCATGAAGAACGTCATAATCCGATTGTGGCCAACCGAGCCTGTTCCAAATAGCTACTTCAGTTTGGTGCAAAGGCGTGTTGACGTGGTGCCGCGTATCGACGCTGTGAAGAGGTCGACGTGCATTGAGGGTGCACAGATGGCTTTTGCCCGAGTCAAAACATTCTAGGGGAAGATGAAGGCCATCGATGTTGCGGCAAAGAGTCCACCCAAGGGCAAGGACCGTCCTGAGCCGGAGCATTATTTTGAAGATGTCCTAGAGGCCGTCCGCTTAATAGAGGGTCAGTGCTCGAAAGACGTAATGTTCGAGTGAGGTGTATGAGAATTGTAAAGACAATTTCATAGTTAATCTATTTTTACGTTTTGCTCGAAAGCTTGAATTCCTCCTCTGTGGCTGTTTTAATATAATCTGAAAGTTTTCCAGTCGTCAGCTTCAGCCCCCTCGTAGGAAGTACGGGGGTGTTCGGAAAAGCATTTAATTACTCTTTTTTCAACGTATTGGTCCATGAAGGAGGTGATAATGCGGTGAACCAGGCTATCGGACTATAGGGTGTTAACACTTTCACTTAGCCATAGGAGTTCTATGGTGGGGCTACGACATAGCCCCTGGTATGTATACAGCGTATTAGAATACGGTGCCTTACATATTTGATCTGAAAAAGATCCCTCGTGTGACACGGGGAATCGCAAAAGATTCCAATAAGTCGTCAAGTGGTTGACCAGCTCTCGCCGCATCATGACAGTCACTTTTCGGCTTTCTCTACTGAGGTACTTGACCAGATGAACCGGAAGCACAATCACAGTAGTTCTCCCTTTACTACCCTAGGCGATGGAGCGGAACGTAGGGTAGGAAGTACAGGAGCCGGGCAACCCAACTATTGACCCAAGACAATGATTCGAAGCTGATGCATATAAGGCCAAATTAACTTTCGACGCCAATGTACGCTATAGAGTTGTTCGGACTTTTGCTGGCGACTCATTTGTTCCCATACCGAGCCCCTGACAGGTTATGCCAAGGTATATCTCTGAAACGACCGTAGGGGGCATATTCACTAGCGAAACAACACAGATGATTAATTCGGATACTTTTTACTGGGACCTAAGCGATATGCCAATGATTACTTTATATATATAAAGATCACAACCCCGGCTATTTGACATGTTCGGGTTCGCAGGCGAAGGAAGAGGCGTAGTACAGGCTCGAAATAAAGAGTGCGGTCTACAAAAGTTACTTTGGACCTCCTGTCGCACGTCTGTGTCGTCTGTCCTCAGCGAAGGGAATCCTTGATGGAAGTTGCCCCTTAGGTGAGTGTACGGATCCGAACTCCGATGGAGTCAGTTTTAGATGTTTGTCTTGTTCGTCACTTGTTTTTAAGAGATAGTGAAGGAAGAGATAAAAATAAAATAGATAAAAAAGTGTTACGGGAGTGCTTGCAGGCTTGTCTGTAGTGTGCTTCCACCAATGCCCATGGTATCTTGAGTGCGTAGTGATGTATGCGTGGTACAAATTTTGTAGGTGTACGAGGTGGGCGGCAGAAGCCGGACAGCTATTTTTGCTCCGGGAGTAGTCGATCCTCGGGTGGAAATTGCTTTTGACCCCCGGTATTTTGTTGGTGAAACTCTCCGTCGTCCCTGTCTCCTGGCGGCCTCCTCCCCGTGTGTTCGGTGTTGAGCTTGCCAGCCTGCTTAAAGACCCAGCAGTTTATGTTAGTATGATTGGCTGGTTTATCGGGGTGGCTGTGAATCTTGAAGGGTCGGTCTAATATCATGTCTAGGTTGGATGCTTCGTCTCGGTTCGCCTTGAATGGCTTCTTCCGTTGACCAGGCTTGGGATTGTTGAATCCAGCGATGACCGCTATGTCGCGTGATCTTTCATTATCATTGTGATTGTTATGTTTGGTTCGTCGTGGCTTGCCGTTGCCGTCTCAGATTTCGGAAGTGCCCAGGTCACTGGCGCTGTTGCTTCTACGAGCGAGCCAACTGTCTTCTCCCGCGCAAAAGCAGGTCATTAGAGTAGTGAGGGCTATCATGGATTTAGATCCTTATTGACCGAGGTGGCGTGCAAGCCATTCGTCCAGGATGCTATGTCTGAAGGCTACGAGGGCTTCCGCGTCCGGACAGTCGATGATTTGGTTCTTTTTTACTAAGAACCGAGTCCAGAGCTTCCTGGCTGACTCGTCAGGCTGCTGAACAATGTGACTTAGGTCATCGACATTTGGTGGCCGGACATATGTTCCTTGGAAAAGGAAGGCTTCTTCCAAGTCTTCCCAGCTGCCTATGGAATTTTCAGGCAGGCTGTTTAACCAGTGCCGAGCTGGCCCTTTTAGTTTTAGTGGGAGGTATTTAATGGCGTGAAGGTCGTCTCCACGGGCCATATGGATGTGGAGGATAAAATCTTCTATCCATACCGCGGGATCGGTTGCTCCGTCGTATGATTCAATATTGACGGGTTTGAATCCTTCAGGGAACTCATGATCCATTACTTCGTCAGTGAAGCAAAGAGGGTGTGCAGCGCCTCTATGTAGGGCCACACTGCAACGTAACTCCGAAGGAGTCCATTTTTCGGCTCGGGCGTGGCTAGGTTTGTCATGTCCGAATAGGTAGCCATCGTCGCGTGTCAAAATATGCCCTCGCGATCCGTAGATCAATCTTGCGTGTCCTGCCCTACTGTCCGAGTCCCGTCGAGGGTCTTCTGTACAGCCAAGAGCTGTGTTATTCTTGCTTTTACGACAAGGCACCGCGGTCTGGTGTTCGGTTTGAGTTGCCTTTTTATCCGAACAGAGTTGTCAATGACCTGCCGCATTGTGTGATGATGGTACGGGCTCCAACGCCTCGTCATCGATCTCAGGTAGCAATCTATGCTTCGGGTAGCTTTTGGCTGGGCTCCTAAGGCCGTATTCTTCGGCGGCCAGGACTTCGGTCCATCTATCATTGAGTAGGTCTTGGTCAGCTTGAAGCTGTCGCTGCTTCTTTTTTAGACTCCTTGCAGTAGCTATTAGCCTGCGCTTGAAGCACTCCTGCTCGAGGGGTTCTTCGGGTATGATGAAGTCTTCGTTGCCGAGGCTTACCTCATCTTCGGAGAGCGGAAGGTAGTTATCATCCTCCGAATTGTTGCTGGCAGGGCCTGTTCATCGAGGCTGGCTTGCCCGTTTTCGTGTTCCTCCTGCACGAATCTTGCTCCAACAGGGTCTTCATTGTTTTCGGCATCGTCCGGAGTGCTGTTTTCTCCGGTGCCAGCGTTGTTGCGATGTGACTTAGAGCGGCGTTTAGGGCGCCGGTATTTTGACTGTGTCTCAGGAGGTTTATTCTCAACTGGGTCTTCTTTGTCATCATCGCTAGCTTTTTTAGGTGTATCAACCATGTACAAGTCGTACGAGGAGGTGGCTGTCCCACGTCCCGTGAATGGCGGGTCTTGGCCTTGCTCCTTGTTGGCATCGTCGTCTATACCGTCGATATCCTCGGAGCCATAGTCAAGCATGTCGGTTAAGTCTTCGACAGTGGCTATGAAGCGGGTGGCGGGTGGGAAGAAAAATTCTCCGTCGTCAGCCCCTAGTTCAAACCAGACATAGTTCGGCTATGAGTCCCGCGCCAAGGACAGATTTTTTAACGAGTTTAGCACGTCGCCCAAGGGCGAGTGTTGGAAGATGTCTGCGGCGCCGAATTCGAAAATCAATACCCGATCCAACTCGGTGTCCGCAGGCGTACGTGGTTCGGAACTTATAGCCAGAGACGAGTCCGGAGCTCCGTTAACGCAAACATTGCCAGGTGTCGAGTCTCTGTGTGGCTCCAACGCCGCGGACTCTGTGGCTTCGGATGGCACAATCTGCTCTGGATTTAAGGCCGTTGCAGCAACAGGATCCATCTCCTGGATGTGATCCGATGACGAATTTAAGTCATGTTCATCAGAGCGAGGGGGAGCGCTTGCCGCGGTCTCAAATCCGTCAAAGATCATGTCTCCACGGATGACCGCGACATAGTTCAAGCTCCCGAATCTGACTTGATGGCCAGGGGCGTAGCTGTCGATCTGCTCCAGATGGCCAAGCGAGTTGGCCTGCGGTACGAAGCCGCCGAATACGAAGATATGTCCGGGGAGGAAGGTTTCTCCTTGGATAGTGTCACTATCGATGATTGAAGGGGCCATCGAACCTTTCGTCAACGGCACAGTGGAACTCTCAATGAAAGCACAAATGTCAGTGTCAAAAACGACGGATCTCGGGTAGGGGGTCCCGAACTGTGCTCTAAGGTCGATGGTTACAGGAGACTGGGGACACGATGTTTACCCAGGTTTAGGCCCTCTCTATGGAGGTAATACCCTACTTTCTACTTGATTGATATTGATGAATATCAGTACTACAAGAGTTGATCTGCCACGAGATCGTAATGGCTAAACCCTAGAAGCCTAGCCTGTATGACTATGGTAATGAGTATATCTCTTCTGGACTAAACCCTCAGGTTTATATAGACACCGGGGGAATCTAGGGTTACATAGAGTTGGTTACATAAGAAGGAATCTTCATAGTTGGTAGCCAAGCTTGCCTTCCACGCCAAGGAGAGTCCCATCCGGACACGGGTACGGTCTTCGGCCTTCATGTCTTCACAGCCCATCAGTCCGGCCCATGGATAACAGGTCGGACGCCCGAGGACCCCTTAGTCTAGGACTCCCTCACCTATTACTTGGCCCTTTGCGGTCTGGGGGCTAGATATGGTCGGACCGCTTAAAGGGGGAAGCCACAAAAAGAAATATTTGCTGGTCCTGGTGGACAAAGTCACTAAATTGATAGAATCCAAACCAGTCAAAACAGCTGAGGCAGGGCCAGTGATAGATTTTATATCCAGTGTAGTACACCATTATGGTGTCCCGCACAGTATTATCATAGACAACGGCTCCAACTTTAGAGCTGACGAGGTGAAGAATTGGTGCGCCAAGTTAGGCATTAAACTTGATTACGGCTCCGTGTACCACCCTCAAATAAATGGTCAAGTCGAAAGGGCCAATGGCTTAATAGTGAGCGGCATTAAACCCCGACTGGTGTGCTCCCTACGAGAGTCAAATTAACACTAGGTGGAGGAGCTCGACTCCGTACTCTAGGGACTACGGACCACACCTAACCGGACAACTGGATATACGTCTTTCTTCATGGTGTACGGCGCAGAGGCTATTCTGCCCTGCGACATTATTCATGACTCGTCTCGAGTGCGTATGTATGAAGAGCGAGAGGCCGAGCTTGATCGGTAGGTCGACCTAGACGGTCTCGAAGAAGAGCGCAATATTGCGCAGGCCCGTTCCGCTTTCTATCAACAACAGGCCAGGCGATACCAAAGCAGAGAAGTGCGGGCCAAAACATACAATGTTGGCTGATACGTCTCCAACGTATATATAATTTATGAAGTACTCATGCCATGTTTATAACAATTTTATATGGTTTTGGTAGATTTGCATGGAACTAACCCGGACTGACGTTGTTTTCAGTAGAACTACCATGGTGTTGTTTTTTGTGCAGAAATTAAAGTTCTCCTAATGAGCTAAAACTTTTTGACGATTTTTTATGGAACAAAAGAGACCCCCGAAGCTTTGTGGGAGGGCCAGAAGAGCCAAGAGGAGGGCACAACCCACAAGGGCGCACCTAGTGGGCCTGGCTCGCCCCCATGGGTTGTGCTCACCTCGAGGCCCATCCGGATGTGAGACCGATGCCAAAAATTCCGATAAATAGAGAAACCATCAGAAATAGCCCTAGATCAGAAGTTCCGCCGCCGCATGCCTTTGTAGCCACCGAAAACCAATCTAGACCCTTTCCGGCACTCTGTCGGAGGGGGAAATCAACACCAGTGGCCATCTTCATCATCCCGGCGGCCACCATGATGAGGAGGGAGTAGTCCACCCTTGGGGCTGAGGGTTTGTACCAGTAGCTATGTGTTTAATCTATCTCTCGCGCGATCACGAGATGTCACGGTCTTGATATATCATGGGCTTTGTTAACATAGATGGATCATATGATGTTTCTCCCCTCTCTACTCCTGTTGTGATGAATTGAATCTTTACCCTATGAAGTTTTGTCATGTCGGATTGAATGTTCACATTTGAGAACACTTGATATATGTCTTGCAATTGAGTTATGGCACTCAACTTGCGAATTCCCGCGGTGACATTGGGGTAATCTATGCATAGGGGTTGATGCATGTTTTTATTATCTTTTCTCCAATAGAAACTTTGGGGTCTCCTTGTAGTTCTTTGTGTGGATTGAATATTATGATTATGAAGTTGTTTGATGCATATCATAGAATCAACTCATGGATATTTGTGGTGACATTGGAATATCTAGGTGACATTGGAGTTGGTTGATGTGTGTCATATGGTGTTATTTTAGTACGAACTCTTGGTTAGATTGATCGGAAAGAATAGCTTTGTGTTATTTTAGTAGGAACTCTAGGATAGATTGATCGGAAAGAATAGCTTTGAGGTGGTTTTGTGCCCTACAGACGATTTCAATCTTTTGTTCTCCGCTAATAGGAACTCGGGAGTGATTCATTATTGCACTTTTAGGGATAATCATATGATCCAACTATGTTAGCATTGTTGAGAGATTGCACTAGCGAAAGTACGGACCCTAGGCCTCATTTTCAAGAATTGCAACATCGTTTGTGCTCCGTTTTATCACTTGCTACGTTGCTGTTTTTTATTGTTACTATTATAAAAATTAATATCTATTATCCATATTGCACTTGTATCACCATCTCTTCGCCGAACTAGTGTACCTATACAATTTCCCATTGTATTTGGTGTGTTGGGGACACAAGAGACTTTTTATTATTTGGTTGCAGGGTTGTTTGAGAGAGAACATCTCCATCCTACACCTCCCACGGATTGATAAACCTTAGGTCATCCACTTGAGGGAAATTTGCTATTGTCCTACAAAACTCTGTGCTTGGAGGCCCAACACGAGTCTACAAGAACAAGTTGTGTAGTAGACATCAAGCTCTTTTCTGGCGCCATTGCCGGAGAGGTGAGTGCTTGAAGGTATATATTTAGATCTTGCAATCATTTTTTTTAGTTTCTTGTTTAATCACTAGTTTGGTTTATAAAAGAAAACAAAAAATGGAATTGAGGATGCATCATATTGTTCATCTTTATAATGTCTTTCATGAAAACGATGGAAAGGAAAATTGTGCTCAATTGTTAGAAGAAGAATGCAACAAAATGTTTGGCATAAATGATGAGCATGATTGCAATTTTGTTAGTATGAATTCTTTAAATATCCATGATGCTAACGATATGCAAAGCCATAGGCTTGGTGATGCTATGTTTGATGAAGATGATATTTTTAGCCCCCCAAGATTTGATGTGGAAATTTGTTATAATGGTAGCATGCCTCCTATTTATGGTGATTATATTGATGAAAGTGGATTCGGAGAGGTCATGACTTTATTTAGTGATACATACACTATTTTGGAAGAGGTTCCAATTGACTATGATGAGAACAAAGTTGCTACTTATGATGATTATTATGATGACATGTATGCCATAAAGAGTGATAAATCTTCTATGCTTTTGGATCATGAAAAGAATGCTTTATATAATGGTTATATGGATAAATCTATGCATGATGCTATGGAAAATTATTATGAGAGAAGAACTTATGATTCATGATGCTCTTGTTATGTTTCAACTTTTATCTTTTATGCGAGCATCATTGAACTCTTCATGCCTAGCTAAAAGACATTATAGAAAAGCGCTTGTTGGGAGACAACCCAACACTTATACCTACTATTTTTGTGTGTTCTGTAGTAATCATGTTTTATAGCTTTTGTTTCAATAAAGCGCCAAGCAAAGCCTTAGGATCATGTTGGGTGATGGTAGATTTGATCTTGCTGAAAAACAGAAATTTTTGTGCTCACGAGAAAAAAATCTCATTTTTAACAGAAGAGTGCTTTTGAGTTGATTCTTTTTGCAGAAGATTAATATATAAATTGCTCACGTGGTCATATTTGTTTCAAGATTTTTAGAGTTACAGAAGTATGGTGAATGTTCAGATCATTACAGACTACTCTGTCTTTGACAGATTGTCAGGACCCCGATCCTCAGTCACACCGATCTAGCATGTAACACATCATATCACTTTGCGGCCTCACGCACGGTATCCCCACGGGTGCCACCTTACCTGGCCCGGGACCATTTGCATATTTTGGCTCATGTATATGATAGTGTCGCTAGCATCCATATGACAGAGAACCCGAGCCGACATGACTAGTTATAAACCAAAAGTGGGGCCAAATTACAGGGAGAGGCATACATGACCCAGCAACGAACGTGCCGGTCATCAACGTATGAACCCAAGTCGTAGCAAGCTACAAGGACTTAAAGGAACAACGCGTGACATTTCCCTGAAGGGATAGACACAGGAATGAAGAAGGACACATGCTGGCCAGCCTAAGTGTTCTGGAGCAGTAGCAAGCTACCATGGCTCAGCGGAAGCACTAGGAGGCATTTCGCCATAAGATAGGCTACCAAGGATAAACAACTAGGTGTCGGATCCCACACATACCAAGCATTTCTATAACATACACACAACATACTCGATATGTGCAAATACAACATGGCATCACAACAAAACTCTATGAATCAAAGTATTTATTCAGTAGGCTCCGATGAGCCAGCTATTACAAATATGGGTCTCAAGAACAACATACAGAGCATACAAGCAACAGAAGCATAAACATGTCTGAGTACAGACATCTGAAAAGGAAGAAGGCTATTAAGCCTGACTATCTACAAGACCCTCCCAAGGGTACAAGATCGTAGCTGAGGTAACAAGCTAAACATCGAAGTCCACGCGGAACTACTAGTGAGACTGAAGTCTCTCTGCAAAAACATAAATTAAGCAAACGTGAGTACAAATGTACCCAGCAAGACTTACATCAGAACTAGCTACATATGCATCAGTATCAACAAAGGAATGGTGGAGTTTAACTGCAGCAAGACAGCTTTGACTCAGTGGCTAACCTATACTATGACTGCTAGTAACTCTTTCGAGGTGGCGCACACGAGTCCACATATTCACCAAATCAATACACCACTATGGACCCGCTCCCGTCTGCCTATGGGAAGGCCATCCATAGATGGGACACCCGAGACCGGTGCGCCAGGTGTCAGCTAGTTATTCGTCGCCGTTTCCATGTCATCTGCTTGCGTGTTGCATCTTGCCATGTCATCATGTGTGTTGCATCAGCATGTTTTCAAAACTTGCATCTGTCCGAGTCCCCTCGTCCTCTCCGTTGTCCGTTCTGAGCCCAGACACACTTGCACGCGCCCGCGGCGTCTCCGAATATTTATTTTATGAGTGGCCGGAAAACGTTCTCGGAATGGGTTGAAACTTGGCGTGTGGTCTTATTATAGTGTAGACAGGCCGCCTACCAAATTTCGTCGCATTCGGAGCTAGTTTGATAGCCCAACGGATATATATAGCGGCACTAGTCACCGGGTTAAAAGTCAGACATTTTCGGTCTCCGAAAAACCCGCGTGGGCCTCTCTCCCTCTCCTCTCACCTCAGCCTAACTATTCTACACAACCCACTAGGCCCAGCCTACTTCCCCTCCGCTCGGAGCCGTTCGATTGGGATCTAATGGTCCGAAAATGGCCTCAAACCCCTCCAAACCCTATCCCTAACCCCCCTTTCCTATTTAAGCAGCCTACCCCTACCCGAAATGGCCTTCTTCTTCCTCCCCTCGAATTCCGCGCTAGCCAACTCCAACCTCGCCAGTTGGCGCCGCCGCCACCCGAGCCTGTCGCGCCAGCCGGCTTCCCCGAGCCAGCAGACGGCTCCCGAGCCAAGATCTCGGCCGTCCGCGGCCCGATCGGACGGCCCGGAGATCATCCAGCTGGATCTGCCCGAGCCACGGCTCCCCGTC
>LR738715.1:350712223-350728824 GCA_902687465.1 Secale cereale | reverse complement strand
CGATGGGCCCTGTAGGCCCATCTGCGCCCGCCGCTGGGCCGAAGCCGGGCCCTGCCCCCGCGCGCCCTCCTCGCTCCTCCCGCTTCTCCCCGACCCTCCGCCGCCGCGCTCTTCGCTCTGCCCGCCGACCGGCGACCTCGCTCGAGCTCCCTCCGCCGACCACACCTCCCGCTGCTCCGCGGACCCGATGAGCCGGCCGCCCGGCGCCCCTCTTCCTCCGGTCGCTCTCGCCGGTGCGCCGCCGCCGGGACACCTTCAAGCTCGCCGGAGCTCCTCCGGTCGTCGCCCCGGCCGGATCCGGCAAGGAGGTCGCCGGATCCACCTGCCTCGTGCCCGGATCCGTTCGTTCCACCACCGTCGTCCGCCGTCCCGACCCCACGTGTCAGCCTCACCGCCCATACGTGTCCGTCTCGAAACGGACATGTCCATCCTCCCCTCGCTGTGTCACCATTAAGTGGAACCCGCGTCCAGCCACCGACGGACATGTCCGTTTGCACATGGACATGTCCACCCCGAGAGGTCTACTTTTTCTTCCAAGTCCCTGGCCCTTTTTGTAAAATGTTGCATACTTTGCGTGCCTGTAACTTCTTGTGTGGTTATCCAAATTGAGTGTATGATATGTCAAAATGATTGTGGTGATATGCTCTACACTTTGTTCCATTGTGACATGCTTGTTTGAGTTCATCTTGATGCCCTAATCATCGTTGCAAGAGTGCTATAAGTATAAAACTGCTGTTAACTATAATTTTGTTGCATGCTTGTGATGCTTGTAACTTTGTGCATGTTTATCCAAATGGAGCATATGATATGGCAAAATGTTAATTGTGAAGTGATCTACATGATGGTTGTTGTATCATTCATGTTTGGTGTCATCTTGCCATGTTAAACTCTGTTGCAAAAGTGCATTTGGCTGTTAAGTGCTGAAGCTTGTTATGAGATGCTGATTTCTCTTGCTCATTGCTATTGGTGTGTTTGTCTTCATGCCACATGTCTATATGTTTTAGAAGCACAATCATATGGTCTTTGTTGTGGTGCAATCCACTTTCCATGATATGCCTTGTGTTGACTTAAACAAGCTTGTAAACATGCCATGTTGTTGTTGCTGTTTTATACTTAGTGAAAAAACTGCTAAGTCTGAAATCTGTATAACCTGATGCTATGTTTGCTTGATGCCCCACTCACATCCATGCTTGTTTTGGAGTGGCCAATGATCATGTCTTGTTTTCCATGTTATTTTCTATAAATTCATGCCCTTACTTGCTTATATGACCTGTTGTAGCATATTTATTTCTTGCTCTCAAGTTGCTACAAATTATACCTTTCAGGATTTTATCAGCATGTTCAATTTGGTGGAGCTTGTTGCTATTGATCCATGCCTCCTATGGAGATGCTCCATTGGAGTTGTTTGTTGTATGATATGTCTATTACATGTCCATGCTCTTTATATACTTAATAGAGTTGATATGCTTGTTGTTTTATGCCTCCGAAGGCAGCATCGTGATGATGTTTTTGCCTTCCCAGATTTTGACTAAGTCTGGATAATTTTATTGAAACTTGCCATGCTTGGTTAATTGTGTTCCAACAAGCTTTTGGGTGTGTTCTAAGTTCCTGCTTGTTAAGTATAATGTCTGATTCACATCCATGCTTCTTGTTATCATGTTGGGTGCTCTAGCATATATATATCTTGCTCCAAAATTGTTATGTGGCTATTAACTTCAGCTTGTTGTTATATCTTGTCTCATGTGTATGTGATGAACCGTTGCTCCGTTTTGAGTGTGCCCTATATGAAACTTGTGTGATTTTGCATGTAGAAGCATAATATCATATTGTCTTCATGCTTGGAGTGTGTTTGCTTGATGTTTGGGTGAATCTTGCACCGTTGCCTTGCTTGCCTTGTTTTGCTCATATCTTCTAGGTTGTAGCTCCGAATTAAACAAACTTTATATGAAACTTGACTAGAATTTCGTGTAGATCATCATGGTGCATGTTAACTTGCTGTTTAACCACTTTAACTTATGGTTGTTCAGATCTGAACTAATTTCAAATTATGCATATGAGGACTTACCGGATATGTTATATGTTGATTCTGGCCTCATTTAAACTTGTTGGCTTGTGTTGTTCTTGTGTGCTTCATCCCTTGCCATGTATTGCATCATATATAGACTTGTCTTGCATCATACTTGTTTGAGCATCTTGTCGTGTTCTTGTGTTGAGTGTTTACCGTGTTGTGTGCTTTCTTCTCGCTAGTTCTTTTCCATTACGATCGTGAGGATTCGTTCGGCTACATGTGGTTCGTCTTCGAGGCTTCTTCTTCGTCTTCTTCATGGATCCGTTCTTCTTCCTTGTGGGATCTCAGGCAAGATGACCATCACCTTGGATACCTTTACTATCATTGCCATGCTTAGTTGTCTCGATGTTATCGTTATATGTCGCGCTACCCATTATTATTGTCAGCCCCTCTCCTTGTTGCCATGAAACCTCTAACCTTTGACACCTTCCTAGCAAATCGTTGTTTGGCTATGTTACCCGTTTGCTCAGCCCCTCTTATAGCGTTGTTAGTTGCAGGTGAAGATGAAGATTGATCCATGTCGGATCTTGTTGTTGGAATATCACAATATGTCTTATATATATTAACACACCTATATACTGGGCATGGGTGGAAGGCTTGGCCTTTTGCTCGGTGTTTTGTTACACTCATATCACAATATGTCTTATATATTAATTGCATAGGGAGTTAGCGCTACCCGGTGATTCCTTCTACATAGCAGGGGGGCAGTGCTGATGGTGTTGGTCCCAAACGGGGGTTATGCGGGGCCACCACGGGGGTTGGTTTTACCTAAAAGATCGCCCATCCGGTCGTGGCCTGAGACAAGATACGCGCGGCTACTATCAGGGTGTCGACACACCGGGAGGTCTTGTTGGACTTGTTTTACCATTGTCGAAATGTCTTGTGCACCGGGATACCGAGCCAGATCGGATTGTCCTTAAGATAAGGGGTAATATTATTATTACTTCTGCTGATCGTGAGAGCTTGTGATGGGCTAAGTTGGGACACCCCTGCAGGGTTATGATCTTTCGAAAGCCGCCCCCGCGGTTATGTGGCAGATTGGAATTTGTTAATGTCCGGTTGTAGCAAACTTGACAGAGGATCCGAGTTAAAACACACAACTGTGTGAGTAACCGTGACTGTCTCTTTTCACTTTGAGAAGAGAACACGGTGGAGTTATGTTTGACTTGTAGGTAGTTCAGGATCTTTAGCGATCATTACTAGTTGGCGACCGTTTGCGTAGATGCTCATCTTATTCTTGTACTCATAAGTTAGCCACCATATATTGCTTAGTCGCTACTGCAACCTCACCACTTTACCTCTTCCTACCCATTAAGCTTTGCTAGTCTTGTTACCCATGGTTATGGGATTGCTGAGTCCTCGTGTATCTACCGCGTCATAGCCCACCCCTAGGGTCGGCGCTACGCACGGCCTCCAACAGATATCCTACAAACACCAGAAACTAGTTGCAACTCCTGGACAGATCTCAGGTTGATTAATAAGTCGAGAGATCTTGGAGTGCCCGGAGACCAATGTGTGGTAGTAGCTGCTCATGCATCACAAACACAGAACGCAGTTCCTGAGGACGGTTTCAATGAGACAACCACCATGTACTCCTACATGGCCTCTCACCGCTACCTTTACCAAATCGTGCTCACAAACTTAGCTCTCAACAGTATGACATGATGACCACATTCCAATGCATCCCCGATGAATCAGACCTGACACAACTCTAAGCAATAGAAGGCATAACCAGAAAGCATGAATGAATAGGCACAACATGGCTCAAACAACTCCTACTCATGCTGGTGGGTTTCGACTATTTACTATGGCAATGACAGGTCATGCAGAGGAAGGGGTTCAACTACCGTAGCAAATAGCAGATGAATCGTTGTTGTCCTAATGCAGTAAAAGAGAGCAAGAGCAAGAGAGTGGTGTAAGTGCATCTAGTGCCCCTTAGTGATTTTGGTGTATTGAAGACTTGTAGGTTAAGGGACTAATGTGTTTATGAGTGTACACAGGTCTATAAGTCTATGAGGAGTTTGATATTTACAGAGAAAGTCGACCCCTAAAATGAAGTTCTTCGATTGAAGACTTTGGATTTCTGAAGACTTTGATAGTGAAGAAATTGGTGTGACCTTGAAGACTTGGTATTCATTTGAGGAACATGAAGTGTGAAGACTTTTGTTTTCATAGTTTCATTTTCTCTTTCTTGAGTCATAGGAAACACCGTACTATTAAAGGGGGTCGAGGAAATACTAAGGAAAAAAATTCCATGTGATGCTCAACTCAAAATCCTACACCTACCAATCCCTTCGAGTGAAGCCATTGGACATCTCATACAGTTCAGTCATATTCTTCAGTGACAGAGACGAAGTTCTTCTGGTCTCTGAGGAATTTGTTCTGACTGAGGAGTTAGGAATCCACCAGTACGGATTGCCTACACAGTGAGGAACATGATAACCCTGAGGAATTTGATACTCAAATTTCAGTCCGTTGTTGTGCGACGCGTCAGTTGTCCCAAAATATCTACCTACCAAACGATCATATCATTAAAGGGCATTTATGTCTTATCATGTCGGGCTGCTCCCTAGGCTATAAATAGCCGCCCCCTACAACCACTAGCGGGTTGGCTGCTCTGAGAGGAACTGACACTTGTCATAAGAGCAACCCATCCTCTGAGGACTTTGAGCGAAAATCATCAAGTGAGGAAAAACCCAAAACCAAACCCAAACACCTGCAAACCCAAAAGTGATTGAGCATCACTGAAGAGATTGATCATGCGTGGATCCGACGCTTGTTACCTTTGAAGACTGTGCTTCTTCCATACGGTTAGGCGTCATGGTCTAGAGCATCAAAGAGGAATTGTGGATCACCGAGTGACCAAGTCTGTTAAGGTTCGGAAGTCACCTGAAGACTTACCACGAGTGATTGGGCGAGGTCTGTGTGCCCTTAGCTCAAGGGGAATACGGCGAGGACTTGGTGTCTTGGACTGTGTGTCCAGGACTGGGTGTCTGGGACTGTGTGTCCTCAGGTTTAAATACCTAGCCGCCCTAACCAGATGTACAACTGAGACAGCAGTTGGAACTGGTCTAACAAATCATTGTCTTCACCAAGCTCACTGGTTCTATTTCCTCAACTCTTCCATTTCCTCATACTTGTGTTGTGTGCTTGTTCATATCTGTTTGAAGACTTTCACTGAAGACTTTCTCAATTTCCTCAGTTCAATTTCTTCAGTCTATTTTGTCTTCATCCTGTGTTATCATGTGATTACGCTTTCTGTACTCTGTGTTTGTCTTCATTTCTTCATGATGACCATGCTTGTATTCTGTTATGTTTACTTTTGAGTACTTATTCCGCTGCAAGTAGTTCTTCGCTAAGGAATTTCCTCAACAACAAATTCCTTAGTGAACAATAAATAAAAATCGCCTATTCACCCCCCTCTAGTTGATATAACGCACTTTCAAGTGGGATTGTATCGGCATGTTCAATGGGGGATTGCTTGCTTGGCACTTCCGAAGATAGTATTGTGTCTTCATCAGTGTCATCGATCACATCGTCGGAACATCGTCTACTGAGAGGGGACAAACACCGGCAAACAAGAGGGAACACAATCAATGCAATGCGACAATATGATGCATGATCATGACATGGCAATATGTTGTTAATTGAGCTAATGCAACTAGCAACCATATTAAATGAAGTTGGTTTGAACCAAAGGTTCAAATTCAAACTCGATATGTGATTATTCAAATGCCATTTAATTGATTTGACATGATCAGCACGCATAAGTTGTTCAAACATGCATGGAAATGCCATAAACAGATTCTTGGATTTTTCTGATAAATTTTCATATATAAATTATTTCATTTGAAGTTACAGATTATTTTCCATGATTTTTAGAAGTGTGGGACATTTTCTAAAAATAAATAAATCATTTTTGATTTATTTATAACTCCAGAAAACATTTACTGCGTCAACACTGCGTCATTGTGACGTCAGCAAGTCAATAGGGCCGTCCAGGTCAAACCTGGCCAGTGGGGCCCACTGGCCAGTGACTCGGGTAATTAACGGAGTTAATTAGTGCTAAACTAGCTCTAACTAAAATGTCAACAGGGCTGGGCCCACATGTCAGTGGCTCATCTAATTAACTAAGTTAATTAATACTAACTAAACCAAACTCTAATTAAACAAGGGCCTGGGCCCACATGTCAGTCAGCCAGGGGAGGTCAAACCCCTGGCCAGCGGAGTCAAACCCACCAGCGACTCGATGCCGGCGAGTCCAGACGCGGTGGAGCGCGGCAAAAATCGCCCACAGGCGACCATTTGGATGGCGGATTGGTGCTACGGGGAGCTGGCGCTCGTCCGCATCCAATGGAGTAGGCAGCAGCGGCTGGGGTGCGTTGTACTCGCCGGAGACGACCTTGCGGCGGCGGCCGGAGTTCGGCCAAGCTCGGGTTTGGCGCTACGGCGGGCGAGGAAGCTCTTGCGGGGCACCTACGTGATCGACGAGAGCTCACGAACCCAACGGAGGCACCACGAGACCATTTGGTTACCGGGGCCTCGTCAGCGACAAGGTCGTGCGGCGGCGGCTACTGCAGGCAAGGGGGCGTTGGCTACGGCGATCAAACGGAGGCGGGCTTAGAGGGACATGATCGGGGGCTCACCACAGTCACGAAGAGCTGGTTAGTGAGCTCGGGGAAGGTCGGACGGCGTCGGAGCATCTCCGGCGATCTGGGGAGCCAAAGGTTGATGATGACGGCGTGGCGGCGTTTAGCGGCGTTCGGTGTTGCGTAGCTCGACGAGGAGGTCGAGGGAGACACGACGGAGCTCTAGGACACGTTGTTAAGGCGAGGGGGAGGCGGTGGCTGCGTGTTTCACGGTGGCGCGGCTGCGGTTGCGTTGGCCATGGCGGGGAGAGGCGAGGGAGAGAGCAGGAGGGAAGAATGGTGTCCAGGGGATTAGGGCGGCGTTGAGGAGGCGTTTCGAGGCGTCGCCGCGCTGTCCAGGCGAGCACGAAGTTGCGTGGCGAGCTCGGGCGCACCGGCGCTCACCTCCCTATCTGCCTGGCGGGAGGAAGCAGCTGGCTGGCATGGGCCAGCATAGTGCTGGGCCGCGAGGTGGCTGCCAGGTGAGTTTGGCCAGGTAAGTCCACTTTTCCCTTTTTCTGATTTCTATTTTTCTGCAGCTGTTTAGCTTTATTAAATATACCAATACAATCTCAAAATTCATGAAACCGCTCAAGGCTACTGTTTGGAATATTTCCAACAGTAAACATTTTAGTTCATGAATATTTGGACATTTAAAGTATTATATAGCATTTAAATGCCCAAATGCAAATAGCGTATGATTTAATTTAGTGACCCAATGTTGTTCTAGAAAAATGTGAACCATTTTTGTTAGAGGTTCTAGACCAAGGCAAAGATGATGAACATTTTTGAAGGGCATTTCAGGTTCATTGAAAAAGATTTTATTTTGACCCTATTTGAATTGATTTAGTGCTAGGGTTTGAACATCCCCAATTCAAATTTCAAGCGAAAGCCGACGTGGGTATAGACCATGACCTGACTAACCACACAAGTCCCTAGTCCAGGTTTATCGCCTATTCAGGTTCCATCCGAAGGGAGTCCGGTCGAGGTTTCTACTTACGGCCCCGAACGATGTGTACAGGGTTCCCGAGGCACCAAACAGGCATCCTGATACACCGTGCCACGTGCCTACGACCCACCCCTTGGGTCAGCGCTGCGCACGGCCTCTAGCGTACTACAAACACCAGAAACTACTTGCAACCCCTGGACAGAGGACAAGGGGGGTTAATAAGTCGAGCGGGGTCATATTTTAGGGCCCAACGTGTGGTAGTAGTTGTTCATGGATCAACAAACACATGACTCAATTCCTGAGGACGGTTTCAATGAGACAACCCACCATGTACTCCTACATGGCCTCTCACCGCTACCTTAACCAAATCATGTTCACACACCTCCAATTCATCCCCGATGAATCGGACCTGACTCAACTCTAAGCAGTAGCAGGCATGACAAACAAGCATGAATGAGTAGGCACATCAGGGCTCAAACAACTCCAACTCATGCTAGTGGGTTTCAACTATTTACTGTGGCAATGGCAGGTCATGCAGAGGAAAGGGGTTCAGCTACCACAGCAAAAGCAGTTGAAACGTTGTTGTCCTAATGCAGTAAAACAGAGCAAGAGCAAGAGAGTGGGATTTTGTCAGAATGTTCAATGGGGGTTGCTTGCCTGGCACTTCTGAAGATATTATAGCTCTTCATCGATGTCATCGAACTCATATCGTCGGAACATCGTCTACTGAGAGGGGACAAACACCGACAACAGAGAAGGAACACAATCAATGCAATGCAACAATATGATGCATGATGATGACATAGCAATATGATGTGATTTGGACTAGTGCAACTAGTAACAATATAAATGAAGTTGGTTTGAACCAAAGGTTCAAATTCAAACTCCACATGGGACATTTAAAATGCCATTTATTCAAATTGTCATAAACAGCAACTTTAGGTTGTTTAAACATGCATGAAAATGCCATAAACAGATTCTTCATATTTTTCTGATAATTTTTCATATATAAATTATTTCATTCGGAGTTACGGTTGAATTTCTATGAATTTTTGAAGTTTAGGGTATTTTATGAAATTAAATAAATCATTTAGATTTATTTAAATTCCAGAAAAGGCTTTGTGACGTCAGAGTGACATCATCACTATGTCAGCAAGTCAAAGGCGCCAGCCCAGGTCAAACCTAACGGCTGGGACCCACATGTCAGTGGAACAATTAACTAACAGAGCTAATTAGTGTTAGGTTAAACACTAACCTAGGTTAATTAGGGACTGGGCCCACACGTTAGTGACTTAATGGGTTAACTAAATTCTAGTTAGCACTAAGCTAAGATTAGCAGGGCTTTGGGCCCACCTGTCATTGACCCACATGAGTCAAACAGTGGTCAAACCCGGTCAAACCCACCGGCGTTTAGCCGCCGGCGAGGCCCGAGATGCTGGAGGTGCTCGGAAATCCTCCACGGGCATCGATGCGCTGAGGGTATCTCTAGGATGCTGGTGATGCGCCGCGTCGGATGGTGGTGGTCTCTGGGCCTGGGGTGGCCGGAAGCGCCGACGGCGACTGGCAAGGCGGCGGCCGGAGCTCTGGTGTCGATGGAATCGACAACACGGCGCGCGGGATGACCAGTGGTTTGCACCTACGGGCTGTACCAGTGCTCACGAATCCAACGGAGACACCCATGGGACCAATTGGTCACCAGAGCTTCGTCGGCGACGAGCTTGTGCGGCAGCGCACTCTCGGCCTCTATGGAATTGATGGCTACGGAGAGAAATCAGGCAGGGAAATAGGAGGGAGAAGCTCAGGTGCTCACGGCGATAACGTAGAGGTGGACATCGCGCTCGGGGAGGCAGCGAGGTGAGCGCGGGGTCGCCGGCGATCTGGGCGGATGGAGGTTGAAGAAGACGGCGCTGGCGGCTTCACGGGGCATTCGAGCTCGTTGTACTCGACGAGGAGATGTGGTGGAGGATGGCGGACCTGATGGACACGGACGGAGGGCGAGGAGATGGCTCTAGCCGCGGCAACAGTGAGCGGCGGCGACGGCTGCGTCCGACGGTGTTGCAAGGAGAGAGTAGGGGAGGGGGAAGAGCGACTGAGAGAGAGGGGAGAGGCGCGGGGGGACGGGAGAGTGCATGGCGTCGCGGAAGGCCAGGGAGGGCCAGGTAGGCAACTGCGTGCCAGCGCGCGCGGGCGCCATGCACCACTTCCCCTCTGCCTACTGGCCAGAGGAGGAAGACGGCTATGCCCCTGGTGGGCTGGGCTGACAACTGGGCCGGCTCGAGTAAGAGGCCCAGGTGACTCCTTCTCTCTCTCTCTTTCTGTTTTAGTTTTCTTTTTCTTTTTCTTTTTCTGTTGTTTGTTTCTGGTTTAGTAAAAATGCTAAACCACATTATAAAATCATGAAAATAATTGTGGGCACTTCTGAAATTATTTCCAACAGCCCTCAAATGCTTTCAAGATTATTTGAATATTTCAAAATATTTATAACATTTAAATATCCAAATGCAAATACCTTAAGATTTAATTCAAAAATCCAAAGTGACCTAGAAAAATGTGCACCATTTTTGGCAGAGGTTCTAGACCAATCCAAAAATGATGAACTTTTGTGAAGGGCATTTTGGGTTCATTGAAGCAATTTTCAGTTGAACCTGGTATTTCAGAGGGGTGTGTCATGCCCAAGATGCGATTCTATCCCGATCACGTGACACTTACGTGATTGGGGCACAACCGCATTTCGGGCGCTTAACAAGATGGATATCATTACATCGTACCATTACATACATACATGGGGGATACAACAATACATACAAGTCACATGAATACAACACCATCAATACAAAGTATCCGACTACGGATACAAACAATAAAAAGAACAAAGACATCCATCTGCTATCCCAGGCTGCCGACCCGGAACCTAACCCAAGACTAAAGAAGAAAGAAGAAGAACTCCAACCCAACGATCAACGCTCTCACGTCAATACATCGGAAACCTGCACCTGCAACTGTTGTTGTAGTATCTGTGAGCCACGAGGACTCAGCAATCCCATAACCATGGGTAACAAGACTATCAAAGCTTAATAGGTAGGAAGAGGTAAAGTGGTGAGGTTGCAGCAGCGGCTAAGCATAAATATGGTGGCTAACTTACGAGTACAAGAATAAGATGAGCATCTACGCAAACGGTCGCAACTAGAAGTGATCGCTAAAGATCTTGAACTACATACGAGTCAAACATAACCCCACCGTGTTCTCTTCTCAAAGTGAAAAGAGACAGTCACGGTTACTCACACAGTTGTGTGTTTTACTTCGGATCCTCTGTCAAGTTTTCTACAACCGGACATTAACAAATTCCAATCTGCCACATAACAGCGAGCACGGCTTTCGAAAGATCATAACCCGGTAGGGGTGTCCCAACTTAGCCCATCACAAGCTCTCATGATTAGCTGAAGTGATAAATATAATATCATCACCCCTTATCTTAGGGAAATCCGATCAGGCTCGGCATCCCGGTGCACAAGACATTTCGACAATGGTAAAACAAGTCCAGCAAGACCTCCCGGTGTGCCGACACCCTGATAGTAGCCGCGCGTATCTCGTCTCAGGCCACGTCCGGATGAGCAGTACGTACAGTAACCGAAGACCCCAGATAACTGGGTGGCACCGCAAGTGGCTCTAGTTTGGGACCAACACCATCAGCACTGCCCCCCTGCTATGTAGAAAGAAACTCGAGGGTGCGACCCCCTATGCAAATTTAATTAATTAATTAAGTCGTTATTATGAGGCAAATTAAAACCAATGTTGGGCCTTGCTGGAGGAGTTTTATTCAAAGTCGAAGTGTCAAGGGGTCCCCATATACCCATCGTGTAAGGAACGCAAAATCAAGGAACATAATGCCGGTTTATCGGCGCCTAAGGTGGCATGAGTGGAACAAAACACCGAGCAAAAGGCCAAGCCTTCCACCCATGCCCAGTATATAGGTGTGTTAATAATAATAATGGATATTGTGATATTCCAACAACAAGTTCCCTCCTGGAACGATCTTCATCTTCACCTGCAACTAACAACGCTATAAGAGGGGCTGAGCAAGCGGGTAACATAGCCAGACAATGGTTTTTGCTAGGAAGGTGTCATGGGTTAGAGGTTTCATGGCAACAAGGAGAGGCTGACATAAAACATGGGTAGCGCGACATGTAATGATAGCATCGAGACAACTAAGCATGGCAATGGTAGTAAAGGTATCCAAGGGTATGATCATCTTGCCTGAGATCCCGTAAGGAAGAAGAATGGATCCGTGAAGAAGACGAAGAAGAAGCCTTGAAGAAGAACCATGGGTAGACGAACGAATCCTCACGAACGCAACGGAACAAGCACTAACGAGAAGAAGCAAGCAACACGGTAAACAAACCACTCAAGAACATGACAATAGGCACTACCAAGTAGGATGCACGTCAAGTCTACATATGATGCACAGCAAGTATATACAGGAAGCAAAACATGGCAAGGTAGGAAGCACAGCAAACACACAGCCTATATATATGATGCAATACATGGCAAGGTATGATGCATGACAAGACTAAACAGGAAGCATAACATGGCAAGGTAATATGCACAGAAAACATCACAGGAAACATGGCAATGTGCTTAAGCAAGTATGATGCAAACAAGTCTATATAGGAAGCACAACAAGTCTATACAGGAAGCATAACAAGGCAAGGTAGGAAGCACAGAAAAACAACACAAGTCTACATGATGCAATACATGGCAAGGTATGATGCATGACAAATCTATACAGGAAGCACAACAAGTATATACAGGAAGCATAACATGGCAAGGTAGGAAGCATAACATGGCAACGGTGCAAGATGCACCCAACATCAACCAAACTCACTCCAAACATGAGAACAATATGGTATTATGATTTTACATGCAAAATCACTCAAGTTTCATATAAAGAACACCCCAAACGGAGCAACGGGCTAAAAGATACACATGAAAACAAGATATAACAACAAGCTGAAATTAACAGCCACATAGCAACTTTGGAGAATGATAAATATAATCTACAACACTCAAACATGGTGATATGAAGCATGAACATGAAGTAAACATACCCTACAGCAAACAATTCCATTGGAGCATCTCCAAAGGAGGCATGGATCAATAGCAACAAGCTAAAACATTTTGATCATGACAACAAAAACCTGACAGCAATATTTTATAGCAACTTGGGAGCAAGAATTAAATATGCTACAGCCACCCAAATGAGCATGTGAGAGCATGAATGGATAGGCAACAACATATAAAACAAGGAATCATTAATAGTCACCCCAAAACTATCATGGATTTGCCTAGAACAACAAGCAAACATGGCATCCGAACATTACAGATTCAAGACTTAGTGAAATTTCACTAAGTGTTAAAACAGTAACATTATCATGGCATGTCTGTGAGCACGTTTAAGTCAACACAAGGCATATCATGGCAAGTTAAGTGCACCACAGCAAAGTACACATGATGGGGAGTCCAAAACATATAAGCATGCAACAAGGGGACAACCACATCAATAGCAACGAGCTCCTCAACAAGGCATCTCGTAACAAGTTTAACAATCTAACAGCCACATACACTTTTGCAAAGGAGATAAACATGGCAATATGAAATCTATCATGCAAGCTAAAGCAACCAACATGTAGAGCATCTCATGATGAACATGTGGACATATCATTTGCTTCATTTGGATAAACATGCACAAAGTTATCATATCACAAACATGGCAACAAAATAACAAGTAGCAGCAGTTTATAACAAGTAGCACTCTTCCCATTAAGATTAAGACATCTAGATGGACTCAAACATGCATGACAAAATGGAACAAAACATAGTACATGTCACCACGATCATTTTGACATATCATATGCACAAAACGGACATGCACAGTAAAAGTTATCCTCATCACAAATATGCATCAGACACTGAAAACTAAACACTTAGCAGAGAAAACGAAGTCAACCTGCTGGACGGTCAAACGGGCGTGGATCTAGAGCGGTCAATGGATCCGGGTCCACCGGGTCGGGTCCGCGGATCGGTTAAACGGGCGGCCCGTTAGGGTTCGGCCCCAACCAGATCGGATCGAGGCTCCTCCTCGACGGATCGGGCCGGCAGCTTCGATCCCGCGGCAGCGCTGGGGGGCCGGCCGGCGGTGTGACGCCCCCGATTTGACCGTACACTAATCATGCACGCAAATGTGTACGACCAAGATCAGGGACTCACTGAAAGATATCACAACACAACTCTAGACACAAATTAAAATAATACAAGCTTTATATTACAAGCCAGGGGCCTCGAGGGCTCGAATACAAAAGCTCGAAAACACAAGTGTCAGCGGAAGCAATAATATCTGAGTACAGACATAAGTTAAGCAAGTTTTCCTTAAGAAGGCTAGCACAAAAGTAACAACGATCGAAAAGGCAAGGCCTCCTGCCTGGGACCTCCTAACTACTCCTCGAAGCCGAACTCCATGTAGAAACATCATCGGGGTCTTCTGGCTCCTGGGCTCCACCATCTGGTTGCGTCATCCAAGAAGAAGGGACAAAAGGGAAAAAAGGGGAGAAAGCAACCGTGAGTACTCATCCAAAGTACTCGCAAGCAAGGATCTATACTACATATGCAACGATATATGTGTAAAGGGATAATATCTGTGAGCTAAACTGCAGAAAGCCAGAATAAGAGGGGGATAGCTAATCCAATCGAAGACTACGCTTCTAGCAACGTCCAACGTCCATCTTGCAGCAGAAGAAGAGAGTAGCTGGAAGTAACAAGTATCCTCGCTTCTGGCAGCCTCCGTCTTGCAGCAGTAGAAGGGAATAGATGGTAAGTTCACCAAGTAACAACGTATAGCATAATCCTACCCGGCAATCCTCCCGCACATCACCCTATGAGAGAGCAACCACCGAGTTGTATCTGGCACTGGTAAGGGTGTGTTTTATGAAGTATCTGGTTCTAGTTGTCAAGAGGTCGGAATACAACTCCGGGTCGTCCTTTTACCGAGGGACACGGCTATTCGAATAGATTAACTTCCCTGCAGGGGTGCACCACATAACCCAGCACGCTTGATCCCATTTGGCCGGACACACTTTCCAGGGTCATGCCCGGCCTCGGAAGATCAACACGTCGCAGCCCTACCTAAGCACAGCAGAGAGGTCAGCACGTCGGTCTAAGTCCTAAGCACACAGGGGTCTGGGCCCATCGCCCAATGCACACCTGCACGTTGCGAGGGCGGCCGGTAAGCAGACCTAGCCTCTCCTAATACCAGAGTAGGCTTCCAGTCCAATCCGGCGCGTGCCGCTAAACCGCTGACGTCAAGAAGGCTTCGGCTGATACCACGACGTCGAGTACCCATAACTATTCCCACGTAGCTGGTTAGTGCATATAGACCAAATGGCCAGACTCAGATCAAATATCCAAACTCGTTAAGCGTGTTATTATGAAATAACCGCGGACAACGACCAGGGCCAGGCCACCTGTCTCCTAGGTGTCTCAACCTGCCCTGTCGCTCCGCCACAAAGATCCACACAGAGGGCCGTCGGGAAAGTATGTCCTTTCAGCCCCCCAATCCGTGAATCAACCGCGGGTACTCAACGAGCCGACCCGACTTTAGTCACATCAAGTATCATGCATATGTGTATGTAATATATATACCCGTCATCACCCCCAAGTGATCACGGCCCGATAGAATAGCAGGGCAGACGGACAAGGGTGTAGGGCCACTGATGGAATACTAGCATCCTATACTAAGCATTTAGGATTGCAGGTAAAGTATCAACAGTGATAGCAACAAAGACAGGCTATGCAGCAGAATAGGATTATCGAAAGCAGTAACATGCTACACTACTCTAATGCAAGCAGTAGAGAGAAGAATAGGCGATATCTGGTGATCAAGGGGGGGGGGGCTTGCCTGGAAGCTCTGCAGACAAGGTGACGTCGTCAGCACCGTAGTCGATCGGGGCAGCAGCAGCGTCGGTCTCGTAGTCTACCGGAGAGAAGAGGGGGAAGAAACAGTGAATACAATGCAAACAGATGCATGACGATGCATGACATGACATGTAACGGTGTTAAGTGTGCCCTAACGCAGTATCGGGTGATACTGACGAAGGGGGGGAAACATCCGGGAAAGTATTCCCGGTGTTTCGCGTTTTCGGGCGGATGAACGAAGGGGGAAAGTTGCGGGTTCGGTATGCTAGGGATGTGTGGTGGACGAACGGTCTGCGTATTCGGATGCGTCTCAAAATTCTGAGCAACTTTCATATATAAATTATTTTCATCCGAGTTACGGTTTAAAAGATATGATTTTCTAAAGGTTTTATTAATTTCTGGAATTTAATATTAATTAAATTAATTCGAAAAATGATTTATGACATCAGCATGACATCATGCTGACGTCATCATGGTTGACTGGTCAAACTGACCAGTGGGGCCCGTGTGTCATAGGCAGTAACTAACTAACAGTTTAGTTAGTTTAATTAGGTTTTAATTAATTACAGATTAGGTTAATTGGAGATTAGATTAATCTAAAGGTGATTAATTAACTTAATTAATTTGTTAATTAATTAATTAATTAATATATTTATTATTATTATTATTTTTATTATTATTATTATTATTATTATTATTATTATTATTATTATTTTTTATTATTATTATTTTTAAACCTTTTTTTTGTTTAACGTTTCTGGGGGCGGGCCCCGTTTGTCATAGGCCCATAGGGGCCTTAGTGGGCATGGGCGCGTGGGGCCCAGCTTCCAGTGGCACAAGGGCCACTGGAGCGGGCGTGGGCTAACGGGCGGGTTCGCCCGCACAAGGGGCGCTACGCCCAGGCGAGCGCCGGCACGGCACGGCCAGGGGCGCGGCCGGCGGCCAGGGGGGGGGGGCGGCGGGCGCGGCCGGCGGCCAGAGGACGAGGCCG
>LR738715.1:350676707-350704048 GCA_902687465.1 Secale cereale | reverse complement strand
CGGCGAGCGGCGAGCGGCGAGCGGCGTCAGGGGCCGACGGGGTCTTCCCCCGATCCAGTCGAGGGAGAGAGAGAGGGGGGGGGAGTGTCGGTGGGGGTGTCGGTGGGAAATATCCCACCGAGGGGTGGGGTTATATTTAGGCTAGATGATAGTGGGCCGAGGCCCAGTAGGTTAGGTTAGTTTAGCTTTTATTTTATTTTTGTTGTTTGCCTTTCCTTTTCTTTTATTTAATTATTTCTTTTCTGTTTTACTTTATTTAAAATACTTAGGCAATTTTAGAAATTGTAATAACTAGTCCATAATTGATCTTACAATATTTAGCACCGCCCGAACATTTTTAATTACCATTTTGAAAACTTATTTTGTTTATTTTTTTCGGGCTCTTATTTCGAACGGGTTTTCGATTAGCGTGATGCTATCAACAGTAACACGATGACGTGGCATCATTAGCAGGGAATTACTGTAGCGTGATTACCCGGGCGTTACAGGCGGCGAGGGTCGGCGGCCCGGCGGCAAGCTGGATGAAGGCGGCGGGGCGCGGTCTAGCTGTGAGAGGAGGCCGGCGGCGGGCGGCGAGATGAGGCCGGGCGCCGCAGCGAGATGGAGGAGGGGCGGCGCGGCTGGCGGCGGGAGACCTGGCCGGAGGCGGCGACGCACAAGGAACGGCGGCGGGGGTCGGTGAGAGGTTGAAGACGAAGCCGGCGCGGCGGCTGGGCGAGATCTGGCCCGGTTCGCGGGCTGACCTCGGGCCCCGCGGGCCCGTGCGGCGAGGAGTGGAAGCACAGGCGGCGGGGCGGAAGCACAGCGCGGCGTGGGTGGAAACACGGTGCGGCGGAGGTGGAAGCACGACGCGGCGACGGTGGAAGCACGGCCGGCGGTCGGTGGAAACACTGCGCGGCGGAGGTGGAAACACTAGGGTTTTGGACGCAAAAATTGGAGGGGGTGGACGTTTATATAGGCACAAGGAGCTAGGGTAGTCTGATGACCCACAACCGTAAGGGATCTATTGCAGCGTTTTCGATAAGTAAGAGTGTCGAACCCAACGAGGAGCAGAAGGTATTGATAAGCGATTCTGAGCAAGAAATTACTGCAAGCGCTGAAAGATAACTTTTTAGGGGTTTTCTCGATATAGGCAACAGGAAGGTAAAATCAAGCAATGTAAAAGGCACTGAGAGTAACAAGTGGCCCAATCCTTTCTTAGCAAAGGAGAGGCCTAGCAACTGAACTTATAAAGACTAAAGCGTTCCTGAGGACACACGGGAGAGGTAGTCATGTGCTTTCACCATATTCCGTATCGATACTATGTTATGTGTTGATAAGTGTTGAGTGGGTGGATCTATGCTAGTGCACTCTCTAGACTAAGATGAATGCACTCTTATGATTAAACACCTTGTAAGCATCCGCAAATACAAGATAGAATTTAAGGCAAAAGCCTAACTATAGCAATACGATCGAGGATCCATTATTCCCTTATGCAAAAGCGTGCGAACTGGGGTTCAGGTTTCTGTCACTCCGGCAACCCACCATAAGCATTCTTTATACACAATGTATTCTCCTAGGTCCTTAATAAGGCGAAGTGTTGGGTGTTCGACTCACACAACACCACTAGTAGAATGACAACACAACTTAAGTATCAAACAACACATATTACTTCAACAGCATATGACTACTAACAACAAGACTTTCCCCATGTCCTCAAGAACTAAGGTAACTACTCACGAGACATAAAAGAGATCATGATTAGTGGGGATAAATAGGTGATAAACAATATGGACATAATAATATTTCTCCAACAAAACTCAATAGCATTCACCACAAAGTAGTAATCAACACTGATGGAGTAGAGAGGATAGGTAGTACGAGTTACAACACAAGTTACGATTGTAAGATGAGATTTGGATGAAGATGGAGATGGTGCTGGTGTTGGGGATGATGTTGATGATGATCTCGATGATGCCCGTGACGATGGTGATGACGATGGCGACGATCTCCCCTTCCGGGAGGTGATCTCCCCGGCGGAATCTGCCCGCCGGAGATGGCTTTTTCTTCTCTGTAGGTTTCCGCCACGGAGCGGCGGCGGAACTCCGTAAAAATTCCCGTCTCTAGGGTTTTTGGATAACGGAGAGCATATATGCAAAAGGGGGTGGCCAGAGGTGGGCCAGGGGCTCCAGGCGCCCCCCCGGCGCGGCCAGGGGAGCGCGCCCCCAGGGCGCCTGGGCACCCTGTGGCCCCCCTCTGGTTGCCCTTTCGCGTGCCTTCGTGATCCGTCTGAAAAATATCTCCCGTCAATTTCCAGGTAATTTGGAGGTATTCTTCTTCAGCAACTCAGTGTCCACTTTTTACTGCTGAATCCTGCGTCTGCTACTTCGGCATCGGAAAGTTTGCAAACTATGTAAAATAGACCAAAACAACATAAGAACATCACCGTAACGTGAAATATATCAATGAATAAGGATAAATTATGATACAAAATAGTGATGCATTTTGGACGTATCAACACCCCCAAGCTTAGACCTCGCTTGCCCCCAAGCGAATATGAACTCGGTAAACCTGTCCACAAGTTTAGAGAGTGAAGTGTCGATAAATAGAATACGGACAAGAAGCATCATAGTTTCTTTACCAACTCAAATATCCTCAACAGCAATCTTCAATTCATAAAGCCCTTATAAAAGAGTGATAACACTTATATTCGAAAGTAGGGCTAAGGAAACTCATTATATCATGGCAAACATGTCCTTTGGTCAAAGAACAACAAATAGATTTAACTTTTGCTCTTATATTTTGATGAGATCAATTGAAGCTTTTTGAGATAACATGTTAATAGGCAAGAAGTGAAAGTGTTAACACAAAGGAAGATATTTGCCTTAGCTGGGCATGACAAACAACTTACTTATCGAATGATAATGTCAACAAGGATATGGTATGACAAATCTTAATGCAACTTTATATGAATGCATCCTTATCAACATCAAATGTCTGCTCTCTTTAAGAATAGAAGGAAGTAGGAATAACTGACACAACTTAAAATTAAAAGATGGGCCCTGCTCTAGGGTAGTAGGGAAAACTCATGTGCTATCCTCAAATCAAACAGAATGAAAACAAGTTTTGAGAGGTGCATGATTTGTCAACGAATGCTAATAGATAACTCAACTACTTCTTGAGCTGGACAAGTTTCGAGGAACGGCTCCCGCACGAGGACGATCACATCCTCTTATTCTCCTGTGTTAATCACTGCCAAAGTTTTCTGATTTCTCATGAACAAAGAGTGAAGGAGGGTTTGTTTGTTATATTATCTTTTTGAGCTGGGCGCACTCAATGCCAGTTCCTTCTCGTATTATGGGTTTGCACATTATACATGCAATCCCGGGGTGAAGCTTGTCCAACTCAAAAAGACTATGAATTAGCTATTACTTCCTCATGAGCTAAAACAGAGGCACAAAATAAAAGATTTTGAACATTTGAGGATAACACATAAATTCTGTACTTTAGGAGGTGGTAGTGGAATACCACGAGTAGGAAGGTATGGTGGACTCATATGGAAGGTATTGGCTTAAGGGTATGGATGCACAAGCAGAATACCGCTTAGTACAGAGTTAGGCTAGCAAAGGTTTTGAGAGAGCAGATAACTGATGATGACTAAGATGCAAAGCAATATAAAGCATGAACATTGAAATAAGCATAACACATCAAGTTGTCTTCCTTGTCAGCATAACACTTCAAGCATAATAACATAAAGGTTTTGGCTATGTTGATACTTTAAGAAAATCATGCTTGTTGTTATGACCAAAGCTATGTTTGCCAAAATTAAATAAAGTTTTCACAGCCATACCTGATATAAGGTCAATACTCCCCATAAGAATCATCATATAAGGTCGATTGCGTGAAGAGAATACCTAGTGCAGCAAAAGGAACCAATAAACTTCTCATTAATATTCCATCATGGACGACTCCACATTCACGGATACAATTCTTCACCGAAGGAGTGATAGACCTCAATGCACACACCTATCTCATATAATAACCTCCCTAGACATGATACAACTCTACTTGACTCTAAAAGACAAAAGGTAAAGATAAAGATACCGGGCACTCCCCCAAGCTTGGAACAAGCCAAGGGAATGCCATTACCCCAGGAGATTTCACTCATCATCCTTGTTGGTGTTGATCAAGTAGTCCTTGGCGAAACGTTTCCATGGAAGGGGTTCTCCAGTCTCATATGAGAAGCTCGTCTCCTGAATCCTGCATTCAGCACCCAAACCCATGCGCAGAAACCTTAGTTCATACTCACAGTTCCGGTTATGTGGATCATTAATTTGCCCTTGGAGCTCTATAATTCTTTCTTCAGGCGCGGTGATGCTTTTCCTCATCTCCTTCATCTCCTTCAGGAAGTAGTTCTTCAGCTTGTTGGTGATGTTAAAGTTAGCTTCAACACCACGCTCGATCATCTTCTTGTACTCGAAGACTTCTTGCTCCACTCCTTCCAGCCTGCCCTGGATGCTCCCCTCCTTGATAGGTCCCTTCAGATCTTCTTGATGAAGGCCACCGTCCTCCATCCGAACAACCTGAGGGTGCTTCTTCACCTCAGCGAGGTAAGGGTTGATGACGTTGACGACGAACTCGTCCTTGGGGGAGCTTGGAGAAGCCATGGCACCTAAATTCAGCAGAAAGATTCCCCGGTAGAAACAGATTGAAGAGAAAACACGCGAAATCGCAAGATACGTTGCCGGAACAGTCCGGGAAAATATATAGGAAAAATTTATGCACAGAAAGGAAGGTAACGGACCAAAGCGGGGTCGGAGACGGGCTCCCGGGTGTCCAGGCGGCCTCCCGGCACGGCCCAGGGGGGCCGTGCCAGGGGGGCGCCTGGACTCCCTGGAGGTCGTCTCCGGCTCCACTTAGGTTCGGAATTTTACTAATTTTGCAGAAACTCGTAATACGGAACTTTTATGGCGGTTCGCGATGTTTCCTTACCGTACTACATACCTTTTCTTTATTCTGCTTCTGCTGGCGTCTGAAACAGGGCTACAACATGTTCTTCATGGTTGGTTGTGTATATTATATTCACATCAACATTGACAGGGTCTCCTGCTATGTAATGTTTAAGTCTTTGCCCATTCACAACTTGAGGTTTGGTACCTTCAAAATTATTAATCTTAATTGCACCGGACCGATAAACTTCTTCAATATGAAATGGTCCTTCCCACCTGGAAAGTAGTTTACCAGGAGAAAACCTGAAACGGGATCTAAACAACAAAACTTTATCACCAATATTAAATTCACGTTTCAGAATCTTCCTATCATGCCACCTTTTTACCTTTTCCTTGATCATTTTAGCGCTCTCGTAAGCTTCACTTCTCCATTCATCTAGAGAAGTCAAGTTCATGAGACGCTTCTCACCAGCTAATTTTGGGTCAGCGTTAAGCTCTCTAACAGCCCAGAAAGCTTTGTGCTCTAACTCTAATGGCAAATGGCAAGCCTTGCCATACACCATCTTATAGGGGGACATGCCCATGGGGTTTTTGTAAGCAGTTCTATATGCCCACAAAGCATCTCCTAACTTATTTGACCAGTCCTTTCTATTTCTGTTTACTATTTTGTGCAAGATCAACTTAATCTCTCTATTGGTGAGCTCAACTTGCCCACTAGTTTGAGGATGATATGGTGAAGCAATTCTATGATTAACATCATATTTGGCCAAAGCTTTTCTAAAAGCTCCGTGCGTGAAGTGTGATCCTCCATCGGTCATGAGATACCTTGGTACACCAAACCTAGGAAAAATTACATCTTTAAGCATTTTCAAGGATGTCTTGTGATCAGCACTTTCAGTGGGGATTGCTTCAACCCACTTGGTCACATAATCAACAGCTACTAAAATGTGAGTGTACTTGTGCGAAGAAGGAAAAGGACCCATAAAATCAAAACTCCAACAATCAAAAGGTTCAGTCACTAGTGAGTAATTCATAGGCATCTCATTCCTTCTACTAATGTTACCAACTCTCTGACATTTATCACAGGCTAAAACATAATTTCTAGCATCTTTAAAGAGAGTAGGCCAATAAAAACCTGATTGAAGAACCATATGTGCAGTCCTCTCACCGGCATGATGTCCTCCATAGGGACTATCATGACACCGTCTGAGAATGTCCTTCTGCTCATGTTCCGGAATGCATCTTCTCACGATCCCGTCGGGACCTTCTTTGAAAAGATGTGGGTCATCCCAAAAGTAGTGCCTCAAATCATGAAAGAACTTCTTCCTTTGCTGAAGTGTTAAACCTGGAGGCAAATACTTTGCAACAATAAAATTAGCATAATCTGCATACCAAGGATCAGAAAGAGATTGTACTTTTACAACGGCAAGTTGCTCGTCTGGAAAACTATCGTTAACTGGGATGGGATCATGCGGTATATCTTCCATCCTTGAAAGATTGTCCGCTACTGGATTGTCTTCTCCTTTCCTATCAACAATCTGCAAATCAAATTCTTGAAGAAGGAGTACCCATCTGATAAGCCTTGGCTTGGCATCCTTCTTTGTCATAAGATACTTAATGGCAGCATGATCAGTATAAATAATAACTTTGGAATCAACAATATACTGCCTAAACTTATCACAAGCAAAAACTACAGCTAAGAATTCCTTCTCAGTAGTAGCATAATTTCTTTGAGCACTATCAAGGGTTTTACTAGCATAATGTATAACATTCAATTTCTTATCAACTCTTTGTCCTAAAACAGCTCCAACAGCAAAATCACTTGCATCACACATAATCTCAAAAGGTAAATTCCAGTCAGGTGGTTGTACTATAGGAGCAGTTATTAAAGCTTTATTAAGGACTTCAAAAGCTTCCTTACAATTTTCATCAAATACAAAAGGAACATCCTTCTGGAGAAGATTAGTGAGGGGTCTCGAGGTTTTAGAAAAGTCTTTAATAAATCTTCTATAAAAACCTGCATGACCGAGAAAACTGCGAATACCTTTGATGTCCCTTGGATAGGGCATCCTCTCAATAGCTTCGATCTTGGCCTTGTCCACTTCAATTCCCCTTTCGGAAATCTTGTGACCAAGAACAATTCCTTCATTAACCATAAAGTGGTACTTTTCCCAGTTGAGTACCAAATTTGTCTCCTCGCATCTCTGCAAAACTTTATTAAGGTTGTGAAGACGATGGTCAAAAGAAGTTCCATAGACGGAGAAATTGTCCATGAAGACTTCCATAATATCCCCGCAGAAACCATGAAAGATAGCAGACATTCACCTTTGAAAAGTAGCAGGGGCATTACATAAACCAAAAGGCATATGCCTGTAAGCATAAGTACCAAAGGGACAAGTAAAAGTGGTCTTCTCTTGATCGGCAGTGTTAACATGAATTTGAGAGAAGCCAGAATATCCATCGAGATAACAAAAGTGGGTATTTTTGGATAACCTTTCAAGCATTTGGTCGATGAACGGCAACGGATAGTGATCCTTCCTGGTAGCCTTGTTCAACTTCCTGTAATCAATACACATTCTATATCCAATAATAATTCTCTGAGGTATTAATTCATTTTTATCATTAGGAACCACAGTTGTACCTCCTTTCTTAGGAACACAATGTACCGGACTTACCCACTTACTATCAGCTATAGGGTAGATAATACCTGCGGCTAGAAGCTTGAGAATCTCAGTTCTCATGACATCCATCATCTTCGGGTTCAACCGTCGTTGATGATCAACAACTGGTTTAGCATCAGGCTCAAGGTTGATAGTATGTTGACAGATAGATGGACTAATCCCCTTAAGGTCATCAAGGGTATAGCCAATTACGCCTCGGTGTTTACGAAGTACTTCCAATAATCGCTCCTCTTCATATCCTGAAAGGTTAGAATTGATAATAACATGATATACTTTCTTTTCATCTAAATAAGCATACTTGAGCGTATCGGGAAGAGGTTTAAGATCGAACACCGGGTCTTCTTTCGGTTTTGATAAAATTCCCAAAGGTTCAACCGGAAGGTTCTGCTTCAGGATAGCAGGCTGCCTCAAGAATATTTCATGTAGTTCATTTCTTTCCTGCATATGCAAATCATTCTCGTGGTCCTCCATGTATTGCTGCAAAGGATCATTAGGGGGAATAGCAATAGAGGCAATACTTTCTATAATTTTATCATCACTAGGTAAATCAGTACCACGAGGCTTCTTAGAGAACTTAGAAAAATTAAATTCATATGGCTCACCATCGAATTCAACAGAAACTTTACCTTTCTTGCAATCTATTATAGCTCCACAAGTTCTAAGAAAAGGTCTACCAAAAATAATTGGACAAAAATTGTCCCTCTCTGAACCAAGTACTAGAAAGTCGGTAGGGTATTTTACCTTTCCACATAGGACTTCAACGTCCCTCACAATTCCGATAGGAGAGATAGTTGTTCTGTTCGCAAGATGAATAGTAACATCAACTTCTTCAAGTTCACAAGGGGAAATCTCACCGATGATCTCTTCATAAAGTGAATAGGGGATAGCACTTGCACTCGATCCCAAATCGCATAGCCCATAATAATTGTGATCTCCTATTTTAACAGATACCACTGGAGTACCTGAAATTGGGCCTTTATTCTTGGTTGTGACAAGGTTAGTGGAAACAGCACAAAAATTTATATTGGAATCCAAAACATCATTAGTACCAAGGTCTTTAATCAATGCAACTTGAGGATCGACTTTGATCTGGTCCTTAGGCTCATCAACTCTTCTCTCACTTTTATTTATTATGCCTGTCACAAGAGAGTGCTCCCTCATCCTCGTGGGAAAAGGAGGCTTTTCATATATAACTGCAGGCAAAATAGGGTCAGCAACATAAATATCAATAGGTGGATCTTTAAAAGGTTCATGGTGCTGGTCTCTCTTCTTTTTAAAAGAATCAACGTGAGAGGCAAAATTCTTACACAAATCAATCACTAGATGGGAATCAAGACCAATCTTAGAGCAAAAAGTATTGAAGTAATCAGTTTTCACATAGCTCTCAATATAATCATGTTCATAATTTATAGCGGGTTCAATACCTTTATCAATTTCCCAATCTTCGGTATTCCTCTGGATTCTTTCAATGAGATCCCACCTTTCTTCAACACTCTTCTTTTGAAATACCCCACTAGAGGAGGCATCCAGCATCTCCTTATCCTGACGAGAAAGCGTGGCATAAAAATTTGTAAGTATAATTTCCTTGGGAAGCTTATGAATAGGGCATTTGAGCATTAGGGACTTCAATCTCCCCCAAGCTTGAGCAATGCTTTCTCCGTCACGAGACCTAAAGTTATAGATATAATTCCTGTCTCGATGAATTTCATGAAGAGGATAAAACTTAGTATAGAAGAGAGACATAAGCTCCTGTCAGTCCAGCAAGTGTGAGTTATCGAGAAACCCTTACCAATCTGAAGATTTATCTATAAGTGATACGACAAACAATTTCCTCATGACAAACTCCCTCGATACACCTGCAAGCTTAAATAAAGAACATAGTTGTGACAGATATAGCAAGTGTTCACCGGGATGTCTGTCTCCTGCTTAACGATTCGCCAAAACATAATCGATAATGCCAGCTGGTATTTTATAAGGCACAATTTCAGTAGGGGGAGGATCAACCACCATAGGTGTGGGGCGTCTTCCCGCAAGCAACGATCCAATAGCAGGGTTATCCATAAGGACAAAGAGCAGCAATAGCAAAAACAAAAACAGAATTATATAAAAAAACTTCCTTACCAGTTTCACTTTACCAATAGCGCTACGCTCCCCGGCAACGGCGCCAGAAAACGATACTTGATGACCCACAACCGTAAGGGATCTATTGCAGCGTTTTCGATAAGTAAGAGTGTCGAACCCAACGAGGAGCAAAAGGTATTGATAAGCGACTCTGAGCAAGAAATTACTGCAAGCACTGAGAGATAACTTTTTAGGGGTTTTCTCGATATAGGCAACAGGAAGGTAAAAGCAAGCAATGTAAAAGGCACTGAGAGTAACAAGTGGCCCAATCCTTTCTTAGCAAAGGAGAGGCCTAGCAACTGAACTTATAAAGACTAAAGCGTTCCTGAGGACACACGGGAGAGGTAGTCATCTGCTTTCACCATATTCCGTATCGATACTATGTTATGTGTTGATAAGTGTTGAGTGGGTGGATCTATGCTAGTGCACTCTCTAGACTAAGATGAATGCACTCTTATGATTAAACACCTTGTAAGCATCCGCAAATACAAGATAGAATTTAAGGCAAAAGCCTAACCATAGCAATACGATCGAGGATCCATTATTCCCTTATGCAAAAGCATGCGAACTAGGGTTCAGGTTTCTGTCACTCCGGCAACCCACCATAAGCATTCTTTATACACAATGTATTCTCCTAGGTCCTTAATAAGGCGAAGTGTTGGGTGTTCGACTCACACAACACCACTAGTAGAATGACAACACAACTTAAGTATCAAACAACACATATTACTTCAACGGCATATGACTACTAACAACAAGACTTTCCCCATGTCCTCAAGAACTAAGGTAACTACTCACGAGACATAAAAGAGATCATGATCAGTGGGGATAAATAGGTGATAAACAATCTGGACATAATAATATTTCTCCAACAAAACTCAATAGCATTCACCACAAAGTAGTAATCAACACCGATGGAGTAGAGAGGATAGGTAGTACGAGTTACAACACAAGTTACGATTGTAAGATGAGATTTGGATGAAGATGGAGATGGTGCTGGTGTTGGGGATGATGTTGATGATGATCTCGATGATGCCCGTGACGATGGTGATGACGATGGCGACGATCTCCCCTTCCGGGAGGTGATCTCCTCGGCGGAATCTGCCCGCCGGAGATGGCTTTTTCTTCTCTGTAGGTTTCCGCCACGGAGCGGCGGCGGAACTCCGTAAAAATTCCCGTCTCTAGGTTTTTTGGATAACGGAGAGCATATATGCAAAAGGGGGCGGCCAGAGGTGGGCCAGGGGCTGCAGGCGCCCCCCCGGCGCGGCCAGGGGGGGCGCCCCCAGGGCGCCTGGGCACCCTGTGGCCCCCTCTGGTTGCCCTTTCGCGTGCCTTCGTGATCCGTCTGAAAAATATCTCCCGTCAATTTTCAGGTAATTTGGAGGTATTTTTCTTCAGCAACTCAGTGTCCACTTTTTACTACTGAATCCTGCGTCTGCTACTTCGGCATCGGAAAGTTTGCAAACTATGTAAAATAGACCAAAACAACATAAGAACATCACCGTAACGTGAAATATATCAATGAATAAGGATAAATTATGATACAAAATAGTGATGCATTTTGGACGTATCATAGTCCAAATGAGGAGAGGTTTTCGGCCACGAGATCACAATTGAACGGCCTAGATGATGGGAAGGGTTTGAGCTGGGTTGGTGGGCTGTAGGAGGGGGTCTTGGGCCTCAAAGAGGAGGTACTTCTAGCCCACGAGGATAACTGTTGGAGTATCAAACGAACTCCAAACGCGACGAAACTTGACAGGCGGGTTACGCGTACCAAAACAACATCGCACGACAAGACTCATGCCAAACCGGAAACGTTACACGGCCAAACACAAAAGAAGGACTCGGGGAAGCCACGGGCACGTGCGAGTGTGTCTGGACTCAGAACAGACAATGGAGAGGATGAGGGAACTCGGGCGGATGCAAGTTTTGAAAACATGATGATGCAACACACATGATGACATGGCAAGATGCAACACGCAAGCAGATGACATGGCACTGACAACGAATAACTAGCTAACACCTGGCGCACCGGTCTCGGGGTGTCACAACACTCCCCTACTAACAAGAGATCTCGTCCCGAGATCTTAGGAACGAGACAGAAGGGAAAAAGGAAGAACAAGCTCTTCGAGGTCAAAAGAGTGAAACCAAAGAACCTTGAGAGGATAAACAACTTCGAAAGAAGAATATAATGGAGATGAACGAGAAAGAGAAGCTCCATTAGAAAAGAGGAACAAGGAACACGAGAACCAATTAGGTTGGAAGGCATGAAACACGAGCTGAAGGAACAAGAATACATTGAAAACCACTCCAGTTAATAAGACATAGAAAAGAATCTCCACGAAGGAATTCGGGTAGCACTCCGGCTAAAACTGAAAGAAATAGCACACCGGTTGACAAGAATGGAATAGAACGAGAACTTGAGAAGATTGAACGATCCCTGACGAGATGAGCAAGACAATGCGTCCAGAAGAAATAAAGAATGGAATGAGAAGAAGGGGAAGAAGATGACAACTTCCATCACGAATGGATTGAAAGAACATCTTCAAGAGAAGACTTGAACGGAGTTTTTGAGAAAAACAACAATAAAAGAATAAACTTGTTGTGGACTTATTAAAAACATCTCAAGACTTGAGGTGATTTATGCCGCAACCAAAAGAAGGACTAGCTGAGAATAAAGAATTGCAAAACTCCACTTCTAAAGAATAGGAGAATTATTTGCGCTCGAGAGGCAAGAATAAGAATACTTGAGCAGCTCCAGAAGAATTAGACGAATATTTGAAGAATGAATTAAATGATGAAGAACCACCATGAAGAACTCCGGTAACGAAAGGATGATGAAGTATAAAAGAATAAGAATAAAGCCTTGCAATGATTAGAAGGGCTCCAACGAGATAGCCGAGAAAAACTTGAACTCCGGAAAAAAAAGATTAAAGCACTTGGAACTAGAATTTATTCATCAAGAATAAACTCCGAAGGAAGGAATAAAGAACTCGATGAAAAGAATAAGAATTATGTTATGCTTATCCTCCACCAATTAAATTGATGAACAATGGATTCACATACTACTTATTCTCGTTGAAAAAGATTAAAGAGAGATATGACTTGAACTCGGGAAAATCTTCATGAAACACCGGTAGGATTGGAATAAAATGAATGGATTGATATGATAGCACCGGAAAAGAATTCTTGAGCAACCACCGTAAGGAATTAAAACCGAGTGAAGAAAATGAACGAACCACCGGGAAGAATTAAAATCAAGTGAAGAACGAGAATGACCACCGTAAGGAATGAAATTGAACGATGCAAGAGGACAAGCCACCGTAAGAAAATGAATCGAGTGAATACAAGAGAATGAATCTCCGGGAAGAATAAAGCACTCGAGGGAATTGAAATGACGAGAGCAACGAGATCAGGAACTGATTAAAGAATACTTGAACAAGCACCGGAAGAATGTGAGACGAACGAAGAGGCATGAATGAAGAATATTTGGAGGACGAAGTTGAAAATTGAGAACGAAGAAATCTTCTGAAATGATGGCCTTCGGAGGAACACAAAGAAAAGAATTCATGAATACTCTGGATGAATGACAAGAAGAAAGGTTGAACCAACGATGAAAAGAATTTGAAAATAATCTTGGAGAAGACATATGACTGATGGAATCCATACTTATGTCACACTTGAAAAGAATTTCGGATCACTCCGGAAAATAAAAGAGTCAGGTAAGATCCTGGGAAAAGACCTGTGGGTTATGAGCCCACCGAAGAGAAAACCACCTTTGAGAGATTGAAAGGACATAATGCACCGGAACGATTAAAAGACTCAAAGGAGGTGACAACCTCGAATTAATTAGAACACAGACGATTCTCTTGAGAATGTCTTTAGAACACCGGAACAATTAGATGGCGAGAAGTAAACTAGCAAAGTGAAGCAATTGAGCCGAGGAAAAAGAATATGATGAACACCGAATACTTGAATTGAATCCACCGGAAAAGAAGAAGATGTGAAGAATATCAAACGAGAGGATAATTCATCGGAGAAGGAAAAATATGAAGGATTACGAACTAGACGAGAATTCACCAGTTGAAATAATTGAGGAAAAGAAGCAAAAGATTCACACGAGTAGGATGGATACTCGATTAAGGACTCCGGTCCGAGAAGCAAAAGGGTGGGAGGGTGGGAAAAGAACGACAACATCGGACGGGGAAAATGACATCGGTTGAAAAGAACTAAGGGTGAACTTGCAAGAAGAAGAGGGTCGAATCCACTTGACGAGAGATGCACCAGATGAAAGAACTAACAACGCAACGAACGAAAAACTAACCACGTGATCCAAAAAAATTTGAAGGGGAAGAGGAGCAATTCAAAACACCTACGTCAAGATTCCTCACCAGAGCGACAAAGGGGCAGGGGAGTAAAAAGAATTCCTACTCTACGATATAACTAGACTCCGAAAAAGTTTTCTGCTAGACTCAACAACGGCCAAGCTACGATCAATCAAGGGGGCTCCTATGGTCGGTCGAGGCTCTCATACCAACTTGTCAGGCCCAAGATGCGATTCTATCCCGATCACGTGACACTTACGTGATTGGGGCACAACCGCATTTCGGGCGCTTAGCAAGATGGATATCATTACATCGTACCATTACATACATACATGGGGGATACAACAATACATACAAGTCACATGAATACAACAACATCAATACAAAGTATCCGACTACGGATACAAACAATGAAAAGAACAAAGACATCCATCTGCTATCCCAGGCTGCCGACCCGGAACCTAACCCAAGACTGAAGAAGAAAGAAGAAGAACTCCAACCCAACGATCAACGCTCTCACGTCAAGACATCGGAAACCTGCACCTGCAACTGTTGTTGTAGTATCTGTGAGCCACGAGGACTCAGCAATCCCATAACCATGGGTAACAAGACTATCAAAGCTTAATAGGTAGGAAGAGGTAAAGTGGTGAGGTTGCAGCAGCGGCTAAGCATAAATATGGTGGCTAACTTACGAGTACAAGAATAAGATGAGCATCTACGCAAACGGTCGCAACTAGAAGTGATCGCTAAAGATCCTGAACTACATACGAGTCAAACATAACCCCACCGTGTTCTCTTCTCAAAGTGAAAAGGGACAGTCACGGTTACTCACACAGTTGTGTGTTTTACTTCGGATCCTCTGTCAAGTTTTCTACAACCGGACATTAACAAATTCCAATCTGCCACATAACCGCGGGCACGGCTTTCAAAAGATCATAACCCTGCAGGGGTGTCCCAACTTAGCCCATCACAAGCTCTCACGATTAGCTGAAGTGATAAATATAATATCATCACCCCTTATCTTAGGGAAATCCGATCAGGCTCGGCATCCCGGTGCACAAGACATTTCGACAATGGTAAAACAAGTCCAGCAAGACCTCCCGGCGTGCCGACACCCTGATAGTAGCCGCGTGTATCTCGTCTCAGGCCACGTCCGGATGAGCAGTACGTACAGTAACCGAAGACCCCAGATAACTGGGTGGCACCGCAAGTGGCTCTAGTTTGGGACCAACACCATCAACACTGGCCCCCCTGCTATGTAGAAAGAAACTCGAGGGTGCGACCCCCTATGCAAATTTAATTAATTAATTAATTTGTTATTATGAGGTAAATTAAAACCAATGTTGGGCCTTGCTGGAGGAGTTTTATTCAAAGTCGAAGTGTCAAGGGGTCCCCATATACCCATCATGTAAGGAACGCAAAATCAAGGAACATAATGCCGGTTTATCGGTGCCTAAGGTGGCATGAGTGGAACAAAACACCGAGCAAAAGGCCAAGCCTTCCACCCATGCCCAGTATATAGGTGTGTTAATAATAACAATGGATATTGTGATATTCCAACAACAAGTTCCCTCCTGGAACGATCTTCATCTTCACCTGCAACTGACTACGCTATAAGAGGGGCTGAGCAAGCGGGTAACATAGCCAAACAATGGTTTTTGCTAGGAAGGTGTCAAGGGTTAGAGGTTTCATGGCAACAAGGAGAGGCTGACATAAAATATGGGTAGCGCGACATGTAATGATAGCATCGAGACAACTAAGCATGGCAATGGTAGTAAAGGTATCCAAGGGTATGATCATCTTGCCTGAGATCCCGCAAGGAAGAAGAATGGATCCGTGAAGAAGACGAAGAAGAAGCCATGAAGAAGAACCACGGTTAGACGAACGAATCCTCACGAACGCAACGGAACAAGCACTAACGTGAAGAAGCAAGCAACACGGTAAACAAACCACTCAAGAACATGACAATAGGCACTACCAAGTAGGATGCACGTCAAGTCTACATATGATGCACAGCAAGTATATACAGGAAGTAAAACATGGCAAGGTAGGAAGCACAACAAACACACAACCTATATATATGATGCAATACATGGCAAGGTATGATGCATGACAAGACTAAACAGGAAGCATAACATGGCAAGGTAAGAAGCACAGAAAACATCACTGGAAACATGGCAATGTGCTTAAGCAAGTATGATGCAAACCAAGTCTATATAGGAAGCACAACAAGTCTATACAGGAAGCATAACAAGGCAAGGTAGGAAGCACAGAAAAACAACACAAGTCTACATGATGCAATACATGGCAAGGTATGATGCATGACAAATCTATACAGGAAGCACAACAAGTATATACAAGAAGCACAACAAGTATATACAGGAAGCATAACATGGCAAGGTAGGAAGCATAACATGGCAACGGTGCAAGATGCACCCAACATCAACCAAACTCACTCCAAACATGAGAAAAATATGGTATTATGATTCTACATGCAAAATCACTCAAGTTTCATATAAAGAACACCCCAAACGGAGCAACGGTCTAAAAGATACACATGAAAACAAGATATAACAACAAGCTGAAATTAACAGCCACATAGCAACTTTTGAGCATGATAAATATAAGCTACAACACTCAAACATGGTGATATGAAGCATGAACATGAAGTAGACATACCCTACAACAAACAATTCCATTGGAGCATCTCCAAAGGAGGCATGGATCAATAGCAACAAGCTAAAACATTTTGATCATGACAACAAAATCCTGACAGCAGTATTTTATAGCAACTTGGGAGCATGAATGGATAGGCAACAACATATACAACAAGGAATCATCAATAGTCACCCCAAAACTATCATGGATGTTCCTAGAACAACAAGCAAACATGGCATCCGGACATTACAGATTCCAGACTTAGTGAAATTTCACTAAGTGTTAAAACAATAACATTATCATGGCATGTTTGCGAGCATGTTTAAGTCAACACAAGGCATATCATGGCAAGTTAAGTGCACCACAGCAAAGTACACATGATGGGGAGTCCAAAACATATAAGCATGCAACAAGGGGACAACCACATCAATAGCAACGAGCTCCTCAACAAGGCATCTCGTAACAAGTTTAACAATCTAACAACCACATACACTTTTGCAAAGGAGATAAACATGGCAATATGAAATCTATCATGCAAGCTAAAGCAACCAACATGTAGAGCATCTCATGATGAACATGTGGACATATCATTTGCTTCATTAGGATAAACATGCACCAAGTTATCATATCACAAACATGGCAACAAAATAACAAGTAGCAGCAGTTTATAACAAGTAGCACTCTTCCCATGAAGATTAAGACATCTAGATGGACTCAAACATGCATGACACAATGGAACAAAACATAGTACATGTCACCTCGATCATTTTGACATATCATATGCACAAAACGGACATGCACAGTAAAAGTTATCCTCATCACAAATATGCATCAGACACTGAAAACTAAACACTTAGCAGAGAAAACGAAGTCAACCTGCTGGACGGTCAAACGGGCGCGGATCTGGAGCGGTCAACGGACCAGGTCCACCGGGTCGGGTCCACGGATCGGTCAAACGGTCGGCCCGTTAGGGTTCGGCCCCAACCAGATCGGATCGAGGCTCCTCCTCGATGGATCGGGCCGGCGGCTTTGATCCCGGGGCGGTGCTGGGGGCCCGACCGGCGGCGAGGGTCGGCGGCCCGGCGGCGAGCTGGATGAAGGCGGCGGGGCGCGGCCTAGCTACGAGAGGAGGCCGGCGGCGGGCGGCGAGAGGAGGCCGGGCGCGGCGGCGAGATGGAGGAGGGGCGGCGCGGCCGGCGGCGAGAGGCCTGGCCGGAGGTGGCGACGCACGAGGAACGGCAGCGGGGGTCGGTGAGAGGTTGAAGACGAAGCCGGCGCGGCGGCTGGGCGAGATCTGGCCCGGTTCGCGGGCTGACCTCGGGCCCCGCGGGCCCGCGCGGTGAGGAGTGGAAGCACAAGCGGCAGGGCGGAAGCACAACGCGGCATGGGTGGAAACACGGTGCGGTGGAGGTGGAAGCACGACGCGGCGACGGTGGAAGCACGGACGGCGGTCGGTGGAAACACTGCGCGGCGGAGGTGGAAACACTAGGGTTTTGGACGCAAAAATTGGAGGGGGTGGACGTTTATATAGGCACAAGGAGCTAGGGTAGTCCAAATGAGGAGAGGTTTTCGGCCACAAGATCACAATTGAACGGCCTAGATGATGGGAAGGGTTTGAGCTGGGTTGGTGGGCTGTAGGAGGGGGTCTTGGGCCTCAAAGAGGAGGTACTTCTAGCCCACGAGAATAACTGTTGGAGTATCAAACGAACTCCAAACGCGACGAAACTTGACAGGCGGGTTACGCGTACCAAAACAACATCGCACGACAAGACTCACGCCAAACCGGAAACGTTACACGGCCAAACACAAAAGCAGGACTCGGGGAAGCCACGGGCACGTGCGAGTGTGTTTGGACTCAGAACGGACAACGGAGAGGACGAGGGAACTCGGGCGGATGCAAGTTTTGAAAACATGATGATGCAACACACATGATGACATGGCAAGATGCAACACGCAAGTAGATGACATGGCACTGACAACGAATAACTAGCTGACACCTGGCGCACCGGTCTCGGGGTGTCACAGGGTGCTAGGGCTGGATCAATCCCCATTTCAGGTTTCAAAAATTTAAACATTATGACATGAGGAACGTGTAGAGTCAAGCAAAGGCTAAAGCCATAGGGCTGTGACAGTCTCAAGCATCTAAGCTTGGGGATGCCCCGATAGGCATCCCACCTTTCTTCATCAACAATTATCGGTTAGTATCGGTTGATCCTAAGTTTTTACTTCTTCACATGAGATGTGCTATTCTTCAAATTTCATTTTATTTTGATTGCTTTATGTTTTAATAAAATACTTAGATGCAAAAGTTTTTAAATAAAATAGAGCCCCCAAATAGTTGCCATGGAGGCTAAGTAAGCGGTATTCACATCCCGTCAACGAAGCTCTTTTCTAGCACCATTGCTCTAGTGCTTCACTTATATCTTTTTTTAGCACGGTGTGCTTTAGTATTTTTGAAGAAATTCTCTCTTGCTTCACTTAAATTAATTTGAGAGAAAGAAATATTATGCTCATGATCTTCATTTATATCTTTTTGGAGTATCTTGTCATTTACTCTTGTGCTTCACTTATATCCTATGAGTAAACTCTTGAATAAATTAAACGTCATGAAGTTGAAATCATATCATGCCTAGTGGTAGCTTCACATTGGGTTTAGAAAGTGAAATCTTTTGAGGCTTGACAATCACAATATTGGTCATACAAGCAATTCACGAATTTAGTATGAGGAAGAGAAATTTCACATGCAAATACACTATCTTGGAAATCTTTTGTGATTGTGAGCCCCCATCAAAATATTATGTGCCAAAATTGTTGACGTTGGACAAGGAAGACAACATAATGGTTTATGTATATTCATATTCACAAAGAACTTATATTGTCATAGATCCTTCAACATGTGGTGCTTGCCCCCCTATCTTTGCTAGCCAAAAATTCCGCACCAAGTAGAGATACTACTTGTGCATCCAAAAACCCTTAAACCCAAATCTTATCTTCAAGAGTCCACCATACCTACCTAAGGATTGAGCAAGATCCTTCAAGTACGTTGTCACCGGTGCAAAAAGGCAATAAAAATTGCTTCTAAAAGGTTAGATCATTTAGTGTAAGGGAAAGTTGAGCGTTGTACGAACTTGTGATGGCAAAGTAATAAAAGCGACGGACTGCATAATAAAGGTTGCTATCATAAGGGGCAATATAACATGACGTTCCTTTGCATTAAGGGATTGAGCATACAAACAAATAAGCGCATGGTGACCTCTGCTTCCCTCTGTGAAGGGCCTATCTTTTACTTTTCAGTGTTTACTTTTATGCAAAGAGTCAAAGTTTTTCTCTCTATTCCTTCTTTATTTTTCTCTTTTGGCAAGCATCATGTGGTGAGGAAAGATCTAGGCACATATGTCCAGCTGAATATGGGTAGCATGAGTTATTATTGTTGACATCACCCAAAGGTGAATACGTTGGGAGGCGAAATTACAAGCCCCTATCTTTCTATGTGTCCTGTTGAAACATTTTTTTTCATGTGTATGCGGTGAGTGTTAGCAATCATAGAAGACTATACGATGGTTGAGTATGTAGAGCTCTTACTTAAACTCTATTGAATAAATTGAATTACAATTGCTTGGTGATTAAGAACATAGGTTGTTGAGTTTCAAGAGAATTCATTGTTCTAAACATGTGAATTGGTTGCTACTTTAACCATGAGAAATTTTATAACAAAGATTTGTTGTTATGATGCTAGGAAAAGTGATTGAAATTGTCATTGATCAAACTTGTGCACTTTGCTAGTATTCACACTTCATAAATTATTTCTTTTATCATTTACCTACTCGAGGACGAGTAGGAATTAAGCTTGGGGATTCTGATATGTCTCGAACGTATCTATAATTTATGAAGTATTCATGCCATGTTTATAACAATTTTATATGGCTTTGGTATGATTTGCATGGAACTAACCCGGACTGACGCTGTTTTCAGTAGAACTACCATGGTGTTGTTTTTTGTGTAGAAATGAAAGTTCTCCAAATGAGCTGAAACTTTTTGATGATTTTTTATGGAACAAAAGAGACCCCTGAAGCTTTGTGGGAGGGCCTGAAGAGCCATGAGGAGGGCACAACCCACCAGGGCACGCTTGGTGGGCTTGGCTCGCCCCGTTGGGTTGTGCTCACCTCGAGGCCCATCCGGACGTGAGCGCGACGCCAAAAATTTCTATAAATAGAGAAACCATCATAAATAACCCTAGATCAGAAGTTCCGCCGCCGCAGGCCTCTATAGCCACCGAAAACCAATCTAGACCCTTTCTGACACTCTGCAGGAGGGGGAAATCATCACTGGTGGCCATCTTCATCATCCCGGCGGCCACCATGGTGAGGAGGGACTAGTCCACCCTCGGGGCCGAGGGTTTGTACCAGTAACTATGTGTTTAATCTCTCTCTCGCACGATCTCGAGATGTCACAATCTTGATATATCATGGGATTTGTTAACATAGATGGATCATATGATGTTTCTCCCCTCTCTACTCTTGTTGTGATGAATTTAATCTTTACCCTTTGAAGTTTTGTGATGTCGGATTGAATGTTCAGATTTGAGAACACTTGATATATGTCTTGCAATTGAGTTATGGCACTCAACTTGCGGATTCCCGCGGTGACATTGGGGTAATCTTTGCATAGGGGTTGATGCATGTTTTATTATCTTTTCTCCGATAGAAACTTTGGGGTCTCCTTGTAGTTCTTTGTGTGGATTGAATATTATGATCATGAAGTTGTTTGATGCATATCGTAGAATCAACTCATGAATATTTGTGGTGACATTGGAATATCTAAATGACATTAGAGTTGGTTTATGTGTGTCATATGGTGTTATTTTAGTACGAACTCTTGGTTAGATTGATCGGAAAGAATAGCTTTGCGTTATTTTAGTACGAACTCTAGGATAGATTGATCGGAAAGAATAGCTTTGAGGTGGTTTCATACCCTACAAACAATTTCTATCTTTTGTTCTCCACTAATAGGAAGTGGGGAGTGATTCTTTATTGCACTTTGAGGGATAATCATATGATCCAACTATGTTAGCATTGTTGAGAGATTGCACTAGCGAAAGTACGGACCCTAGGCCTCATTTTCAAGCATTGCAACATCGTTTGTGCTCCGTTTTATCACTTGCTACCTTGCTGTTTTTTATTGTTACTATTACAAAAAGCAATATCTATTATCCATATTACACTTGTATCACCATCTCTTTGCCGAACTAGTGCACCTATACAATTTCCCATTTTATTTGGTGTGTTGGGGACACAAGAGACTTTTTATTGTTTGGTTGCAACTTGCAAGGTTGTTTGAGAGAGAACATCTTAATCCTACACCTCCCACGGATTGATAAACTTTAGGTCATCCACTTGAGGGAAATTTGCTACTGTCTTACAAAACTTTGCGCTTGGAGGCCCAACACGAGTCTACAAGAACAAGTTGAGTAGTAGACATCATTGGCGAACTCGTTTTACGCCTTCCGGAGAAGATAAAAGGTAAGCTCAAACCAAGATGGGAGGGCCCGTTCATTATTGACGAAGTACTCACGTGAGGAGCCTATCGCCTTTTAAACGCATCAGACAATCCCCTCGATCTGAATCCATGGAATGCTGTGAGGCTCCGACGATTCTACGGATAGTTTGGTAGCACCTTTTGTTCTCTTTTTCTGTTTAGGTCTCATCCTTTGTTTTTAGTTTTCCTCTTCATTTTTGTTTTGTTTTTCCTTAACGGAAAGTGTTCGGCTATACCGAACTGTTAAGGGGTGAACATTCCCAAATGTATATACCTCAAAATACCTGCAGGCTTCTATAACGAAGCTCATTATTAGAAGCTTATTGTTTACAGTACTCATGTCGTCTGTTTTATACAGTCTCTTCGCCATTATATGCACCTTTATGACTTAAGTTTTTGCCAAGATGGATTGCTTGGCTCCTGTGTTTATATCCTACGTTCCCGATTGTTCGGCTAGGGTGTAAAGGGATCACCACTGTGATTGTTATGACCGGGTAATTCGGACCTGTACCTCAGATGGGTGAAGCCGAAAGCTAGCGTTCTTAAGGGAATTATTGGTCGGCGGACAAACGACGAATCACTTTTTGGCACATAATCTTTCAATCTCACAGGATTGGCTTCCTGTAATCCTATTTTTTAGGATCAAAGCCTAGGAACGCATACATACGCATGCTGACCCACGGAAAGGAACCCTTAACGGAACTATTCTCTTTAGAAGATGTTTCTTACAATAAATAGTAATATAACATAACTCCCCGAACACAGTTTGTTTGTTTAAGCAATGATGGCCGGATTGCCTGGTTTCTGAACATACTAAGTGTTTACCACATGTATAGTATTCGAAAACACTCCAGCCCTTGTGTTACGGAGGTCAAAGCGAAAGGTCTGCCATGATAATCTTTTAATAAATTCGGTCGGTGATAAGTTTGATGATAAAGTACATTGTTACGTAGAATCAAATGCCTACTCTTCATCTATGCCATCTATAAGATTGTCTAATTTATAGTCTTGTTGTGAAAATTTGGTAGCTGTCCTTACTTGGTCATATACCAATTTATTGTGTGTGTGGTCCCCGAGGTCCAACCCGGGCCATATGATTCGGATCAAGTCCGGTGTAGCGTGTCTTCACCATAGCCCAGGCTTCTTGTGCACCTTCTCGACATGCTGATCCATTCCATAGTCCAAAGCGGTGCCGAGCTCCTTTAAATAAATTCACCAGTTCCTCCATAATTTCTGGAGGAGAATTCGCTGGCCATAAGGCTTTGGCCATGTTCTTCATGGCTTTCCGAGCTCGCTTGTGTACTTTGGAGAGCTCTTGCAGCAGTTCGCCTTGAAATCCAGACACTTCTCCCTCGGGCCGCCCAGATAACAAACCTACAGGAACAGTATTGTAAAACTCTGAATCAAGGGACTATACAAAAGCTAGGTTCAAGGTCATACTGAATATGCCACCTTTTGGCTTCTTGTTCTCCTTCAAGGCATCCGAGAGTTGGGCTCATATGCCCTTTAGCTCTTTAGCTTGCTTGATATTCAAATCATGTAGTTTGTTCTTCTCCTCTATGGTCCGTGTTAATACATGTTGACCAGCGGCCGCTTGCCCTTCGGCATGTTTCTTGTCTGCCAGAGCAGCCCTTAGCTTCTCCTCCATTTGGTCTGATCATCCCGCGGATGTAATTAAAACAATGTATATTTAACCACTGTTGGCGCAGGATCATACTTTTCGGACACTATTGTTCTTACCATCAGATCCCTTCTCGGACCTCTTCGAATCTTCCAATTCGGCGGTGACAACAGTTAACTTGGTCTGGAATTCTTCAAGCTCCTTGGATAATGCGTTATTCTTTTCCTTGAGTACCTAAGGATATAGCGATCCTTAAATCAGTTGGGCCAACTGCTTCAAGTCTCGGGGGCTACTTGCATATGATTATTGAATCTACATGTTCTTACCCGCATATCCTTTGAAAGTTGGTGAGTGGCTCTAGCAAGTCCATCTCGAGCATCTCAGATATATGCATCCCGCGGAGCTGAGGGCGTTGAATGCCTCTTCGGTAAAATTTGGATCGTGCATGGCCTCTTTTCACCGCCAATGATTCATCGCGCTCTCCACTTCGGAATTGGTAACAAATACCTCATCTGAATCCTCTTGGAGAGGAAAATCCAGTGTTACGCTCGTATCAACCCTAGTCCTTGTGGATGGGTCCAGTGCCGGATTGGTTGGAGCATGGCCAGCAGGATCCCCGGACACAGTCCGGCGTATGCTCCTCCTAAAATAAGACAAAGCAGAAAATATTACAATCCGGCCTTGCCATCGAGCATATGTTAAAAAAATTATACCTTTCGATAACGGAGGAGGTTCGATGGTGTCGATGGTCTCCTTTCGTTTCAAAGACTCACCCTGCGCAGGCATCGCCTTCCTGGAAGACACCCTTGATGCAGTACGGCGAGACAAACGCCGCCCCTTTTGAGCATGAGATAGTGCGGTGGGTGAGGCGCGAAGGGAAGGCTCTCTTTGAAGAGGTGTCTCCCGGGTACTTACGTGGGAGGAAGGAAGAAGCCTAGGGTAATCGGCTACAATGTCCACTTATGTGCCATCATGGCTCGCCTGATGGAAAACCCCATCCTTAAGCTCTGTGAATATATCTGGATCTTCTTCAAATCTAGGATCCATGTCTCGAACATAGTTTTCTGGTTGCAGGATGGGGCTATAGACCCCTTCAACCACCTTCCTCCACTCCTATTGGAGATAGTCGGATTCAGTTCAGTTTGCATGTCTCAGAAAAGAAATTAAGCAAAACTAACAATTAAAGAAGGACTCACCCGTTCAATGGGGTTGTACATGGAGAAACCTTCCCGGCATTTCAAGCGAAGAAAGTCTTCCTTCTCCCCTTTGTAAAGGTCAGCTAGAATGGCGGCCAGGGCAGCAGGATTGTCCGAACCTTTGCGTAGACAGTGCGAGGCATCATCTTGCCCGTTGTAATGCCACAAAAACCCTCTCGATTGAAGCGGCTAAACGCATCACGTTATTGAGATCACCATTACTTCAGTTATTGTCAGCTCGGAGTGGGCAAGTACTCTGATCTTGCTTACTAGCCTTTTAACCTCCGCGCTATCTACTTCCTTGAGGCTTCGAGAACGCCAGTTGAAGCGTTTCTTTAAGGGAGCGCTAGAGAATTCGGGAAAGCCATGCCAGATTGGGTCCGGAAGAACACCGTCTTCAATGTAAAACCACTCTGAGGGCCACTCTTCGGATGCCTTTTTTGGAGTGTCGGACAGGTAGCATGTCCCTGCTATGCGCCATACTTCGGCGCCACCCACCTCGAATATAGATCCCTTTTGGGAGGCGGGGATGAGGTAGAAGAATTTTCGCCATAGCTCGAAATGAGCCGCATAGCCTAAAAACAGCTCGCAAAGAGCGACGAAGCCCGCGATATGCAGGATGGAGCCTGGCGTAAGATCGTGCAGTTGGAGACCGTAAAACTCAAGAAATCCCCTGAGGAAAGGATGAATAGGAAATCCTACGCCTCTTAAAGGGAAGGAGACGAAGCACACCCGCTCCTTTTAGTAGGATTGGGGAATTTTCTGCCAAGGCTTCACCATCGATGGAAGTTAATCCAGCCCGGACGAGGACTACACTAGTACGCGGCGGTCCAAAACAAATGGTTTTTAACCCCTTTCCACGAAAGCATTTGGAAGCGTGACCAAGTGAGTGTGGGCGATAGGGGGGTCCTTCCCACACGACCCACAAACCATCGGGGATATGCCCTTCTAGCACACACGCTCAGCAAAATGAGGTCGTGTGCGACCGCCGAGCGCTCAAATATGGAAATACGTACAGTAGAGCTAAAAAATACAATTATAGGCGAAATTGTTTCGGGTCGAAAGTACATCCCACACAGTCAGTCCCGCTAAATGTTTTCGTTCATATGTACATCCCACATAGTCGCTCCAAGGAAAATGTTTTTGTTCACAGGTACATCACACACAATTTTTCCCGTTAAATCGTTTGTGATAGTGTTGCCATTGCACACGATATTAATAATTTTATCGTTTGCGTTATTGAATGCATCACACACAGTGTATAGAAGAAACTGTGTGGAAAAGGTTGTCCATCACACGCAGTCGTTATGTGCTAAACGTTTGCGCAAGGTGGCCTAACGCAAACAGTTTTCAAGAGAAAGTCATGTGTACAGTGGAGATTGATCGCACACGTAGTGGATCCTAGAAACGTTTCTGATCTCCACGTATATCGCAGACATTTCGCTTTCGCAAACCGTGTGCAGTGTAATCCCTAATTAATCCAATTAATCTCTAATTTAAAAGTCACATGTTTTGAATTTGAAAGTAGGCAATCACTTATTTCATATTCAACCATATTTATTACAAATATAGGTTCAACCACGAATCTGTAATTCGATGCACAGGTACATATACTGAAGAACTACAGAAGCACCAAGTAAAGAATGATGAACCACAGTTGTACTAAAGACTGTAAAGAGAGAGGCGAAAGACATTCTGGTTGCTGGAGAAGGTGAAGCGGAATGCCCATATTGTGCCCTCCTCCATGCGTAATGCACGCACGACTCTAGGCCAACCCCTTGTAATGGATGCCCGTCCATCCTGCACTGTCTTCATTAGGACTTCTTGATGTTCATTGTAGTCTAGATGAAATACTTTAACCTTCATTGCGTGTCCACCAATCATGTACTTTGCGAGGTAATCTTGTGTGAACTGCTTCGGGAACCACTGGGGACGAAAAAGATTCAGACATTGTTGTCTAACAAATCATTATGGGTAGTAAAAAGAGAAGGTTGCAGAGTTTCTACTTACCATCCTACAGCTCACTATTGTGTTGGATAGAGAATAAACAAATAATTTGCTTGCCACCATTCGTATCTTTTTTTAATAATCCTTATCAGTTTCCTCACTTGATGCTTGTTCATCAATATCTCATTGCCCCATACACAAAAAGGGTCGATGCGTGGATCCTTGCCAAGGCCATATGTACCTACAAGAAATAAGTCAATATTAGAAGGTAACTAGTGTCGAGGCCTGGATCTATATGCACTACATAATGGAACGACGGGGGGGGGGGG
>LR738715.1:350558388-350676556 GCA_902687465.1 Secale cereale | reverse complement strand
CCGAGGGATGAAGCTAACCTCGGCTGAAAATGGTGGCCACTCCCGTTGTTGTCCTGCATAAGTAGTGGAAAGGCATGATAAGTACAGCAATCTTAACATCAAACAAATATAGCAAAGTTAAAAACCATCATCTCCAAATGATAGCTTGAATGTGTTGGTTTCAGCATGCTACTTGTTGAAAATGAATAGAATGTAGGTAATGCTTAAACATCACACTGGATAAATGTGTAAAACTGAAATAAAGGGCATGTGTTAACTACACCAGGAATAACTGAAACCAAATATAGCCTCAAACTGGTATTGATGTAGTCGAGCGGCATAGTTCCGACTTGAACATAATGAACAACACATTGTGAATGACTGAAATAAACAAGGCATAAATGACCAGTATAACAACCAAATATAGCCATTGAAAACTGGATAGAGTCTCACTGCAACCAACCTAACAAGCAAATACAGATAAACATGGCATATGCTTGAAAACTGGACAAATGCTCACTTCAACCAACCTAACAAGCAGATAAAGATAAACAAGGCATCTGCTTGATAACTTGACAAATGCTAAAAAAATCAACCTAACAACCAAATACAGATAAACAAGGCATCTGCTTGATAACTGGACAAATGCTAAAAAAGCAACCTAACAACCAAATACAGATAAACAAGGCATATTCTTGATAACTGGACAAATACTCACTTCAACCAAACTAAGAACCAAATACAGATAAACAAGGCATCTGCTCGATAACTGGAAAAATACTCACTCCAACCAATCTAATAACCAAATACAGATAAACAAAGCATCTACTCACTATAAACAACCAAATATAGCCATTCGTGAAACTAAAGTGGACAATTCATAATTAAACATCACATAGACCTATTGAACAATACATTTTTGCATAACTGAACTAATTAAACATGGCACAGTTAAAGCACCGCACGGCAAATGCTACTACAACAAAGGGTACGGGTTGGCAAGCTAGAAAAGGTAAGATTTGCTGATAGAATGTTGTCTCACATTTCATGGACGAGATCCTTCTAGTTGGAAGAGCACAGACCCATGGTGCGCTCTCTTATGTCACAGATGGGTTGTTTCACCTTGGAAGAACCTTTGTAGGTTCCCTCCACATGGTCGTGGTCGTTGTCGATGAGATCTGACTTGGCAATTGAGGATCCCAAGCTGCCGCCGTAGAACATGTCCTTCAGGTGAAAAAATTGGCTCGATGGCGTATAAAGCTCACAAATCCTTGACCGCTTGGCGGAGGAGATCAGCGGTAGGGCCGTCGAAGAGATCGACGGCGGTTGAACCAGAGGGGTTGGGGATGGACCACTTAACCTATGACATGGCCCGCTTGAAGCCGTCGGTGTGGACGAGCTTGATGTCGTAGCCAGATTTCCTGGGATACAGTAATATGCTAGTCTGCTGACATGAAGCCTTCGGCATGGCAATGTAGTCAGCATCTTCGCCGGCTTCCACGGCGACGTGTTGCTCTAGGATCGACAGGTCGGGGCGAACGGCGGCCACCTCGCCAACGTCCGCCGGAGAGGCCATGATAAACCTCTTCTTGGCCGAACGCTCGTCGAGCTCCTCGGGATACGTGGTCGAGCTTAGGATGTGACATTCTGAAGCAGGGGATGTGGATCTGATGAGGAGGGACATAGCAGGCCTCATCTAAAAACTCAGGGGAGTGGGGCGACGGTATGGGAATCGATGGGTAACCTGAACTTTATTATCTAAGCTAGGAGGAATGGGAAGACTGGCAGGGTTGGCGGCGGCGCCGGCGACGGCCGCGAGCTAGGGTTCGAGGGGGGGAGGGGGCGGGTGGGGACTGTAGAATGGGGGAGTGGTGTTTGAGGATACGCCGCGGCTAGTGAAAATTTTAGTAATGGTGTGTAGAGATGGTGGTGGATGAGGGAGGCCGACGGTTCAAATGCCTCGGCTACTGCAATTTTACTATAATGTCGGTACTAGAGGAGTGTGGGCGACAGTTGAAGTACGACGGCTACTAAATTTTGGGTAAAGGAATTGATGCGGGGCGGGAGTGCCCAAGATCGCGCACGGTCCAATAACAATATGCGTGTATGATAATAAGTAAAAGTGGCGCGGATCCGCCAATTTTTGCAACACTCAAGGCGGGTAGTTTGTTTTTTATATTTCTAGATAGTTGGTCTATCGCACAGGGTTCGTCCTAATTTCCAAATAAACTTACCCGCCTTTAGCTTGCACAGGTGGTGGTTTTACAGCGCACTTGCATCCCACACGGTTAAGCCAGTACCTCCACCCTTTGCTCGCGCTTACGCGGTCGTGGTGATTTCGGCGCACTTGCATCGCACACGGTTGAGCTAGTACCTCCACCCTTTGCTCGCGCTTGCATGGTCGTGGTGATTTCGGCGCACTTGCATCGCACATGGTTGAGCCAGTACCTCCACCTTAATTTGCTCGCGCTTGTGCGGTCGTGGTGATTTCAGTGCACTTGCATCGCACACTGTTGTGCCAGTACCTCCACCTTAATTTGCTCGCTCTTGCGCGGTCGTGGTGATTTTAGCGCACATGCATCGCACACGGCTGAGCCAGTACCTCCACCTTAATTTTCTCGTGCTTGCGCAGACGTGGTGATTCACATCGCACTTGTATCACACACGGTTAAGATATTATACCCCGTGTCCGTTGAGGGTCATGAGAGTCTTTGCAGCAAAAAATAACGTTAGAGAGGGTCAAAAGACTGCCATACCAGCATGTGGCCCAAATATATATGAGTAAAAAGGGTGGTCTGTGATGTTCAAAATTCCAATGCACAACTTTGACCCCACGGGCCCACGGTTGGGCGTGTCATTGAAGATCGATGAGAGGGGCCAGAAGTCAAGAACCACCCGAAAGTGGACAAATATATGTATGAATATTGGGGATGTTTAAAAATTTAAATACCCAATGCATAACTTTGGTGGCACCTGCCTCGCAAACCCGAAAGCACCCTAACAACCACCTAGCTAGGATATATATAATGACATAATGTCGTACCTAGCTAGGATGCTTGGCCCACCACCCCCCACTTCGTGTCAACGGGGCGGATGCACGTAATGATCGATAATTTGGTCATACATGCATGTCACCATGACCTACCATAAGACAGACCAATGAATCTTTCGTTTGGTCAAATGATAGTTGTTGTTGTCCATAAACCGCTTGGGCCAATAGATTGAACCAGCATAAAAATCGCACGAGAGGGACCACTAAACCAGCACCTCTTGCATGCGGCCCAAAATGATGTATGTTGGGAAGGTGTGATGTGTGTTTTCAATATAGAATAATGTACAATTTAGATGTGGTGCCTACCTCTCGATACAGACAACAACCATGAAGGCAAGGTAGTTAAGGACGAGATACGTACGTAGGGTTTGATGTTGGTCGAACCTAGAAATCCAAGCATCTGGGAGGGAATCCTGACAACGCATGAGCTCCAGCTTTGGTTGACTGACATTTGACGGTGACCGGCCCTAACACGAACTAGGAGGAATCCATTCATGGCTAACACATACCCCTCATTATCGGTCAAATGGATGATATATATACACTCGGGGAGCCCACAGATATCCGTGTCGTCACAAGAAACCGCACAAGGGATACGTAGTTGATCAGAAGACACCGTATACACTGCATGCGGCCCGAAAATATGTATGGGTACGATGGTGTATGATGTGTTTAAATCCCAAATGCACAACTTCGATGGGCCACGCCAACTACATTACAAACCGAACACCGTACCCGACTCCAAGCCTGGTTCAATACCTATGTTGTCAGTTTCCCAACTCCGAGGCGGTGGCGGGGGGGGGGGTCGTCCCATGCATGTGCTCAAACTTTATTTTGTCTAGCATGGGACACATCTATATATATCTATACATCTATATACCTATATAGTGTGTGAATAACTTTGAATGTTGCTCATTGCATGAAGCCAATCCGACGGTACAGAGATGGCAAATCCGAGCACTACTGGTCGTTGGATATCATCTACATTCCACCAGATTCTACCACATGTACAATCTAGAAGACTCCATGGTTGAACTTAATCATAATGCACAAACCTCAAAACACAAGCACTTCTCCTTTGTTCTCTAGAATCTTCCATATCTTAATTGGCCAAACCTTTTTTTCTAAATGAATTGTCACTTTGCATTTTTACCTTTACAATGCACGATTCCATGAATCTTAAAATAGTTTTTTATGTAATTAATTGATTTTGGATGAGATGAACTATAAAAATTAAACAAACATCTAAATCATGCATATCTAGGAGAAGAGGCGGGAAACCGATGAGAGGAGTGGCGAGAAACGGTAGTCTGTTTTGAATGAAAACCTAGTAGAGAAGGAAGCGTGAGCTACACGACGCATGTGCACAGTGCTTACCCATGTGTTGCATTAGCTGTCGAAAGGGCTCAGGGTTACCGTTCGTTCTGGGGGCATCCAACGGTGCACACATATGATCCGTGGGGTTTGGGTTCTGGCCAGTCAGAACGCACGACTCAGATCGCGCGAGCAGCTGGGGGAGGGGGACATCATACGGAAACCAACATTCGGTGGAAACCGGTGAAAACCACGAGAAAAGGATGTTTTGAAGTTTAAAAAAAATCAAAAAAATGAGGGATGTTAAGAGGATGATGTTTTATTGCCAGACAAAATTTCAAGTTGAAACACCTTAGATGTGAGCTATGAAAAAGACAAAATCAGTGTTGAATAGTGCCGAATAGTAATGTCACTATTCAGGGCAGAATTTGTCTTTTTTCATAGCTCACGTCTCGTAATGTTTTTCAACTTGAAATTTTGTCTCGCAATAAAACATCACCTTATTAACATCCCACATTTTTTCAGACTTTTATGGAACTTTAAAATATGGTTTCCATGAAGTTTTCATTGAATATCGGCTTTCGTGAGTGAACCGTTTGTTATTTGAAAACATTTCATGAGAAGAATCTCGGATTTTAAATCCCCATAAATCCAAAACTAAGCTGAAATCGTGAAACATGTCATGGTGTCACGACATGGCACTTATATGTCGGGGAATTTTTTTCGTGCATTGTGGCGCAAGTTTTATTACAAGCCTCTTACAAACCGGAGCTTCTCTCAAAGAAGCCTCATGGTTCCGATAAGGAAACGTGTCCTCCTTATGGGTTAAATGTAATCACTGCCTCTTTTCGCCTTGTATTTTCTTCTACGGGCAACATGGAATGACAGGATATCTGTGCTGAAATTTAAACTTATTCGAGGTCCGTTTGGCCTTTTTATACACTAATTGAATTTCCTAGGTATTTAATGTCCACAATTCAAATCTGACCTACAAATACATGCTCCAGTTCACCAAAATGTTTAGAAAAATTATACATGTGTCCTTGGGTGAATGTTTAGGTCCGATGCCAGGAATGGGAATGAATTACAACCATACCGGTGTCATGGCTCCTCCTCAAACATTTTGAATCTCGATTTTTAAGTCCCCATAAATCCTAAACTCACCAGAAAGTCATCAAAGGTGGCATGGTGTCACGTCATGGCACATATATGTCATGGTAAAAACATTTCCAATTTGGGCCAAGCTTTATTACAAACCTCTTACAAAAACTGGAGCTTCTCTCAAAGAAGCCTCGTAGTTCTGATAGGAAAACATGTTCCCCTTGTGGGCAAAACATAATCACCGCCTCTTTTTGCCTTGTATTTTCTTCCACGGGCAACATGGAACGACAGGATATCTATGCTGAAATTTAAACTTATTCAGGGTTCGTTTGGCCTTTTTATACACTAATTGAGTTTCCTAGGCATTTAATGTCCATAATTCAAATCTGAACTACAAATACAAGCTTCAGTTCACCAAAATGGCTAGAAAAATTATACATGTGTCCCTGGGTGCATTCTTAGGTCTCATGCCAGGAATGGGAACGAATTACAACCGTACCGGTGTCCTGGCTCGTCCTCAAACATTTCGAATCTCGGTTTTTAAGTCCCCATAAATCCTAAACTCACCAGAAAGTCATCAAAGGTGGCATGGTGTCACGTCATGGCACATATATGTCGTGGTTAAAACATTGCGAATTTGGGCCAAGCTTTATTACAAACCTCTTACAAACAGGAACCCGTCGCAAGAGCCCTCGTGGTTTCGATAGGAAAACGTGTCCCCTTGTGGGCCAAACGATAATCACTCCCTATTCTAGCCTCGTATTTTCTTCTACACGCGACACGAAACAACCGGAGATTCGCGCTGAACTTTGAAATTATTCAGGGTTCGATTGACCTTTTTTATTCATTAATTGAGTTTTCTAGGTATTTAATGTCCATCTTTCAAATCCAAACTACAAATACATGCTCCAATGCACCAAAATGGCTAGAAAAAACATACATGTTTCCTTGTGTGCATGTTTAGGTCCCATGGAATGAACGGGGACGAATTCAACTGTCTCGCTGTCCTAGCATGGCCACAAACATTGCGAATCTTGGTTTTTAAATGTCTGTAAATCCAAAACTCACCAGGAAATCATGAAACTTGGCATGGTGTTACTACATGGTACATATAATTGTCCAATTTGGGTGAAGCTATATTATAAGCCTTTTACAGAGCCTGTCGCAACCCTCGTGGTTCCGGTAGGGATACATACCCCTCTTGTGGGAAAAACGATAATTGCTACCTCTTCTCGCCTTGAACTTTGTTTTCTACAGGCAACATAGAATTACAGGAGTGTCGGGCTAAAATTTGAAACTGTTTAGGGTTCGTTTGGCCATTGTATATATATTACTAATTACTAAGTTTTCTATGCAATTAATGTAGTCCATAATTCAAATTTGAACTACAACCACATGCTCCAGTGAAGCAAAATGGGTGGGAAATCGTACATGTGTCATTGGGTGCATGTTTAGGTCTCGTTTAACGAATGAGAATGAATGACAAACTTGTCGTCATCCTGAAACAATGAGAATCTCGGTTTTTAAATCCCACTGAATCAAAAAGTCACCCAAAAAACATGAAACTTGGCATGGTTTCATGACATGGCACATATATGCCGTGGTAAAAAAATCGTCCAGTTTGAGAATGGGCGCACACATTAGTAGCCAACGAAGTCCTTTTTGAAACAAAAAACTGGCACGTTAATATCGCAAACGGTTGTATTATATTTACCGTGTCAAAATTTAACCATACTCTGTGGCGTGCGTGCAGGCTCAACAGGACGCATGCGAGCAGTCTGCCGCGCAGGCTCGACGGGACGAGTGCATCCTGTCCACCTCACAGGCTCGACGGGACATGTGCGAGCAGCAGGGCCGCCCATGCTCACCGGGAAGCGAGCTCTTTGACCTCTATGCACCAGCCGCCGCCCGCCTCGCTCACAACTTCTCCATAAATGGGTTAATTAAAGCACCAGGATGGAGGGTGTTTGCTTGTGATCCCATGGCAACATTTGCTTTGTTCGTGTTTTCAACTCATGTTCCGCCCTAATTTAAATTGCCACATAGGGCAACGGATAATATGACCACAAATAAAATGGCAATGGATAATACGGCGACAAATTTACAATGGCGCAGATAATAATTGTCTTACATATTCCGGATAATTTAAAATGCGACATGCGGCAAAGTCCGGAAGACACGGGGGCAAGAGAAGAAGGAAATTGCAGACAACGATCTAGGTCGCTACTGTCTCTACTCGTCGATCGATCGCCGGGCGGCGAAATCCTCCAGCTCCTTCTTCAATTCCTCGTGACTTTGCTTGAAAGCAGCCATGAATTGCTCCACCTCCTGCTCGCGCTCGATCTGGAGCTTCCTCAAGCCACCCATCAATTCCTCGACGGCCACTTTCAGCGTCATCTCCGAGGCACTGCTCTGCTCATGCAGCATCTTCCAGCTAGCGGCCTCCTCCTCCTTCTCGACGACCAACGTGAGTAGCTTCGCATTGTCACCCATGAGTTGCTCGACGAGGCCGGTCGCTTTGTCAACCGAGGTCTCGCTGATCTTGTGCAGCTTCATCAAGCCGTCGACCAGCTCCTGCTGCATAGTGATGCTAGCCAGAATGTCGTCATCGCCGGCGAAGGACTTCAGGAATGCTGGCTCGTCACGATGGCCGACGCCGCGAATGTGCTTGTGAGAGCCCTCGCGTTCTCGTGAGAGCTCGTTCGAGGGCTCCGAGGCGCGCTGGGACATCTCTGCTATAGCTGCGTCTTCGCGGTAGGACCTCTCTAGTGCTTCCGTGGCCTTGGTCTTTGCTTACTTGTTATATGTCCACCCTAAACTCCTCCTACCGGTCATGGCAGAACGACTTAACAGAAAAAAATAGTTTTATAGGTGATGAGGAGAGGAACTGTGAAGTAATTTTGAAGTGGGTAGTTTTTATAGCCGGGTGCTAGGTGTGAACACATATTAGTTTGATAGGTGTGAACAGATTTGCAATTACTTATTGCGTTGTAATCAGCAATGTGACAAGAAACAAGGTCATAATTTATTGATGGCAGAAGGTTGACCACATGGTTGCTCGCCGTTGAGGCGGCCGCGGCGCGCTCCGCTCTGGCATCCCTGCGCGCACTCTGCTCGCCGTTGAGGCAAAGTTACAATGGCAACGGTTAATAATTCTTAATAATTGTCTTACATATTAAGGATAATTTAAAACGCCAAATGCGGCAAGGCCCAGAACACTCATGACCTACATATGCATACAATTATAATAAAATATAAGCTAAAAGGCTGAGCTGGCGGCCTTCCGACGATGGTCTTCTCGGACTCCATGATCAGCATAGCACCCTTGCGGCCATTCACTCCGAGTGCCCCAACCCGCCTCCGCCTACAGAGCTGCTGGCGCTAGGAGGCTCTTGGGGCTGCTGGGCCTCTTCCAGAAGAGCTTGACAGCGTGCAATCGCGCGCATGACAACTCCACGGAACCGCTCCATTCCCATGTCTCTGGCCTGGTAGCAAATTCCGCCGATCACCTGCATCCTCAAGATATCACGTTGGCGATGTTCTACTTCGTCGGGGACATCAACTCCGCCAAGGATGCGCTCGAGCCTGGCCACTACATCATTGGGATCGAGGTTGACACGGCCACCGTGGGGAATGATGAAGCCGCAGGCTGCCTTTATCTTGAGTGAATGGCAAAGGTCCTCTGCACAATCCGTGCGGGGCATCAGGCTCTCGATGAGCACTGGTAACGGCGGTTCTTCGGGTGGGTCGTCGATCATGCCACCGAGCAGCTCTGGATCATTTGCACGGTGGATGGTAAACTTCTCATCACACCTCCTCCGCAATATGTCGATTGTGCTCCCAAGGACTGTGACACCGATATCGTTGCCGATGGGCCATGGTGCCTGCACTGGCCGATGAAGCTCTTGCTCCTCGACCTGCTTCGGCTTGTTCTCCTCACCGAAGATGTAACGCAGGTAGGCGTCGATGTCAAAGCTTTGGCCGTTGCCTGGCATGCTTGGAATAACGAATGGTAGATGGGTGAGGACTAGATCTTCGCAGAGTGTCGTGGCGGTGCGTTGCCGCCTGGGTTATATGCAGCAAGCCGTTAGCTGGTGGTAGGAAACCGGTGAGGGAATAGGCGTGGATTTTACAATTTAGCCATGTGGAGCGTAGGAAGCATTCGCTGGAGCGCGGGAAGACTTAGTGGAGCACACACGCAACCCGAATACTGTATCTGGTGCCACGTGTTAACATAAGGAAATGCACGTGTAACTTAATAATCATCGCACACGATGCGTCTGCACACGAGTAGTCGCAGACGCATCGTGTGCGATACTCCTAGCCAGCGCAAGCAACTAGTTTGCATTTTTTAAAGTTTTTTGTACACACAGAATCGCACACGAACTAACTTTATTACCCGTCTGTGTTGTAAATTCTCATCGCAAATAGTTCATCCGAGTCGATTGTTTGCCATGTATCACACACATCTTGTTAAGTTGAACAATTTTTGTTGCGTTCGCTAATCGAAAACAGTCCGTCCGAGTGAACCGTATGCCCTATATCACACACACCCTGATCTGGCTAACCATTTATGTTGCACTCCCTAATAGCAAACAGTTCATCAGAGCGAACTGTATGCCGTATATCACACACACATTGATATGGCTGCCCGTTTCTGTTGTTCTGCCTCATCGCAAACAGTTTGAACGGGGTAACCGTGTGCCCTCCATCGCACACACAACTAAAATCTGAACCATGTTTGATGCATATTCCATCGCAAATGTTTTGCACCTTCTTTGACGGGTTTTTTACATCCCCGTTTGTGATTAATGCATTGCACATAGTTTCGTCAAAGGGTCTCGGATCGTAGTGTCGCGGTAGCAGCAACCTGCGGTAGTGCTAGATCCGCGGGAGGGAGATATCCCTACATCTGAAGTTTATTCAGATGGGCGTGGGATACTAAACAGCTTTCCCAATCACCTGCTTGAGGGCCATGAGGGCGTGAGGAAGAACTGGGAAAGCCGGCTATGTTTGGGAGATTTTCCGTGGCAAGCTCTAAGGATTTCTATGTAGTGTGGAATGGCATCTGAGATCTTGTCTCCTTAAATATACGCCTTCCTTGCATGGTCAAGGGGTAGTTTGTAAAAATACCCAGATGGTTCGAATTTGTCTGACATGTGGAAGCCGAGGCGACGGTGGCAAGGAATCGATAGGATATAATATTAAATATGGAGCCGAACTATCATCTATTCTGAAGAAGAACCTGCCTTGCCAGAACGGAGACGTTAAGCCGGATACAACCTCATCATTGAAGGCAAGTTCGGGGGCTACGGAGGGAGTCCTGGATTTGGGGGTCCACGAGTGTCCAGTCTACTGAAGCTAGGCCGGACAGATGGGTCGTGAAGATGAAGATAAATTGGCATCCCCCGTGTCCGGTTAGGACTCCTGTGTATGTCGAAAGGCAGGGTAGATGTTAGGGTATAATGATTCCTTTCTTCCCAAGTAATCTTTGTAACCATAGACCTCTTCCACTGGATATATAAACCGGAGGGTCTAGTCCATAGAGGGGAGCATAATCACAGTTGCATAGGCTAGACTCTCAGGGTTTTAGCAATTACGATCTCGAGGTAGATCAACTCTTGTAACCCTATATTCGTCAAGATCAATCAAGCAGGAAGTAGGGTATTACCTTGATCGAGAGGGCCTGAACCTGGGTAAACATCGTGTACCATGTCTCCTGTTACCATCGATCCTCAGATGCACAGCTTGGGCACCCCTACCCGAGATCTGCCGGTTTTGACACCGACAGACACCACGGTAGTTCTGCTGAAAACATCGTCAGTCTGGGTTAGTTCTAATCAAATCATACCAAAATCATATAGAATTATTGTAAACATGGCGTGAATACTTCAAATTATAGATACGTTGGAGACGTATCAGTAAGCACTCATACCACTCCTTGATGTTCTTCTTGATCAACACGCGTAGGAGAGTAGATAACGTCTGGTTTGTGGCTTCCATTTGGCCATCGATTTGAGGATGATAAGCCATTGAGAATAGTAGCTTGATGCCAAGCTTGGCGCATAGTGTCTTCCAAAAGTATCTTAGGAAGTTGACGACTCGATCTGACACAATTGTCCTTGGCACTCCATGTAATCTCAAGATTTCCCTACAAAAAAGATTTGCAACATGTGAAGCATCGTCCATCTTATTGCATGGAATGAGGTGTGCCATTTTAGAGAATCGGTCCACAACAACAAATACGGAACCCTTTCCATTTTGAGTCCTGGGTAAGCCAAGCAAAAAACCCATGCACTAGAGAAAAAAAAGACACATCCGTGTCACTTTGGCCTGAACGAAAAAAAATTATGTCATGCTTATGACACTTCTATGATGATAATTGTCACAAGAACACGTATCATCATAGATGTGGTGGGCTCCTAGTTCTATGACAAAAAATCATGACATAAAATGGGCTTTTCGTCCTGGGCGGGCCGGGGACGCACCTGCATGACATTCCTTGGGCCGTCTGTGACATAAAAAATCAATGTTAAAGTGAGGGTGAGGAAATTTTCGGGGATTTCACGGTTACGATGGGTGGTCGGGGACGAGCGATGCAGTGTGGTTTGCGTGTTTCACTCGTACGCGCGCGTTGTGCGAGCCGTGTTGCTATAACTGAACCCGATCGAGCAAGGCATTTGCTTACTGAACCCAAGCGATCGATCCTTCGCTGAGCCCGAGCGATTCCTTCGCTGTCTAACATAACCTAATCTATCCTTCTCAGTGCTTACTGAACCCGAAGGCCCCCGTGTACATGCGAGACGTAGCCGGTTGGGTTGCCTCTCGATGAACAACGTCCGTTGCTGCCTCGCGTGCGAGATAGACATAGACACGAGTCGAGACACATCGATCAATCGGGCCTGTTAGTTGGTTGTGGATGAACAATTCCCGGTGGGGGTTGGATGAACATGACCCCGTGGTTGCCGCTGGATGAACAGGACCCCAAGGAGGCCGCCAGCCCAGCCATTTGGGGGTGGATGAACATGACCCCGTGGAGGGCTGGATGGACAGTAGCCGGTGGAGGCTGGAGGAGGTCGATGGTGGATAAACAGTAGCCCGTGGAGACTGGAGTGACGAAGTAGACGGTGATGAATAGTAGTCCTCGGAGTCCCGTTTTGTGGTACGCCACACCCCTCCCGATGAATAGGATCCCATTTTGACCGTAGGCGCTCCAACAAAAGTCAGTTTCCTCCGTTTTGCGGACACCGACCCTCCTGGTCAACAGGACCCTGTTTCGGCCGTAGGAGGTCGAAGATAACTCCGTTTCATCCATTTTGTGGTACGCCAGACCTCGAGGCGATGAACAGGACACCGTTTGGACCGTAGGCGGTCGAACAGAAGGCCGTTTCCTCCATCCTGCGGTACGCTAGACCCCGTTTCGGCTATTTCGTCCAAGCCAGTTGGCTCCCATTGAAAAGGACGCATTTCCTTGCTTCCCGATGAACACGACAATGTTTCTCCGTTTCGACCCCGCCCGTATGTACGTACACGTGGCTGTTGTACGTATTGTTGTTGGTGTTGTATGCGTTGGAGACTCTGCTTGTATATACGTACGTGGCCATATTTCTTGTCGTGTGGTTGTAGGTATGCGTACATGATTTAGATGGGACTGCCTGAACTGCTACGTCGGGGATCTACTCGACACGTGCCACTACTTACTCAGCCATGGTTCATCCTTGCAGAGACATCGATCAACCAGTATGTATGTGCACATTTGCGACTAGACATATAACCGTACGTACGCTTCAACCTGGTAGGTCCGAGCTGTCAGCGGGATAAGGACACACATCCTTGCGTGCCAAGATATAGCTGCTGGGTCCCATATGTCATTGGAAGGAATCATATTTTTTCGCGTAATAAGGAGGCTCTTCCTTGCATTCGATGATATAGCTGGTGGGTCCCAACTGTCAAGGGGAGGAACATTTTTATTGCGCCTAATAAGGAGGAATTATCCTTGCGTGCGAACATGGACCACGTGGGTCCCAACTATCAGCCTATCCACAGTCCTCTTCCGATGACACTCATTTGTTGACCACGTCGTGCCGAGCATAGCAAGCCGGTGGATGACGGCGAGGCCTCGGACGAGAATGACCCGGAGATGGGGGAGATGCAGCACTGCAGTCGCAGTCGGAGAGGAGTACGACGTACGAGGGTTGACTGGTTCAGTGTGGCATGGGGTTGCAGCCAGCGGATAATAACATGAGGAGTGAAGGGTGGCCTGGCTGGCGGTGGAGTAGCGCTTCACAGCGAGGCGTGCGAAGCAGCGCTGCTGGCCGCCGGAGGCGGGAGCAGGAAGTCCCGTCGGCGCTGGTGGGATAAGACGAGAGATTGAAGATGCATGCCGGCCGTTCGATGTACATACACTGACTACATATGTCAGAATCATTTTGTTAACTAATTTGACAATGCATTCTGTAGGCGACCTAATGGCCCACATGTCAGGCTCCTTGCTGGTGGGTCCTAGCTGTCAAGGGGACGAATGATTGTTTTTACTCATAATAAGGAGGCACTTCCTTTCGTGCAAAGATGTAGATGAAACATTTTTTCCACGTAATAAGGAGCCAGTTGCGTGCGTGCATCCATGAAATGGTGCGTCCCCACTGTCAGCCTCTGCACGTATTGTTCTCTTCTGATGACTCTCGGTTGTTGACCACGTTGACCAGGCAGCGTCGAGCGCACCAAGGTGGTGGACGATGGCGAGGCCTCGGGATGGAAGGAGCCGGAGGTGGGAAGACATGGCAGTTGAGTCACAGACGAAGAGGAGTGCGAGGGTTAACTAGTTCTGGTTCGGCGTCGGGCTGCATTTGGTGGAGAATAATAGGTGTGGACTGGTGGAGGGATAGCCTGGCCGGCGATGCGGTAGCGCTTCATAGTGATGCATTCTAAGCAGAGCCGCTAGCAGCCAGAGGCCGGAGCAGGCGGTGTTAGCGACGCTGGAGGAAGAAGACGAGATTGAAGATGCATGTCGGCCATTGGATATATATCCAATGGCTGTGGATGTCAGAATGATTTGTTGACTAAGTTGACAACGCCTCTCGTAGGCTTCGACCTATTAGCCCACATGTCACACCGCAAAAATGTGACACATATTTAACCCATATTTTCTAGAACTTTAGTCAATTTGCTGGGTTGGGTGAACAAATAACGTAGCATCAATTCGGCTCATTTCACTTGTTCTAAGAAATCACAGCCCATTTGCACTTTCTTGAAATACACGAATTTGCTGGGCTTGTATTAAAGATAATGTTAGGTTATATAGAGCAATTAGTATAAAAATTTAAACCGGAGCTGGACACTATATTATATAGAAAATAGCAAATTAGCGAGTTATTGCCCAAAATAAAAATGAGCATGTTATTATTACATTGGTCCTTAAATCTTCGCAAGCTTTTGTGCGCAATCACTAGGATTTTCATTGCCTTGGAGTAAAAAACAACCAACATTTCCCTTGCCAACTTCCATTAAACATTTATTTTCATAAGTTAATAAGACGTGGGATGGCTTCCAGCCTGGCCTTCTTGCTTCCGACCTTCTTAGGCCCTTGAACGTCCCAAATGTGAAGCGCCCCATCATGCATCTGGATCTCCTGGGGCGTTTCATCACCTCCGAAAGGTAAGGGTTGATGACCTTCTGAAAGAACTTGTCCTTGGATGAGCTTGGAGGCACCATGTCAATCTAGATCTGTTAGAATAACAACATGAAACAAGAACATAGGATATCTCTGTGATATGGTGGTCAAAACATTAGGAAGTATATATAATGAATTTTTTCATGCAGGACAAGTAACATGGAAGAAAAAAGGAGTCTGCAAAGTCCACGAGGGGGGCACAAGCCTGGGAGGCGCGCCCAAGGGGTAGGGCGCGCCCCTCGGGCTTGTCACTCCCTCGTACACTTTTCGGACTGTTTATTATTTTCCTAACAAAATTAAATATTCCAAAACGGACAAAATGTACTTTTATGGAACTTTTGGAGTCGGTTTACTTATTGTACCACGTACCTACCCCTCTTTTTTGGGATCTGGAGCATTCTGGAATGTTTCCCTTATGTGTTATTCCGGTGTCATAGTTTGGATAATATTAGTTTCAACATTAATGAGCATACATGAGATGTAATGTTTAATTCTTTGCCCATTAACCACTTTCTGGTTAGTGCATTAGGTGTTGTTTATCTTGGTAGCTCCGGAACGATAAAATTCTTCAACGATATATGGTCCTTCCCATTTAAAAAGAAGATTTCCTGCAAAGAATCTTAAACGAGAGTTGAACAATGAAACATATTAAACATATTAACCCACTTTGAATTCCCATTTTTGGATTCTTTTATCATGTCATCTTTTAACTTTTTCTTTAAATAACTTAGCATTTTCATAAGCTTGTGTCTTCCATACATCTAAAGAACTAATATCAATTAACCTCTTTTCACCGGCAAGTTTAAAATCATAGTTAAGTTCTTTAATTTCCCAATATGTTTTATGTTCTAACTCAAGAGGTAAATGACATGCTTTTCCGTAGACCACATATAAGGGGACATACCCATGTGGTTTTTGTAAGCGGTTTTGTATGCCCACAATGCATCATCAAGTTTCTTAGACTAGTTCTTTCTAGATCTATTAATGGTCTTATGCAAAATTAGCTTTATTTCTCTATTGCTAGATTCAACTTGACCACTAGACTGAGGATCATAAGGTAATGCAATTCTAGGGTTGACATCATATTTAGCAAGGAGTTTACAGAATGCACCATGAATAAATTGTGAACCACCATCAATCATTAAGTATCTAGGGACTCCAAACCTCGGGAAAATAACTTCTTTAAGCATTTTAATAGAAGTGTTATGATCAACACTACTAGTTGGGATAGCTTCTACCCACTTAGTAACATAATCAACAACAACTAGAATATGAGTATACCCATTAGAGGAAGGAAAATGTCCCATATAATCAAATCCCCAAACGTCAAATGGTTCAATAACAAGTGAATAATTGATAGGCATTTCCTGATGTCTACTAAAATTACCAATTCTCGACATTCATCACATGATAAGACAAACTTACGTGCATCCTTGAAGAGAGTAGGTCAATAAAAACAAAATTGTAACACCTTATGTGCAGTTCATTCTCCAGCATGGTGTCCTCCATATGCCTCAGAATGACACTTCTGTAGGATTTGTTCCTGTTCATGCTCAGGTACACAACATATAATAATACCATCTACTCCTTCTTTATAAAAATGTGGGTCATTCCAAAAGTAATGTCTCAAATCAAAGAACTTTTTGTTTTGTTGGTATGTGAAACTAGGTGGTATATATTTAGCAACAATGTAATTACAAAAGTCTGCATACTAAGGAGTATTATGAGAAGCATTTATAACATCTAATTGTTCACCAGGAAAACTATTATCAATAGGCAGTGGGTCATCAAGGACATTTTCCATTTGAGACAAGTTGTCAGCTATGGGATTCTCTGCTCCCTTCCTATCAATAATATGCAAGTCAAATTCTTGCAGCAGAAGAACCCACCTAATAAGTATAGGTTTAGCAACTTTTTTTTACACAAGATATTTAACAGAAGCATGATCGGTGTGAACAATTACTTTAGAATCAACAATGTAATATCTTAATTTATCACATACAAACACAACAAAATTCTTTCTCAGTACTAGCATAATTTATTTGAGCATTGTCTAGAGTTTTACTAGCATAATGGATAGCATTTCATTTCTTATCAACTCTTTGTCGTAGAAAAGCACCAACAACATAATCACTAGCATCACACATAATTTCAAAAGGCAAGTTGCAATCAGGTGGTTGTACAAATGGGTGCATAGATTAAGGCCTTCTTAAGTATTTCAAAGGCTTCTACACAATCATCATCAAAAACAAATGGAACATCTTTTTGCAGAAGATTAATAAGAGGCCTAGAAATTTTAGAGAAGTCTTTAATGAACCTCCTATATAAACCAACATGACCAAGGAAATTTATTATACCTTTGATATCTTTAGGACATGGCATTTTCTCAATTGCATCAACTTTAGCTTTATCTACTTCGATACCTCCTTCAGAAATTTTGCGCCCAAGTACTATACCTTCATTCACCATAAAGTGTCACTTCTCCCACTTCAAGACAAGATTGTTTCCTTCACATCTTTGCAAACTCGATCAAGGTTGCTTAAGCAATCATCAAAAGAAGTCCCATAAACGGAAAAATCATCCATGAAAACCTCAACAATCTTTTCAAAAAAGTTAGAAAATATAGTAGTTATACATCTTCGAAAGGTAGCAGGTGCATTGCATAAACCAAAAGGCATACGTATATAAGCATAAGTTCCAAAGGGGCAAGTAAAGGTAGTTTTCTCTTGATCTTCTTTCGACACAGGTATTTTAGAGAAACCAGAATATCCATCAAGGAAACAAAAGTGTGTATGCTCAGACAATCTTTCTAACATTTGATCAATAAAAGGCAAGGGGTAATGATCTTTCCTAGTATCTTTGTTTAACTTCCTAAAACCAATTATCATCCTATAACCAATTCCAATTATTTGTGGGATAAGCACATTTTTATCATTAGGAACAATGGTAATGCCTCCTTTCTTAGGGACACAATGAACAAGACTTGCCCATCTACTAGCAGTTATGGGGTAAATAATACCAGCTTCCAGAAGCTTTAATATTTCAGTTCTTACCACATCCTTCCTCTTAGGATTCAGCCGTCGTTGATGATCGACAACTAGCTTAGCATCAGTATCCATATTAATCTTTTGCTGACATAGAGTGGGACTAATGTCCTCAAGTTCATTAAGAGTATATCCAATAGCGGCACGGTGCTTCCTCGGAGTTTTTAACAATCTCTTTTCTTCATGCTCTAAAAGGTTTGCACTAATAATCATAGGATATATCTTCTTTTCATCAAGATAAGCATATTTCAATGTACCGGGCATTAGTTTCAACTCAAACACAGGATCACCATTAGGTGGAGGAGGACCTCCAAGAGTTTCAATAGGCAAATTATGTTTAAGAATAGGTGGCTGATCAAATAACATCTTATCTATTTTATTTCATTCATTCATATGCATATCATTTTCATGGTCTAACAAATATTGTTCTAACAGATCAGTAGGAGATACGAAAATAGAACCAAGAGCAATAATTTCATCCTTATTAGGAAATTATTTATCATGAGGTTGTCTACGAAACTTAGAGAAATTAAACCCATGAGATACATTACCAAAGTTAACACCGACAGTTTCCTTGGTGCAATCAATCTTATTATTAACTGTATTCAAGAAGGGTCTACCAAATATAATAGGACAAAAATCATCTTGTTGAGAACCAAGGACTAGAAAATCAGTAGGGTATTTTATCTTTCCACACAAGAATTCATCATCTCTAACAATCCCAAGTGGTGAAATAGTATCTCCGTTCGTAAGTTTAATAGTAACACCAATGTCTTCTATCTCAACACGTGCAATATCATTAATAATTTCTTGATATAAGGTAAATGGAATAGCACTCACACTAGCACCCAAATCACATAAACCATGAAAGCAATGATCTCCTATTTTAACTGAGACAACATGCATGCCAACAACGAGCTTATCCTTATCTTTAGTATCAGGCTTAGCAATTCTAGTAGCTTCATCACAAAAGTAAATAACATGCCCATCAATGCTATCGACCAAGAGATATTTAACCATTTAACATCAGGTTCACTTTAATTTGATCAGAGGGTCTAGATGCTCTATTACTACTTTTTTTTAACCATGGTTGAAACTTTAGCATGTTCCTTTATCCTAACAGGAAAAGGTGGTTTCTCAATATAAGCAATAGGCACAAGTGGATCAACGTTGTAAATAATGGGTTCCTCAATCTTTTCATTAATAGGGGGTGATATTCAAACCACTTCTTCTTAGGGAGATCAACATGAGTAGCAAATGATTCACAAAAGGAGGCTACTATCTCATAGTCAAGTCCATATTTAGTGCTAAACTTATGAAAAGCATCGGTATCCATAAAAGATTTAACATGATCAAACTTAAGTATTATATCTGACTCTTTACCTTTGTCGAGTTCCCAATCTTCATAGTTGCGTTTTCTTTCCAGAAGACTCCATATGAATTTAATAGTTTTGTTCATAAAGGAACCAGTAGAAGAAGAATTGAGTATGGTTTGATCATTATGAGAAAGTCGAGCATAAAAATTCTGCAAGATAATTTATCATGAGAGCTCATGATCGGGGCATGTGTACATCATGTACTTAAGCCTCTCCCAAGCTTGAGCGATACTTTCTCCTTCATGAGAACAAAAGTTATATATATAATTCTGATCACGATGAACCAGATCCATAGGATAAAACTTTTGATGAAATTCCAATTTCAATCGGTTCCAATCCCAAGTTCCAATATCATCACATAGCCTATACCATATCAATGCCTTTCCACCCAAAGATAAAGGGAAAACCTTCTTCTTTACTCCATCCTCGGATAGACCTGAAATGTTAAAGGGAAACGCTTTGTATCTATAGGCTGATAAGACTCTAGCATCAGACCCCTGGAACATCGTTGATCTATTCGAAATCTGACGCCCTAGAGTAGTCCGGCTTTTGTAATAAGGAAATAGAAAATTCACCTGTAAATTCCACAGGTGATTTCTCTCCTAATCTGTTGTTTCCTTCTAGAGCTCTTCCTCCACCCCGAGCTCAACCCAGCTCGCTCGCCTCGCCAGATCTCCTCTCCGCTCTGCGCCGCACCGCTACTCACCCGTATCTCCTCCTCATCGACCAGCCGGCCAGGTCCGCCCCCACCTCTACTCCTCTCTTCGTCGCCGCACAGCATGGCCACCCCATCCTCCACTCCACCAATGCTTTCCCCCGGTGAGATCCGTGGTTCGAGGCTTCGAGCCCTCCATCCACAACAGTGATTCATGGATCCAGAAGTTCTAAATCAGATGCCGAAGTAGCACCGGACGGCCGGAGAACTGGCAGTGGATTGCAACCCTCCCCACCCACCCCCACGTTCGAAGCGCCCATCTCAAATCGAGGTATTTCACTTCTTCCATCGCCCTTGATTTGATGATTTGTTATTTTGGCAATGCAATTTTTTTTATAATTCATCCAACAACCGATTACTCATTGTAATTTATGCTCATGCTCGGCCTAGTAGTATTCATGAAGACGAACAGTAGTAAAAACTATGTTTACATGCTTCCAATTAAGACGAGTCAGGTTGATATAGCAAGAATTTCATGCTTCAAAACATCCATGCTTCTGATGTGTACTACATATGCTTCTTTGGTCTATATAGTTTGCAGCCATAAAAATGTGCTTCCTATTTTTCCTGTTGTTGTTCTCACTAGTAGTAGTTTCTCCACCTAGGTACTGCCATGTCTATGTGTGCGGCAATCGTAGTTATTTACTAGTTTCACATTATCATGCTTCCTAAGACGATGAGAATTGCTGAGATAGCATCCTTTATATGCTTCCTATATATGGATCAGAGCTTCTAGAAAAATTGCCCCCATTTGGTGGCAATGTTTTGTGTTGTTTCGTTTTCAAATTTCCATGCTTCCAAATAGTAACCATACTCATGTACCCAGCACTATTTTAAATGCTTATTATCATGGTGCTTCCATCTTATAATTATTTGGTTTCGTTCGGCTACAAAATTGCTTCCATTATTGATTAACAGAAAATGGGTTCAATTTTTTTTGTCCACTGATCAAAGGTTGCATCCTCGTCACTGTTCAAGATATCTTCCGATATGCCGATAAATTGGACGATTTATCGCTTACCGTTGTCTGACCGATAAGATAAATTAGCCGATAAATCAGCCGATATGGCGATAAATGGGCCAATATGCCGATAAACTGGCAGATTTACCTTTTATCATGGGTCGACCGATAAGTTCCCGATAAGCGATATCCCTAACATTGATCCTCGTGTTGGTACCAAACCTAGTTTGCCTCCTCTACCAATGTACTATCGTTTTTACAAATATGAGTGATGTTCTTTTGTTATATTCACATGCATCCTGTAATTTGCTATACTAAGTTTAACAAATAAGCTTATTATTTATTGCTTCACTATTCCCGGGTAGAAATCTTGCCCTAAGTATGCTCCTCCATCCCCTACTCATTGTTGTGTTGTCACCGATCTAGGGCTTTGCATTGACCTTCAACAGTCGCACATAAGGTGGAGGGGAGTGTCACTAGTGGAGCAACAAATGTTGCTACTCCAGTTACCTGGATGCTGACTTTTAGTCACAACGACGAGTCGATGACATGATGCTTGCTACTTTGTACGAAATCTTCCCTCACCTCTCCTCATCTCCTTTGCTAGCTTATGATTCATTTATATTCATCTTGATCTTGTATTTTAAATTTCTATGCTCTCATTCAATATTTCTGAGGTTAAGATAACAATTTTTTTCATGCATCATACAGATGATGCTAATTCTAAACTATAGTTCATACACTTCTTCTATTTACATAGTTGCTTCCGTAGAAACTGCATCTTCTTTTTTGCAATTTTGTTGGTGTTCTTTCCAGCACCATTGAAATGTAAACATTGCCCGTGTACTAGCTTCATATGCTCATAATATTTCTTTCCCTGTCATGCTTCCTGATTATAATACATGTGTTGCTTTGGCCCGGACAATTTGGTTCTATTATTCGCATTTCTTGACATTTGTCATGCTTCTTAGTTTTTGAATTTTTATTGTTGTCATTTGTCATCATCATTCTAGTCTAAACATTGATCGTGTCCTTCCTTGTTGCGCTCCTATCTATAACCTTTTTCCTATATTAGCTTTCTACTTGAAATGATTGTGCTTTGTAGAATGTCTTATCTTCTCGTATGTGCTTCTATTGTACAGATGTATTGCACCACAAGATTCCAACCATGCATCATTGGTTTCTGAAACACCTCACACTTCCCTCTCCCCATGATGTCAGCGGTGTTGGTCTGAAGGCAACATGAGAGGTGTTGGAGACAGGGTGGAGGCAACGAAGATAGCAAAGCCACCGACCGAGTTCCTCCACAAGGATGTGTTTACCTGCGTACTCCACTTGCCGACATATTGCTGCCTGCGTTGAGTGCGTGAGCTCTCGCTGCTTGCCACAGTGGCGATGACTTTCATGCAGAGATCTACACCAAAGTGTTCCTTAACGCCGCACTGCATCCCAATACAATACCCTTGCTTCCTTATTGACGCGAGCCTTGTATCAGGTCTTGTTGTAATGTAATTAATTGGTGTTGTTGCAATTTTATTACGCTTTTGTTGTAGGGGAGCAGATTTCTTCTTTGGAAGCATAATTTTATTTTTATTGTATCATATATGTAGCAGAGGTTGTCGGCTCCTATCCTGTATGCTCATGCATCATGCATCAATCATGTACCGTAAAGGAAGCACAATAGTGTTTCAGAGAGAAAAATGTTTGTTGTTTATCAAGCATGGTTTCTAGTTTTGGAAGCATGATATTCATACAGTAAAAACAAAATACTGAATTCTGAAGCACTATTTGCATTGTTTGGAACCTTGAGCTCCGTATATGATGGAAACAAACCAGGAAAACAAAAAATATATGATGGAAACAAACATGTACTATAAAGCATGCATTATGTCTGGTAAGGAAACTAGCCTGGTATTTCGCCATCTATATGGAAACAAATATGATTAGGGAATCTATTTGGGATCATACAAATAATGCTTCTATATCATAGAAATAATGCTTCCATGGATACAAAATATAAAGATTTCTATCACATGATTGAATAATATGTTTGCATCACAGTGTGAAAGGGTAGTTCCATCGATAAAAGTAATGCTTCTATGATTGAACAATACATTTGTAACATGAAGGTGTGTTTCCATTGAATAATAGTAACGCTTCTATGCAAACTTCCCATGAAAAGAATGCATGTACTGAAATATTTCTTTTTTGTATTTCTTGGAAGCATCCCTCGGTCTAAAAAATTATGCTTCCTTGCAAAAATATGCATCTGCAAAAAAATATTATTTGTTTGTTGGAAACAGATCACAATTAGTTAGGAAACTAATTAGACGTAGCTTCAAAAAAGGGAAACTAATTAGAGCTGATTAATACAAAATCCTGTAATTAATGGGAAGCATCCATATATAGCGCTCCATACATCCTCCCGTGCAAGTCCTAGGAGGCAAATCGGACGTCCCTGGTACCTCTGATCCTACGGTGCGTAGGTGGGCTGATGGATGCATTCCATCTATAGTTTGATGCCTAGTGCTTCCCAATCTTAAATAATCCACAAACTTCATCCATTAGGTGCATATCAGGATGTATTGTTCCATCTCCTACACAAGGATTAGCTAGCAATTTCTCTATCATACCCGAAGGAATCTCATAATAAATAATTTCAGTAGGTGCAATACGTTGAGGAGCAACTCTTATTGCTTCCAGTCGAGGTGAAGATACCCCGAACAAGCCCCTCAAAGGATTACATTCCACAGTGACAAGTGACAGTAAATTTCGGCATGTAATATAAATGTTTCCTTACCAAATTCCACTAATCAAAGGCGATTCACTCCCCAGCAACAGCGCCAGAAAAGAGTCTTGATGACCCACAAGTATAGGGTATTGATCATAGTCCTTACGATAAGTAAGAATGTCAAACCCAACGAGGAGCAGAAAGAAATGACAAGCGATTTTCAGCAAGGTATTTTCTGCAAGCACTGAAATTGTCGGTAACAAGTAGTTTGATAGCAAGGTAATTTGTAACGAGCAACAGGTAGCAATTGTAAAAAAAGGTGTAGCAAGGTATCCCAATCCTTTTTTAGCAAAGGACACGACGGAACTATCTCTTATAATAAGCAAAGTGTTCTTGAGGACACACGGGAATTTCATCTAGTCACTTTCATCATGTTAGTTTGATTCACCTTCGCTACTTTTATAATTTGATATGTGGGTGCAGAGGTGATTGGGTGTTGTTCTTACTTGAACAAGCCTCTCACTTATGATTACCCCATCTCTCAAGCTTCCACAACTACGAAAGAAGAATTAAGATAAATCTAACCATAACATAAAACATATGGATCCAAATCAGCCCCTTACGAATAGCGCATAAACTAGGGTTTAAGACTCTGTCACACTAGCAACCCATCATCTAATTACTACTCCACAATGCCTTCCCTTAGGCTCAATGATGGTGAAGTGTCATGTATTTGACGTTCACATGACGCCACTAAAGGAAGCAACAACATACATATCATCAAAATATCAAACAAATACCAAATTCACATGATTACTTATGACAAGACTTCTCCCATGTCCTCAAGAACAAAAGTAACTACTCACCAATCATATTCATGCTCAAGATCAGAGGGGTATTGAATATCATTAACTATCTTAACATATAATTTTCCACCAACTAAACCAACTAGCATCAACTACATGATGTAATCAACACTACTAGCAACCCACAGGTAGCAATCTTAGGTTTTGAGACAAAGATTGAATACAAGAGATGAACTAGGGTTTGAGATGAGATGGTGCTGGTGAATATGTTGATGAAAATTGATCCTCCCACAATGAGAGGATCGTTGGTGATGACGATGGCTTCAATTTCGCCCTCCCGGGGGGAAGTTTACCAAGTGGAATCTCTCTGTCGGAGAGTAAAAGTGCTCCTGCCCTGGTTACGCATCGGGATGGCAGCGCCTCGCCCCAAAACCTTCCTTCTGATTTTTTCTAGGTCAAATGGCACCATATAGGATAAGATGGGCCCCGGAGGCCTGCCAGGGGCACCACAAGGTCGGGGTGGGGCGCCTAGGGGGTAGGGCACGCCCCCAGGCTTGTGGCTGCCTGGTGGGTCCCCCTATGGTATTTATTTCACCAATAATTTTCATATATTCCAAAATAATTCCCCCGTCAATTTTCAGCTCATTTGGAGTTGCTCAGAAAAGGTGCCACCCTTTTCGGTCCCTACAGCTGCCGGCAATCTCCCTCTTCATGTGAAACTTGCAAAATAAAATAGAAAAGGCATAAGAATTGTAATATAAAGTGAAATAACAGTCTGTAATGCAATAAATATCAACATGAAAACATGATGCAAAATGGACATATCAATATGCCTTTTGTTTGGTGTACCGCATAGGAAGAAGCCTTCACGGTATTGAATAGGGGTGGATTAACGAGCTACTCGGCTCGTTAAGCTCGTACTCGTTAAGCTCGTGCTCGTTAAGGCTCGGCTCGTTAAGCTCGTTAAGATTAACGAGCAGAAAACCTTGCTCGGCTCGGTTCATTTAAAGCTCGTTAAGCTCGTGAGCGCTCGCTAGGCTCGTTAACAGATTTTGATGTGTTACGGTCCACACGATAAGCATGTAGATTTGGTTTTTAAAAAGGAAGATGGTGACTACAAAACAAAATGCACTATTTTCTTGCCTCCTATGTGTATTAGATTGAGTGGATGAGACGAGGTGCTACGAAAATTTTATGAGATAAGATGAAATATGTGTTATGTTGTTATTAACGAGCTTAACGAGCTACTCATGAAACTTGTTAGCTCGTTCGTTAAGCTCATTAAGCTTAACGAGCTGAAATTAATGATTGGCTCTATTCATTAAGAAGCGAGCCACGAGCTTAACGAGCCGAACTATTGAGCGCTCATTAAGCTCGCGAGCTTCGAGCTTTTGGTCCAGCCCTAGTATTGAAAGATAAGTTGAAACGTGCTCATTTACTTTGACTTCCTGATTTTAACAAGACTTTTGAGCTTGAATGTGATGCTAGTGGAATTGGATTAGGAGGTGTGTTGTTACAAGATGTTAAACCTGTTGCATACTTTTATGATAAATTGAGTGGGCCTAGTCTGAACTATTCTACTTATGACAAAAAATTATATGCTCTTGTTCAGACTTTAGAAACATGGCAACATTATTTGTGGCCCAAAGAATTTGTTATACATTCTAATCATGAATGATAGAAACATATTAAAAGTGAAGCAAAACTGGATCATAGACATGCTAAATGGGTTGAATTCATTGAGACTTTCCCTTATGTCATAAAACACAATAAGGGTAAAGAAAACATTATTGCTGATGCACTGTCTTGTCGTTATACTATGTTGTCACAACTTAACTTTAAAATATTTGGTTTGGATACCGTCAAAGATCAATATGTGCATGATGATGAATTTGAAGATATATTGCAGAATTGTAAAGAAGGGAGAACATGGAACAAGTTCGTCGTTAATGATGGATTTTGTCAGATTCAGGGCTCCGCAAAACCCTTCTTAAGTTCGAACACTTGGGTGCGTGCAAAGAACTCAACTTCCCCCATCTGCCTACTCGTCGTCTCTATGAACTAGCTCGATGAACAAGAAGAAAAGTGACACATGGCAGTTTACCCAGGTTCAGGCCATCTAGCAGTGAGTGGACCTACTCTTGCAATGTGGTGGATTGCCTCAAGGTGGGCTGAGGAAGAACTAGTACAGTGGTTGAACAACCTCAGGAGGTGTGTTCTTGTGTGTGAGGGTGAGCGAGGTCTGAATGATCTGTCCCCCCTATTGAGGCTGAAAAGGAAAATGGCATTGCCCGAGCGAGGTCGTGAAGGTAAAAACATCGGGTTACGTGGTTGTAGTTAACGTGCGGGGGTGACTTATCTTGCGATGAATTCCTTACGGGGCACCTAGCTATGCACTTGCGATAGCGCTCCTAGGCGTGGCTCATGCCGGTCTCTCCCCCCTTAGCTCAGATACGTGCTCTACGTCCTCGGGTCCTGGCCCTCGAGCGAAGCTCAGCCGCTGCTGGTATGCCAGGTCGTGATGTCGTGGTCAAGGCCAGGGGTGAGGGCTCGAGAGCCAGTAGGAGCCCCTGATGCGCAATGATCAGGAGCCCCCCTTTAACATGCAAGTGGATCCCGTCGAGGGGAGTTGCCAGCGAGGCCACCCTAGCCCGACTCCAAGGGTCCCTGTGAATCAATCTGAGAAAGAGGTCATAGTACGCGGTGGCGCTCACCTTGCTATCGTTGATCTCTCCACCAGAACATGAAGGCACTGAGGACATGGTGAGGTGATGTGCGCGGGGCTGGCCGTGAGTCGAGCTCGGTCTCTCAGGTTTTTTGGCGCTACAGGGACGGACCCGGGCACAGGCGTCGTGCCAGCAATTCCTTGGAACGAACAACCGGCAGGTCGGTAACGCTCGGGAGCTGCGAAGGGTGTCGGGGCAGCGGGTGAGCAGGCGATAATCATGAAGCGGCTCACGGTAAGGGTAAGGTGAGCTCTGATAGATGCTAAAATGATACATGCCATCGGTACGGACCCACACGGCTTGGGGATGATGTAGCCCGAGGGGCAACCCCAACTTAACAAAACAAAAAATTTCACCTTGCACCGTTGCAGGAGAAGTGTCGGGGTAGCTGAAGACGCGCACCGCTGAAATCGCTCCTCACGAGTCGCCTAGCTCCTGGGTCCCGTGAGGCTCCTGTGGTCCAGTAGGCTCACGAAGGATCCGAGCTTCCTCCGCCAGGATCTCCTGGTGCTTGGCCTCACGAGCTGCCAGGATGCTCCGCATGTGGCGCTGGTGCGGGGCAGCGCTGTTCGGCAAGCCAAAAGGCATGCAAACATAGCTGTGAGGGGGACCCTCGCACCGGCCCACTTATGATGGCTAGAAAAGCTCCTAAGACGCGGCTCTGTTGAGCTCTGGGATGTTGACGCAGACTCGTAGCCCCTTGCCCTCGTCGGTAGAGGGAGTGATGTCTGGTGGCGCGGGGCGACACTCACCTCGCATCGCCCTTGCCTCCTGAAGATCCTTGATCGCCTTGCTGATGAACTCCTGAGTGCCAGGCGCCTCGCGCCCTGTGCTCTCTTCGCGGAAGCGCGCACTGGAGCACGCCTCCACATGGTGCCTGAGCGCCTCCCTCTTGACGCTGGCTAGGTCAGAGGCCCTCCAGAGGAGAGCCCCCTAGTCCATCCTGAGAGGGGCGCCGGGCGCGCCTCCCTGTGTGAGGGGAGAAGGCGCCCCGTCCATGGGTGTAGGTCCTGAGGCATGACGCCAGGCGTCCCGTCCCCCTGAGGCCCCAGGGTGAGCAGCTGCTTCTTCTTCTTCGGGACAGCCTCGGGTGGGTAGGAAAAACCCTCGACATCTGAGTTCTCAACCGCCGCAGCTTGGTAGGCACGCTCGAGGGAGAAAACTGCATCTTTCTCATTGCAGGCGACTATGATGATTCCGCCGCTTCCAGGCATCTTGAGGACGTTGAGCCGCGGTGGGTCGCTGCCATGAACTTGGACAAGGTCGGGTACCTGAGGATGGCATTGTACGGGAGACGAATGTGGGCAACGTCGAAGTTGATGAGCTCGGTGTGGTAGTTCTTGCGGTCGCCGAAGGTGTAATGCCCAGGATGGGACTATACCTCCTACGTGTCGAGGCACGACTTAAAGGTATAAGCCCATTCTGGAATGATCTCAAGTTTGGTATCTTTGCACGACTCATGTAAAAATAGGGATGAAATTGCAAAAGGATAGTTGGCTTACACTCGCCACGTCACACAATAAATTACATAAGCAAATCATCATTCAAAACATCACAACCCGACTACGGGCGAAGATCCAAAAGAAAGATACCAAAAACATAAAGCCACAGGTCCGAATCGCCCCTAGTAGAAACCACTACTGATCGTCGAAAACGTCACATACAAACAGCCACTCTCTACAACGAGCTCTCGGTGAAGTACTTGAACCAGCTCCAGCATCATTCTCGGCTGAACCTGCATCTGGTGTTGTAGTATCTGTGAGCCACGAGGACTCAGCAATCCCATAACCATGGGTATCAAGACTAGCAAAGCTTTATGGGTAGGAAGAGGTAAAGTGGTGAGGTTGCAGCAGCGGCTAAGCATAATATGGTGGCTAACTTACGAGTACAAGATTAAGATGAGCATCTACGCAAACGGTCGCAACTAGTAGTGATCGCTAAAGATCCTGAACTACTTGCGAGTCAAACATAACCCCACCGTGTTCTCTTCTCAAAGTGAAAAGAGACACTCACGGTTACTCACGTGGTGGTGTGTTTTACTTCGGATCCTCTGTCAAGTTTTCTACAACCGGACATTAACAAATTCCAATCTGCCACATAACCGCGGGCACGGCTTTCGAAAGATCATAACCCTGCAGGGGTGTCCCAACTTAGCCCATCACAAGCTCTCATGATCAGCTGAAGTGATAAATATAATATCATCACCCCTTATCTTAGGGAAATCCGATCAGGCTCGGCATCCCGGTGCACAAGACATTTCGACAATGGTAAAACAAGTCCAGCCCTCGGGTAGTAGCCGCGCGTATCTCGTCTCAGGCCACGTCCGGATGGGCGATTATACGAGTAAAACCAGCCCTCGGGTTTCCCCAAGGTGGCCCCGCATACTCCCCGTTTGGGACCAACACCATCAGCACCGGCCCCCCCTGCTATGTAGAAAAGAATCTCCAAGGAGCGTCCCCCTTATGCAATTTAATTAATTAATTAAGTTATTATGAGGCAAATTAAAACCAATGTTGGGCCTTGCTGGAGGAGCTTTATTCAAAGACGAAGTGTCAAGGGGTCCCCATATACCCACCGTGTAAGGAACGCAAAATCAGGAACATAATGCCGGTTTATCGACGCCTAAGGTGGCATGAGTGGAACAAAACACCGATCAAAAGGCCAAGCCTTCCACCCATGCCCAGTATATAGGTGTGTTATTATATATATATAACATATTGTGATATTCCAACAACAAGTTCCCTCCTGGAACGATCTTCATCTTCACCTGCAACTAACAACGCTATAAGAGGGGCTGAGCAAGCGGGTAACATAGCCAAACAATGGTTTTGCTAGGAAGGTTTCAAAGGTTAGAGGTTTCATGGCAACAAGGAGAGGGGCTGACAATAAGATGGGTAGCGCGACATGTAACGATAGCATCGAGACTACTAAGCAAAGGCAATGATAGTAAAGGTATCCAAGGGTATGATCATCTTGACTGGGATTCTGCAAGGGAGAAGAACGGGTCCACGAAGTAGTCGAACAATCCTCACAACTCCGGAACGAACCTGAAGCTAACGAGGGAAGCAAACCGGAAAGAAACAAGCAACACGGTAAACACACCACACGAGACATGACAATATGCTCAACCAAGTATGATGCAAGACAGTTCTATATAGGATGGACCACGAGTCTATACAGGAAGCAAAACATGGCAAGGTAGGAAGCACAGAAAAATAACACAAGTCTATATGATGCAATACATGGCAAGGTATGATGCATGATAAGTCTATACAGGAAGCAATACATGGCAAGGTAGGAAGCACAGAAAAACAACAAAAGAAACATGACAATATGCTCAAGCAAGTATGATGCAAGACAAGTCTATATGATGCAAGGGTTGGAGCAAAAGTAAACTAACTATTTAGACAAGTTTAAATGAGGCCGGAACAACAAACAACAATTCCGGAAAATCCCCATGTGCATATTATGAATTTGGTACTGTTCTGCCTAGAACCACATTTTATTATTGTTAAACAGGAAAATAAAGTGCACCATGTTATTCTACACATTTTTCTACCCCATTTACATATAAAGTTTATTAAAAACCGAGCTACGGTTATTTAGTTATGAAATAAACCATTTTAGCAAGTTATTTACACAAATTAATGAAAACAGAAAGTTAAACATTTTTAACAGTGGTGAAAGTGGCATATTATGAATCTACACAAAAACCTAAGCATTTTTCATATATAAACTTTTTACATGTGATGCACAGATGTGAAGTTATTATATGCATGAAGTTTAGGGTCCAAACTGTAAAACTACAGCAACTGGATTAATAGCTAAATTCGCAAAAGGAAAAAAACATCTACGGGCTGAAACTGGAGAGGCTGGGGGTTCTCACCATGGGCTATGGCCCAGTCGGTGAAGAGGGAAGCTGGCCCTGGGCCTTGACGCTGGCTCTAGCCCACATAGACGACGTGCGGGGTCAACACGGGCAGGACCCGGTCGAGCGAGGCGCTCGCTGTTGCTGCTCGATGCAGGGAAGCATAGCGCAAGATTGGCGCGATGGCGGCGGGGATTGGCGGGACGGCGGAGCCGTGGGTGAGGAGGACGGCGGCGACCGGATCCGGGGCGGAGGGACGACGGGGAAGGGGAGCAGCACGGCTACCCGCAGGACCCAGGCGACAGGGACGAATTCCGACAGCGGGACTTGAGGAGCTCAGCCATGGCAGCGGTGGCCTGGTTCAGAGGGAGATGTGAGCGGAGGGAGTAGAAAGAGGAGGGGAGGCGCGGACGGGGCGCAAAGAAGGAGAGGCGTGAACGAGCGGGAGGCTGTTCCAGCGGGATCCAGAGCGCGAGAAGACGACGTCCAGCCCTCCTGCTCAGGCACGATCATGGAGGGGTGACGCGGGGCCGCGGGCAGAGGAGCTGGTTGGTGGGGAGATCGAGAGGTGGAGGACCGAGGTGAAACCAGAGGAGGCCAGGAGGGAAGCTGGTTGGTGGGGAGGGGATCCCGATGGGGATTTGGTGGAGCAGCGGCGGTGAGGGGATGGATGGGACATCTCCCCTAGAAATTAGGGTTGCTCACTATATATAGCAATTCAGATAAGTTAGGGTGATTCGGTCCCTCCGATCGTAATCGGACGGTTCGAGAAAATAGACTAGGAGTGTCCAAACAAAGAGTCGATGGTATTTTAGGGATGTTTGGGGATGATCCAGATCCATCGGTAACGACTCCCCGGGTCGGGTTCGGGACAGTCTCGGACGCGCAGACGAGGGGGCAAAAGTGGGCTGTGTAGAGCATTAGGCGGTCGCGGACAACTGCATGGTTGGACCGAGAAGAGAGAGAAGAAGCAACCCGACATAGGTCTCCGGAACACCGGAAACGTCTGACGCTTATCCGGCTATAGTGCCGCTATATGTTTAGCGGTTGGGCTATCAAACGAACTCCGAATGCGACGAAATTTGACAGGCGGTCTACCTATGCTATAATAAGACCGCACGCCAAGTCTCAATCCATTCCGAGAAAATTTTCCGGCCACTTATAAAATAAACATTCGGAGGCGCCGCGGGTGCGTGCAAGTGTGTCTGGGTTCAGAACGGACAATGGAGAGGACGGGCGAACTCGGACGGATGCAAGTTTTGAAAACATGCTGATGAAATGCACATGATGACATGACAAAGTGCAACACGCAAGCAAATGACATGGCAACGACGACGAATAACTGGCTGACACCTGGCGCATCGGTCTCGGGGCGTCACAACTCTCCCACACTAACAGAGGATCTCGACCCGAGATCCTGGAGATGGCACCGGATAAAACGGAAAATGAAGAGGTAAAACAAAGTTGCTTCTTTGACCAACAAGTGAAACCACGAACCTTGAGAGGTTGAACAGCTTGAAAGAAGAATACAACAGAGATGAACGAAGATGAAAACACTCCGTTAGAAAAGAGGAACAAGGAGCATTATGAGAACCTTGTAAGGTTAAAAGACATGAACAAGAGCTTATGGATGACGAAAGAATTTCAACCACTCCTGTTAAAACAAGATGGAGCAGCAATAGAACGAAATAATTTGGACAGCACTCCGACTGAAAATGGAAGGAGTTAACATGAGCTTGCCAAGTTGGGATGATACTTGATGAAAACAACAACACACAACCTCCGGAACATTGAAAGAATGGCACAAGGGGTAAGGAAGGCTTCAGACAGCACTCCGGTTGAAAAGAGAGGCAAAACTTGATGAGATGAGAGAATTAGAATGGAGAATACAACACTCCAGATAAATAGATAAACAAGGAAAGAACATGATCTCGATAAAAACAAGATGATGGTTTGGAGAGATCAACATCACAATGCCTCCGGAATGAAAGAATATATGCTAGGTCGTTGGAAAGAAAAGAACGGAGAAGAAAATGCCAACTTCTCCCACGAATGAATTTTGAAAATCATCCTTACGAAGAAGGGTTGAATGGAGTTGTTGGAAAAATCAACAACAAAAGAATAAGTTTGTTGTGGGCTTATGGAAAACATCTCAAAATTAAGAGGTGACAACCAGCCACTGACGGAAACATTTAATTGGATTGAGATGAACAAGGAGACGATAAACTTATTTCACCGGAATGATAAATGAAGAACTTGGGTCATTTATAAGCACCATAATGGCAACAATTCTCAGGGAAAGCTTTTAGGTGAATTATAACCCAAGATAACTCCAACGAATAATTGAAGGGTTGAAAAGATCTCCTGAACAAGGAAAATGATGGTTTTAAATATCTCATTCTTGATAACTCGTGAATCATAATTCATGAAGGAATTGTGAAGAATGACATAACACCATCCGAAACATAAGGTAGAAAGGATTGCAATTGGAATGCATGATGAAGAATGCTTGAGCTCCAACAAGAATCTTGAAGAACAAGTGTTCGAGGATGAATTAAATGATGATGAACCACCATGAAGAACTCCGGTAACAAAATGATGATAAGTGAAGGATGAAAATAATAAGATTGAAGCCTTGCAATGATTAGATGGAGCTTGAACTGATTTAATAGAAATAACTTGGAGCTCTGGAAAACAAGATGAACAACTTAGAACAGAGAATATGATATGATGAACAAGCTCTGGAAAAAGAGATTAATCACTTCGGGGAAATAAGAATAAGATTTATTGTATGCTTATCCTTCATCAAATTAAATTGATGACCAAAAACGGATTTGGCCTACTACTTATTCTTCTTGAAAAGGATTGGAGAGAGATATAGCCAAACTTGAGAATAATCTTGAAAGACTCCCCGGTATGATTATGAAAAGAACAAATGAATTAATACGATAACAACGGAAGAGTAATCTTGAATGAACCACCGTAAGAATTGAAATGGAGTGATGACAGAGAACAAGCCACCGTAAGGAATTGAAATTGAGTGAATATAAAAGAATGAATCACCGGGAAGAATATGGAGACGAACGAAGAGACGTCAATGAAGAATATTTGGAGGACAAGTTGAAAACGGAGAACGAAGAAATATTCTGAAATGATGGCCTTCAGAGGATCACAATGGAAAGAATTCGTGAAATGCTTCGGATGGGTATGAAAATAATTCCTCACAATCGAAACAATAATGAGGATGGCATGAAGCTAGAACCACGAATCTTGGAAGAACGGATAAGGATTCAAGAGGAACTCGTCTTTGGGTCTTCAACTATTGAGAATGACAAGGAGAAACAACTTGAAGAATTGCGAGATACTCCGTACGAATAAAAAAGATGGAAGGTAGAGCTAAAGATGAGAATAATTGGAAACAATCTTGGAGAAGGCTTGCGACCGATGGAAATCATTCTTACGTCACACTTTGAAAAGAATTTGAGTATAACTCCATAAAAATTAAAAGAGTCAGGTAAGATCCTGGAAAAAGACCTGTGGTTTAGGGCCCACTCAAAGAAAATCACCGTTGAAAAAGATTGCTTAAGAGGTATTGCACCGGTTGAAATAAATGGCTTGAATAAGATAGCAATCCTCAAAATAGCTTGAATGGATTAAGAATGGAAACACGAATCTTTTGAGACATCTTGAACACTCCGGATAAGAATTAGAGAGTTGAATAAGCAAGAGAGACTTCGGATAAGAAATTTCCACATTGGAAAACATGTGAAACAAGAGGCACATATATGATCAATACGGAAGCTTGGATTTAGTCCACCGGAGAAGAATATTGGAATTAAGAAGGATGAACTTCAACTCTTGAGCATCTTCATGATAAATCATCGGATAAGAACATGGAAGGAAAAGAATGAATAACCTCACATGAATAAAATGGATACTTGATTTTAGATCTCTGGCTCCATCAAGAAAAAGGGTGGGAGGGCGGGGAAAAACAAAGACAACTTGAGACGAACAAAATGGACACCGGTTGAAAAAGAATTTAACATGACCATCTTGATGATTAAGAAGGACTAGCACTCCCATAGAAATATGAGAACAGCGATTAAGAAAGGTATGGAATCAACACTTGACATCGAAGCAACTCGAATACCAGAATCAAGACAAAAACAACGGATAGACATGTTGCAACATAATCTTCACAATATCATCCGAACAGAGAACTGAACTAATTAATTCCGTAGGTACATCAACTTGTCGAGAAGCCACTTGGGAGAACAAAATATAAATAAAAACAACAAGGAGCAGATAGAACAAATACAAGATAGAAGTTTCTTTCCACATATTCGTGCTGAAAGCTCATGGAACATGTTACAAAAGGGTTTTGCAATCCCCGGATCAGCATAGCCAAGGACCCTTTAAGATGCAACTCCCGATCGGAACAACGGCCATAAAACTACTTCACTCAATGTAGAACCCCAAACTCCATATCATGCATTCGTTGGAAGAATGCCTATGAGCTACTAGATGAACCCACCTATTAATTTCTGAAAGTTTCCAGTTATGCAATCAGGTGTTGGGGATACAGGGGAAGCATCGCGCACTCAACTCTAATCCTACATCCAACTCTATCCATCCTTCAACACATAACCAGTTATTTCCGGAAACCGTTTACCTCGGACCTTCGAAACGCATCTGCTATACAAGCTATGGCAATACTCCCGAACTACCTCCCCAGTACTAGGTGATGTCAGGGTTATCTTGCCACTAACCGCATAGGAGAGTTTTCGATGTCAGCCATCTTAAGTATTCCAGAACTGTTGCGATATATTTGTGACGACAACACCTCGGAGCTCAACTCCCCGGGACACTGCCACAACCCCTAAATGACAGGAGGCATCGAGAACAATGTTCTTGTCACAAAGACATCGGAACAATCCAAACAATACTCGCGTGATCCTAAAAAAATTGGTGAATTTTTGAGAGTAGAAGAGACAAGTAATCGTCAGGAGTCCTCACCAGAGTGAAAAGGGATGAGGAGTAAAAAGAAATCCTACTCTCCGATATATATATGACTCAAAACATTTTCATGTGTGTGCCTAGACTCAACCGTCAACGAATCGATCAATCAGTGGGGCTTCTAGGTCGAAGAAGGCTCTGAATACCAACTTGTAATGCCCAGGATGGGACTATACCTCCTACGTGTCGAGGCACGACTTAAAGGTATAAGCCCATTCTGGAATGATCTCAAGTTTGGTATCTTTGCACGACTCATGTAAAAATAGGGATGAAATTGCAAAAAGATAGTTGGCTTACACTCGCCACGTCACACAATACATTACATAAGCAAATCATCATTCAAAACATCACAACCCGACTACGGGCGAAGATCCAAAAGAAAGATACCAAAAACATAAAGCCACGGGTCTGAATCGCCCCTAGTAGAAACCACTACTGATCGTCGAAAACGTCACATACAAACGGCCACTCTCTTCATCGAGCTCCTAGTGAAGTACTTGAACCAGCTCCTGCATCATTCTCGGCTGAACCTGCATCTGGTGTTGTAGTATCTGTGAGCCACGAGGACTCAGCAATCCCATAACCATGGGTATCAAGACTAGCAAAGCTTTATGGGTAGGAAGAGGTAAAGTGGTGAGGTTGCAGCAGCGGCTAAGCATAATATGGTGGCTAACTTACGAGTACAAGATTAAGATGAGCATCTACGCAAACGGTCGCAACTAGTAGTGATCGCTAAAGATCCTGAACTACTTGCGAGTCAAACATAACCCCACCGAGTTCTCTTCTCAAAGTGAAAAGAGACATTCACGGTTACTCACGCGGTGGTGTGTTTTACTTCGGATCCTCTGTCAAGTTTTCTACAACCGGACATTAACAAATTCCAATCTGCCACATAACCACGGGCACGGCTTTCGAAAGATCATAACCCTGCAGGGGTGTCCCAACTTAGCCCATCACAAGCTCTCATGATCAGCTGAAGTCATAAATATAATATCATCACCCCGTATCTTAGGGAAATCCGATCAGGCTCGGCATCCCGGTGCACAAGACATTTCGACAATGGTAAAACAAGTCCAGCAAGACCTCCCGGCGTGCCGACACCCTGATAGTAGCCGCGCATATCTCGTCTCAGGCCACGTCCGGATGGGCGATTATACGAGTAAAACCAGCCCTCGGGTTTCCCCAAGGTGGCCCCGCATACTCCCCGTTTGGGACCAACACCATCAGCACTGCCCCCCCTGCTATGTAGAAAAGAATCTCCAAGGAGCGTCCACCTTATGCAATTTAATTAATTAATTAAGATATTATGAGGCAAATTAACCAATGTTGGGCCTTGCTGGAGGAGTTTTATTCAAAGACGAAGTGTCAAGGGGTCCCCATATACCCACCGTGTAAGGAACGCAAAATCAAGGAACATAATGCAGGTTTATCGACGCCTAAGGTGGCATGAGTGGAACAAAACACCGAGCAAAAGGCCAAGCCTTCCACCCATGCCCAGTATATAGGTGTGTTATTATATATATATAACATATTGTGATATTCCAACAACAAGTTCCCTCCTGGAACGATCTTCATCTTCACCTGCAACTAACAATGCTATAAGAGGGGCTGAGCAAGCGGGTAACATAGCCAAACAATGGTTTTGCTAGGAAGGTTTCAAAGGTTAGAGGTTTCATGGCAACAAGGAGAGGGGCTGACAATAAGATGGGTAGCGCAACATGTAACGACAGCATCGAGACTACTAAGCAAAGGCAATGATAGTAAAGGTATCTAAGGGTATGATCATCTTGCCTGGGTTTCCGCAAGGGAGAAGAACGGGTCCACGAAGTAGTCGAACAATCCTCACAACTCCGGAACGAACCCGCAGCTAACGAGGGAAGCAAACCGGAAAGAAACAAGCAACACGGTAAACACACCACACGAGACATGACAATATGCTCAACCAAGTATGATGCAAGACAGTTCTATATAGGATGCACCACAAGTCTATACAGGAAGCAAAACATGGCAAGGTAGGAAGCACAGAAAAATAACACAAGTCTATATGATGCAATACATGGCAAGGTATGATGCATGATAAGTCTATACAAGAAGCAATACATGGCAAGGTAGGAAGCACAGAAAAACAACAAAAGAAACATGACAATATGCTCAAGCAAGTATGATGCAAGACAAGTCTATATGATGCAAGGGGTGGAGCAAAAGTAAACTAACTATTTAGACAAGTTTAAATGAGGCCGGAACAACAAACAACAATTCCGGAAAATCCCCATGTGCATATTATGAATTTGGTACTGTTCTGACTAGAACCACATTTTATTATTGTTAAACAGGAAAATAAAGTGCACCATGTTATTCTACACATTTTTCTACCCCATTTACATATAAAGTTTATTAAAAACCGAGCTACGGTTATTTAGTTATGAAATAAACCATTTTAGCAAGTTATTTACACAAATTAATGAAAACAGAAAGTTAAACATTTTTAACAGGGGTGAAAGTGGCATATTATGGATCTACACAAAAACCTAAGCATTTTTCATATATAAAGTTTTTACATGTGATGCACAGATGTGAAGTTATTATATGCATGAAGTTTAGGGTCCAAACTGTAAAACTGCAGCAACTGGATTAATAGCTAAATTCGCAAAAGGAAAAAAACGTCTACGGGCTGAAACTGGAGAGGCTGGGGGTTCTCACCATGGGCTATGGCCCAGTCGGTGAAGAGGGAAGCTGGCCCTGGGCCTTGACGCTGGCTCCAGCCCACATAGACGACGTGCGGGGTCAACACGGGCAGGACCCGGTCGAGCGAGGCGCTCGCTGTTGCTGCTCGATGCAGGGAAGCAGAGCGCAAGATTGGCGCGATGGCGGCAGGGATTGGCGGGACGGCGGAGCCGCGGGTGAGGAGGACGGCGGCGACCGGATCCGGGGCGGAGGGACGACGGGGAAGGGGAGCAGCGCGGCTACCCGCAGGACCCAGGCGGCAGGGACGAATTCCGGTAGCGGGACTTGAGGAGCTCAGCCATGGCAGTGGTGGCCTAGTTCAGAGGGAGATGTGAGCGGAGGGAGTAGAAAGAGGAGGGGAGGCGCGGACGGGGCGCACAGAAGGAGAGGCGTGAACAAGCGGGAGGTTGTTCCAGCGGGCTCCAGAGCGCGAGACGACGACGTCCAGCCCTCCTGCTCAGGCACGATCGTGGAGGGGTGATGCGGGGCCGCGGGCAGAGGAGCTGGTTGGTGGGGAGATCGAGAGGTGGAGGACCGAGGTGAAACCAAAGGAGGCCGGGAGGGAAGCTGGTTGGTGGGGAGGGGATCCCGATGGGGATTTGGTGGAGCGGCGGCGGCGGTGAGGGGATGGATGGGACATCTCCCCTAGAAATTAGGGTTGCTCACTATATATAGCAATTCAGATAAGTTAGGGTGATTCGGTCCCTCTGATCGTAATCGGACGGTTCGAGAAAATAGACTAGGAGTGTCCAAACAAAGAATTGATGATATTTTAGGGATGTTCGGGGATGATCCAGATCCATCGGTAACGACTCCCCGGGTCGGGTTCGGGACAGTCTCGGACGCGCAGACGAGGGGGCAAAAGTGGGATGTGTAGAGCATTAGGCGGTCGCGGACAACTCCATGTTTGGACCGAGAAGAGAGAGAAGAAGCAACCCGACATAGGTCTCCTGAACACCGGAAACGTCCGACGCTTATCCGGCTATAGTGCCGCAATATGTTTAACGGTTGGGCTATCAAACGAACTCCGAATGTGACGAAATTTGACAGGCGGTATACCTATGCTATAATATGACCGCACGCCAAGTTCCAACCCATTCCGAGAACATTTTCCGGCCACTTATAAAATAAACATTCGGAGGCACCGCTGGTGCGTGCAAGTGTGTCTGGGCTCAGTACGGACAACAGAGAGGACGGGCGAACTCGGACGGATGCAAGTTTTGAAAACATGCTGATGAAATGCACATGATGACATGACAAAGTGCAACACGCAAGCAAATGACATGGCAACGATGACAAATAACTGGCTGACACCTGGCGCATCGGTCTCGGGGCGTCACAGAAGGTGACAGGAAGGCGGATCTTCCCTATCGGTGTGGTGGAGCCGTCGGTCACACCTGAGAAGGGCCTGGTAGGTTGAACCTGGTCATATGGCACTTAGAGCGTGTCAATGGTCTCGACGGAGAGGACATTGAGCCTTGCTCCATCATCAATGAGCATCTTGGTGACGAGCACGTTGATGATGGTTGACGAGTAGAGGAGTGGGAGGGCGCCAGCTGCAGCCGCGCACTTGAGCTGGTCAGCTGAGTCGAAGGTGACATCTTACTTGGACCACTTGAGCAGATGTGTTATCTCGAGCTTGGGGAGGACTGCATTCACCTCACGAGCAAACTGCTTGAAGACGCGATGAGATGCTGGGGCCTGAGCGCCACCCAGGATGCAAGTGACGGCATGAAGCTCTTGGAAGCCCCCAGCCCCATCATCTTTGTGGTGATCGTCGTTCCTTCTTGGTGGTGGTGGCAATGGAGGAAGGCCACCGTTGCCTTGTGGATGGTCCTCATGAGGCTGGTCCCTCCATGGACCCTCATGAGGTTGGTCCCTCCAAGGGCATTCACGGGGCTGGCCCTGCCAGTGGTCCTCGCGAGGCTGATCGCGCCGGCCTTGGCGAGAGTCGCGATTCTCCTAGCGTCCTCCACCCCGACCACCTCTGCGGCCGTAGCATCGGTCACCGCGCTTAGGGCAACGACCGAGGTGCCCGTCGCGGATGACTCTGAGCTCCTGGCAGTTGTTGGTGTTATGGATGTGCACGTTGTGGAAGATGCAGAATGGGCGGCTGCCTTTGGAGGACTCGGGGTAGTCACACCCGTGCTTCATCTCAGGCTCAGCCGCGAGCACAGCAGGTCCCTTGCACTTGGCTTCCTTGGTCTTGGCCTTCTTGTCTTCTGGGTCAGCCTCGGGGAGCTCGACGAGTGAGAGGCGACCCTCTTCTGCCCTTGCACACTTGACTGTCATGTTAAACATCTCCAGAGCCGAGCACAGGTCCTCATGAATGGCGAGCTCCTCCTTCATCCTGACGTCTCGGATGCCGCCAGTGAACGCGGAGATGATGGCCTCATCTGATACCTTGGGAATCTTGATGCGGACGTTGGTAAAACACTGGATGTACTTGCGCAAGGTTTCCCCCAGCCGTTGCTTGATACGCCGTAGGTTGCCTATCGCAGGGGCGCGGTCACGAGTCCCTTCGAAGTTGGAGATGAACCGTTCACGCAGCTCCTCCCAAGAAGAAATCGACTCCGCTGGGAGGTTCAGGAACGCGCACTGTCCTTGAGAGCCATGTGGAACCAATTGGACATAACCTTCTCGTCGCCACTCGCCGCCTTGATGCTCAACTCGTAGAGCTGCAGGAACTCAGTGGGGTCGGGTGTCCCATCGTAGCGTGGAGGCAGGTCTGGCTTGAACTTGCCGGGCCAAACGACATGACGTAGCTCTGGGGTGAATGCCCGACAACCTGCCGTGCCTCCGGGTGCTCACCGTTGAGGTGGAGCTTGATCAGGGTGTTCACGTGCCGCTGCGGGAGGTGGTGCGCGACCTTTACGAGGTGGCGCTGGGAGTGCATGCGCCTCACCTTGGGGCCGCTGCACCACCTGGCAGCTTTCTTCATCGCGCATGGGTGCCTTGCGGGGCTGGTCGCGCTGGGGAGCCTCGCGCCTTGGCTCGGGGAAGACGTCACGCCGGAGAGGAGGAGGAGTGCGCCGGGCCAGGTCGCCCGCTTGACGTGGTGGAGGAGGCAGCGAGTGGGACGATGTTGGAACTTCTCCTGCAGCGCTGATGAGCTCGGCGATGCGGTCCAGCCATTCCTCGTAGAGGTCGTCGGTCGGGCGGTAGCGCAGGAGCTCACGCGCCATGACGAGCGCGACCTACGAGTTTGCCGGCCCACGACGGGTGTGGGAGGACGAAGCAGCCGCTGGAGCCAGTGACGGGGTTGCAGTGCGGCCGTCGCGCCGCGCGGAGAGCGGGAGCAAAGAATCTTGCTGCTCGCGGGCAGCGGGGCCGGTGGCAGCATCTGCCGCCGGTGATGGAGAACGACGGGGGATGTCGTTGCAAGGAAACGCAGTCTGAGCCACGCGGGCTGCGAGGGCAGCCCGGCACTCAGCACGAACTCGACGAGCGTCCGCCATGGAGACGGTGAGGCGATGGCGAACCGACCGGAAGAAGAGAGACTCTGAAGCACCCCCTACCTGGCGTGCCAAATGTTGGATTCAGAGCTCTGCAAAACCCTTGTTAAGTTCGAACATTGGGGTGCGTGCGAAGAACTCAACTTTCCCTATCTGCCTACTCGCCATCTCTATGAACTAGCTCGATGAACAAGAAGGAAAGTAGCATAGGGCAGTTTACCCATGTTCATGCCATCTAGCGATGAGTGGCCCTACTCCTGCAATGTGGTGGATTGCCTCAAGGTGGGATGAGGAAGAACTAGTACAATGGTTGAACAACCTCAGGAGGTGAGTTCTTGTGTGTGAGGGTGAGGGAGGTCTGAATGATCCGCCCCCCTATGGTGGTGGCTAAGCTATATTTATAGAGGCATTGGTCCTCTTCCCCCAAAATATAGGCGGGAAGGGATCCCACAACGGCCAAATTTGAAGGGAGACAACTAGTACATCTTATCCTGGCGAAAGGTGCTCTTCGCCTACAAAGTTTCTGATCCTGACGCCGCGGTGGGTTCGGTGATGACCTTCGTCCTTCCGTCCTGGTGATCCTGGTCTTGTTCAACGGAAATGGAAACCTTTGGCTGATTCCTCGGGACTCTGTGCCTGCGCTTGCCTCTTTAGCACCAAAGAGGAAATTTGCTATCCTGAGCCCGCTGCTGCCCGCCTGGCCTTGGTCATCATGGCTTGCCTCATCCGAACCTCACGAGGTGGGGGATTGCATAGAGATCTCCGCTCCTCGGGAGCCAGCCTAGTGAGACCGCTACTTACGGAGGTCTTGGTCTCGTCTGCCTCGCAAGGCTTGGCCCCTCGCGAAGGTCTTGAGTGTTAATGCTAAAGATGGCTCGTACCAGGCCGGTGAAGGAGCCACGTCATGGACCGCAGGCACGCAAGTCTGAGTACCCTGGTTCCTAGAACGCCGACAGATTTGTGTTTCATGCTAAAAAGCTATGCATTCCTGTTGGGGAACGTAGTATTTCAAAAAAAATCCTATGATCATGCAAGATATATATAGGAGAAGCATAGCAACGAGCAGGGAGAGTGTGTCCATGTACCCTCGTAGACCGAAAGCGGAAGCATTTAGTAACGCGGTTGATGTAGTCGAACGTCTTCACGATCCAACCGATCCAAGTACCAAACGTACGGCACCTCTGTGTTCAGCACACGTTCATCACGATGATGTCCCTCGAGCTCTTGATCCAATTGAGGACAAGGGAGAGTTTTGTCAGCACGACGGCGTGGTGACGATGATGATGAAGTTACCGACGCAGGGCTTCGCCTAAGCACTGCAACGATATGACCGAGGTGTGTAACCGTGGAGGGGGCACCGCACATGGCTAAAAGATTGGCTTTTGTGACTTTGGGGTGCCCTCCTCCCACGTATACAAAGGGGGGAGGGAGGAGGAGGCCGGCCAAGGTGTGGTGCGCCCAAGGGGGGATTCCTACTCCAAGTAGGATTCGCCCCCCCCCCCCTTTTCCTATTCCTACAAGGAGAAGGGGGGAAAGAGGAGGAGGAGAGAAGGAAAGGGGGCCACCCCCCATACCCTAATCCAATTCGGTTTGGGCTAGGGGCGTGCGCCTCCACCTGGCTGCTGCCTCATCTCTTCCACTAGGGCCCATGAAGGCCCATTAACCCCTCAGGGGGTTCCGGTAACCCCCCGGTACTCCGGAAAATACCCGATACACTACGGAACCATTCTGGTGTCCGAGTATAACCTTCAAATATATCAATCTTTATGTCTCAACCATTCCGAGACTCCTCGTCATGTCCTTGATCTCATCCGGGACTCCAAACAATCTTCGGTCATCAAAATCACATAACTCATAATACTAATTGTCATCGAACGTTAAGCGTGCGGACCCTACGGGTTTGAGAACTATATAGACATGACCGAGACACATCTCCGACCAATAACCAATAGCGGAACCTGGATGCTCATATTGGCTCCTACATTTTCTATGAAGATCTTTATCCGTCAAACCACATAACAACATGCATTGTTCCCTTTGTCATCGGTATGTTACTTGCCCAAGATTCGATCGTCGGTATCATCACACCTAGTTCAATCTAGTTACCGGCAAGTATCTTTACTCGTTCCATAATACATCATCTCGTGACTAACTCATTGGTCATTTGCTTGCAAGGCTTATTATGATGTGTATTACCGAGAGGGCCCAGAGATACCTCTCCAACATTCGGAGTGACAAATCCTATTCTCGATCTATGCCAACACCACAAACGCCTTCAGAAACACCTATAGAGCATCTTTATATCACCCGGTTATGTTGTGACTGATAGCACACAAGGTGTTCTTCCAGTATTCGGGAGTTGCATAATCTCATAGTCAGAGGAACATGTATAAGTCATGAAGAAAGCAATAGCAATAAAACTAAACGATCATTATGCTAAGCTAACGGATGGGTCTTGTCCATCACATCATTCTCCTAATGACGTGATCCCGTTGATCAAATGACAACACATGTCTATGGTTACGAAACAGAACCATCTTTGATTAACGAGCTAGTCTAGTAGAGGCATACTAGGGACACTCTGTTTTGTCTATGTATTCACACATGTATCAAGTTTCCGGTAAATACAATTCTAGCATGAACAAAAGACATTTATCATGATATATAAGTAAATATAAATAACAACTTTATTATTGCCTCTAGGGCATATTTACTTCAGTCTCCCACTTGCACTAGAGTCAATAATCTAGATTACATAGTAATGGTTCTAACACCCATGGAGTCTTGGTGCTGATCATGTTTTGCTCGTGGAAGAGGCTTAGTTAACGGGTCTGCGACATTCAGATCCGTATGTATTTTGCAAATCTATATGTCTCCCTCTTTGACTTGATCGCGGATGGAGTTGAAGCGTCTCTTGATGTGCTTGGTTCTCTTGTGAAACCTGGATTCCTTTGCCAAGGCTATTGCTCCAGTGTCACAAAAGATTTTCATTGGACCCGATGTACTAGGTATTACTCCTAGATCGGATATGAACTCCTTCATTTGCTGCTTCCGAAGCAGCTATGTACTCCGCTTCACACGTAGATCCCGCCACGAAGCTCTGCTTGGAACTGCACCAACAGACAGCTCCACCGTTCAACAAAAATATGCATCCGGTTTGTGACTTGGAGTCATCTGGATCAGTGTCAAAGCTTGCATCAATGTAGCCGTTTACGACGAGCTCTTTGTCACCTCCATAAACGATAAACATAACCTTCGTCCTTTTCAAGTACTTCAGGATGTTCTTGACCGCTGTCTAGTGATCCACTCCTGGATTACTTTGGTACCTCCCTGCTAGACTTATAGCAAGCCACACATCAGGTCTGGTACACAGCATTGCATACATGATAGAACCTATGGCCGAAGCATAGGGAATGACTTTCATTTCATCTCTATCTTCTGAAGTGGTCGGGCATTGAGTCTGACTCAACTTCACACCTTGTAACACAGGCAATAACCCTTTCCTTGACTGATCCATTTTGAACTTCTTCAAAACTTTATCAAGGTATGTGCTTTGTGAAAGTCCAATTAAGCGTCTTAATCTATCTCTATAGATCTTGATGCCCAATATATAAGCAGCTTGATAACCCACAAGTGTAGGGGATTGCAACAGTTTTCGAGGGTAAAGTATTAAACCCAAATTTGTTGATTCGACACAAGGGGAGCCAAAGAATACTCTTAAGTATTAGCAGCTGAGTTATCAATTCAACTACACCCGGAAACTTAGTATCTGTAGCAGGTTAGTTTAGTAGCAAAGTAATATGATAGTGACGGTAGCAGCAATAAAAGTAAAGATAGTGTTTTTGTAGTTTCGTGATAGTAGCAACGGAAAAGTAAATAAGCAACTAGCAATATAGGTAAAGCTCGTAGGAATTGGATCGGTGATGGGAAATAATGTCGGATGCAATTCATCATGTAGAAGTTATAACCTAGGGTGACACAGAACTAGCTAAAGTTCATCAATGCAATGTAGGCATGTAATCCGAATATAGTCATACGTGCTTATGGGAAAGAACTTGCATGACATCTTTTGACCTACCCTCCCGTGGCAGCGGGGTCCTATTGGAAACTAAGGGATATTAAGGCCTCCTTTTAATAGAGTACCGGACCAAAGCATTAACACATAGTGAATACATGAACTCCTCAAACTATGGTCATCACCGAGAGTGGTCCCGATTATTGTCACTTCGGGGTTGCCGGATCATAACACATAGTAGGTGACTATAGACTTGCAAGATAGGATCAAGAACACACATATATTCATGGAAACATAATAGGTTCAGATCTGAAAGCATGGCACTCGGGCCCTAGTGACAAGTATTAAGCATAGCAAAGTCATAGCAACGTCAATCTCAGAACATAGTGGATACTGGGGATCAAACCCTAAGAAAACTAACTCGATTACATGATAGATCCCATCCAACCCATCACCGTCCAGCAAGCCTATGATGGAATTACTCACACACGGCGGTGAGCATCATGGAATTGGTTATGGAGGAAGGTTGATGATGACGATGGCGACGATCTCCACTCTCCGGAGCCCCAAACGGACTCCAGATCAGCCCTCCCAAGAGATATTAGGGCTTGGCGGCGACTCCGTCTCGTGAAACACGATAATTCCTTCTCTCATATATTTTTTCTCCCCAAAACGGAAGATATAGGACCTGGGGGTACATCGGTGGAGCATTGGGGGGCCCTCGAGGCAGGGGGCGCGCCCCCCACCCTCGAGGATAGGGTGTGGGCCCCCCGGTGAGTATCTTCTTGCAGATATTTCTTATATTTTCTGGAATAATTCTCCGTTGATTTTCAAGCGATTCCGAGAACTTTTTATTCTGCACAAAAACAACACCATGGCAGTTCTGCTGAATACAGCGTTAGTCCGGGTTAGTTCCATTCAAATCATGCAAGTTAGAGTCCGAAACAAGGGCAAAAGGGTTTGGAAAAGTAGATACGTTGGAGACGTATCAACTCCCCCAAGCTTAAACATTTGCTTGTCCTCGAGCAATACAGTTGATAAACTGAAAGTGATAAAGAAAAACTTTGACAAACTCTGTTTGCTCTTGTTGTTGTAAATATGTAAGCTAGCATTCAGGTTTTCAACAAGATCATGAACTAACCACATTCACAATAACTTTCAGGTCTCATGACTACTCACATCAATAGCACAATCAACTAGCGAGCAATAATAATAAACCTTGGATGACAACACTTCTCAAAACAATCATGATATGATATAACAGGATGGTATCTCGCTAGCCCTTTCTGAGACCGCAAAACATAAATGCAGAGCACCTTTAAAGATCAAGGACTGACTAGACATTGTAATTCATGGTAAAAGAGATCCAGTCATGATCATACTCAATGCAAATTAATAGTAATACATGCAACGACAGAGGTGCTCTCCTACTGGTACTTTTTTATAAGAGGTTGATGACTCTGCATAAAAGTAAATAGATAGGCCCTTCGCAGAGGGAAGCAGTGATTTGTAGAGGTGCCAGAGCTCGATTTTTAAATAGAGATTGAATAACATTTTGAGCGGTATACTTTCATTGTCAACATATCAACCAAGAATCTCGATATCTCCCATGGTACACACATTATAGGCGGTTCCCAAACAGAATGGTAAAGTTTATACTTCGCCAACCACCAACAAGCACACTCCACGGCTAGCCTGAAACAACGGGTACCGTCTGTCAGGGATATTACTACCAGGTATAAACCGCCCAGGAGGGTCCGGTTTATGTTATCAAGATTACTTTGAAGCCTAGCGGAGCATGAAGCAAGAGACTTTGTCCCAAGAGGTTTAGAGCCCAAGTGTTAGGGCCCATGCTTTGTGAACCACCATATTATGTAACTTGAGATGTAAGATAGAAAGAGTAGAGACCGAGGCGGACACGTTTATGAGCCGGCCTCGGGAGTCTGTAAACCGGACCGAGCATCACCTCTTATATAAAGGGACGACCCGGGGACGGCTCAAGGCAGAAAACAGAACAGCTTCAGACACAGGCAAAGCGGATTCGCTCCCTGGTCATCGAGACCCTAGCAATACACACCAAACTAGACGTAGGCTTTTACCTTCATTGAAGGGGCCGAACTACTATAAAATCCTTGTGTCCTTGTCCGCTTTAACCCCTTTAAGCTAACCCATGGCGATGGCCTCACGACTAAGTCCTTTTGCTAGGACATCTGCCGTGACAAATCCACGACAGTTGGCGCCCACCGTGGGGCTATCGCACGATGGTTTCGAGTTCTTGAAGGGCAGCTTTGAAGAACTCAAGGGCTACATAGTGGGCCGGATGACTAAGAGTCATCACGGCAAGATATACATCGACGATGCAGGCTGGGGCCCGAGGCCGATTCAATCGAATACAGGTACCGGGTCCCCTTCGGCGGCATCCACGTCTTCATCGGCAAGATCGGCGAACCGGGCCCTGAGTCAGACATCTTCCCCAACATCGTCGAGCCGGCTCGGCGTGCGAGACCTGCTCGGATTCAGCTCGCCATGAAGCACGTCTTCGTTGGAGCAGTGCATGGAGTGCAAGCCGAGGATGGATCGAACTCTGGCGGCGAGACTGTTGTCTATTCCAGCGATGAATCTTCTTCCGGAGAGACAGAATGTTTATATCTGCTGCAGGACGGCCGATCTGAGGGCTGTTCCGATGGTGACAGTATTCCGGACCGCCTCGATCCGCCAAACCGGGTTGTTGTCTTTATGGTCGGATCACAACCCGTGTAGCAGTCCTCGACAACAACGGCGTTGACATCAGACGCGATGGGGGCTAGGGCAGGAGATCGTGTCCCGCCACCATCTGAAACGTTATCCACCTTGGTCGATACTTTGACAGCACTATTAACAGTAGAGGTAGCCCAGGACAATAAGGAGCAGCATGATGCGGAGGTCGCTCAGGTGAAGAGCCGGATTGATCAAGCCAAGTTGGAACTAGCTGCTGAGAAAACCAGGATGGCTGTAAGGCAGGCTGAGCTTGATGCTCAAGCCTATCGACTCATGTTGGATCAGACCGCTTCACACGAGGTAATGATGAGAAGGCAACGATCTCGCTTACTACTGGTTTATGAGGCAAGGAACCTCTTTAGCATGCCAGGAGTAGGAACCAGTAACCAGCCGGAGGTGAACCGGGGAGGGGCACTGGGCACGGGAGTGTCAGTTCAGCCGCCGGCCGCAGAACCAACCCGCCTGGTTGTACCGTCACAGCATGTGCCCACCCCTCCTGGTCATTACTCTAATCCGTTGGATAACATAGTCACCGCCGCTTCACGACTGGCCGCTCTTCCCATTGAAGGAACATCCCCCATAGCAGTGGAGGCATGGCGGGCCAGGGAGTTCTTGGAGATGGCGCTAACTCAACAGCAAGCTTATTCTCACAGCCATGAGAGGATTCATTCAACTCCCCGCCCAAGCCGGAGTTACACCAGGCATCTGGATGAACCGGCCGTGTCAAGCAGTGCGCGAAGACGTAATCCGCCGAGGTAGGATAATCCGGCAGGAGGAGGCGCGAACGCTCAGAACATGGTGGATCAGGGCAGGCAGCACCGGGAGGCCGAAGTAACAGCACAGTACGAAGCCCGTCAGCCCACGCCGGTTCGTCCCACTACCACAGTTGAACCGGGGGTCATGTCTAGCTCCCTGGGAGTGCCTTGTCTTACTCCCGCTTTGCGAAACGTGAAACGGCCCAAGGATTTCAAAGGACCACGTAAAGTACCCAACTACATGGCAGATCTGGCCCCGGAGGCATGGGTATACAGTTATGAGATGGCAATGGAGATGCTGGATGTGGATGATGCAGCGTGCGCTTAGTATTTCACAATGATGCTAGAAGGCACGGCTCGCACTTGGCTGAAGGACTTACCACCCAATTCCGTCGGATCATGGGCCGAATTGCGGCGCCGGTTTATCAATAACTTCAAGGACACGTGCAAGCAGCCAATGTCTGTCGTCGATCTAGCTGCCTGCATTCAAGGAGAGCATGAGTCTACAAGCAGTTGGGTGCGTCGAGTGTCAGAGATCCTGCTGTAATGCCCAGGATGGAGTTATACCTCCTACGTGTCGAGGCACGACTTAAAGGCATAAATCCATCCTAGAATGATCTCAAGTTTGGTATCTTTGCACGACTCATGTAAAAGAGGGATTAAAATGCAAAAGGAGATAGTTGGCTTACACTCGCCACTTCACGCAATACATTACATAAGCATAACATCATTCAAAACATCACAACCCGACTACGGGTGAAGATCCAAAAGAAAGATACCAAAACAACATAAAGCCACAGGTCAGGATCGAATCCTAGTAGAAACCACTACTGAACGTCGAAACGTTACAAGCAAACGGTCACACTCTGCATCGAGCTCCTGGTGAAGAACTGATCCAACACCTGCTTCAAACTCGGCTGAACCTGCAACTGGTGTGGTGAAGTAACTGTGAGCCACAGAGGACTCAGCAATCCCGTTCCCGGGTAACAAGACTATTTAAGCCTTGGGTGTGGATAAGGCTGAAGAAAGAAATATGAGGTGAAGGAACAAACAAGAGTCTGCAGCAGCAACTAGCACTAACTTACGTAAAGAGAGCGAGAAGAGAAGAGCATCGGTCGAAAGATGATCACGAAGTGATCCTAACTAAAGCCGGTCAAACATAACCCCACCGTGTTCAACTCCCGAATCCCTATTCGGAAATTGACAGTCACGGTACACACGCTGGTAGTGTATTAGAACATTGTGTCAAGTTATCTACAACCGGAATTAACAAGCTCCCATCTGCCACATAACCGCGGGCACGGCTTTCGAAAGTTCAAACCCTGCAGGGGTGTTCCAACTTGACCCATTACAAGCCCACGATCCGCGGAGTCGCAACTCCATAGTTGGGAAGACCCGAGTATTCTCGGAATCCCGTGCTCAAGTTAAACCGAACTAAGGTAAGGCTAATCCAGCAAATCCTCCCGGCGTGCCGACACCCTGATAGTAGCCGCGCGTATCTCGTCTCAGGCCACGACCGGATGAGCGCTACGTACAGTACCAAAGACCCCAGATAACTGGGTGGTACCGCAAGTGACTCTAGTTTGGGACCAACACCATCAGCACTGGCCCCCCCCTGCTATGTAGAATTAAGAAAGAGGGTTTGCAAGGCCCTTATGAAAGTTTTTATTAGTTTGTTATTAGGCAAATAGTACCAATGTTGGGACTTGCTGGAAAAGACTTAGCACTTAGCGGTTTATCAAGGGGGTCCCATACACCCCAACCGTGTTAGGAACGCATAATCAAGGAACATAACACCGGTTTATACGGATCCTAACGGCATGAGTGGAACAAAACACCAAGCAAAAGGCTTAGCCTTCCACCCTTGCCAGTATATAGATGATTTCATTTTTAAGCATTTATATAGTGTGATATAACCCAACCAAACTTCAACATGAAGCAAGCATCTTCAATCTTCACCTGCAACTAACCATGCTATAAGAGGGGCTGAGCGAAGCGTACTTAGCCAAGCAACGGTTTGCGTAGGTAGGGTTGGTTAAACATGGCAATTGGTTACAAGTAGGAGGCTGACAGGAAAGACATGGGCATCGAGGCAAAACTAAAGATCGAGACTACTAGCAGTAGGCAAAAATAGTAATGGTATCCGGGTTCGGTCATCTTGCCTGGAATTCCACAAGGGAGAAGAACGGATCCAAGAAGAAGACGGAGCAACAGTCGAGCGGATCCTCACAACTCCGGAACGAAACCGAAGCTATCAAGAGAAGCAAACCGGAAAGAAACAAACAACACGGTAAACACACACAAACATAAACATGGCATAAGATGCACAAACAAGTATGATGCATGTCCGGTTTAAATATGCATGGCATGGCAAAGTGCACAAACAAATACTACAAGTTAAGTGGAGATCAATATGCAACGAGTTGCATATTGACGAAACACCACATTAATTATTTAGTTGACTCTCATTATTAACAAGACAAGTTTAATTGTTTTTAGCATGGCAAGAGGTGAAGCATAATAAAACTACACTATTTAGACAATTTTAAATGAGGCCGGAGAATAACAACAACATATCCGAAAAATCCTCATGAGCATGTTTAATAATTATTAAAGCAACAACAATTTAACCATATAATGTTGTTATCATGATGCGGATGACATGATCAAGTTTATGCAAGTTTTCTTAAAAGGGTTGACATTAAGAGATAAGAAGCATTTGTCACCGTGGTGGAAGAAAAGGGGTGCCACGGCAACGATCCGAAAATGATGCAACGCATCATATCGGTTCCGGCAACTCGTTGAGAGTCCGGTGCAAAAGGTAGAATCGACGTGAGCAAGTCGAACAAGATGAAAGTGGGTGGATCCCGTCACCGGGTTCCCACGAGTCGGTGACGAGGCAACCGAGGAACATGACAAAAGGTGGAACGGGCACGAAGCACACACGGGAGAACATTTCATACAACACAAGCAAGCATTCACACGGGTCATCCACGGGGTCGTTTCGGTATACCTTCGAAGCGTGCGTTTCGGGGCGGTTCGAGACGTAGTGGAAGAAGTCGTTCACGGCCGTAGAGCGAAGTAGGCGTTCACGTATCCGAAGTGGAAGGAGTCGTTCCGTAGAGGTACTTGGCGCCTCGGTAGTCGTTCACGGGGCGACGGTAGTGGTACACGGCGACGGTAGGCGAACTCGTTCATAGATGTACTTGGCGCATCCGTCTTTTCCGGGCGACGGTAGTGGTACACGCGACGGTAGACGTACAGGCGACGGTAGACGTTCGGGCCGTAGATGTACTCGTTCCGTTCGTTCGTAGAGGTACTTGAGGTTTCGGCGACGGTTGTGGTACAAGGTGCTTCCGGGCGTCGGTAGTCATTCCGCTCTCTGTCAAGGTCAACACCAGCAACCAAACAACACAAAAAAAACTACAGCAGCAAAACAAGGGCAGCACGGCGACGAGGTCACGGCAGCAGCAGGATCTCGCGCGCGGACGGAGGGAGACGGATCCGGGCGAGGCAGGGAGCTCCTTGGGCGCGCAGCGCGGGGCAGCCAGGCGAGGCTCTCGGGCGCGCAGCGGCTCGGGGCGCCGGCTGTCTGAGGACGGGCCGCTGGAGGCGCTGGTGGAGGCCGGCTCGCGGGAAGGGAAGGTAGCCCGCTGCTGGCCGGGCGCAGAGCTACGAGGCCCTGGGAACGAGCGCACGGGACGCGCAGGAACGGAGGAGGGGCGCGGGACCTGGCCGCGGCGCTGAACGGCGGCACTCCTGGCCGGCCGGAGGGGCAGAAGGGCGCCGGTGCCACGGGCCTGGCCGAGCGCTCGCCGGGCTCGGGATCCGGCCGCTCGAGGCGACGAGGAGGGGACGCGCGGAGGAGGGACGTCGGGGCAGCAGGGCGAGGCGGCTGGCTGGCCGCGGCCTCGAGCAGAGAAGGGGCGGGGCGCACGGGAGGCAGGGGATCGAGAGGGCTCGAGAGGGGAAGCCGCGGGGCTCGGCCGAGGCTGGAGGGCGCCTCGGGGTCGCGACTGCGCGGCGATGCGGGATGGAAGAGGGTGAGCGAGCGAGATGAGGGAGGCACGGGCTGGATCGGGATCGGGAGAATGGGTGCGGCGGCTGAGGGAACGAGAGGGAGTGCGAGAGAGAGCGATGCGGGAGCCTAGGGTTTGCGGGAGCTGTCGGGCCGGGGTGGCCAAAGTGTGCCGGCTGGGAAGGAGGCCCAAGAGGCCTAGAGGCTGCTGGACTTTTTAAAACTGCTGCAGTTTTACTAAAAAAACAGAAAACAACTACAAGAAGAAAAGAAGGGAGGTGCTGGAAAAGAGTTAGGGCAAGAGGATAAAATTCCCGGACTCACAAAAAATGTCAGGGATTTAATAAAATTATTGGAGGGGTTTTTGGAGGAACCTCGAAACAACGGAAAAGAATAAAGGGAAGGTTTTGAAGTAGAAACTCGAAGTGAAAAAAAACATGGGGAATTTGCAAGTGTGTTGGGGTAATTCCAACAATGGAATATTTATTTATATAGCTCCCTAAAATAATGAGAGGCTTTTATATGTTATAAAGAGAAGTCATCTTCCCTCGATTTAAATGGACCGAAGGTCCACACAATTTATTTAAGTTGAGATGCAAAATAAAATGTGACATGATGGCATGATGACATGATGCAATGCAAAAATAAATAACACAAGCACAAAGAACCACACGGGCAACCCGGAACATCTGGAATCTTCGGGAAGCTTCTGGAATCTTCTGGGACGTCGGTCTCGGGCGTCACAACTCTCCCACACTAACAGAGGATCTCGACCCGAGATCCTAGAGATATCACCGGGTAAAAACGGAAGAGGAAGAGGTAAAACAAAGTTGCTTCTTAGACGAACGAGTGAAACCAAAGAACCTTGAGAGGTTGAACAAAATGAAAGAAGAATACAATGAAGATGAACGAAGTTAGGAGCACTCCGGTAGAAGGAGGAACAAGGAACATAACAAGAACCTTGTAGGTTGAAGGACAAGAAACAAGAGCTCACGGGCCAAAAGAATATGAAACTGCAACTGTATAGCCAAGGAATAAGAAAGACAGGATTTGGACAGCACTTCGTCTGAAAATGGAAGGAATTAACAAGAACTTGAGAAGATGGAATGATACTTGATGAAAACAACAACACATTGCCTCCGAAACAATTAAAAGAATGGCACAAGGGGTAAGAAATATTGAAACAGCACTCCGGTTGAAAAGAGTGGATAAGCTAGATAAAAGATGACGGAACTAGAATGAAGAATACAACACTCCGGTTAAAGATAAGCAAGGAAAGAACATGATCTTGATAAAAACGAGATGATGGTTAAAGAGAGCAACATCAGAAAACCTCCGGAATGACAGAATAGCATATAAATGAAAGACAGAATTGAACGGAGAAGAAAATGACAACATCTCTCGAAATTTAATTTGAAAGAGCATCTTACAAAGAAGGGTTGAACTGAGTTGTTGGAAATTCAACAACGAAAGAATAAGCTTGATGTGGGCTTATGGAAACATCTCAAAATTAAGAGGTGACAACCAGCCACTAACTTAACAATTGATTTGATTGAGATCAACAAGGAGACGAAAAAACTTATTTCACCGGAATGATAAAAGAAGAACTTGGGTCATTAATAAGCACCATAATATCAACAATCCTTAGGGAAAGCTTTTAGGTGAATTATAACCCAAGATAACTCCAATGAAATAAAATAGGGGTTGAAAGGATCTCCTAATGAGAAGAAATGATGGTTTTAAATATCTCATTCTTGAAAACTCGTGAATCATGAAACATGAAGGAATTGACAAGAATGACATAACACCATCTGAAAAGATGATGTAGAAAGAATAGCAATTGGAATGCATGATGAAGAATGCTTGAGCTCCAACAAGAATCTTGATGAAGACTTGGAGGATGAATTAAAACATGATGAACCACCATGAAGAACTCCGGTAATGAAAGCATGAGAAGTTAAAGATGAAAGAATAAGATTCAAGGCCTGCGGTGAATTAGATGGAGCTTGAAATGATAATAGAAATAGCTTGGAGCTCCGGAAAACAAGAAGAAGAACTTAGAACCAAGGATATGATATGATGAACAAGCTCCAGACAAAAGAATTAAATCACCTTGAATGAATAAGAATAAGAATTATGCTATGCATCTCCTTCACCAATTTAAATTGATGACAACCAAGGATTTGGCATACTACTTATTCTCGTTGCAAAGAATTAAAGAGAGATCTAGCACAAGCTTGGGTAATTATTCAACAAAGCACCGGTAGGAATAAGAAAAGAACAAATGAATTAATACGATAACAAGGAAGGGTAAACTTGAAAGAACCACCGTAAGAATATGGAGACGGACGAAAAGACATCAATGAAGAATAGTTGGAGAACGAAGTTGAAAACTGAGAACGAAGAAATCTTCTGAAATGATGGCCTTCGGAGGATCACAAAGAAAAGAATTCAAGAATTGCTCTGAAGGGGCATGAAAACAATTCCCACAATCGAAAACAATTATGAGGATGGCATGAAGCTAGAACCACAACTCTTGAGAGAACGGGTTAAAATTTAAGAGAAACACTTCTCCGGTCTCCAAATGCTGAGAATGAAGACGAGAAATGCCATGAAGAATTTCGAGATACTCCGGACGAATGACAAGAGGAAGGTGGAGCTAAAGATGGAAATAATTGAAACAAGCTTGGAGAAGGCATGTGACTGATGGAAATCATTCTTACATCAAACTTTGACAAGAATTTGAGTATAACTCCAGAAAACAAATAGAAGAGTCAGGTAAGATCCTGGGAAAAGACCTGTGGGTTAGGGCCCACTCAAAAGAAATCACCGTTGGAAAAAAAGATTGCTAAAGAGATATTGCACCGGTTGAATTAAATGGCTTGAGTAAGAAGACAATGCTCAAAATGGCTTGAACGGATTAAGAATGGAATTATGAATCTTCAGCACTCCGGATATGAATAGCAAGAGGAGAATGATTAATTGGTGCACCGGAATAAGAATGCATTGTGAAATGAGGAAAAGGATAAGATCAACACCGAATTCTTGAATTACATCCACCGGCAGAATTAGAGAACAAAAGAATGATGAACTTGAAGCTCTTGAGCATCTTCACGATAAATCACCGGATAAGGACATTGAAGGAAAAAATGAAGAAATATCACAAGAATAAAATGGATACTTCATTTGAGAATTTCTGGCTCCAAGAAGAAAAGGGTGGGAGGGTGGGGAAAAACAAAGACAAATTGGGATGAATGAAATGGACACCGGTTGAAAAAGAATTAACATGACCATCTTGATGATCAAGAAGGATTAGCACTCTCATGGAAATATGAGAACACCGATTAGGAAAGGTATGGAATCAACATTTGACATCGAAGCAACTCGAATACCAGAATCAAAACAAAAACAAAGGATAGATATTGAACGAATGAATTCTGCAGGTACAACAACTCGTCGAGAAGCCACTTGGAAAACAAAAGGTAAATAAAAAAGGAACAAGGATCAAATAGAACAAATACAAGATAGAAGCTTCGTTCGACATCTTCGTGCTGAAAGCTCATGGAACATGTTACAAAAGGGTTTTGCAATCCCCGGATCAGCATAGCCAAGGACCCTTTAAGATGCAACTCCCGATCAGAACAAGTCCATAAAACCACTTCACTCAATGTAGAACCCCAAACTTCATATCGTGCATCCGTTGGAAGAATGCCTAGAACTACTAGATGAACCCACCTATAGATTTCCGAAAGTTTCCAGTTATGCAATCAGGTGTTGGGGATACACGGGAAGCACCGCGCAATCAACTCTAAACCTACATCCAGGTGTATCCATCCTTCAACACATAACCAGTCTTTCTCGAAAACTGTTTACCTCGGACCTTCGAAAAGCATCCACTATAACAAGCTATGGCAATACTCTCGAACTACCTCCCCAGTACTGGGTGATGTCGGGGTTATCTTGCCACTGGCCGTATAGGAGAGATTTTCGATGTCGGCCGTCTTAAGTATTTAGTACTGCCGCGATATACTTGTTACAATGATACCCCGAAGCTCAACTCCTCGGTAACAGGAGGCATCGAGAACAATATCCTTGTCACAAGAACATCGAAACAATCCCAGAATACTCGCGGGATCCTAAAAAAAATTTGGTGCAATTTTGAGAGTAGAAGAGAAAAAAGTAATCGTTAGGAGTCCTCACCAGAGAGAAAAGAGATGAGAAGCAAAGAAATCCTACTCTCCGATATAATATATAGGACTTAAAACATTTTCAGTGTGTGCCTAGACTCAACCGTCAACGATTCGATCAATCAGTGGGGCTTCTAGGTCGGAGAAGGCTCTGAATACCAACTTGTAATGCCCAGGATGGAGTTATACCTCCTACGTGTCGAGGCACGACTTAAAGGCATAAATCCATCCTAGAATGATCTCAAGTTTGGTATCTTTGCACGACTCATGTAAAAGAGGGATTAAAATGCAAAAGGAGATAGTTGGCTTACACTCGCCACTTCACGCAATACATTACATAAGCATAACATCATTCAAAACATCACAACCCGACTACGGGTGAAGATCCAAAAGAAAGATACCAAAACAACATAAAGCCACAGGTCAGGATCGAATCCTAGTAGAAACCACTACTGAACGTCGAAACGTTACAAGCAAACGGTCACACTCTGCATCGAGCTCCTGGTGAAGAACTGATCCAACACCTGCTTCAAACTCGGCTGAACCTGCAACTGGTGTGGTGAAGTAACTGTGAGCCACAGAGGACTCAGCAATCCCGTTCCCGGGTAACAAGACTATTTAAGCCTTGGGTGTGGATAAGGCTGAAGAAAGAAATATGAGGTGAAGGAACAAACAAGAGTCTGCAGCAGCAACTAGCACTAACTTATGTAAAGAGAGCGAGAAGAGAAGAGCATCGGTCGAAAGATGATCACGAAGTGATCCTAACTAAAGCCGGTCAAACATAACCCCACCGTGTTCAACTCCCGAATCCCTATTCGGAAATTGACAGTCACGGTACACACGCTGGTAGTGTATTAGAACATTGTGTCAAGTTATCTACAACCGGAATTAACAAGCTCCCATCTGCCACATAACCGCGGGCACGGCTTTCGAAAGTTCAAACCCTGCAGGGGTGTTCCAACTTGACCCATTACAAGCCCACGATCCGCGGAGTCGCAACTCCATAGTTGGGAAGACCCGAGTATTCTCGGAATCCCGTGCTCAAGTTAAACCGAACTAAGGTAAGGCTAATCCAGCAAATCCTCCCGGCGTGCCGACACCCTGATAGTAGCCGCGCGTATCTCGTCTCAGGCCACGACCGGATGAGCGCTACGTACAGTACCAAAGACCCCAGATAACTGGGTGGTACCGCAAGTGACTCTAGTTTGGGACCAACACCATCAGCACTGGCCCCCCCCCTGCTATGTAGAATTAAGAAAGAGGGTTTGCAAGGCCCTTATGAAAGTTTTTATTAGTTTGTTATTAGGCAAATAGTACCAATGTTGGGACTTGCTGGAAAAGACTTAGCACTTAGCGGTTTATCAAGGGGGTCCCATACACCCCAACCGTGTTAGGAACGCATAATCAAGGAACATAACACCGGTTTATACGGATCCTAACGGCATGAGTGGAACAAAACACCAAGCAAAAGGCTTAGCCTTCCACCCTTGCCAGTATATAGATGATTTCATTTTTAAGAATTTATATAGTGTGATATAACCCAACCAAACTTCAACATGAAGCAAGCATCTTCAATCTTCACCTGCAACTAACCATGCTATAAGAGGGGCTGAGCGAAGCGTACTTAGCCAAGCAACGGTTTGCGTAGGTAGGGTTGGTTAAACATGGCAATTGGTTACAAGTAGGAGGCTGACAGGAAAGACATGGGCATCGAGGCAAAACTAAAGATCGAGACTACTAGCAGTAGGCAAAAATAGTAATGGTATCCGGGTTCGGTCATCTTGCCTGGAATTCCACAAGGGAGAAGAACGGATCCAAGAAGAAGACGGAGCAACAGTCGAGCGGATCCTCACAACTCCGGAACGAAACCGAAGCTATCAAGAGAAGCAAACCGGAAAGAAACAAACAACACGGTAAACACACACAAACATAAACATGGCATAAGATGCACAAACAAGTATGATGCATGTCCGGTTTAAATATGCATGGCATGGCAAAGTGCACAAACAAATACTACAAGTTAAGTGGAGATCAATATGCAACGAGTTGCATATTGACAAAACACCACATTAATTATTTAGTTGACTCTCATTATTAACAAGACAAGTTTAATTGTTTTTAGCATGGCAAGAGGTGAAGCATAATAAAACTACACTATTTAGACAATTTTAAATGAGGCCGGAGAATAACAACAACATATCCGGAAAATCCTCATGAGCATGTTTAATAATTATTAAAGCAACAACAATTTAACCATATAATGTTGTTATCATGATGCGGATGACATGATCAAGTTTATGCAAGTTTTCTTAAAAGGGTTGACATTAAGAGATAAGAAGCATTTGTCACCGTGGTGGAAGAAAAGGGGTGCCACGGCAACGATCCGAAAATGATGCAACGCATCATATCGGTTCCGGCAACTCGTTGAGAGTCCGGTGCAAAAGGTAGAATCGACGTGAGCAAGTCGAACAAGATGAAAGTGGGTGGATCCCGTCACCGGGTTCCCACGAGTCGGTGACGAGGCAACCGAGGAACATGACAAAAGGTGGAACGGGCACGAAGCACACACGGGAGAACATTTCATACAACACAAGCAAGCATTCACACGGGTCATCCACGGGGTCGTTTCGGTATACCTTCGAAGCGTGCGTTTCGGGGCGGTTCGAGACGTAGTGGAAGAAGTCGTTCACGGCCGTAGAGCGAAGTAGGCGTTCACGTATCCGAAGTGGAAGGAGTCGTTCCGTAGAGGTACTTGGCGCCTCGGTAGTCGTTCACGGGGCGACGGTAGTGGTACACGGCGACGGTAGGCGAACTCGTTCGTAGATGTACTTGGCGCATCCGTCTTTTCCGGGCGACGGTAGTGGTACACGCGACGGTAGACGTACAGGCGACGGTAGACGTTCGGGCCGTAGATGTACTCGTTCCGTTCGTTCGTAGAGGTACTTGAGGTTTCGGCGACGGTTGTGGTACAAGGTGCTTCCGGGCGTCGGTAGTCATTCCGCTCTCTGTCAAGGTCAACACCAGCAACCAAACAACACAAAAAAAAACTACAGCAGCAAAACAAGGGCAGCACGGCGACGAGGTCACGGCAGCAGCAGGATCTCGCGCGCGGACGGAGGGAGACGGATCCGGGCGAGGCAGGGAGCTCCTTGGGCGCGCAGCGCGGGGCAGCCAGGCGAGGCTCTCGGGCGCGCAGCGGCTCGGGGCGCCGGCTGTCTGAGGACGGGCCGCTGGAGGCGCTGGTGGAGGCCGGCTCGCGGGAAGGGAAGGTAGCCCGCTGCTGGCCGGGCGCAGAGCTACGAGGCCCTGGGAACGAGCGCACGGGGCGCGCAGGAACGGAGGAGGGGCGCGGGACCTGGCCGCGGCGCTGAACGGCGGCACTCCTGGCCGGCCGGAGGGGCAGAAGGGCGTCGGTGCCACGGGCCTGGCCGAGCGCTCGCCGGGCTCGGGATCCGGCCGCTCGAGGCGACGAGGAGGGGACGCGCGGAGGAGGGACGTCGGGGCAGCAGGGCGAGGCGGCTGGCTGGCCGCGGCCTCGAGCAGAGAAGGGGCGGGGCGCACGGGAGGCAGGGGATCGAGAGGGCTCGAGAGGGGAAGCCGCGGGGCTCGGCCGAGGCTGGAGGGCGCCTCGGGGTCGCGACTGCGCGGCGATGCGGGATGGAAGAGGGTGAGCGAGCGAGATGAGGGAGGCACGGGCTGGATCGGGATCGGGAGAATGGGTGCGGCGGCTGAGGGAACGAGAGGGAGTGCGAGAGAGAGCGATGCGGGAGCCTAGGGTTTGCGGGAGCTGTCGGGCCGGGGTGGCCAAAGTGTGCCGGCTGGGAAGGAGGCCCAAGAGGCCTAGAGGCTGCTGGACTTTTTAAAACTGCTGCAGTTTTACTAAAAAAACAGAAAACAACTACAAGAAGAAAAGAAGGGAGGTGCTGGAAAAGAGTTAGGGCAAGAGGATAAAATTCCCGGACTCACAAAAAATGTCAGGGATTTAATAAAATTATTGGAGGGGTTTTTGGAGGAACCTCGAAACAACGGAAAAGAATAAAGGGAAGGTTTTGAAGTAGAAACTCGAAGTGAAAAAAAACATGGGGAATTTGCAAGTGTGTTGGGGTAATTCCAACAATGGAATATTTATTTATATAGCTCCCTAAAATAATGAGAGGCTTTTATATGTTATAAAGAGAAGTCATCTTCCCTCGATTTAAATGGACCGAAGGTCCACACAATTTATTTAAGTTGAGATGCAAAATAAAATGTGACATGATGGCATGATGACATGATGCAATGCAAAAATAAATAACACAAGCACAAAGAACCACACGGGCAACCCGGAACATCTGGAATCTTCGGGAAGCTTCTGGAATCTTCTGGGACGTCGGTCTCGGGCGTCACAACTGCATTCCTTCAACAGCATCAACCCAAGCACAGCAGTGGTAACCTTGGAAGGCAATTGCCAGTTTGAACCCTTGAAACAGAAATTGGGACAGCTTAAGCGTAATTGTGATGACATGGGGACACTGATGGGCGCTTTAGTGAAGTATGCGGACTTCGATAATAACAAATACCCAGACGCTGATGGTGACAAGTCAGGGAAGGCGAGCAAGAATGGTAAAGCGCCACAACCCAACCCGGCAAGTCAAGGATACAACGGTAAGCGTAAAGCGGATGGTAATTCGGATTTTGTGGCCAACACTAATGCTCAGGCGGACGGACAGCGCCGCAAGGGTAGACCGCCCCCACGAAATGGGAGGCCGCCTATTAATCAGGAACGCCAGTTGAACGTGCCTTGCCCGAAGCACGGTACAATAGAAAAGCCAGCTACACATCTCTGGAAAGACTGTTTTATTATGCAGGAGTTCATGAACCGGTCTCGGTACGATCACGGACCATCCGGCGGGTCAGGCCCCGGTTTTCAAGGGCCGGGTTATCAAGGTGGTGGATCCGGTTCAGGGTACTAAGGCAATAACGGCAAACACAACGGGCACAATCAACATAACCAACAGCACGGCCAGGGCGGTTATAACAATCAGGGAAATCAACAGCATCAACAGCAGCAGCAATCCGGATATCAGAATAATCCGAAGGAGCTAAGCAGTGGGAAGTATCATGTCTTCACCACGAGCTTGTGCAAAAGTGATCAGAAAGTTCTAAAGAGGGCAGTACATTCTGTTGAACCGGCGGTGCCACGTTACCTGCGTTGGTCAGAGCAGCCCATTGTGTGGAGTAGAGAGGATCATCCGCCCCGGGTTGATAATCGGGGTCAGCTGGCTCTAGTTGTGGCACCTCAGGTGGGTGGCTACAAGTTTACCAAGGTACTTATGGACGGAGGCAGCAGCATCAACATCTTATACTATGAGACTTTCCGGCGCATGGGGCTGACAGATAAGAAGCTCCGGCAGTCCAATACCATTTTTCATGGGGTAGTGCCCGGTAAATCGGCGTATCCAGTTGGCAAGATCGATCTGGAGGTTACCTTTGGAGATGAACATGATTCCAGGTTGAAGACCTTGACCTTTGAAGTGGTAAAGATCAAGAGTCCATATCACGCTTTGTTTGGGCGACCGGTTTACGCCAAGTTCATGGTAAGGCCGTGTTATGTTTATCTACAGCTCAAGATGCCAGGACACAAGGGAACCATCACGGTCCATGGGAGCCGCAAGATTGCTTTGGAGTGCGAGGAAGGTGATGCAGCTTATGCTGAAGCGGTTTGTGCAACTGAGGAGCTGAAGTTTTATAAGGATAATGTTGATCCGCCAGATATGTCTCCGCTGAAGAAACCAACCACAGAGCATGATCCGGCTTTGAAGTTCAAATCAGCTGAAGAGACCAAACAGGTTGACTTCGTTCCTGGCGATTCATCCAAGCAGTTCACTATCAGTGCTAACCTAGATCCGAAATAGGAAAGCGCGCTCATCGAGTTCATCCGTGAGAATCGGGACATCTTTGCATGGAAGCCTTCTGATATGCCAGGTGTACCGAGGAAACTCGCTGAGCACAATCTCAATATTGATCCTAAGATTAAAACGGTCAAGCAATTTCTGCGCCGCTTCAATGAAGAAAGGCGCAAGACTATTGGAGAAGAAGTGGCTAGGCTCTTGGCGGCAGGCTTTATAGTTGAGGTTTTTCAACCAGAGTGGTTGGCTAATCCGGTGCTAGTACTTAAGAAAAATGGCACTTGGCGAATGTTTGTTGATTACATAGATCTGAACAAAGCTTGCCCAACTGATCCCTTTGCCCTCCCTGTTGGGGAACGTAGTATTTTAAAATTTTCCTACGATCACACAAGATCTATCTACCAGATGCATAGCAACGAGAGGGAAGAGTGTGTCTACGTACCCTCGTAGACCGGAAGCGGAAGCGTCAAGTGACGCGGTTGATGTAGTCGAACTTCTTCGCGATTCAACCGATCAAGCACCGAACGTACGGCACCTCCGCGTTCAGCACACATTCAGCTTGATGACGTCCCACAAGCTCTTGATCCAGTTGAGCTTCACGGGAGAGTTTCGTCAGCACGACGGCGTGGTGACGGATATGATGTATTCACCGGCGCAGGGCTTCGCCTAAGCATCGCGACGGTATGACCGAGGTGTGTTTCTGTGGAGGGGGGCACCGCACACGGCTGGAACAATTCAAGTTGTGTGTCTTTGGGTGCCCCCCTGCCCCCGTATATAAAGGAGCAATGGGGGAGGCCGGCCGTCCCTCCTATGGTGCGGCTAGGGTGCAATCCTACTAGGAATAGGAGTGCAATCCTATTCCTAGTAGGAACTACCAAAGAAGGAAGAGAGGAAAAGGAAAAGAGGGAGAGGTGGCGCCCCCCAAATCCTAGTCCAACTAGGATCCCTAGGTGGGGCGCCGGCCAGCCTCTATGGGCTGCCTCTCTCCTTTCCTTAAGGCCCACTATGGACCATCCCCCCTCGTAGGGGGTTCCGGTAACCCCCTCCGGCAATCCCGTTAAATCCGAAACTTTTCCGGAACACTTCCGGTGTCCGAATATAGTCGTCCAATATATCAATCTTTATGTTTCGGACATTCCGAGACTCCTCGTCATGTCCGTGATCTCATCCGGGACTCCGAACTACCTTCGGTACATCAAAACTCATAAACTCATAATACCGATCGTCATCAAACGTTAAGCATGCGGACCCTACGGGTTCGAGAACTATGTATACATGACCGAGACTCATCTCCGGTCAATAACCAATAGCGGAACCTGGATGTTCATATTGGCTCCTACATATTCTACGAAGATCTTTTATCGGTCAAAACCGCATAACAACATACGTTGTTCCTTTTGTCATCGGTATGTTACTTGCCCGAGATTCGATCGTCGGTATCTCCATACCTAGTTCAATCTTGTTACCGGCAAGTCTCTTTACTCGTTCCGTAACACATCATCTCGTGACTAACTCATTAGTCTTTTGCTTGCAAGGCTTATTGTGATGTGTGTTACCGAGAGGGCCCAGAGATACCTCTCCGACACTCGGAGTGACAAATCCTAATCTTGATCTATGCCAACACCACGAATACTTTCAGAGACACCTGTAGAGCATCTTTAAGATCACCCAGTTACGTTGTGACGTTTGATAGCACACAAGGTGTTCCTACGGTATTCGGGAGTTGCATAATCTCATAGTCATAGGAACATGTATAAGTCATGAAGAAAGCAATAGCAGTAAAACTAAACGATCATAGTGCTATGCTAATGGATGGGTCTTGTCCATCACATCATTCTCCTAATGATGTGATCCCGTTGATCAAATGACAACTCATGTCTATGGCTAGGAAACATAACCATCTTTGATCAATGAGCTAGTCTAGTAGAGGCATACTAGGGACACTCTGTTTTGTCTATGTATTCACACATGTACTAAGTTTCCGGTTAATACAATTCTAGCATGAATAATAAACATTTATCATGATATAAGGAAATATAAATAACAACTTTATTATTGCCTCTAGGGCATATTTCCTTCAGTCTCCCACTTGCACTAGAGTCAATAATCTAGCTCACATCGCCATGTGATTTAATACCGATAGTTCACATCGTTATGTGAATAACACCCATAGTTCACATCACCATGTGACCAACGCCCAAAGGGTTTACTAGAGTCAATAATCTAGTTCACATCGCTATGTGATTAATACCCAAGAGTAATAAGGTGTGATCATGTTTTGCTTGTGAGAGAAGTTTTAGTCAACGGGTCTGTCACATTCAGATCCGTATGTATTTCGCAAATTTCTATGTCTACAATGCTCTGCATGGAGCTACTCTAGCTAATTGCTCCCACTTACAATACACATCCAGATTGATACTTAGAGTCATCTGGATTTAGTGTCAAAGCTTGCATTGGCGTAACCCTTTACGACGAACTCTTTATCACCTCCATAATCGAGAAACATTTCCTTAGTCATCCAATTACTAAGGATAATTTTGACCGCTGTACAGTGATCTACTCCTGGATCACTATTGTACCTCCCTGTCAAACTCATGGCAAGGTACACAACGTGTTTTGTACACAGCATGGCATACTTTATAGAACCTATGGCTGAGGCATAGGGAATGACTTTCATTCTCTCTATATTTTTCTGCCGTGGTCTGGCTTTGAGTCTTACTCAACTTCACACCTTACAAGTGAGGCAAGAACTCCTTCTTTGATTGATCCATTTTGAACTACTTCAAAATCTTATCAAGGTATGTACTCATCGAAAGTCTTATCAAGCGTCTTGATCTATCTCTATAGATCTTGATGCCCAATATGTAAGCAGCTTCACCAAGGTCTTTCTTTGAAAAACTCCTTTCAAACACTCCTTTATGCTTTCCAGAAAATTCTACATCATTTCCGATCGACAATATGTCATTCACATATACTTATCAGAAAGGTTGTATTGCTCCCACTCACTTCTTGTAAATACAGGCTTCACCGCAAGTCTGTATAAATCTATATGCTTTGATCAACTTATCAAAGCGTATATTCCAACTCTGAGATGCTTGCACCAGTCCATAGATGGATCGCTGGAGCTTGCACATTTTGTTAGCACCTTTAGGATTGACAAAACCTTCTGGTTGCATCATATACAAGTCTTCTTTAATAAATCCATTAAAGAATGCGGTTTTGCTATCCATTTGCCAGATTTCATAAAATGCGGCAATTACTAACATGATTCGGACAGACTTAAGCATCGCTACGGGTGAGAAAGTCTCATCGTAGTCAACTCCTTGAACTTGTCGAAACCCTTTCGCAACAAGTCGAGCTTTGTAAACAGTAACATTACCGTTTGCGTCGGTCTTCCTCTTGAAGATCCATTTATTTTCGATGGCTTGCCGATCATCGGGCAAGTCAACCAAAGTCCATACTTTGTTCTAATACATGGATCCCATCTCGGATTTCATGGTCTCAAGCCATTTTGCGGAATCTGGGCTCATCATCGCTTCCTCATAGTTCGTAGGTTCATCATGGTCTAGTAACATGACTTCCAGAACTGGGTTGCAGTACCACTCTGGTGCGGAACGAACTCTGGTTGATCTACGAAGTTCAGCAGAAACTTGATCTGAAGTTTCATGATCATCATCATTAGCTTCCTCACTAATTGGTGTAGGAATCACTGGAACGAGTTTCTGTGATGTACTACCTTTCCAATTCGGGAGAAGGTACAATTACCTCATCAAGTTCTACTTTCCTCCCACTCACTTCTTTCGAGAGAAACTCCTTCTCTAGAAAGGATCCATTCTTAGCAACGAATATCTTGCCTTCGGATCTGTGATAGAAGGTGTACCCAACAGTCCTTTTTTTTGGGTATCCTATGAAGACACATTTCTCCGACTTGGGTTCGAGCTTATCAGGTTGAAGCTTTTCCACATAAGCATCGCAGCCCCAAACTTTAAGAAACGACAACTTTGGTTTCTTGCCAAACCATAGTTCATAAGGTGTCGTATCAACGGATTTAGATGGTGCCCTATTTAACGTGAATGCAGCTGTCTCTAAAGCATAACCCCAAAACGATAGTGGTAAATCGGTAAGAGACATCATAGATCGTACCATATCCAATAAAGTACGGTTACGACGTTCAGACACACCATTACGCTGTGGTGTTCCGGGTGGCGTGAGTTGTGAAACTATTCCACATTGTTTCAAATGAAGACCAAACTCGTAACTCAAATATTCTCCTCCACGATCAGATCGTAGAAACTTTATTTTCTTGTTACGATGATTCTCTACTTTACTCTGAAATTCTTTGAACTTTTCAAATGTTTCAGACTTGTGCTTCATTAAGTAGATATACTCATATCTGCTCAAATCATCAGTGAAGGTCAGAAAATAACGATACCCGCCGCGAGCTTCAACACTCATTGGCCCACACACATCGGTATGTATGATTTCCAACAAATCTGTTGCTCGCTCCATAGTTCCGGAGAACGGAGTTTTAGTCATCTTGCCCATGAGGCATGGTTCGCAAGCACCAAGTGATTCATAATCAAGTGATTCCAAAAGTCCATCACTATGGAGTTTCTTCATGTGCTTTACACCAATATGACCTAAACGGCAGTGCCACAAATAAGTTGAACTATCATTATTAACCTTGCATCTTTTGGCTTAAATATTATGAATATGTGTATCACCACGATCGAGATCCAACAAATCATTTTCATTGGGTGTATGACCATAGAAGGTTTTATTCATGTAAACAGAACAACAATTATTCTCTAACTTACATGAATAACCGTATTGCAATAAACATGATCAAATCATATTCATGCTCAACACCAAATAACACTTATTTAGGTTCACCACTAATCCCGAAAGTATAGGGAGTGTGCGATGATGATCATATCAATCTTGGAACTACTTCCAATACACATCGTCACTTCATCCTTTAACTAGTTTTTGTTCATTATGCAACTCTCATTTCGAGTTACTACTCTTTAGCAACTGAACCAATATCAAATACCCGAGGGGTTGCTATGAACACTAGTAAAATACACATCAATAATCTGTATATCAAATATACCTTTGTTCACTTTGCCATCCTTCTTATCCGCCAAATATCTAGGGCAGTTCCACTTCTAGTGACCATTTCCTTTGCAGTAGAAGCACTTGTTTTAGGCTTGAGTTTAGCTTTGGGTTTCTTCACGGGAGTGACAACTTGCTTGTCATTCTTCTTGAAGTTCCCCTTCTATCCCTTTGCCCTTTACTTGAAACAAGTGGTCTGGTTAACCATCAACACTTGATGCTCTTTCTTGATTTCTACCTTCGCCGATTTCAGCATCGTGAAGAGCTCGGGAATTACTTTCGTCATCCCTTGCATATTATAGTTCATCACGAAGTTCTACTAACTTGGTGATAGTGTCTAGAGAACTTTGTCAATTACTATCTTATCTGGAAGATTAACTCCCACTTGATTCAAGCAATTGTACTACCCAGACAATCTGAGCACATGCTCACTGGTTGAGCTATTCTCCTCCATCTTGTAGGCAAAGTACTGTCAGAGGTCTTATACCTCTCGACACGGGCATGAGTATGAAATACTAATTTCAACTCTTGGAACATCTCATATGCTCCGTGGCGTTTCAAAACATTTTTGAAGTCCCGGTTATAAGCCGTAAAGCATGGTGCACTAAACTATCAAGTAGTCATCATATCGAGCTTTTGTCAAAACGTTCATAACATCTACATCTGCTCCTGCAATAGGTCTGTCACCTAGCGGTGCATCAAGGACATAATTCTTCTGTGCAGCAATGAGGATAATCCTCAGATCACGGAACAATTCCGCATCATTGCTACTAACATCTTTCAACTTGGTTTTCTCTAGGAACATATGAAAAATAAACGGGGAGCAACATCGCGAGCTATTGATCTACAACATAGATATGCTAATACTACCAGGACTAACTTCATGATAAATTAAAGTTCAATTTAATCATATTACTTAAGAACTCCCACTTAGATAGACATCCCTCCGGTCATCTAAATGATCACGTGATCCAAATCAACTAAACCATGTCCGATCATCACGTGAGATGGAGTAGTTTCAATGGTGAACATCTTATGTTGATCATATCTACTATATGATTCACGCTCGACCTTTCGGTCTCCAGTGTTCCGAGGCCATATCTGCATATGCTAGGCTCGTCAAGTTTAACCCGAGTATTCTGCGTGTGCAAAACTGGCTTACACCCGTTGTATTTGAACGTAGAGCTTATCACACCCGATCATCACGTGGTGTCACAGCACGACGAACTTTCGCAACAGTGCATACTCAGGGAGAACACTTATACCTTGAAATTTAGTAAGGGATCATCTTATAATGATACCGTCGTTCTAAGCAAAATAAGAAGCATAATAAGATAAACATCACATGCAATCAAAATATGTGACATGGTATGGCCATCATCATCTTGTGCTTTTGATCTCCATCTCCAAAGCACCTTCATGATCACCTTCGTCACCGGCGCGACACCTTGATCTCAATCGTAGCATCATTGTCGTCTCGCCAACTATTGCTTCTACAACTATCGCTACCGCTTAGTGATAAAGTAAAGCAATTACATGGCGATTGCATTTCATACAATAAAGCGACAACCATATGGCTCCTTCCAGTTGCCGATAACTTTACAAAACATGATCATCTCATACAAAACCGTATAATTCATCATGTCTTGACCATATCACATCACAACATGCCCTGCAAAAACAAGTTAGACGTCCTCTACTTTGTTGTTGCATGTTTTACGTGGCTGCTACGGGCTTAGCAAGAACCGTTCTTACCTACGCATACAAAACCACAACGATGTTTCGTCAAGTATGTGCTGTTTTAACCTTCACAAGGACCGGGCGTAGCCACACTTGATTCGGCTAAAGTGAGAGAGACAGACACCCGCAAGTCACCTTTAAGCAACGAGTGCTCGTAACGGTGAAACCAGTCTCACGTAAGCGTGCGCGTAATGTCGGTCCGGGCCGCTTCATCTCACAATACCGCCGAAGCAAAGTATGACATGCTGGTAAGCAGTATGACTAGTATCGCCCACAACTCATTGTGTTCTACTCGTGCATATCATCTACGCATAGACCTGGCTCATGATGCCACTGTTGGAGAACGTAGTATTTTAAAATTTTCCTACGATCACACAAGATCTATCTACTAGATGCATAGCAACGAGAGGGAAGAGTGTGTCTACGTACCCTCGTAGACCGGAAGCGGAAGCGTCAAGTGACGCGGTTGATGTAGTCGAACTTCTTCGCGATTCAACCGATCAAGCACCGAACGTACGGCACCTCCGCGTTCAGCACACGTTCAGCTTGATGACGTCCCACAAGCTCTTGATCCAGTTGAGCTTCACGGGAGAGTTTCGTCAGCATGACGGCGTGGTGACGGATATGATGTATTCACCGGCGCAGGGCTTCGCCTAAGCACCGCGACGGTATGACCGAGGTGTGTTTCTGTGGAGGGGGGCACCGCACATGGCCGGAACAATTCAACTTGTGTGTCTTTGGGTGCCCCCCTGCCCCCGTATATAAAGGAGCAATGGGGGAGGCCAGCCGGCCCTCCTATGGTGCGGCTAGGGTGCAATCCTACTAGGAATAGGATTGCAATCCTATTCCTAGTAGGAACTACCAAAGAAGGAAGAGAGGGAAAGGAAAAGAGGGAGAGGTGGCGCCCCCCAAATCCTAGTCCAACTAGGATCCCTAGGTGGGGCGCCGGCCAGCCTCTATGGGCTGCCTCTCTCCTTTCCTTAAGGCCCACTATGGACCATCCCCCCTCGTAGGGGGTTTCGGTAACCCCCTCCGGCAATCCCGTTAAATCCGAAACTTTTCCGGAACACTTCCGGTGTCCGAATATAGTCGTCCAATATATCAATCTTTATGTCTCGGACATTCCGAGACTCCTCGTCATGTCCGTGATCTCATCCGGGACTCCGAACTACCTTCGGTACATCAAAACTCATAAACTCATAATACCGATCGTCATCAAACGTTAAGCGTGCGGACCCTACGGGTTCGAGAACTATGTAGACATGACCGAGACTCATCTCCGGTCAATAACCAATAGCAGAACCTGGATGTTCATATTGGCTCCTACATATTCTACGAAGATCTTTTATCGGTCAAAACCGCATAACAACATACGTTGTTCCTTTTGTCATCGGTATGTTACTTGCCCGAGATTCGATCGTCGGTATCTCTATACCTAGTTCAATCTCGTTACTGGCAAGTCTCTTTACTCGTTCCGTAACACATCATCTCGTGACTAACTCATTAGTCTTTTGCTTGCAAGGCTTATTGTGATGTGTGTTACCGAGAGGGCCCAGAGATACCTCTCCGACACTCGGAGTGACAAATCCTAATCTTGATCTATGCCAACACCACGAATACTTTCAGAGACACCTGTAGAGCATCTTTATGATCACCCAGTTACGTTGTGACGTTTGATAGCACACAAGGTGTTCCTACGGTATTCGGGAGTTGCATAATCTCATAGTCATAGGAACATGTATAAGTCATGAAGAAAGCAATAGCAGTAAAACTAAACGATCATAGTGCTATGCTAACGGATGGGTCTTGTCCATCACATCATTCTCCTAATGATGTGATCCCGTTGATCAAATGACAACTCATGTCTATTGCTAGGAAACATAACCATCTTTGATCAATGAGCTAGTCTAGTAGAGGCATACTAGGGACACTCTGTTTTGTCTATGTATTCACACATGTACTAAGTTTCCGGTTAATACAATTCTAGCATGAATAATAAACATTTATCATGATATAAGGAAATATAAATAACAACTTTATTATTGCCTCTAGGGCATATTTCCTTCACTCCCCCGTATTGATCAGATCATTGATGCTACGGCAGGATGCGAGCGACTAAGTTTTTTGGATGCATATTCAGGTTATCATCAGATCAAGATGGCAGTCAGGGACCAGGAGAAGACGGCCTTTATAACTCCCTTTGGAGCCTTCTGCTATGTGTCTATGCCGTTTGGGCTTAAGAGTGCCCAGGCGACCTATCAGCGTTGTGTGCAGAATTTCCTTCGTGGACATATTGGGCGGAATGTTCATGCATATGTGGATGACATTGTGGTGAAATCCAGGAAAAAGGAGACGTTGATAACAGATTTGAAAGAAACCTTCAACAATCTCCGGGTTTATAAAATGATGCTTAATCCGGAGAAGTTTGTTTTCGGTGTTCCGGCAGGCAAGCTCCTCGGGTACTTAGTATCGAACAGGGGAATCGAAGCTAATTCAGAGAAGATCAAGGCAATTACATCCTTGGCTAAACCGGCGTGCATCAACGATGTCCAACGCATGGCGGGGCGTATTGCAGTGCTCAGCCGGTTTATTAGCCGTTTGGGGGAGAAGGCTATCCCGCTTTATCAGATGATGAAAAAGACAGATCGCTTTGTATGGAGTGATACTGCTAATGCTGCGTTTGAGGACCTGAAGAAGCAATTAGCAGAGCCACCAGTCCTTGCTGCCCCAGTTGACAATGAGCCTTTGTTGTTGTACGTGGCTGCTAATGCCCGTGCAGTAAGCGTTGCCATTGTGGTAGAGCGTAAGGAGGCAGGCAAAGAATATCCGGTTCACCGGCCGGTTTACTACATCAGTGAGGTGCTCATTGAATCCAAACAGAGATACCCGCATTGGCAAAAATTGGTGTATGGAGTCTTCATGGCAAACCGAAAGCTAAAGCACTATTTTCAAGGCCATCCAATCACTGTTGTCAGATCAGCTTCGTTGGGGGATATAATCCAGAACAGAGATGCTACTGGTCGAGTTGCAAAGTGGGCCATTGAGCTTAGCCCACACGGATTGAAGCATGTGCCCCGTACTGTGATAAAGTCCCAAGCATTGGTGGATTTCATCAACGATTTGACAGAGTTGCAAGCACCTGAGGAAAAGCCGGATCACACATATTGGACTATTCACTTTGATGGATCAAGGCAATTGGAGGGCTCGGGGGCTGGAGTCGTGTTAACTTCCCCACGAGGTGATAAGTTCTGTTATGTCCTCCGCTTAATGTTCCCCTGTACTAACAATGCTGCTGAGTATGAAGCTCTCCTCCATGGTCTGCGGATGGCCAAGGAGATGAACTTAACCCGGGTTAAATGCTTTGGCGATTCAGATTTGGTGGCACAGCAAGTATCTGGCAAGTGGGATTCTAAGGATCCACTCATGGCAGCATATCGACGAGAGGTAGACGCTGTTGCTGGACATTTCAAAGGTTATCAGGTGGATCATATAGACCGGCGAAAGAATGAAGCGGCTGACACGTTAAGCTGGCTGGGTTCTCAGCGTAAATCGGTGCCATCCAATACCTTCTTGGATGTATTACACAATATGTCGGTACAATTACCTTCAGAGGACTTGGTTGTTCCTAATCCGGAGGCACAATTGGTCGCGGCGCTGCATGTTATTCCGGATTGGATGCTTCCCTACCTGGCCTACATGAACCGAGGTGAGTTACTAGAGGACGAAGTCTTGGCTAGACAGATAATCCAGCGATCCAAGTCAATGACTATTGTTAATGGAGAACTTCATCATCGCAGCGTCTCTGGGGCGTTTCAGCGGTGTGTGTCACCAGAGGAGGGTTGTGATATTCTTAAAGAGATCCATGAAGGAGATTGTGGTCATCATGCCGGTTCAAAATCTTTGGTGGCTAAAGCTTTTCGTCATGGGTTCTACTGGTTGACGGCACATGCCGACGCAAAGGACTTGGTCAGAAAATGTGATGCTTGCTAGAAATTTTCACAGCGTGCTCATATACTGGCACAGGAATTGAGGATGATTCCAATTACTTGGCCGTTTGCGACTTGGGGGCTTGATATGGTTGGACCCTTCAAGAGATCCCAAGATAAGAAGACCCACCTTTTGGTGGCAGTGGACAAATTTACCAAATGGGTTGAAGCGGAACCGGTTAGTAAGTGTGATGCAGCAACAGCGGTTCAGTTCATCAAAAAGGTGATTTTCCGGTTTGGCTTTCCACACGGCATTATAACTGATAATGGTACCAATCTATCCAAGGGGGTTATGGAGGAGTTCTGTCAACGAGAGCACATCCGCCTTGATGTATCATCAGTGGCTCACCCTCAGTCTAATGTCCAAGCTGAGAGAGCCAATCAAGAAATCTTGAGAGGCATCAAACCCGGCTTATGGTTCCTTTGTAGAGGACATCGGGTTGTTGGGTGGAGGAGTTACCTTCTGTACTATGGAGCATCAACACTACACCTAACAGATCCACATGGTACACGCCTTTCTTCATGGTATATGGAGCTGAAGCGGTCCTCCCTAGTGATATCCGTCATGACTCGCCGCGGGTGGCGGCTTACGTTGAAGCGGATAACGAAAAAGCAAGGCAAGATGCATTGGACCGGATGCATGAAGAACGGGACACGATAGCAGCTCGATCGGTGATTTATCAGCAAGACCTGCGCCGGTACCACAGTCGCCGGGTTAAGACCAGGACGTTTCAAGAAGGAGGTCTGGTGCTCCGGCTCATCCAAGACCAGACAAACATGCACAAGCTATCCCCACCTTGGGAAGGACCCTTTGTGGTCAGCAAGAACCTGCACAATGGATCATACTACCTCGTCGACATTCGAGAACATAAGGATTCACGTACGGCGGAGGAGGAGACCAGACGGCCGTGGAACATCGCTCTTCTTGGACCTTACTATGCTTGAGCCATAGGCTCCGCTTTATGTACATATCTTTACAATGTATATATTATGATCAATATAATAAACTGGCGCCCCCGATAAAGCGAGGTATCAGCCGCCTTTTTCATAAGAGTATCACATGGGGGCTTCTGTGTGCAAGGGAGTTCCTATGGCCTCTTAAACTGGCGACCACATCAAGGCCATCATAAGAGCATAGCTCTAGTTGCTTCGGCAATTTCCACATGATGATGAGGGGCAAAAGAGAGTTTGATGCCTAGCACAACTCAAACATAGGCCCCGACGAGCAGTGCTCAAATGCTACCTGGGGGCTCCTGATGCAAGACATCAACGAGTTGACAACCCTTGTAGTAAACACGGCTTGGAAGCTTGGTGTATACACCTAAAACCCCGGATTAACCTGCCTGCATCAAGTAAGTCACTCCATCCAGGTAAACCTGGTACGACCCGTCGAACGTACACACAAGTCAATCCTTACGGACCCTGAACTTGGTAACGTTGAATTGACAATCATCAAGTCATTACACAAGTCAATCTTCACAGATTTTTTGAACTTGGTAGCGTTTGACATTGATGATTTGGTTAAGGATTGAGGACCATCTTAACAAGCTTTGCAAAATGGTTAATGACAGTAGCTTGGCAGCTCATTAAAGCCTTGAATTTGAACCTGTCAGCTCGTAAAAAGCCTCGACTACATGGTCTTATTTGCCCAATTATTTTTATTTTTTATGTTTTATCAAATCTTTATCCTCGAGGTCATTGGTTTTTAACCAAGTCCATCGATTCAGGGAGTGGGTGACTATAAGTTGCCACTACATCTGTGTTTACAGAGTTCTAGTCTGGGTTATAAACACCAGTACTAACTACAGCTAAACCGGAGTTCATTATAACCCGGTTCAGTTTTCATAACAAACCGACAAATAATCAAGGGAGTCATCAGCACTTGCACCTTGGATCATTATTCCTTCCTGTCGGATTAAGGTTTATTGTGATACACTTAATCACAGGTATGATACATACATATACTTTATACACAGTTCAAGTTATAAACTTAGACCATGTGTTTGGGCATTATGACCCGTCCGGCGATGAACCGCCAGGACAGTTTGAACGTTGTTTTATGCAAAAACAGGTAGAATAAACCATCAAAAGCATTGAAAGCAGGATATATTTGAGAAGATGCCAATCAAAGCAATCTCACAAAATATAGTATGGGGCGAACGCAGAGTATCTCAGCTATCCTATTACAAGGCGCTGGAAGGCCCAAAAGAATATTAGTTTTTCTCAAAGTACTGAAGACATAAAGTTAAACCGGCGCTGGTTTAAGATTCTGCATCAGCTCGCCGTGAAGGTTGAGGGTCAGCTTGCTCCGGGTCTTCGGCGGTTTCTTTCAGCTGCTGGAAGTCAATAGTGGTTCAGTCAATCTTGGCCAGAGCTCGGAAATAAACTTCGTCATTTATAAGGTCTGACGGATCAATGTCAGGAGCAAAGGTGTGCTTACGAACGGGCGGAATAAGGTTTTCAATATCATAAGCCGGACGCTCTGCCCGCACGTTCTCCGCATCATAAGATGGATGATATCTTGATAGACCGGCTTCATCAGCAAGTTTGCTAGCAAGAGGCCGCATATCCTTGGTTAAGGCACGCAGATCATCACCAGAAAAGGCTGAGCCGTCTTCCTTCATGCTTGGGTAGCCGTTCATTGCTTCCGCCGGATCAAAATCGGGAACCCAAGCCTTCGCTCGAGTCAAAGCAATCAGAGCACCTGCTCTTGTAGATGACTTCTTCACCTCTACGAGGCGGGCAGGCAGAATAGACAGCTTCTCCAAGGTACCCTGGATGGTGGTAGGAGCCAGTTTGTTGTGCGAGATAGCGCTGATGGCCCTCTGAGCGCCGGAATATTGCTGCTCCACCAGAGTGTATGCAGCTTTCAATTTCTTCCGCATATCATCGCCAAGATGGGTGATACGCCTCCCTGCGTTCAAATTATGAGTTAAACCGAAATAGTACAAGATTGCAAGGATAAGGTTATGTCAAAAGTACTTACCAAGGAAAAGGCTGAGCTCCTCTGTCACCGGATTAAGAGCAGCCTCTGCATCACTGGCTCTCTTCTCTAGAGCAGCCTTTTCAACCTCCCAAGGTGACCGCTTTGCTTCAAAGTCCTTTTTTAGCTTCTCCATATTGGCTAAAGCAAGTGTAAGCTCATCCTTGACTTTAACAGCAGCAGTCTCTTGGAATTTGAAGTTATCCCGGAGCTCGGTTATTTCAGAGGCCCTCCGGTTCAAATCAGTCTGCCAAAAATGAAGGTATATCAGATATTAACGGAGCAATTCAATCAAAGTCCCAAGCACATAACAAGTCAGTACTCCACTTGCCCTTGTCCTTGTTGAGAAATTCTTCCTTGGCAGTATGTTTGGCCAAAGCGACAGGCTCCCCTGGGGTGGAAAAACCGGTCCCAGTGATTTCAACATCACCAGGTGAAGCGGCCGTTGGCTTAGGGGGATTAGCAGGAGCAGGACTAGCAGGAGCAGGACTAGCCCGGTCAGGGCTGGCCGGTTCAAGATCACGTTCCATGGGGTAACTCCCCTAATCAACAAATACTTCTTGATCCATAGGAGGAGGATCATCATGCGGAATCTCAACGTTGTCTTCCAAAGGTTCAACAAGCTCAGGATCTTCTGCTGATTCAGGAGTGGTATTATCGACTGCCGATTTACTCAATTTGGCCTTTTTGCTAGGCTTGGGCATACTACGAAATGTTAAAAGATAAGGAAAATCAGAAGAGTCAAAAACAAATGTTAAACCGGAAAAAGCAAAAGGCATCTTACCCAGGAACAGTCTTAAGTGGAGGAATTTGTGTGGCTGTTGATTCGCCAGAGGATGAAAGAGGAGTTTCCTGATAATCCGAATCAGAAGGATTAAGGGGCTGTCGAATAAGACCTGCTTTGGGATAAAGAGCAGTTGGAGTAAGTAAAACCTCGGAACATTGCCTCCGAGCGGGAGTGTGCGGTAATCCGGTGGATTCAATAGCATGACCGCTATGGCGAGTGGTGCGACGAGCTTCATGTTGCTCTTTCTTCAAAAGAAAGTATGGATCCAAATAAGCATAAGGATGAGAACATTGTAATTTTCGGGTTGTCCGACGAATTTTTGGTGGAGGCAGCGGTTCTGAATCGGAAGAAAGAGTGATTACCTCAGCATCGTCCGCTTTACTGCCTTCGACATGTCCCTGGGAACAGTTATTATTAATAAAAGTACAGATAAAGAGAAGACAAGGAAGCCAAAAGAATCAGGTGATACCTCGGAGGCCGGATCATCTTCTTCCGCATTAGATCCTGACGCGGCAGTGCTCTTCTTCTTGTTTCTCTTAACAGCCAGGGTCTTTTGGCGAGTTTCCTTCGCCGGTTTATCTTTGGTTTTCCTTTTCCAGAAAGGATCATTATCCTGTTGAAAGAAATAGACATTTCAAGACAAAAGCTACAGACGGATTAAAACAAAACAAAATGACAGAAGGAATTCTTACCGATGGTGGTTTGTTGGTCGCGCAAAAGGGTGCTAGACCGGTTTGACTGCAAGCTTCTAAAGGTAGATTCAGCAGCTTCTTGACGGATTCATTAATCTCATTTTCCGGTAGCACCATCTCTGTGTGGTGCAAAGGGTCCTTGGGATTCCCAGTATACTCACACATTAAACCAGAACGCCGGCCTAGCGGGAGAATACTCCAAGAAAGCCAGCAGCGGACGAAATCAACTCCTGTCAGTCCATCGGCTACAAAGGCCCTGAGCTTTGAAAGCTAAGGGGCATATTGAGCTCGCTCCTGGGCACTTAAGCGCTGTGGAAAAGGGTGGTTCTCTGGAAGACGGTGGGAGCGATAACCCGGCAATGGATTTTCACCTTCCGGTGAAGAGTCTGATTCCACTCCTTGGGATGGCTGTGGAGAGTGGCGCAAGGAAAACTAACATCCTTCCTCTTCTGAATAGACATTCCACCAAGTTCAGTGTTTGGGCCATCATGAAATTCAGTACGACGGTTTAAGTGAAAGAAGTCCCGGAATAGCTCCACTGTTGGCTCTTCTTGCAGATAAGCTTCACAAAAGACTTGGAAGTTGCAAATGTTTGATACAGAGTTGGGACCAATGTCTTGTGGATGAAGCTGAAAGTTTGCTAACACATCACGGAAGAATTTTGATCCGGGAGGACTGAATCCTCGGGCCAAGTGATCGAAGAAGACGACAATTTCTCCTTCCTTGGGCTTTCGAGGAAATTCTGATCCGGGAGCCCTCCAGTGAAGGACATCCCTTGGGCCTAAACCGCCAATTGAGGCCATTTTCTCTAAATCATCCTCGGTGATCTGAGATGGGACCCATTTGCAGGAGACAGACTGTTTAGCTTGAGTAGTCATCTTTTCGGAAGGGAAAGGCTGAAAATACAATGAAGAGCTGGTTTGTAATCGAAGCGGATTTAAACCGGCATGCTCTATGAAGGTACTGGTCAAAATGGCGGTTTAAGCAGGGGCCTAATGGTATCTACCGAGTTAAACATCTGGAATAGCTATAACAATGACATCTACTGGATTATGAAGTTTGAAAAAAGCTAAACCGCCAACACAGGCAAACAAGACGCAGATCTGAAGTTTGGGGGAAACAATTTTCACACAAACAATAGTAAAATACGGATCTACAGCAGGTGGAAAACTCAGAAACAATTCAAGTTATATTCAGCAGACGCGATGAAGGTCCTGAACAGATTCAGTCTAACTTATCGTATTGGGAGAGATAAAGCTACAACGATGGAGCAAAGTCATTCTTACGGTTGTTAACCAAAAGTTTGAGATCTATGGCGAACTACTGGCTATGGCGAAGAACAGCGAAGAACAAGGACCTTTCCATGAGCTCGTATGAGGAAACCCTAGAATTGAGATCTATGAGAGGGGAAGAAGAGGATGTACCCGAGGCGACGGGTGCGGAGAAGCACTGGTGAATCTCTTAAAATGTTCAGGTTGATGCAGCGGCCGGGCTCGAAGAAGATGCAAAGTTCGACGGACGGCGGCGGAGTTCGAGCGCAAGTGGATAGAGGAAGAAGAAGAGGCAAGGGGGGAAAAGAGATGCCCCTCTGCCCTATTTATAAGCCGAAGGGATAAAACGGCAGGCGCGGGAATCGAGGAGCCCAAAAAGCGGATATGGACGATACTGTCGCCTCGATCTTCGGAGCTTTAATGAATAAAGATAAAAAACAAGTACAAGTATTAAATGCGCAGATGGCGTCACAGCGGTTTAAAGTGATTTGAGGAGATGATGTCACGCCGGTTTATGAAGCATTTTCGAACCTGTGGAAAAGAGAAGATCTGTACAAGACTTTGAAGATTGACATGAACAGGTTCAAATCAATCTGGGGCCTAATGTCAGGGATATTACTACCATGTGTAAACCGCCCAGGAGGGTCGGTTTATGTTATCAAGATTACTTTGAAGCCCAGCGGAGCATGAAGCAAGAGACTTTGGCCCAAGAGGTTTAGAGCCAAGTGTTAGGGCCCATGCTTTGTGAACCACCATATCATGTAACTTGAGATGTAAGATAGAAAGAGTAGAGACCGAGGCGGACATGTTTATGAGCCGGCCTCGGGACTCTGTAAACCGGACCGGGCGTCACCTCTTATATAAAGGGATGACCCGGCGACGGTTCAACGCAGAAAAAAGAACAGCTCGAGACACAGGCAAAGCGAATTCGCTCCCTGGTCATCGAGACCCTAGCAATACACACCAAACTAGATGTAGGCTTTTACCTTCATCGAAGGGGGCGAACTAGTATAAAATCCCTGTGTCCTTGTCCACTTTAACCCCTTTAAGGTAACCCGTGGCGATGGCCTCATGACTAAATCCTTTTGCTAGGACATCTGCCGTGACAAATCCACGACACCATCCAAACCAGCAACAGCCCTGGGGGAGTTTTGTTTAATTATTATGATTTTGAGCATGGGACTGGGCATCCCGGTTACCAGCCATTTTCTCATGAATGATGAGCGGAGTCCACTCATCGTGAGAATAACCCACCTAGCATGGAAGATATAGACAGCCGTAGTTGATACATGAGCTGTTCGAGCATACAAGACAGAATTTCATTTGAAGGTTTAGAGTTTGGCACATACAAATTTACTTGGAACGGCAGGTAAATACCGCATATAGGAAGGTATGGTGGACTCATGTGGAATAACTTTGGGGTTTCTGGAAGTGGATGCACAAGCAGTATTCCCGCTTAGTATAGGTGAAGGCTAGAAAGAGACTGGGAAGCGACCAGCTAGAGAGCAACAACGGTCATGAACATGCATTAAAATTAATCAACAATGAATGCACGCTTGAGTAGGATATAAATCACCATGAACATAAATATCGTGAAGGCTATGTTGATTTGTTTCAACTACATGCGTGAACATGTGCCAAGTCAAGTCACTTAAATCGTTCAGAGGAGGATACCACCCATCATACCACATCACAACCATTTTAATATCATGTTGGCAGGCAAGATAGACCATTATAAACTCTCAGCTAATTAAGCATGGCATAAGCAGCTATGATCTCTAATTGGCATTGCAAGCATGTTTCATTCATAACAAGCTGAATCAAGAACGATAAGCAATCATATTTACAAAAACAAGAGAGGTCGAGTTCATACCAGCTTTTCTTATCTCAATTAGTTCATCATATATCATCCTTATTGCCTTTCACTCGCATGATAGAATGGTGTGGATAATAATAATAGTGCACGTGCATTGGACTAAGCTGGAATCTGCAGACATTTAATATAAGAGAGAAGACAAGGTAATATAGCTCAAGGTTAAATCAACAATAAAGCATATGAGAGCCAATAAGCAATTTCATCATGGTCTTCTACTCTTAACCCCTAAAGAAAGGAATAAGAAACTATCCCAACAAGCAAAAAGAAGAATGGGAAATCTTTTTGGGTTTTCATTTTTAGATACTACTGCAAGCAAAGAAAGTAAACTAGCTAGAAGCTACAACTAATATTTTTTTGTTTTTCTGGGTTTATCTAGCACACAAGAAAAAGACTAAGAAAAAGAAATAAAAACTAAGCATGGATGGTACAGTGAAAGAGGAGTGTGAGCACCGACAACTAGAATAAGTGTGAACATGAATATAAGTCGGTGAGAAACACGTACTCCCCCAAGCTTAGGCTTTTGGCCTAAGTTGGTCTATGGCCAGTATTGGCCTGGCGGATATCCAAAGTTGTAGTTGGGGTCGTACTGAGATGCAGCAGATGCTGCCTGCTGAGCCTCGGTTCTTGCTTCCTTGAAGGACCACCTTGGAAGTTTCTCCTAGACATTTTTCTGAAATTTTCTGAAATTTTTAGTAACTCACAATAAAAGTTAACCAAACTCAACAAGATTGATAACAACAACTCCTATAAATGCCTAGAGGCTATATCATGCATTAGGGCTATTTGGGACCAAGAAAATTTGACATGCAAGCTCAAGAACAAGGTCACCACAGCAGCATAAATTTGCAACGAATAAAGCACTAGCACAAAAACTAATAGGACCAATGGATGAGTCACATACCAAGGAACAATCTCCCCAAATAGTTTGGTGAATGGTGCTTTGAGCAAGGGGATCGAAAATGGCAGCAAAATGAGCTGGAACTCGGGTTTGAGCTGGTTGGGAATTTTTTTGGGAGGAAGAAGACGAGCATGGGTGAAAGGATAAGTGGAGGGGGGCCACGTGGGCCCTCGAGGCAGGGGGCGCGCCCTGGGCAGGGGAGCGTGCCCTATGCCCTCGAGGCCACGTGCTGGCTCCCCTCGTTGTGTGTTTAGTGCCATATTTCCTCAAATATTCTAGAAAAAATCATATTTCATTTTCATGGCATTTGGAGAACTTCTATTTTCGGGATATTTTTTATTGCACGGATAAGTCTGGAAACAGACAATGCTATTTTTGTTTTATTTAACCTAATTAACAGAAAGTAAAAGGAGGGTACAGTAGGTTTGTGCTATCTAGATTCACCTATCCCATGTTCATCAAAAGGAATACATTAACAAGGTTGATCAGGTCTTGTTAATAAACTCTTTTCGAGTAACATGAAACCAGAGAATTTTCGAATAACACTATGTTACCTCAATGGGGATATGTATGTCCCCGACAATAAGAATGTCATATGCCTTCTTGATAGTAGGAATAGGAAACTCAAAACCTCCAATAGTAATAGTTGAAGTTTTTCCAATATAATTGATACTATGGACCTGAGGTTGTTTCCTCGGAAAGTGTACCGTATGCTCATTACCGTTGACATGAAAAGTGACATTGCCTTTGTTGCAATCAATAACAGCCCCTGCAGTATTCAAAAAAGGTCTTCCAAGAATAATAGACATATTATCATCCTCGGGAATATCAAGTATAACAAAGTCCATTAGAATAGTAACATTTGCAACTACAACAGGCACATCCTCACAAATACCGACAGGTATAGCAGTTGATTTATCAGCCATTTGCAAAGATATTTCAGTAGGTGTCAACTTACTCAAGTCAAGTCTACGATATAAAGAGAGAGGCATAACCCTAACACCAGCTCCAAGATCACACAAAGATGTTTTAACATAATTTCTCTTAATGGAGCAAGGTATAGTAGGTACTCATGGATCTCCTAATTTCTTAGGCATTCCACCCTCAAAAGTGCAATTGGCAAGCATGGTGGAGATTTCTATGTCAGGTATCTTCCTTTTGTTGGTAATAATATCTTTCATATACTTGGCATAAGGATTTGTTTTAAGCACATCAGTCAAACGCATACGCAAAAAGATAGGTCTAATCATTTCAGCAAAGCGCTCAAAATCCTCATCATCTTTTTTCTTGGATGGTTTCGGAGGAAAAGGCATGGGTTTCTGAACCCATGGTTCTCTTTCCCTACCGTGCTTCCTAGCAACAAAGTCTCTCTTATCATAGCGTTGATTCTTTGATTGTGGGTTATCAAGATCAAAAGCAGGTTCAATCTCTACATCATTATCATTGCTAGGTTGAGCATCATCATGAACATCATCATTAATATCATCACTAGGTTCATGTTCATTACCAGATTGTGTCTCAGCATCAGAAACAGATATACTATTAGGGTTCTCAGGTGTGTCAGCTACAGGTTCACTAGGAGCATGCAAGGTCCTATCATTTTTATTTTTCTTCTTCTTAGAAGAACTAGGTGCATCTAAATTAGCTCTCTAAGAATCTTGCTCAATTCTCTTAGGGTTGCCTTCAGGATACAGAGGTTCCTGAGTCATTCTACCACCTCTAGTTACAACTCTAATGGCATTGTCATTATTCTTAGTATTTAATTCATTGAGCAAGTCATTCTGAGCCTTAAGTACTTGTTCTACTTGAGTGGTGACCATGGAAGCATGTTTACTAATAAGTTTCAGTTCACTTTTAGCACTAGACAGATAATCACTCAAGCGTTCAATCATATAAGCATTGTGTTGTAATTGTCTACCAACATAGGCACTGAAGTTATCTTGTTTCCCAATGAAATTGTCAGACTCATCTAAGCATTGGCTAGCAGACTTATAATGAGGAATATCACCTTCATCAAATCTATAGAGAGAATTTATCTTTACTACCTATGTCGGGTTATCAAGACCATGTATTTCTTCAATAGGCGGTAAATTCTTAACATCTTCAGCTTTAATACCTTTTTCTTTCATAGATTTCTTTGCCTCTTGCATATCTTCAGGACTGAGAAATAGAACACCTCTTTTCTTCGGAGTTGGCTTAGGGGCTGGTTCGGGAAGTGTCCAATTATTTTCATTGGCTAGCATATTATTCAATAGTAATTCAGCTTGTTCAACTGTTCTTTCCCTGAAAACACAACCAGCACAACTATCCAGGTGGTCTCTGGAACCATCGGTTAGTCCATTATAAAAGACAACAAGTATATCATGCATCTCAAGAGGATGATCAGGCAAAGCATTAAGTAGCTGGAGAAGCCTCCCCCAAGCTTGTGGGAGACTCTCTTCTTCAGTTTGAGCAAAGTTATATATTTCCCGTAAGGCAGCTTGTTTCTTATGAGCGGGAAAATATTTAGCAGAAAAGTAATACATCATATCCTGGGGACTACGCACACAACCAGGATCAAGAGAATTAAACCAAGTCTTAGCATCACCCTTTAACGAGAACAGAAATAGCTTAAGGATATAGTAGTAGCGAATCTTTTCATCATTGGTAAACAGGGTGGCTATATCATTCAACTTAGTAAGATATGCCACAACAGTTTCAGACTCATAGCCATGGAAAGGATCAGATTCAACCAAAGTAATTAACGCATGATCAATAGAGAATTCATAATCCTTATCAGTGACACATATAGTTGAAGTAGCAAAACCAGGGTCATGTTTCATTCTAGCATTCAAGGACTTTTCTTTCAGCTTAGCTAATAATTTCTTAAGATCATATCTATCATTGCAAGCAAGAAAGTCTCTAGCAGTTTCTTCGTCCATAACATAACGCTCACGCACAACAGGCAATTCATATCTATTGGGAGTAGTTTCATCATCACTTTCATAAATATCATCAACATTTGCACTCTCCCTAACCTTAGCAATTTGTTCATCTAGAAATTCACCTAGTGGCACTGTATCAGGCATAGAGGTAGTTTCATCATACATAGAAGAAGTAGCATCATCAAGGACATACGACATATCAGACTCAATAGCAGGAGTAGGTGTCACAAGTTTACTCATAACAGAAGGAGAATCAAGTGCAGAGCTAGATGGTAGTTCCTTACCTCTCCTCGTAGTTGAGGGTAAGATCTTGGTTTTTGAGTCCTTCAAATTCTTCATAGTGATAAACAGATATAAATCCCAAGTGACTTAAAGAATAGAGCTATGCTCCCCGGCAACGGCGCCAGAAAATAGTCTTGATAACCCACAAGTGTATGGGATCGCAACAGTTTTCGAGGGTAAAGTATTAAACCCAAATTTGTTGATTCGACACAAGGGGAGTGATACGTCCAAAATGCATCACTATTTTATATCGTAATTCATCCTTATTCATTGATATATTTCACATTACGACGATGTTCTTATGTTGTTTTGGCCTATTTTACACAGTTTGCAACTTTCCGGTGCCGAAGCAGCAGACGCAGGATTCAGCGGTAAAAAGTGGACGCTGAGTTGCTGAAGAAGAATACCTCCAAATTACCTGAAAATCGACGGAGCGTATTTTCCAGAAGGATCACGAAGATACGCAAAAGAGCAATCAGAGGGGGGCCACAGGGTGCCCAGGCGGCCACCTGGCGCGGCCACCACCCTGGCCGCGCCGGGAGGGCACCTGGAGCCCCTGGCCCACTCCAGGCTCTCCCCTCTGGCCTATATACTCCTCGTCATCCAGAAACCCTAAAAAGGGGAGAGTTTACGGAGTTCCGCTGCCGCTCCGTGGCGGAAACCTACATAGAAGAAAAGCCATCTCCGGCGGGCAGATTCCGCCGGGGAGATCACCTCCCGGAAGGGAAGATCATCGCCATCGTCATCACCATCGTCACGGGCATCATCGAGATCATCATCAACATCATCCACAACATCAGCACCATCTCCATCTTCATCCAATCTCATCTCACAATTGCAACTTGTGTTGTAATCCGTACTATCTATCCTCTCTACTCTATCGGTGTTGATTACTACTTTGTTGTGAATGTTATTGAGTTTTGTTGGAGAAATATCATTGTGTCCAGATTGTTTATCATCCATCTATCTCCACTGATCATGATCTCTTTTATGTCTTGTGAGTAGTTACTTTAGTTCTTGAGGACATGGGAGAAGTCTTGTTGTTAGTAGTCATATGATGTTGAAGTAATATGTGTTGTTTGATACTTAAGTTGTGTTGTTATTTTCCTAGTGGTGTTGTGTGAGTCGAACACTCAACACTTTGCCTTATTAAGGACCTAGGGGAATACATTGTGTACAAAGAATTCTTACGGTGGGTTGCCGGAGTGACAGAAACCTGAACCCCAGTTCGCACGCTTTTGCACAAGGGAACAATGGATCATCGATCGTATTGCTATGGTTAGGCTTTTGCCTTAAATACTATCTTGTATTTGCGGATGCTTGCAAGGTGTTTAATCATAAGAGTGCACTCATCTTAGTCTAGAGGGTGTACTAGCATAGATCCACCCACTCAATACTTATCAACACGTCACATAGTACCGATACGGAATATAGCGAAAGCACATGACTACCTCTCCCGTGTGTCCTCAAGAACACTTTAGCCTTTATAAGTTCAGTTGCTAGGCCTCTCCTTTGCTCAGAAAGGATTGGGCCACTTGTTACTCTCCAGTGCCTTTTACTTTGCTCGCTTTTACTTTCCTGTTGCTTATATCAAGAAAACCCCTAAAAAGTTATCTTTCAGTGCTTGTAGTTATTCCTTGCTCAGAATCACTTATCAATACCTTCTGCTCCTCGTTGGGTTCGACACTCTTACTTATCGAAAACGCTGCAATAGATCCCTTACGGTTGTGGGTCATCAAGTACCGTTTTCTGGCGCCGTTGCCGGCAAGTGTAGAGCTATTGGTAAGTGAAGCTGGTAAGGAAGTTTTTATATTTATGTTTTTATTTTGCTGTTGCTGCTCTTTGTCCTTATGGACAACCTTGCTATTGGATCGTTGCTTGTGGGAAGACGCCCCACATCTGTGGTGGTTGCTCCTCCCCCTACTGAAATTGTGCCCTATAAAATACCAGCTGGTATTATCGATTATGTTTTGGCTAATCGTTATGCACGAGACATACATCCCGGTGAACACTTGCTATATCTGTCACAACTATGTTCATTATTTAAGCTTGTAGGTGTATCAATGGAGTTTGTCATGAGGAAATTGTTCTCCGTATCGCTTATAGATAAAGCTTCAGATTGGTATAAGCTTCTCGATAACTCACACTTGCTTGATTGGCAAGAGCTTATGTCTCTCTTTTATACCAAGTTTTATCCTCTTCATGAAATTCATCGAGACATGAACTATATCTATAACTTTAGGTCTCGTGACGGAGAAAGCATTGCTCAAGCTTGGGGGAGATTGAAGTCCCTAATGCTCAAATGTCCTATTCATGAGCTCCCCAAGAAAATTATACTTACAATTTTTTATGTCAGGCTTTCTCGTCAGGATAAGGAGATGTTGGATGCCTCCTCTAGTGGGGTATTTCAGACAAAGAGCGTTGAAGAAAGGTGGGATCTCATTGAAAGGATCCAGAGGAATACCGAAGATTGGGAAATCGATAAAGGTATTGAACCCGCTATAAATTATGAGCATGATTATGTTGAGAGCTATGTGAAAACTGATTACTTCAATACCTTTTGCTCTAAGATTGGTCTTGATTCCCATCTAATGATTGATTTCTGTAAGGATTTTGCCTCTCACGTTGATTCTTTTAAAAAGAAGAGAGATCAGCATCATGAACCTTTCAAAGAGTTACCTGTTGATATTCATGTTGCTGACCCTATTTTGCCTGCAGTTATATATGAAAAGCCTCCTTTTCCCGCAAGGATAAGGGAGCACTCTCTTGTGACAGGCATAATAAATAAAAGTGAGAGAAGAATTGATGAGCCTGAGGACCAGATCAAGGTCGATCCTCAAGTTGCATTGGTTAAAGACCTTGTTACGAATGATGTTTTGGATTCCAATGTAAATTTTTGTGCTGTTTCCACTAACCTTGTCACAGCCAAGAATAAAGGCCCAATTTCAGGTACTCCAGTAGTATCTGTTAAAATAGGAGATCACAATTATTATGGGCTATGCGATTTGGGATCGAGTGCTAGTGCTATCCCCTATTCTCTTTATCAAGAGATCATCGGTGAGATTTCACCTTGTGAACTTGAAGAAGTTGATGTTACCATTCATCTTGCAAACAGAGCAACTATCTCTCCTATCGGAATTGTGAGAGACGTTGAAGTCCTATGTGGAAAGGTAAAATACCCTACCGACTTTCTAGTACTTGGTTCAGTGAGGGACAATTTTTGTCCTATTATTTTTGGTAGACCTTTTCTCAGAACTTGTGGAGCTTTAATAGATTGCAAGAAAGGTAAAGTTTCTGTTGAATTCAATGGTGAGCCATACGAATTTAACTTTTCTAAGTTCTCTAAGAAGCCTCGTGGTACCGATTTACCTAGTGATGATAAAATTATTGAAAGTATTGCTTCTATTGCTATTCCCCCTAATGATCCTTTGCAGCAATATATGGAGGACCACGAGAATGATTTGCATATGCAGGAAAGAAATGAACTAGATGAAATATTCTTGAGACAACCTGCTATCCTGAAGCACAACCTTCCGGTTGAACCTTTGGGAATTTTATCAAAACCAAAAGAAGACCCGGTGTTCGATCTTAAACCTCTTCCCGATACGCTCAAGTATGCTTATTTAGATGAAAAGAAAGTATATCCTATTATTATCAACTCTAACCTTTCAGGATATGAAGAAGAGCGACTATTGGAAGTACTTCATAAACACCGAGGTGCAATTGGCTATACCCTTGATGACCTTAAGGGGATTAGTCCATCTATCTATCAACATACTATCAACCTTGAGCCCGATGCTAAACCAGTTGTTGATCATCAACGACGGTTGAACCCGAAGATGATGGATGTTGTAAGAACTGAGATTCTCAAGCTTCTAGCCGCAGGTATTATCTACCCTATAGCTGATAGTAAGTGGGTAAGCCCGGTACATTGTGTTCCTAAGAAAGGAGGTACAACTGTGGTTCCTAATGATAAGAATGAACTAATACCTCAGAGAATTATTATTGGATATAGAATGTGTATTGATTACAGGAAGCTGAACAAGGCAACCAGGAAGGATCACTACCCATTGCCGTTCATCAACCAAATGCTTGAAAGGTTATCCAAAAATACCCACTTTTGTTACCTCGATGGTTATTTTGGCTTCTCTCAAATTCATGTTAACATTGCTGATCAAGAGAAGACCACTTTTACTTGTCCCTATGGTACTTATGCTTACAGGCGTATGCCTTTTGGTTTATGTAATGCCCCTGCTACTTTTCAAAGGAGTATGTCTGCTATCTTTCATGGTTTCTGTGAGGAGATTGTGGAAGTCTTCATGGACGATTTCTCCGTCTATGGAACTTCCTTTGACCATTGTCTCCACAACCTTAATAAAGTTTTGCAGAGATGTGAGGAGACAAATCTGGTACTCAACTGGGAGAAGTGCCACTTCATGGTTAACGAAGGAATTGTTCTTGGTCACAAGATTTCCGAAAGGGGAATTGAGGTGGACAAGGCCAAGATCGAAGCAATTGAGAGGATGCCCTATCCAAGGGACATCAAAGGTATTCGCAGTTTTCTCGGCCATGTTGGTTTCTATAGAAGATTTATTAAAGACTTTTCTAAGACTTCGAGACCCCTCACTAATCTTCTCCAGAAGGACGTTCCTTTTGTATTTGATGAAGATTGTAAGGAGGCTTTTGAAGTTCTTAATAAAGCTTTAATAACCGATCCTATAGTACAACCACCTGTCTGGAATTTACCTTTTGAGATTATGTGTGATGCTAGTGATTTTGCTGTTGGAGCTGTTTTAGGGCAAAGGGTTGATAAGAAATTGAATGTTATACATTATGCTAGTAAAACCCTTGATAGTGCTCAAAAGAATTATGCTACTACTAAGAAGGAATTCTTAGATGTAGTGTTTGCTTGTGATAAGTTTAGGCAGTATATTGTTGATTCCAAAGTTATTATTCATACTGACCATGCTGCCATTAAGTACCTTATGACAAAGAAGGATGCCAAGCCAAGACTTATCAGATGGGTACTCCTTCTTCAAGAATTTGATTTGCAGATTGTTGATAGGAAAGGAGAAGACAATCTGGTGGCGGACAATCTTTCAAGGATGGAAGATATACCGCATGATCCCATCCCAGTCAACGACAGTTTTCCAGACTAGCAACTTGCCGTTGTAAAAGTACAATCTCTTTCCGATCCTTGGTTTGCAGATTATGCTAATTTTATCGTTGCGAAGTATTTGCCTCCAGGTTTAACATTTCAGCAAAGGAAGAAGTTCTTTCATGATTTGAGGCACTACTTTTGGGATGACCCACATCTTTTCAAAGAAGGTCCAGACGGGATCGTGAGAAGATGCATACCGGAACATGAGCAGAAGGACATTCTCAGACAATGTCATGATAGTCCCTATGGAGGACATCATGCCGGTGAGAGGACCACACATAAGGTTCTTCAATCAGGTTTTTATTGGCCTACTCTCTTTAAGGATGCTAGAAATTATGTTTTAGACTGTGATAAATGTCAGAGAGTTGGTAACATTAGTAGAAGGAATGAGATGCCTATGAATTACTCACTAGTGATTGAACCTTTTGATTGCTGGGGTTTTGATTTTATGGGTCATTTTCCTTCTTCGCACAAGTACACTCACATTTTAGTAGCTGTTGATTATGTGACCAAGTGGGTTGAAGCAATCCCCACTGAAAGTGCTGATCACAAGACATCTTTGAAAATGCTCAAAGATGTGATTTTCCCTAGGTTTGGTGTACCTAGGTATCTCATGACTGATGGAGGATCACACTTCATGCATGGAGCTTTTAGAAAAGCTTTAGCCAAGTACGATGTCAATCATAGAATTGCTTCACCGTACCATCCTCAAACTAGTGGGCGAGTTGAGCTCACCAATAGAGAGATCAAGTTGATCTTACAGAAGACAGTAAACAGAAATAGAAAGGACTGGTCAAATAAGTTAGGAGATGCTTTGTGGGCGTATAGAACTGCTTACAAAAACCCCATGGGCATGTCCCCCTATAAGATGGTTTATGGCAAGGCTTGCCATTTGCCATTAGAATTAGAGCACAAAGCTTTCTGGGCTGTTAGAGAGCTTAATGCTGACCCAAAGTTAGCTGGTGAGAAGCGTCTCATGAACTTGACTTCTCTAGATGAGTGGAGAAGTGAAGCTTACGAGAGCGCTAAAATGTTCAAGGAAAAGGTAAAGAAGTGGCATGATAGGAGGATTATGAAACGTGAATTTAATGTTGGTGATAAAGTTTTGTTGTTTAGATCCCGTTTCAGGTTTTCTCCAGGCAAACTACTTTCCAGGTGGGAAGGGTCATTTCATATTGAAGAAGTCTATCGGTCTGGTGCAATCAAGATTAACAATTTTGAAGGCACCAAACCTCAAGTTGTGAATCCGCAAAGACTTAAGCATTACATAGCAGGAGACCCTGTCAATGTTGATGTGAATATGATATACACAACAACTCACGAAGAACATGTTGCAGCCCTGTTCCAGACACCAGCAAAAGCAGAATAAGAAAAGGTATGTATTACGGTAAGGAAACATCGCGAACCGCCATAAAAGTTCCATATTATGAGTTTTTACAAAATTAGGAAAATTCTAAGCCTAAGTGGAGCCGGAGACAAGCTCCAGGGGGCCCAGGCGCCCCCCTGGCGCGGCCTACCTCCTGGCCGCGCCGGGAGGCCGCCTGGGCACCCAGGAGTCTGTCTCCGACCCCACTTTAGCTTGTTACCTTCCTTTCTGTGCAGAAATTTTTGCTATATATTTGCCCGGATTGTTCCGGCAATGTATCTCGCGATTTCGTGTGTTTTCTTTTCGATCTGTTTCTGCCAGGGTAAAAAGTTATTGTTATAGATGTCTTCTTGTGGCTCAAGCGGAGAGGACTTCTTGGGATGGCGTCTACGTCAAGTCCAGAAGGATCTTAATCAAGGGAAGCACGTTGACTGGGCTACCGAAGAAGAGATTGCCGTAAGATAAGCGGAGATGGAGCGCTCCGTGAGGGAGGAAGTCAAGACTATCACTGCCCAACAACAAGGAGGCCCAAGCAATCCCATCATGGTGGGATCTGTCCAACCTCATTATGATCTTTCTCTTAACCTTTCAGGGCCCTCTACTTCACTTGAAGATCAACGTACGCTCTCCACCATCTCCAAGGCTTATCGCATCACCAATCAGCTGTGCGAAGATTTCCGTGTACTAAAGGTACAAGTGGAGATCTTGGAGAAGGAAAACCAAACCCTTCGCCGTGTCATAAGAGATTTGAAGAATCAACGTCAACAAGAATGAGGAGTGAAATCTCCCTGGGTAATGGCATCCCCTTGGCTTGTTCCAAGCTTGGGGGAGTGCCCGGTATCTTTATGTTTATCTTTTGTCTTTTAGAGTCAAGTAGAGTCGTATCATGTCTAGGGAGGTTATTATATGAAATAGGTGTGTGCATTGAGGTCTATCACTCCTTCTGTGGAGAGATTGTATCCATGAGTGTGGAGTCGTCTATGATGGAATATTAATGAGAAGTCTATTGGTTCCTTTGCTGCACTCGGTATTATCTTCACGCAATCGACCCTAGATGATGATTCTTATGGGGAGTATTGACCTTATATCAGGTATGGCTATGAAAACTTTATTTAATCTTGGCAAACATAGCTTTCGTCATAACAACAAGCATGATTTTCTTAAAGTAGCAACATAGCCAAAACATTTATGTTATTATGCTTGAAGTGTTATGCTGACAAGGAAGACAACTTGATGTGTTATGCTTATTTTAATGTTTATGCTTTATATTGCTTTGCATCTTAGTCATCATCAATTCTCTGTTCTCTCAAAGCCTTTGCTAGCCTAAACTCTGTACTAAGCGGAATTCTGCTTGTGCATCCATACCCTTAAACCAATACTTTCCATATGAGTCCACCATACCTTCCTATTCATGGTATTCCACTACCACCTCCTAAAAGTATAGAATTTATGTGTTATCCTAAAATGTTCAAAATCTTCTATTTTGTGCCCCTGTTTTAGCTCATGAGGAAGTAGTAGTTAATTCATGATCTTTTTAAGTTGGACAAGTTTTACCCCGGGATTGCATGTCTAATCTGCAAACCCCTAATACGAGGAGGAACTGGCATGAGTGCGCCCGGCTCATAAAAGATAATACAACAAACAAACCCTCCTTCACGCTTTGTTCATGAGAAATCAGAAAACTTTGGCAGTGATAAACAAAGGAGATTAAGGGGATGTGATCGTCCCCGTGCGGGAGCCGTTCCTCGAAACTTGTCCAGTTTGAGAAGTAATTGAGTTATCTATTAGCATTCGTTGACAAATCATGCACCTCTCAAAACTTGTTTTCATTCTGTTTGATTTAAGGATAGCACATGAGTTTTCCCTACTTCCCTAGAGCAGGGCCTATCTCTTAGTTTTAGGTTGAGTCAATTATTCCTACTTCCTTCTATTCTTAAAGAGAGCAGACATTTGATGTTGACGAGGATTCATTCATATAAAGTTGCATTAAGATTTGTCATATCATATCCTTGTTGACATTATCATTTGATAAGTAAGTTGTTTGTCAAGCCCAGCTAAAGCAAACATCTTCCTTTGTGTTAACACTTTCACTTCTTGCCTAATAACATGTTCTTTCAAAAGCTTCAATTAATCTCATCAAAACATAAAGAGAAAGAGCAAAAGTAAAATCTATTAGTTGTTCTTTGACCAAAGGACATGTTTGCCATGATTTGATGAGTTTCCTTAGCCCTACTTTCGATTATAAGTGTTACCACTCTTTTATAAGGGCCTTATGATTTGAAGATTGCTGTTGAGGATATTTGAGTTTGGTGAAGAAACTGTGATGCTTCTTGTCCGTATTCTATTTATCGACACTTCACTCTCTAAACTTGTGGACAGGTTTACCGAGCTCAGTATTCACTTGGGGACAAGCGAGGTCTAAGCTTGGGGGTGTTGATACGTCCAAAATGCATCACTATTTTATATTGTAATTCATCCTTATTCATTGATATATTTCACATTACGATGATGTTCTTATGTTGTTTTGGCCTATTTTACACAGTTTGCAACTTTTCGGTGCAGAAGCAGCAGACGCAGGATTCAGCGGTAAAAAGTGGACGCTGAGTTGCTGAAGAAGAATACCTCCAAATTACCTGAAAATCGACGGGGGGTATTTTCCAGAAGGATCACGAAGATACGCAAAAGAGCAACTAGAGGGGGGGCCATAGGGTGCCCAGGCGGCCACCTGGCGCGGCCCCCACCTTGGCCGCGCTAGGAGGGCGCCTGGAGCCCCTGGCCCACTCCAGGCTCTCCCCTCTGGCCTATATACTCCTCGTCATCCAGAAACCCTAAAAAGGGGAGAGTTTACGGAGTTCCGCCGCCGCTCCGTGGCGGAAACCTACAGAGAAGAAAAGCCATCTTCGGCGGGCAGATTCCGCCGAGGAGATCACCTCCCGGAAGGGAAGATCATCGCCATCGTCATCACCATCGTCACGGGCATCATCGAGATCATCATCAACATCATCCACAACATCAGCACCATCTCCATATTCATCCAATCTCATCTCACAATTGCAACTTGTGTTGTAATCCGTACTATCTATCCTCTCTACTCTATCGGTGTTGATTACTACTTTGTTGTGAATGTTATTGAGTTTTGTTGGAGAAATATCATTGTGTCCAGATTGTTTATCATCCATCTATCTCCACTGATCATGATCTCTTTTATTTCTTGTGAGTAGTTACTTTAGTTCTTGAGGACATGGGAGAAGTCTTGTTGTTAGTAGTCATATGATGTTGAAGTAATATGTGTTGTTTGATACTTAAGTTGTGTTGTTATTTTCCTAGTGGTGTTGTGTGAGTCGAACACTCAACACTTCGCCTTATTAAGGACCTAGGGGAATACATTGTGTAAAAAGAATGCTTACGGTGGGTTGCCGGAGTGACAGAAACCTGAACCCCAGTTCGCACGCTTTTGCACAAGGGAACAATGGATCATCGATCGTATTGCTATGGTTAGGCTTTTGCCTTAAATACTATCTTGTATTTGCGGATGCTTGCAAGGTGTTTAATCATAAGAGTGCACTCATCTTAGTTTAGAGGGTGTACTAGCATAGATCCACCCACTCAACACTTATCAACACGTCACATAGTACCGATACGGAATATGGTGAAAGCACATGACTACCTCTCCCGTGTGTCCTCAAGAACACTTTAGCCTTTATAAGTTCAGTTGCTAGGCCTCTCCTTTGCTCAGAAAGGATTGGGCCACTTGTTACTCTCAAGTGCCTTTTACTTTGCTCGCTTTTACTTTCCTGTTGCTTATATCAAGAAAACCCCTAAAAAGTAATCTTTCAGTGCTTGCAGTTATTCCTTGCTCAGAATCACTTATCAATACCTTCTGCTCCTCGTTGGGTTCGACACTCTTACTTATCGAAAACGCTGCAATAGATCCCTTACGGTTGTGGGTCATCAGGGAGCCAAAGAATACTCTTAAGTATTAGCGGCTGAGTTGTCAATTCAACCACACCCGGAAACTTAGTATCTGCAGCATGATAGTTTTGTAGCAAAGTAATATGATAGTGACGGTAGCAGCAATAAAAGTAAAGATAGTGTTTTTGTAGTTTCGTGATAGTAGCAATGGAAAAGTAAATAAGCAACTTGCAATATAGGTAAAGCTCGTAGGCATTGGATTGGTGATGGGAAATTTTGTCGGATGCAATTCATCATGTAGAATTTATAACCTAGGGTGACACAGAACTAGCTCCAGTTCATCAATGCAATGTAGGCATGTATTCCGAATATAGTCATACATGCTTATGGGAAAGAACTTGCATGACATCTTTTTTCCTACCCTCCCGTGGCAGCGGGGTCCTATTGGAAACTAAGGGATATTAAGGCCTCCTTTTAATAGAGTACCGGACCAAAGCATTAACACATAGTGAATACGTGAACTCTCAAACTATGGTCATCACCGGGAGTGGTCCCGATTATTGTCACTTCGGGGTTGCCGGATCATAACACATAGTAGGTGACTATAGACTTGCAAGATAGGATCAAGAACACACATATATTCATGGAAACATAATAGGTTCGGATCTGAAATCATGGCACTCGGGCCCTAGTGACAAGCATTAAGCATAGCAAAGTCATAGCAACATCAATCTCAGAACATAGTGGATACTAGGGATCAAACCCTAAGAAAACTAACTCGATTACATGATAGATCCCATCCAACCCATCACCGTCCGGCAAGCCTACGATGGAATTACTCACACACGGCGGTAAGCATCATGGAATTGGTGATGGAGGAAGGTTGATGATGACGATGGCGACGATCTCCACTCTCCGGAGCCCCGAACGGACTCCAGATTAGCCCTCCCAAGAGAGATTAGGGCTTAGCGGCGGCTCCGTCTCATGAAACGCGATAATTCCTTCTCTCCTATTTTTTTTCTCCCCGAAACGAAAGATATAGGACCTGGGGGTACGTCGGTGGAGCATCGGGGGGCCCTCGAGGCAGGGGGCGCGCCCTGGGAAGGGGCGTGCCCCCCACCCTCTAGGACAGGGTGTGGGCCCCCCGATGAGTATCTTCTTGCAGATATTTTTTATATTTTCTGAAATAATTCTCCGTTGATTTTCAGGCGATTCTGAGAACTTTTTATTCTGCAAAAAAACAACACCATGGCAGTTCTGCTGAAAACAGCGTCAGTTTGAGCTAGTTCCATTCAAATCATGCAAGTTAGAGTCCAAAACAAGGGCAAAAGGGTTTGGAAAAGTAGATACGTTGGAGACGTTTCACAGCTTCACTGAGGTCTTTCATTGAAACATTCTTATTCAAGTATCCTTTTATGCTATCCAGAAAATATACATCATTTCCAATCAACAATATGCCATCCACATATAATATCAGAAATGCTATAGAGCTCCCACTCACTTTCTTGTAAATACAGCCTTCTCCAAAAATCTGTATAAAGCCATATGCTTTGATCACCTCATCAAAGCGTATATTCCAACTCCGAGATGCTTGAATCAGTCCATAGATGGATGGCTGGATATTGCACACTTTATTAGCACCTTCAAGATCAACAAAACCTTCTGATTGCATCATATACAACTCTTCTTTAAGATATCCATTAAGGAATGCAGTTTTGACATCCATTTGCCATATTTCATAATCATTAAATGCGGCAATTGCTAACATGATTCGGACAGACTTAAGCATTGCTACGGGTGAGAAAGTCTCATCGTAGTCAACTCCTTGAACTTGTCGAAAACCTTTCGCAACAAGTCGAGCTTTGTAGACAGTAACATTACCATCTGCGTCAGTCTTCCTCTTAATGATCCATTTATTTTCAATGGCTTGCCGATCATCGGGCAAGTCAACCAAAGTCCACACTTTGTTCTCATAGATGGATCCCACCTCAGATTTCATGGCCTCAAGCCATTTTGTGGACTCTGGGCTCATCATCACTTCCTCATAGATCGTCGGTTCGTCATGGTATAGTAACATAACTTCCAGAACAAGGTTACCATACCACTCTGGTGCGGAACGTACTCCGGTTGACCTACGAGGTTTAGTAGTAACTTGATCTGAAGTTTCATGATCATCATCATTAGCTTCCTCACTAATTGGTGTAGGAATCACCGTAACTAATTTCTGTGATGAACTACTTTCCAATTCGGGAGAAGGTACAATTACCTCATCAAGTTCTACTTTCCTCCCACTCACTTCTTTCGAGAGAAACTCCTTCTCTAGAAAGGATCCATTCTTAGCAACAAATATCTTGCCTTCGGATCTCTAATAGAAGGTGTACCCAACAGTTTCCTTTGGCTATCCTATGAAGAGACATTTTTCCGACTTGTGTTCGAGCTTATCAGGTTGAAGCTTTTTCACATAAGCATCGCAGCCCCAAACTTTAAGAAACGACAACTTGGGTTTCTTGCCAAACCAAAGTTCATAAGGTGTCATCTCAACGGATTTAGATGGTGCCCTATTTAACGTGAATGCATCAGTCTCTAAAGCATAACCCCAAAACAATAATGGTAAATCGGTAAGAGACATCATAGATGTCACAGCCTGATTTTTGCCCCTTTCTTTTTCTTTAGTTTTTCTGAGATTTTTGCCTGAGTTTTCTTTTTTCGTGGCTATGTGGTCTGGAAACTGAAGAAGATGACCTCTTCTTCCTTTCCAGAGTGGCTTGTCGTCCTCAAATCCTTCCCTAGACCCTGTCATTTTCATCCTAGCCCAAATCCCAATATTCTTTTATTGGGAATATTCCTTTTTCTATTAAAGGAATAACCCTGTCTGCCCTAGGTTGTGAAGCAACCTATATTTCTATCACTCCAAAAATTCACAAATAAATTCTAATAAATTGTTTGGGTCATATCTTCATCCATTATGGCAAAACATTTCATTGCCATGTTCAAAAATAACCCTCCAATATTCCTTTTCCTATTCTGCCATAAATGGCACTTTGCGAAGCAAGTGCTATTTATATTTGGCCAATTGACTCCAAACTCCTTGGACATCTTTTCATGTCCATATCCTTAACATGTGCCAATTTTCACACTCATTTGCCTAGTGAATATTTTCCAATGGTTTTCCAAAGTTTTTGTCCAGAAAGGAACTTTGTGAAGGAAGTATATTCTAGGCATGTCCAAATGAGATGAAACTTGGTCACATCCTTAATTTGACCAAATCATGAGTCTCTACCAAATTAGAGCTCATAGAGATCATCTATGTGAGCTCAGCTCCAAATTTTGTGGTCTGGTAAAATTTTCACTTTGTGAAGCAACCCTATTTTACCTTGCTTCATTTGAGCTGGCAATTTACCAGGGCATTTTTACATTTACATCTACCTTCTCCACCAAGTTATGGCTCAATCCAGTTACCCACTTACCCCCAGTAAATTTTCTAAGTCACTGGCCAGAATGGAGCATTGTGAAGGAAGTGCCACTTTGGTAACTCCAAATGGCCTGATCTTTTTACAGCATCTCCATGTGGTCAAATAATCCCTCTACACCAAAATTCAGCTCAAGTGGTTAATCCAAGTGAGTGCTACTTCATCATCTTATTTCTGGACCAGATTTGGCAGTTGCAAAGCAACCATATTAAATCTTGGTCCATTTTCTTCCGAACTCCCCAGTATGGTAGTTCTTCCTTAGCTAATCACCCCAGACAAACTCTTTGGCTCCAAATCATTTCCTATTGATCATCAGTTCTCCTCAAAGTTTACTGCAGTAAACTTCAGAGGTAGATAATCTTTTAACCAGAGCCCTTTTAACCAATCTAACACAGCAGTTGCAACCTCCCCAGGAAGGACAAAGCCCCAAACATGGTTTGGCAAACAGTATGGCACTGTGTGCACCAGTGCGCGCGGTGACCACCGCCCTCGCATACAGTCAGTGTGCTCTGGCTCGAATCCGGCGATGTGTTTGTCCGTTCCCTCCTTGTCTCGACGAACCATCATGTCCAGTAGCATCCTCGTGATCGCCTGCGTCGCCCTGACCCCTTGCCCCCTCCGTCTGCTTCCCCGTCGGCGCTCGTCACCGCGCGCCCACGAGGCGATGTGGCCGACCGAGCTTCAGCAGCGCTTGGCCATTTCCCTCCTGTGCCCTCGGCCCCCCTGCATAGTACCTCGCTGTAGCGCGTCCTCATCCCCCTCGTCGCCATCCCTCGCCCTCTCGTGAGCTCTGCACCTAGCCAGCGCCTTGGCCGCGCTCATGGGGTGGTGACCGGCTCGGGCACCTCGCCCCGCCTATATAAGAGCCACCCCGAGCCCCTCCTTGCATCACCACCAGCCTCACTGCACTCCTCTCGACCCCCTGGACCTCTCCCACGAGCTCCAGAGCCTCTCCTCGCCGTAGTTGACCACCATGACCGCCGCCTCTGCCCCTCTTCGATTCCGGCGGTCCGCACCTCCTCTCTTCCCCTAGCCACCACCCTCGCCTTCCCCGGAGTCCAGCGAGCCTTCACATCCCTCCCAGAGTCACCGGAGCCCCTGTGGTCGCCGTCCCCATGACCGGCTGCCGCCTCCTCCGCTTGCGGTAGCCGCGCGGCGCTGCTGTCCTGGTCCTCCCCGGCGCGAGTTGTACCTCTGGATGGGAGCGGCTCGGCTTCCCGAGCCCACCGGTGCCTCCGCCCACGCCGCAGACGGCCGGAGCCGGCTGGCCCCTCGCCGGAGGCAGCTCCTCTGCTCCCTCCTCTGTTTCCATCGAGGGTAGGGAGAGGAGGAAGAAGACAGAGGCCAGGCGGGCCCCTCCTCCCCGCGGACCCCACCCGTCAGCCACACAGGAGCAGGCCCTGCCACTGTTCATTTGGATAAGGCGCGGGACCCACCTGTCAATGACCCAGAAGACCAGCCCCACCCGTCAGCCTCTGAAAACCTTATCCAGCCAGATAAGCGGAGGCGCCTTCCTATGGAGTACGTTCTCTTAATACGAAAGCAAATTTTTGTTCTTTTCGTGCAGAAGTGTGTTTTCTCTGTTCGAAAGCGTAATCACTGAAATCAGCTTTCGGTTTTCTCAGTCAGGGGCTTATTTGCAGCAAACTTTTTATAGATAGGTCCCTGGCAGAAAAACTATCACTACTTTTTGCTCGAGACTCCGATTGAGGTGATTCCAAAGCCCATTTCTTCGTCTCGTCAAGCCCGCTCTGTTGGTAACATTTTCACTATGGTTTGACACTGTGAAAATGACCATTTTGCCCTTGTCATAAACAGCCCCCTCCGAGAGAGTACTGTTTCTGGCGATTCTTCCCGCGGCTTCACCGCACTTCTTTCCGGAGTATCCCGTCACCCCAGGCAAGCCACAACTACCACTTGCATGATAGCCATGCAGTAGCCATGGTTTTCAACTTGAATATTAATAAAATATTGTTGTTATCTGTCTGCTTGTTTGTTGCTGCTGTCGTTGTTTCGGTTATGCCCGTGGTTTCTTGTTCAATGTCATGCTATGATTTGATGCTTGTTATCTTGTACTACTTGTTATTATCATGTTCACATGTATGCTTGGTAGTAGAAGAACATGCTAGTAGTAGTAATGCTCATATGTTGCATGCTCTTTGTCTGTCAAGTACCATTGCTATGCATGTTCCGTTGCAAATAGTTAGTTGTATGTTTACTTGGTACTGTTCTTGCTATGTTCTTGCATGGTATTTATTGTTGATTGCTAGTATGATCTTGCATGGTATTTATTTATGATGCTAGTAGTCATGTATGCCATGAGTAGCGCTATACTTGTGATATTCATGCTCGTCAGTATGCCATGTTCATTTGGTTAAATATTTCATTGTGGTTATGCTCGATGATTATGTGCACCTTCATGCTTATGTTGATATCATGCTCATGCATTGTAGTTGCATCATGTTATTTTATTGTGACTCAGCTTTTTGCGTTCAAGTTTAACCGGATTAAATTGAACTTGAACAACTGTTGGCTGAGTCATGGTGCCACCATATCGAGCTGACAAGTGCAGCCACACTTACCTTTATGGGAAGATCCTAACTGGGTCTATTGTCATGCCTCTCATCGGTGCCTCCAACGAGGGAAGGTTATGTACACGCGTTACCCTGATCAGGTAGGCGGACATAACCTTGTGTGCCCGTTGTTGTTTTTGTTTTGAGCTCGGGTCCCCGTTTGGGACCGTTTGGCCACGACGGTGGTTGTTGTGTCTTTGGTAGACACGGGGCCACCCAGGACTAACCCAGTAGGGAGTGAGTCGGAGTGGCCGGGAGAGTGTCATGACAGTAGATCGGTTTTGTCAGAACGTCGTTTGTCCTCCCGAATGGGAGAAAGATGCCATGGGTTCTGTGGTGTGGGTACAGTGCGCTACCACTGCAGAGTGTAACTAATCTATCGATAGCCGTGCCCACGGATAAGGGCCCAGTTCGTGTCGGTCACACTGTGAGTCAACAGTAATAATAACAATAACCTGATTTATAACAACCCTGGTTCGATGATGAGATAAGTTGGTTGTGATCACCGGAATGATCACTGTGGTATTGAGGATACTGAGTTGTTGGATATTTGTGATGTTTACGAGATAACCCGAGTAGAGTAAGTTGGTGCATGTTAGTAGCATCATGTTGCATGTAGTATCATCATGCTCGTATGTTCGTGCTATGTTGTTCTAGTTGTATCATGATTAGTTGTGCATGCCATGTTGTTCTGTTAGTATCATGTTCATGAATTAAATTAACCTGCTAATGCCATGCTGTTGTTTGTCTTGATTGCTTTTGGTTTAGTGTGAGCTTGAAAGTACATTCAATGTACTGACCTGGCGTGTCATGCCAGTTTGCAGATCGTGCCTGGATTGTTTGCTTGTTTGGTGTTGTTCCTGTGTTCGCGAGCTAGGATAAACGTTCCAGCCAGAGTCTCTGCGAATTGGAGTCCATCATCGTCGTTCGTTGTTCCGCTGCCTCGAGTTGTCCTACTGCTTGCATAGAGCAACCGTGGCAGGCGTAGTGTCGTCGTGCCGGTGTTATTCATTGTAATATTGAAGACCTTGTATCCATATTCGCGTTGTAATAGAAGGCTGGTTTGTTCTATGCTAAGCAGTGCCATATTCCAGAAGACTTCATCTCGATCTTTGGGCTGGAATACGGGGCGTTCCGGTTTCTATGAGCCGGGGTGCCACAGGCTTGGTATCAGAGCAGTTCTGGCTATAGGACGCCCTAGACCGCGCGAACGTTAGAATGCGGTAGTATAGAGTTTGGTTGGTTTGTTGCCTTTGATTGCTACATTTGTTTGTCGCTTAGCATGCATATAGATTATTATTTGGTCGTTAGAAGATTATCTTGTGAGTGTAGGTGGTATAAGTTTCAATCCACTACCTGCACCATCCCTCTTTGCATACCTGTTTTTCGGTGTTTGGCGTCACCTCTGTCCCAGCAGAGTGATGCCCTAGTACGAGTGTTCTAGACACCCTTCGGAGGAATTATGCTCAGGTATCGCTTCAATGTCTTTCCGCCATCCACCCATATTATTTCGATGATAGACTTGTTTCTATCATCATCCATGCCCTCCATCTCGTCCCCTTGGCAACCCTTGCTGATCTTTGTTATCAGAAAAGGGCAATGCCAATAAACCCAGTCTTCCACTGTTATCTTGCCATCATTTCATTTTTTGGACGGGTACGACTCCGTTCATACGCTTGATGATGAGGTGGTCGTGACTTTTGTGCCTCACTACTTGATCGTCAAGACCGCCCTCACCTGTGCATCCATCCAGATCCAGCCACTGTTCAGCCAGTGCTTGGCGTAGCTTCGGTTACGCCAACTCCTTCCACACAGGGATATAATTTTCGTGCACACCGCCATAGCATATTAGACCGTAATACTGGAGTTTCCGCGAAATTTTTGTGCTTAGGTATGCATGCATATTATTGTGTGAGTAGTAGTAGTATGTGATGATTGCTTGATTAATTATGTTAGTAGTATGCTTGTGTGCTTTTATTTTAGTCGTTTCTTTTGCTTCTTTCTTTGGGCCTTCGGTGTGGCATAATTTTTCCCCTATTAAAGTTGCTCGTCAACTGACATCGGACCTGAAGAATCAGCAAGGAATTCAAATATTTGGAAGCTCAGATAAATAAAATGGAATTCTCAGCTGACTGCAGTAAAATGGAGAATGCCTGACCTGGATGCTACTAATCAAATTTGCATCAGCATGCACTCCTCACAATAGTGCAAATAATCCTGTCTACCTCAGTATGCATTCTTCATAGAAGAAAGGATCAAATCAGCAAGAAGTGAAATTGTGTGCAAGGTTGACATAATATTATCCAAGGTATGGCTCAGATACAAGTTTAATTTTTCATTGAGGATAATTTTGAAACCCGACGTACCCGGAAGCAAGCAAAAATATGGTATGTACTCAGAAAGGAAGGTAGTCCTGCAAATCCCCGTTTCCTGCAAGAAATCAAGAGCAAAAATATTAAGATGGTTCAATATGCGGTAATCGGTCCGCATATCTCAGTGAGAAGCTTTTGCGGTAATCAATTCAGTCTTCCCTTGCAAGCTGCCAGAGAATCTTCAACTCCAAGATTCCTCAGTACGATATATGGATGACTTCCCGTGCAAGGTACTCTATCTGCTTCAGTAAGCAACCGCTTCCGGCATAAGGTACCAAGTTTTCTCCTAGCAATTCTTTAAGGGGGGAAGCTTCTGAAGCACGGTACACAGTCTTCCTCAGCAAGATGCTCTCGATGGTTTCCAGTATAAGCCATCCAATCTTCCTCAGTACGACATTTGTGCAAGATATTAAATGATGAAATGACAGCATATGGCAGTGCATCCTGAGACTCAAATCCGCAACAGTCTGGTCATATGCAAGAATCTGTCAGAAAACAAGTCTGCCTCAGGAATTAAATTCTCAAATATATGTGAAGGAAGCCAGATATATACCTCAGTGTAACAAAGGACTATCAAGTTTGACGACAACACTGAGCTCTGTACAAGTACCAGTGAACCTGGAATGTGATCCTGATGAGCCCTTGTCTACTTTTCCCCAATGACGGCACCACGCCTCTGATCTAAGCTATTTTAGCTATCCGGGGTGGATGCCGATTTTTATTTCTCTCTTCAATGACTGTCACGAGTTCTGAGCTGCTTTTCGGCCGTCTCGTACAGCTGTTGAGTTTATTTTTGTGACAGTAGCCCTATAGCTGTTTTTTGGCTATTTTAAGGAGCTGTCACCTTCTTCTTATCAACCCGGTCTCATGTTCTGCGCTGCTTTGCGGCCGTCTTCAGCCATGGTTGAGTTATTTCAGTAATGCCCCAGATCTAGGTTGTAAAGACCGTTCTGGTGGCTACTGATTTATTTGCCGATTTCTTGCAAGGGTTTAGATGAACATTTCCCTATGCTTTAAAACTAGAGAGACGATAAACCTGCCATCGAAGAAATGTTACCTGCCAGGGGATAAGGATAAAGATACGCATGTCAAAATAATTTCCCTGACAGAACTCATGGTCACACGAATAATTGAGAGATGTGGCCAAGACCTCCACCGTTAGTCCAATCTGCGGATATTATTATATAAGGTCATATCCCTTTATGTTGGCCACGACAGGAGTCAGTAAAATAATTGGTACAGATCCGACACTCAAGACAGTGGAACAGGTTAAGATGCTTCCGAAACTCCTGCAAGAAGTCAGAATACGTTAGGTGAACGGTTATGAGATACCTCACTATTTTAAACCTGGAGGACCCACAGTTGATTGAAAAACCCAATGCAAGGAGAAAAGATTGGGTGTCCACCAGGAAAAAAAATTGTTCACAATCTCGTGAAACGTTGCCGGTGCTGGATGACACATCAATCGGAGATCACTTCTGGACTTGTGAGACGGACATATATTTCCGTCATAATAATCGATCACACTCAGCCGAGTCAGCCGATATGAAAATAATTGTAGCCAGCATCAGCATGAACATGCGAGGTAAGGTCCGTCAGCATATGCATACAGTAAAAGAAACCACCCCGAGCCAGACAGATAGTCATATGAAATTTAATGGGAACAATGAATAAAGGAGAAAGGATACCCAAGTGGGAAACGGTTTCCTTAAGTCAGTATATTCATACTTGTTCCCTGAGCAACCAAATCTCGAGGACGAGATTTCATTTAAGGGGGGAAGAGTTGTCACAGCCTGATTTTTAGCCCTTTCTTTTTCTTTTGTTTTTCTGAGATTTTTGCCTGAGTTTTCTTTTTCCGTGGCTATGTGGTCTGGAAACTGAAGAAGATGACCTCTTCTTTGTTTCCAGAGTGGCTTGTCATCCTCAAATCCTTCCCTAGACCCTGTCATTTTCATCCTAGCCCAAATCCCAATATTCTTTTATTGGGAATATTCCTTTTTCTATTAAAGGAATAACCCTGTCTGCCCTAGGTTGTGAAGCAACCTATATTTCTATCACTCCAAAAATTCCCAAATAAATTCTAATAAATTGTTTGGGTCTTATCTTCATCCATTATGGCAAATCATTTCATTGCCATGTTCAAAAAGAACCCTCGAATATTCCTTCTCCTATTCTGCCCTAAATGACACTTTGTGAAGCAAGTGCCATTTATCTTTGCCTAATTGACTCCAAACTCCTTGGACATCTTTTCATGTCCATATCCTTAACATGTGCCAATTTTCACACTCATTTGCCTAGTGAATATTTTTCAATGATTTTCCAAAGTTTCTGTCCAGAAAGGAACTTTGTGAAGGAAGTATATTCTAGGCATGTGCAAATGAGATGAAACTTGGTCACATCCTTCATTTGATCAAATCATGAGTCTCTACCAAATTAGAGCTCAGCTCCAAATCTTGTTTTCTGGTAAAATTTTCACTTTATGAAGCAACCCTATTTTACCTTGCTTCATTTGAGCTGGCAATTTACCAGGGCATTCTTACATTTACATCTACCTTCTCCACCATGTTATGGCTCAATCCAGTTATCCACTTACCCCCTGTAAATTTTCTAAGTCGCTGGCCAGAATGGAGCATTGTGAAGGAAGTGCCACTTTGGTAACTCCAAATGGCCTGATCTTTTTACAGCATCTACATGTGGTCAAATAATCCCTCTACACCAAAATTCAGCTCAAGTGGTTACTCCAAGTGAGTGCTACTTCATCATCTTATTTCTGGACCAGATTTGGAAGTTGCAAAGCAACCATATTAAATATTGGTCCATTTTCTTCCAAACTCCTCAGTATGGTAGTTCTTCCTTAGCTGATCACCCCAGACAAACTCTTTGGCTCCAAATCATTTCCTATTGATCATCAGTTCTCCTCAAAGTTTACTGCAGTAAACTTCAGAGGTAGATAATCTTTTAACCAGAGCCATTTTCACCATTCTACCACAGCAGTTGCAACCTCCCTAGGAAGGACAAAGCCCCAGACATGGTTTGGCAAACAGTATGGCACTGTGTGCACCAATGCGCATGGCGATCACCGCCCTGGCATGCAGCCACGTGCTCTGGCTCGAATCCGGCGTTGTGTTCGTCCGTTCCCTCCTCGTCTCGACGCACCATCATGTCCAGTAGCATCCTCGTGATCGCCTGCGTCGCCCTGACCCCTTGCCCCCTCCGCCCGCTTCCCCGTCGGTGCTCGTCGCCGCGTGCCCACGAGGGCGATGTGGCCAACCGAGCCTTAGCGGCGCTTGGCCATTTCCCTCCTGTGCCCTCGGGCCCCCTGCATAGTACCTCGCTGTAGCGCGTCCTCATCCCCCTCGTCGCCATCCCGCGCCCTCTCGTGAGCTCTGCACCTCGCCAGCGCCTTGGCCGCGCTCGTGCGGCGGTGACCGGCTCGGGCACCTCGCCCCGCCTATATAAGAGCCACCCCGAGCCCCTCCTTGCATCACCACCAGCCTCACCGCACTCCTCTCGACCCCCTAGACCTCTCCCACGAGCTCCAGAGCCTCTCCTCACCGTAGTTGACGACCATGGCCGCCGCCTCTGCCCTTCTTCGATTCCGGTGGTCCGCACCTCCTCTCTTCCCCTAGCCACCACCCTCGGCTTCCCCGTAGTCCAGCGAGCCTTTCCATCCCTCCAAGAGTCGCCGGAACCCCTGTGGTCGCCGTCCCCATGACCGGCCACCGCCTCCTCCGCTTGCGGTAGCCGCGCGGCGCCGCTGGTTCTCCCCGGCGCGAGCCATGCCTCTGGATGGGAGCGGCTTGGCTTCCCAAGCCCACCGGTGCCTCCGCCCACGCCGGACACGGCCGGAGCCGGCTGGCCCCTCGCCGCAGGCAGCTCCTGTGCTCCCTCCTCTATTTCCATTAGGGGCAGGGAGAGGAGGAAGAAGACAGAGGCCAGGCGGGCCCCTCCTCCCCGCAGACCCCACCCGTCAGCCACACAGGAGCAGGCCCCGCCATTGTTCATTTCGATAAGGCGCGGGACCCACCTGTCAAAGACCCAGAAGACCAGCCCCACTCGTCAGCCTCTGAAAACCTTATCCAGCCAGATAAGTGGGGGCGCCTTCCTATGGAGTACGTTTTCTTAATACGAAAGCGCATTTTTGTTCTTCTTCGTGCAGAAGTGTGTTTTCTCTGTTCGAAAGTGTAATCACTGAAATCAGCTTTCTGTTTTCTCAATCAGAGGCTTATTTGCAGCAAACTTTTTACAAATAGGTCCCTGGTAGAAAAACTATCACTACTTTTTGCTCGAGACTCCGATTGAGGTGATTCCAAAGCCCACTTCTTCGTCTCGTCGAGCCCGTTCTGTTGGTAACATTTTCACTATGGTTTGACACTGTGAAAATGACCATTTTGCCCTTGTCGTAAACAGCCCCCTCCGAGAGAGTACTGTTTCTGGCGATTCTTCCCGCGGCTTCACCGCACTTCTTTCCGGAGTATCCCGTCACCCCAGGCAAGCCACAACAACCACTTGCATGATAGCCATGTAGTAGCCATGGTTTTCAACTTGAATATTTAATAAAATATTGTTGTTATCTGTCTCCTTGTTTGTTGCTGCAGTCGTTGTTTCGGTTATGCCCGTGGTTTCTTGTTCACTGTCATGTTATGAATTGATGCTTCTTGTTATCTTGTACTAGTTGTTATTATCATGTTCACATGTATGCTTGGTAGTAGAAGTACATTCTAGTAGTAGTAATGCTCATCTGTTGCATGCTCTTTGTCTGTCAAGTACCGTTGCTATGCATGTTCCGTAGCAAATAGTTAGTTGTATGTTTACTTGGTACTGTTCTTGCTATGTTCTTGCATGGTATTTCTTGTTGATTTCTAGTATGATCTTGCATGGTATTTATTTATGATGCTAGTAGTCACGTATGCCATGAGTAGCACTATACTTGTGATATTCATGCTCGTCAGTATGCCATGTTCATTTGGTTAAATATTTCATTGTGGTTATGCTCGATGATTATGTGCACCTTCATGCTTATGTTGATATCGTACTCATGCATTGTAGTTACATCATGTTATTTATTATGACTCAGCTTTTTGCATTCAAGTTTAACCGGATTAAATTGAACTTGAACAACTGTTGGCTGAGTCATGGTGCGACCATATCGAGCTGACCAGTCCAGCCACACTTACCTTTATAGGAAGGTCCTAACTGGGTCTATTGGCATGCCTCTCACTAGTGCCTCCAACGACGGAAGGTTATGTACACGCGTTACCCTGATCAGGTAGGCGGACATAACCTTGTGTGCCCGTTATTGTTTTTGTTTTGAGCTCGGATCCCCGTTTGGGACCGTTTGGCCATGACGGTGGTCGTTGTGTCTTTGGTAGACACGGGGCCACCCAGGACTAACCCAGTGGGGAGTGAGTCGGAGTGGCCGGGAGAGTGTCATGACAGTAGGTCGGTTTTGTCAGAACGCTGTTGGTCCACCCGAATGGGAGAAAGAGGCCATGGAATCTGTGGTGTGGGTACAGTGCGCTACCTTTGCAGAGTGTAACTAATCTATCGATAGCTGTGCCCGCGGGTAAGGGCCCATTTCGTGTCGGTCACACTGTGAGTCAACAGTAATAATAACAATAACCTGATTTATAACAACCCTGGTTCGATGATGAGATAAGTTGGTTGTGATCACCGGGATGATCACTGTGGTATTGAGGATACTGAGTTGTTGGATATTTGTGATGTTTACGACATAACCCAAGCAGAGTAAGTTGGTGCATGTTAGTAGCATCATGTTGCATGTAGTATCATCATGCTCGTATGTTCATGCTATGTTGTTCTAGTTGTATCATGATCATTTGTGCATGCCATGTTGTTCTGTTAGTATCATGTTCATGAATTAAATTAACCTGCTAATGCCATGCTGCTGTTTGTCTTGATTGCTTTTGGTTTATTGTGAGCTTGCAAGTACATTCAATGTACTGACTTGGCATGTCATGCCAGTTTGCAAATCGTGCCTGGATTGTTTGCTTGTTTGGTGATGTTCCTGTGTTCGCGAGCTAGGATAAACGTTCCAGCCAGAGTCCCTGCGGATTGGAGTCCATCATCACCGTTCGTTGTTCCGCTGCCAGTAGAGGTTCCGCTGCCTCGAGTTGTTCTGCTGCTTGCATAGAGCAATCATGGCAGGCGTAGTGTCGTCGTGCCAGTGTTATTCATTGTAATATCGGAGACCTTGTATCCATATTCGCGTTGTAATAGAAGGCCGGTTTGTTCTATGCTAAGCAGTGTCGTATTCCAGAAGACTTCATCTCGATCTCTAGGCTGGAATACGGGGCGTTCCGGTTTCTCTGAGCCGGGGTGCCACAATAGATCGCAACATATCTAATAAAGTACGGTTACGATGTTCGGACGCACCATTACGTTGTGGTGTTCCAGGTGGCGTGAGTTGCGAAACTGTTCCACATTGTTTCAAATGAAGACCAAACTCGTAACTCAAATATTCGCCTCCACGATCAGATCGTCGAAACTTTATTTTCTTGTTATGATGATTATCTACTTCACTCTGAAATTATATGAACTTTTCAATTGTTTCAGACTTGTGTTTCATCAAGTAGATATACCCATATCTGCTCAAATCATCTATGAAGGTCAAAAAATAATGATACCCGCCGCGAGCCTTAACACTCTCATTGGACCGCATACATCAGTATGTATGATTTCCAATAAGTCAGTTGCTCGCTCCACTGTTTCGGAGAACGGAGTCTTAGTCATCTTGCCCATGAGTCATGGTTCGCAAGCACCAAGTGATTCATAATCAAGTGATTCCAAAAGCCCATCAGCATGGAGTTTCTTCATGCGCTTTACACCAATATGACCTAAACGGCAGTGCCACAAATAAGTTGCACTAACATTTTCAACTTTGCATCTTTTGGCTTCAATATTATGAATATGTATATCACTACGATCGAGATTCAACAAAAATAGACCACTCATCAATGGTGCATGACCATAAAAGATATTACTCATATAAATAGAACAACCATTATTCTCTGATTTAAATGAATAACCATCCCGCGACAAGATCCAGATATAATGTTCATGCTCAACGCACGCACCAAATAACAATTATTTAGGTCTAAAACTAATCTCAAAGGTAGATGTAGAGGTACTGTGCCGACGGCGATCACATCGACTTTGGAACCATTTCCCACGCGCATCGTGTAACGCCCAGGACACACCCGCCTGTGGTCGTTACTCCTGGCAAGATCTAGACTGGCCTCACATATCAATACTAGTATTTTCTGCGCACTTTGTCCTCACTCGTGCGCACCCGGGAGCAACATCCCGGTCGGTCACCCATCTTGAAACTACTCCAAGCTGAGACATAAGCACATGCTGGAAGGACACATCGTCACCTCGTCCTTAGCCAATCTTCGTTTAATCTGTAGCCCCTGTTTCGAGTTACAAATATGAGCAACCGAACCAGTATCAAATACCCAGGCGCTACTACGAGCATTATTAAGGTACATATCAATAACATGTATATCAAATATACCTTTGTTCACTTTGCCATCCTTCTTATCCGCCAAATACTTGGGGCAGTTTCGCTTCCAGTGACCAGTCCCTTTGCAGCAGAAGCACTCAGTTTCAGGCTTGGCTCCGGACTTGGGTTCTTCCCAGGAGTAGCAACTGGCTTGCTATTCTTCTTGAAGTTCCCCTTCTTTTCCTTACCCTTTTTCTTGAAACTAGTGGTCTTGTTAACCATCAACACTTGATGCTCCTTTTTTATTTCTACCTCCGCGGCTTTGAGCATAGCGAAGAGCTTGGGAATTGTTTTCTATATCCCTTGCATATTATAGTTCATCACGAAGCCTTTATAGCTTGGTGGCAGTGATTGAAGATATCTGTCAATACTCTATCATCATCAACTTTGACTCCAAGTTGAGTCATGTGATTGTGGTACCCAGACATTCTGAGTATGTGTTCACTGACATAATTGTTCTCCTCCATCTTGCAGCTATAGAACTTGTTGGAGACTTCATATCTCTCAACTCGGGCATTTGCTTGAAATATTAACTTCAACTCTTGGAACATCTCATATGCTCCATGATGTTCAAAACATCTTTGAAGTCCCGATTCTAAGACGTAGAGCATGGCACACTGAACTATCGAGTAGTCATCAGACCGTGTCTGCCAGACGTTCGAAGCGTCTACATTAGCGGGAGGGGGCTTGTCACCTAGCGGTGCTTCAAGGACATAATTCTTCTGTGCAGCAATGAGGATAATCCTCAAGTTATGGACCCAGTCCGTGTAGTTGCTACCATCATCTTTGAACTTAGCTTTCTTTATGAATGCATTAAAATTCAAGGGAACGGTAGCACGGGCCATTGATCTACAACAACATAGATATGCAAAAACTATCAGGACTAAGTTCATGATAAATTAAAGTTCAATTAATCATATTACTAAAGAAGTCCCACTTAGATAGACACCCCTCAAGTCATCTAAATGATCACGTTATCCAAATCAACTAAACCATGTCCGATCATCACGTGAGATGGAGTAGTTTTCAATGGTGAACATCTTATGTTGATCATATCTACTATATGATTCACGCTCGACCTTTCGGTCTCAAGTGTTCCAAGGCCATGTCTGTACATGCTAGGCTCATCAAGTTTAACCAGAGTATTCTGCATGTGCAAGACTGTTTTAGACCCGTTGTATGTGAACGTAGAGTTTATCACACCCGATCATCGCGTGGTGTCTCGGCACGACGAACTGTTGCAACGGTGCATACTCAGGGAGAACACTTGTACCTTGAAATTTTGTAAGGAGCATCTTATAATGCTACCGCCGTACTAAGCAAAATAAGATGCATAATAAGATAAACATCACATGCAATCAAAATATGTGACATGATATGGCCATCATCATCTTGTGCTTTTGATCTCCATATCCAAAGCATCGTCATGATCTCCATCGTCACCGGCTTGACACCATGATTTTCATCGTAGTGTCGTGGTCGTCTCGCCCACTATTGCTTCTACTACTATCGCTAACTCATAGTGACAAAGTAAAGCAATTACATGGCGTTCGCAATTCATACAAAAAAGAGACAACCATAAGGCTCCTGTCGGTTGCCGATAATTTACAAGACATGATCATCTCATACAATATCATATAACTCATCACGTCTTGACCATATCACATCACAACATCCCTACAAAAACAAGTTAGACATCCTCTACTTTGTTGTTGCAAGTTTTATGTGGCTGCTACGGGCTTCTAGTAAGAACCGTTCTTACCTACGCATCAAAACCACAATGATTTTTCGTCAAGTGTGATGTTTTAACCTTCAACAAGGACCGACCGTAGTCACACTCAATTCAACTAAAGTTGGAGAAACTGACACCCGCCAGCCACCTACGTGCAAAGCATGTCGGTAGAACCAGTCTCATGAACGTGGTCATGTAATGTCGGTCTGGGCCGCTTCATCCAACAATACCGCTGAATCAAAGTATGACGTTGGTGGTAAGCAGTATGACTATTATCGCCCACAACTCTTTGTGTTCTACTCATGCATATCATTTACGCATAGACCTGGCTCTGATACCACTATTGGGGAATGTACTATTTCAAAAAAATCCTACGATCATGCAAGATCTATCTAGGAGAAGCATAGCAACGAGCGGGGAGAGTGTGTCCACGTACCCTCGTAGAACGAAAGTGGAAGTGTTTAGTAACGCGGCTGATGTAGTCGAACGTCTTCATGATCCAACCGATCCAAGTATCGAACATATGGTACCTCCGTGTTCAGCACATGTTCAGCACGATGACGTCCCTCGAGCTCTTGATCCAGCTGAGGATGAGGGAGAGTTTTGTCAGCACGACAGTGTGGTGACGATGATGATGAAGTTACCGACGTAGGGCTTCGCCTAAGCACTGCAACGATATGATCGATGTGTATAACCGTGCAGGGGGGCACCGCACACGGCTAAAAGATTGGCTTCTGTGTCTTTGGGGTGCCCTCCTCCCACGTATATAAAGGGGGGAGGGAGGAGGAGGCTGGCCAAGATGTGGCGCGCCCAAGGGGGGAGTCCTAATCCAAGTAGGATTCCCCCCTTCCTATTCCTACAAGGAGAAGGGGGGAAAGAGGAGGAGGAGAGAAGGAAAGGGGGGCGCCCCCCACATCCTAGTCCAATTCGGTTTGGGCTAGGGGGGCGCGTGACTCCACCTGGCTGCTGCCTCCTCTCTTCCACTAGGGCCCATGAAGGCCTGTTAAACCCCCGGGGGGGTTCCGGTAACCCCCCGGTACTCTGGAAAATACCCGATACACTTCGGAACCATTCTGGTGTCCGAATATAACATTCCATTATATCAATCTTTATGTCTCCACCATTCCGAGTCTCCTCGTCATGTCCGTGATCTCATCCAGGACTCCGAGCAATCTTCGGTCACCAAAATCACATAACTCATAATACTAATCGTCATTGAACGTTAAGCGTGCGGACCCTACTGGTTCGAGAACTATGTAGACATGACCGAGACACATCTCCGGCTAATAACCAATAGCGAAACTTGGATGCTCATATTAGCTCCTACATATTCTACGAAGATCTTTATCGGCCAAACCGCATAACAACATGCGTTGTTCTCTTTGTCATCGGTATGTTACTTGCCCGAGATTCGGTCGTCGGTATCATCATACCTAGTTCAATATTGTTACCGGCAAGTCTCTTTACTCATTCCTTAATACATAATCTCATGACTAACTCATTAGTCATTTGCTTGCAAGGCTTATTATGATGTGTATTACCGAGAGGGCCCAGAGATACCTCTCCGACATTCGGAGTGACAAATCCTATTCTCGATCTATGCCAACACCGCAAACACCTTCGGAAACACATGTAGATCATATTTATAATCACCCGGTTACGTTGTGACGTTTGATAGCACACAAGGTGTTCTTCCTGTATTCGAGAGTAACATAATCTCATAGTCAGAGGAACATGTATCAGTCATGAAGAAAGCAATAGCAATAAAACTAAACGATCATTATGCTAAGCTAATGGATGGGTCTTGTCCATCACATCATTCTCCTAATGATGTGATCCCGTTGATCAAATGACAACACATGTCTATGGTTAGGAAACACAACCATCTTTGATTAACGAGCTAGTCTAGTAGAGGCATACTAGGGACACTTTGTTTTGTCTATGTATTCACACATGTATCAAGTTTCCGGTTAATACAATTCTAGCATGAATAAAAGACATTTATCATGATATATAAGGAAATATAAATAACAACTTTATTATTGCCTCTAGGGCATATTTCCTTCAATTCCAGCTATCTTCGTTCATTTTTTGTTGTTGCAGGAGGGGCATGGAGTAGAATTAATGGGACACTTTGGCGTGAAAATATGGAGGATGTACTTGCTACACATTTCTTTTGGCCAAAGATGAGACGGATGTTGAACGTTTTGTTGCTCGCTACACTACATGTTAAAAGCTAAGTCACGACTCAATCCTCATGGTTTATATATGCATTTGCATATACCTAATGCTCCATGGGAGGATATATCTATGGACTTTGTTTTAGGTTTACCTCGAACAAAGAAGGGGAGGGATAGCATATTTTTTGTCGTGGATAGATTTTCAAAAATGGTACACTTTATACCATGTCATAAAAGCGATGGTGTTACTAATGTTACTGATTTATTCTTTCATGAAATTATCCGCTTGCGTGGTGTGCCACATACTTTTTGTTTTAGAGAGTGATACTAAGTTTCTTAGCCACTTTTGGAGATGTTTATGGGCTAAGTTGCAAACTGAACTGCTTTTTAGTACTACATGTCACCCCAAAACTGATGGACAAACTGAAGTAGTCAACGGAGCATTGTCTACTATGCTTAGGGATGTTTTGAAGAATCATCTTAAAGTGTGGGAAGAATGCTTGCCTTGTATTGAATTTGCTTATAATCGTTCGCTGCATTCTACTACTAAGATGTGCCCTTTTGAGATTTTGTATGGTTTCCTACCTCGTGCACCCACTGATTTATTGCCTCTCCCCTCTTCTGAGAAGGTTAATTTTGATGTTAAATAACATGTTGAATTGATCTTAAAAATGCATGAGTTAACTAAGGAAAATATTGAGCGTATGAATGCTAAATATAAACTTGCTGGTGGAGATAAGGGTAGAAAACATGTTGTCTTTGCACCTGGCGATCTTGTTTGGTTACATTTGTGTAAGGATAAGTTTCCTGATTTGCGTAAATCTAAGCTAATGCCACGTGATGATGGTCCTTTTAAGGTGTTAGAGAAAATAAATGATAATGCATATAAACTTGAGTTGCCTCTAGATTTTGGGGTTAGTCCCACTTTTAACAATGCAGATTTGAAGCTGTATTTGGGTGAGGAATACAAGCTTCCATCGAGGACGACTTCATTTAAAGAAGGAGGGGTGATGAGGACATAAATACTACAACTACACCTTATTATTGGGCCAACCCCATATAATTTCAAAATACTTCAGTATAGACTGTTTTCAGAGTCCGTATGTGTGGGGAAATAGAGTTAGGGTTTGTTTTGGACCCCTCCTCCAAGGGTCACGAAATCCCC
>LR738715.1:350496487-350558321 GCA_902687465.1 Secale cereale | reverse complement strand
CCGCCCCCCATATTCCTCCATACATACAACCCTTAGGGAATCGTTTAGACTTTGGGTTTTGTTTAGGTTAAAGCTCACCATAGCTGCAACTCACGTACTTCTTTTGTGTTCAACGACCAGACTAAGACATCACATGACCCAACTTTCATCAATAAATCTTTCATCTTATATTCGCAATATCCAGATTGCAACCTCAACTTCTTGCTTGTTGTTCATTTGCCTGCAGGAAATAGACCCTCGTGGTTAGGTTGATCATGCTCTGGTGTGGCCAATACCCTTTCAGAGTTGGTTTAGCGATTGCTAAGGCGCGACGTCTTCGCACGTTCGTGGTCGGATCGTAAAAGTCGACTTCCACCAAAATGATAACCACCATCTCATCGAAAGATGGGACACCTTTTCCTCTATCATACTGTTGCGAAGTGGCAAACCAGTCCAGAATACCTCGCATAAGCAGTAGTGGTAGTGGTAGTGAATGGGCGGTAGTACCGCATGCAAGCGATACTAGCGCGCCACTTCCGCTTATGTTCAGGAGCTACATCGAGATGAGCGGAGGTGGGGTGGTAGTAGAGGCGGAAGTACCGCAAGTGGTACTACCGCTCTACTACCACTAAGTGTGTAGAGGCAATAGAACACAACAAATAAGCGAAAGTAGACATGGAACTGGATCAGCCACAGTACCACATAAGCGGTATTATCGCTGCGCGGAGCGGTACTACCGTCGGAGAGCATCAAAATTGCCCAAGCAAACAGATGGATGCAAGAGAGCCTGAACTGCCATAACTTCTACAAATGAGCTCCGAAATGATCAAACTCAAGCGTGTTGGTTATAGTAAGCTCAAGCGTGTTAGTTATAGTAAGAAGAGGCAGTAGAAAATGCCTAATGATAAAGAGATGTTAAACCTCTATGAATGAAGAACCGACAAATACTCCAGCATCGAAAACATCATAGAAGATGCATATATGAACTATGTTTTTGATGAACTCGAGCTTGTCATGAAGATGACCATAAGCCTAAAACTCACAAAGAGAAACACCAAATAGGAACCAAGAAAGATGATGCAAGGATGCAATGGTTTGAGCTCTTTATGAACGATATGATCAAGCTACTCACTTGAGAGCCCCCCTTGATAGTACGACAATTGATCCTATAACCCGGTCTCCCAACTACCATGATGAGACCGGTAAAATAGAAAACATATCAAGGGCGAACCTTTGCCTTGCACATAGTCCACTTGAGCTAGATGATGACGATCTTGACTTACTCAAGTTGGACCTCATTTCTTGATTGCGTTGGCTTGAAGAAGACAAGTACATTGCCCCCCCCCCCATACTTCACAATGGATGAGCCACTCTTCAGCACATCTTCACAAGTCCATTGTCACCATAATGGACGGCAAGCTTCAAGCATGATCTCTTCGTGATGCTCCATTTAAACTTGCACACCGCAATATTGATGACGATCACCACTTGATGTCATCCTCCATGGGTTGTGTGAGATCTTCCTCTTGACGCAAGCCCATGGAAACATACCTAACCCCACCTACAACTATCATGTAGACCATGGGTTAGTACACAAAGTGTCGGGGATATACCCGGGTGTAACCCGCCGAATGTATGACCCGGCTGGAGCTTGGCGACCCGCTCGGACATGGCGGTTTACGGGCAACCCGCCTGGACATTGTGACTCACTGGTGACCCGGTGGGCGGGTCAAACGGACGAACAGGCCCAGGAGGCCGGCTCATGTTATGGTGGGCCAGCTTAAGAGAAAAGGCATGATGAATATTTCCCTTACAAGGAAGCAAGACCTGGACTTGTATTCGATTTGTAATAGAAGATAGGTTAGTCCTAATCCTACTAGGACTCCATATGTAACCCACCCCTTCAACATATATAAGGAGGGGCAGGGCTCCCCAAGAGGGACAAGTAAGAAAAAATAATCTCTAGGGCTAGACACGATAAGGAGAGCCGGCTTATACGGCAACTCCTTCATGAGCATAATGAGACCTAGCCACAAACAGCATGTAGGGCTATTACTGGATGATGTTTCTCGGGGCCCGGTGCTGTCTAAACCCTTGCCTTATGATGCGTCTCTCGATTCCGATCAGCCCCTCTCAAGCTACTACATAGATGCGTTGGCCTCATGACTAAGTCCTCACACTAGGACATCTGGCCGTGACAAATCCACGACAGTTGGCGCCCATCGTGGGGCTCGCGCACGATGGTGTTGAGTTCTTGAAGGGATTTCTTCACGGATCGAGAAGCTCACGGTACAAGATTGAGGTTAAAGGAAAGTTAGGGTTGTGGTCTGCTCTGTCGCTGCCATCTCGAAAAATCATCGCGACCAAGATCAAATTCTCCGCTGCAATTTTTCTTGTGTGCAGCGGTCAAGTCACCGAGTCTTTTCCTCCGATTAGTCAACCAAGACGCACATGCATGAAGGGATCAGATATGTTACAGTATACTCATGTGACACCTTTGTTTGCACGAGCAAAGAGTAGCGATCGAAGCTGCTACCTAAGGAAACTACCCGCCCGGGTCTACCTGAGAAGACGACACGAAAAACGGAGCGGGCCACGACTCGGACTCCTTCACCATTAGCGCTTCCGACCTCACCTCGAGGCGCCTCGTCCTCCAACGCCAGCACCTTCTTTGGTCGGCTTCCACTTCGAGCGCCCGCCGGTTTGCACCAGCACCCCGGCCCCGCACTCACCTGAAGCTTCAAGCCGCCTTCCGGGTTATCTCCGCTGCTCAAACTCCGCCGTACGGCCTCAAGACATTTAGCTCGAGACTTGCCGCTGTAGTTTTCGTCACTTTCACGTCCTCGTCACCTTTGAGTGGACGCCGTGCTGCTCCACGCAGCGTTGCCTCTGGCACTCCCTGTGCATCTTTGCATCACCGTGTTAAACGTGTCGCCTCATCGCCTGCCGGTTTATTGCAAGCTGCCTTTGCTGGCCTCTGCTACGACCTCGCCTCGTGGGACACCACTCTGACCCGCAGGTGGCCAACACATTGCCTAGCAATTCAAGACCGCAGCTTCGATGGTACTTCAATCAAGACGTTCTGTGAACGTACAAGTTCACCCCATATGAAACAAGAAAAAGACAAAGGAGGAAAAGACGGGCAGAGTGCTGTTGTCAGCCAAGAGCAAAGTTGTTCCTATAATTTGTGTACGAGACTGAAATTGTCGTGTAATTATACAGAAGGCCGCTTCAAAAAGTCGCCGTTGTTGGAGCACCTCTGTTATTCCAAGCCACCATCTGCGCCCCGTGCTGCCTCCACGAGTCGCAGTAGCATTGTTCCATGACCGGCGTTGTTCTGAGTCGCCGTGTGTCCGTTGTGAGCCGCCTTTACTTCATCATCCATTGTCTCACCTCGAGCCGTGATCTTAGGCGAGAGGTTAACTCGTTGTTGAAATTACTGGAGGTGATCTACGGACGAAATGTATGACTCTGTTAATCATCCAGACGAATCAGGTGATATCCATCAAAGTTTGTTTTATTAGCACATATTATTTTTCACAAAGAGTAGTTTATATTTGCCTTGGTCTGCAATTGTGACGCCCGAAGACCGATGTCCCAGAAGATTCCAGAGATTCCAGAGGTTCCGGGTTCTCCCGTGTGTTTCATTTGTGCTTGTGTTATTTATTTTGCATTGCATCATGTCATCATGCCATCATGACTTTAATTTCTGCAACTCAACTAAATAAATTGTGTGGACCTTCGGTCCATTTAAATCGAGGGAAGAGTGACTTCTCTTTATAACATATCCTCCTAATATTTATGGAGCTATTATAAAAATATTCCAATTATTCGGAATTAACCGCAACACACTTGCATATTTTTTTCCATGCCCCTTTTGCTTCAAGTTTCCCTCCTACCTTCCCAACTTTTCCTTTTCCCTTTTATCGAGGCTCCTCCTTAAATCTAGACTCCTTTCAAACTCCTTAAGGCAAGCTAAATATTTTGGTTTGCACTTCCCTATTTTGTTGGAACCACTTTTGTTGGGTTGGTAATATTCCTTAAAGCCTCACAAAATGTTCCATCATTTATTTCTTGTTCATGGCCTCTTTTCTTATTAATTTTGACTCTCTCTTTCTTTTTCTGCTAAAGAAATAATTAAGGTGAGTGCGATAGGCCATCTGGGCCTCCTTTGGCCCAAGGCCATCCGTCCCCGCGGCCCAGGCCTCCCTTGGCCCAGCCCATCGGCGGCCTAACCTAACTCTCCCCGAACCCTAGCGACGACCGCTCGCTTCTCTCCCCTCGCTCTCCCTCCCCGCCGCCAGCATCCCATCTCCCCTCGTCCCTCGCTTCTCTCCCTCGATCCCATCTTCTCGTTCCCTCGATCTCCCCCTGCAGCTCCCTCCTCCGCCTCGGTTTCGAAAGCCGCAGCCTGGCGCGCCCCGTCCTCCAGCCGCGGGCTGGCCTCTGCTCCGCAGCCCCGCCGCATCACCAGTGCCGGCCAGGCGCCGCGCCCTCGCCTCCATGCGTGCGCGCCCCTCCGCCCCGTCAACACTCCTCCATCGCCACCCCGCCTTTGTGCGCCGCCCAGCGCCTCGTCCTCTCTCCCTCTCCCCGAGCGCCATGGACGTGGCCTGCCTCCTCGACCTCTCTCACACCCGAGCTGCGCGGGAGATGAGCCCTCTCGAGCAGCCCCGCGGCCACGAGCAGCACCCTGCGCGCCTCCCGCGCCATGGCGCCTGTCCAACTGCTCGACGCCCGAGCTGGCCTCGTCGCCTCCCCCAGGGCCCTCCGTGCGCCTCCTCCTCTGGGCCTCTGTTCCGGCCACCGGCGCGCCAAGACCTGCTGCTGCTGTGCATCTTCCGCCCGGCCCCGTGAAGCTCTTCCTATCCGGTGTTCGTTGCTCTTCGGTGAGAAACAAGGTCGCCGAGCCCTGCTTCGTTTTGTGCTGCACGGAGATGACCGAGCCAAGTACCTCTACACACTACCCGCCAAGTACCCACGGACGCCAAGTACCACGACGTCGATGCCCCTCGAGTGCTGCTACGACTCGACAAGTACCACGACGAACGCGTACGACGACCGTCGCCGAAGAACCGTGTACTACTACCGTCGCCCCGAAGACGTCCGATGCCGCGACAAGTACCTCTTCGGAAACATGTACGACTACTTCCTTTTGGCAACGTGAACGACAACTTCGACAACGACCGCCTCGAGAACGTCTACTTCCACTACTACCACTACGTCCCTCGACGACTCGATCCGCTTCGAGAACGAACGTTCTGAAGGTATAACCCCGAGACGATGACCCGTGGACGAATGCTTGTGTTGTATGAGATGTTTTCCCTTGTGTGCACCGTGCCCGTTTCGTCTTTTGTCATGCTCCTCGGTTGCCTCATCGCCAACCCCTGTGAACCCGGTGACGGGAACACCCCACCTTTTCATCTTGTTCGACTCGCTCACGCCACCTTTTCTTTTGCATCGGTCTCTCAACGGGTTACCGGAACCGAGATGTTGTGTTGCATCATTTTCGGATCATTGCCATGGCACCCTTTCCTTCCACCATGGTGACAATTGCTTCATATCTCTTCATGTTCACTTTTGCTAAAATTGCATAAAACTTGATCATGTCATCCGCATCATGTTAACAACATTTAAAATGTGTGAATTGTTGTTTGCTTAAAAATTACTAAACATGCATATGGGGTTTTCCGGAATTATTGTTGTTATTTCCGGCCTCATTTAAAATGCCTAAATAGGTAGTTTGCTCTTGCTTCACCTCTTGCCATGTTAACAAACATTTTAATCTTGTCTTGTAAATAAACGAGAGTCAACTAAATAATTAAAATGTGGTGTTTCGTCAATATGCAACTCGTTGCATATTGAGCTCCACTTAACTTGTATTACTTGTTAGTGCACTTTGCCATGCCATGCATAATTAAACCGGACATGCATCATACTTGGATGTGCATCGTATGACATGTTTATGCTTGTGTGTTTACCGTGTTGTTTGCTTCTTTCCGGTTGCTTCTCTTGTTAGCTTCGGTTTCGTTCCGGAGTTGTGAGGATTCGCTCGACTGTGTTGCTCCGTCTACTTCATGGTCTTGTTCTTATTCCTTGCGGAATCCCAAGCAAGATGACCATACCCTTGGATACCTTTACTACCATTGCCATGCTTAGTTGTCTCGATGCTATCGTTACATGTCGAGCTACCCATCTTTTATGTCAGCCTATCCTTGTTGCCATGAAACCTCTAACCTTGAAACCTTCCTAGCAAAACCATTGTTTGGCTATGTTACCCGCTTGCTCAGCCCCTCTTATAGCGTTGTTAGTTGCAGGTGAAGATGAAGTTCGTTCCAGGAGGGAACTTGTTGTTGGTATATCACAATATCTATAATTATTATTAACACACCTATATACTGGGCATGGGTGGAAGGCTTGGCCTTTTGCTCGGTGTTTTGTTCCACTCATGCCACCTTAGGCGCCGATAAACCGACATTATGTTCCTTGATTTTGCGTTCCTTACACGATGGGTGGATGGGGACCCCTTGACAGTTCGTCTTTGAATAAAACTCCTCCAGCAAGGCCCAACATTGGTTTTAATTTGCTCATAATAACTACTTAATTAATTAATTAAATTGCATAGGGAGTTAGCGCTACCCGAGGATTCTTTCTACATAGCAGGGGGGCCAGTGCTGATGGTGTTGGTCCCAAACGGGGAACCTGCGGGGCCACCACGGGGAAACTCGAGGTTTGGTTTTACTCGTAGCTTCGCCCATCCGGTCGTGGCCTGAGACGAGATACGCGCGGCTACTATTAGGGTGTCGACACACCGGGAGGTCTTGCTGGACTTGTTTTACCATTGTCGAAATGTCTTGTGCACCGGGATGCCGAGCCTGATCGGTTTTCCCTAAGATAAGGGGTGATGATATTATATTTATCACTTCAGCTAATCGTGAGAGCTTGTGATGGGCTAAGTTGGGACACCCCTGCAGGGTTATGATCTTTCGAAAGCCGTGCCCGCGGTTATGTGGCAGATTGGAATTTGTTAATGTCCGGTTGTAGAAAACTTGACAGAGGATCCGAAGTAAAACACGCAACTGTGTGAGTAACCGTGACTGTCTCTTTTCACTTTGAGAAGAGAACACGGTGGGGTTATGTTTGACTCGTATGTAGTTCAGGATCTTTAGCGATCACTACCAGTTGCGAACGTTTGCGTAGATGCTCATCTTATTCTTGTACTCGTAAGTTAGCCACCATATTATGCTTAGCCGCTGCTGCAACCTCACCACTTTACCTCTTCCTACCCACAAAGCTTTGCTAGTTTTGATACCCATGGTTATGGGATTGTTGAGTCCTCGTGGCTCACAGATACTACAACACCAGATGCAGGTTCAGCCGAGAATGAAGCGGGAGCTGGTTCAAGTACTTCACTGGGAACTCGATGAAGAGAGTGGCCGTATGCTTGTGACGTTTTCGACGATCAGTAGTGGTTTCTACTAGGGGCGATTCGGACCTGTGGCTTTATGTTGTTTTGGTATCTTCTTTTGGATCTTCGCCCGTAGTCGGGTTGTGATGTTTTGCTTATGTAATGTATTGTGTGAAGTGGCGAGTGTAAGTCAACTATCTCCTTTTGCAATTTCATTCCTATTTTTACATGAGTCGTGCAAAGATACCAAACTTGAGATCATTCCAGAATGGGCTTATACCTTTAAGTCGTGCCTCGACACGTAGGAGGTATAGTCCCATCCTGGGCATTACAAGTTGGTATTAGAGCCTTCTCCGACCTAGAAGCCCCCACTGATTGATCGAATCGTTGACGGTTGAGTCTAGGCACACACTTGAAAATGTTTTGAGTCCTATATTTATATCGGAGAGTAGGATTTCTTTGCTCCTCATCTTTTTTCATTCTGGTGAGGACTCTTAACGATTACTCTTGCCTCTTCTACTCTCAAAAATTGCACAAATTTTTTTTAGGATCTCGCGAGTATTGTTTGGATTGTTCCGATGTCTTTGTGACGAGAACATTGTTCTCGATGCCTCCTGTCATTAGGGGTTGTGGCAGTGTCCCGGGGAGTTGAGCTCCGAGGTGTTGTTGTCACAAATATATCGCATCAGTTCTGGAATACTTAAGACAGCCGACATCGAAAACTCTCCTATGCGGTTAGTGGCAAGATAACCCCGACATCACCCATTACTGGGGAGGTAGTTCGGGAGTATTGCCATAGCTTGTATAGTAGATGCGTTTCGAAGGTCCGAGGTAAACGGTTTCCGGAAATAACTGGTTATGTGTTGAAGGATGGATACAGCTGGATGTAGGATTAGAGTTGAGTGCGCGGTGCTTCCCCTGTATCCCCAACACCTGGTTGCATAATTGGAAACTTTCGGAAATTAATAGGTGGGTTCATCCAGTAGTTCTAGGCATTCTTCCAACGAATGCATGATATGGAGTTCGGGGTTCTACATTGAGTGAAGTAGTTTTATGGGTGTTGTTCCGATCGGGAGTTGCATCTTAAAGGGTCCTTGGCTATGCTGATCCGGGGATTGCAAAACCCTTTTGTAACATGTTCCATGAGCTTTCAGCACGAACATGTGGGATGAAGCTTCTATCTTGTATTTGTTCTATCTGATCCTTGTTGCTTTTATTTAGCTTTTGTTCTCCAAAGTGGCTTCTCGACAAGTTGATGTACCTACAGAATTCATTCATTCAATTCTCTGTTCGGATGATGTTGTCAAGATTATGTTACAACATATCTATCCTTTGTTCTTGTTTTGATTCTGATATTCGAGTTGCTTCGATGTCAAGTGTTGATTCCATACCTTTCCTAATCGGTGTTCTCATATTTCTATGGGAGTGCTAATTCTTCTTGACCATCGAGATTTTCATGTTAATCCTTTTCAACCGGTGTGCCTTCTCTTCAAGTTATTCCATACGGACGCCGTTGAGAAATCTGACGATTTGTCTGTTTCATTCATCTCAAGTTGTCTTTGTTTCCCCGCCCTCCCACCCTTCTTCTTCTCGGAGCCAGAAATTCTCAGATGAAATATCCATTTTATTCATGTGATGTTTCTTCATTCTTTTCCTTCAATGTTCTTACCCGGTGATTTCTCAGGAAGATGCTCAGGAGCTTCAAGTTTATCGTTGCTCCATTCGCGTTTCTTCTCCGGTGGATTTAATTCAAGCTTCGGTGATGATCATATATCTTCTGTTTTGTTTCACATGTTTTCACATGTTGAAATTTCTAATCCGAAGGCTCTCTTATTTCTTCACATCTCTTTATTCATATCCGGAGTGCTGAAGATTCATAATTCCATTCTTAATCCGTTCAAATTATTTTGAGGATTGTTATCTTACTCAAGCCATTTAATTCAACCGGTGCAATATCTCTTAAGCAATCTTTTCCAACGGTGATTTCTTTTGAGTGGGCCCTAACCCACAGGTCTTTCCCAGGATCTTACCTGACTCTTCTAATTTTTCTGGAGTTATACTCAAATTCTTTCCAAAGTGTGACATAAGAATGATTCCCATCAGTCACATGCCTTCTCCAAGATCGCTTTCAAATTCTTTTCATCATTGGTTCAACCTTTTAATTCTTCATTCCGGAGTGCTCAACAATTCTTATGACATTTCTTGTCTTCTCAATTTTGAAGACTCGAAGACGAGTTCCTCTTGAATCCTTATCCGTTCTTCCAAGATTCGTGGTTCTAGCTTCATGCCATCCTCATTATTGTTCAGATTGTGAGGAATTCTTTTTATACCCATCCGAAGCATTTCATGAATTCTTTTCTTTGTGTTCCTCCGAAGGCCATCATTTCAGAATATTTCTTCGTTCTCAGTTTTCAACTTTGTCCTCCAAATATTCTTCATTGATGCCTCTTCGTTCGTCTCCATATTCTTACGGTGGTTCGTTCAAGATTACTCTTCTGTTGTTATCATATCAATTCATTTGTTCTTTCATAATCCTACCGGTGCTTCGTTGAAGATTTACCCAAGCTTGTGCGAGATCTCTCTTTAATTCTTCCCAACGTGAATAAGTAGTATGCCAAATCCATTGCTCGTCGTCAAGTTAAATTGATGAAGGATATGCATGACATAATTCTTATTCTTATTTCATCCAAGTGGATTAATCCCTTTGCTTAGAGTTTATTCATGAGGAATAAATTCTAGGTTTCAAGTTGTTCATCTTGTTTTCCGGAGTTCCAAGTTATTCCTATTATATCATTCCAAAGCTCCATCTAATTCACCGCAGGCCTTGAATCTTATTATTTTCATCTTTCACTTCTCATGCTTTCATTACCGGAGTTTTCATGGTGGTTCATCATGTTTTAATTCATCCTCGAAGTCTTCATCAAGATTCTTGTTGGAGCTCAAGCATTCTTCATAATGCATTCCAATTGCAATTCTTGCTCCCTTATCTGTTGAGGTGGTGTTATGTCATTCTTGATAATTTTCCTCTATGTTTTATGATTCACGAGTTATCAAGAATGAGATATTTAAAACCATCATTTTTGGTTGTTCAGGAGATCTTTCCAACCCTTCAATCTATTCGTAGGAGTAATCTTGGGTTGTTTTTCACCTAAAAGCTTTCCCTAAGGATTGTTGCTATTATGGTGCTTATAAATGACCCAAGTTTCTCATTTATCCTTCTGGTGAAATAAGTTTATCGTCTCCTTGTTGATCTCAATCCAAGCAATTCATTTCTGTTAGTGGCTGGTTGTCACCTCATAATTTTGAGATGTTTTCCATAAGCCCACATCAAGATTATTCGTTTTCGTTGTTGATATTTTTTTAAAAATCAACTCCGTTCAACCCTTTTTCGTAAGGATGCTCTTTCAAATTCAATTTTGAGAGAAGTTGTCATTTTCTTCTCCGTTCTTTCTTCCCAACGATCTTGCATCTATTCTTCTGTTCTGGAGGCTTTGTGATATTGCTCTCTTTGACCATCATCTCGTTTTTATCAAGATCATATTCTCCCTTGCTTGTCTATTTAACCGGAGTGTTGTGTCCTCCATTCAAGTTCCGTCATCTTATCTAGTTTTTCCTCACTTTTCAACCGGAGTGATGTCTGAAATCTTTCTTAACCTTGTGCCATTCTTTTAATTGTTTCGAAGGCAATATGATGTCGATTTCTTCAAGTATCATTCCATCTCCTCAAGTTCTTGTTAATTGCTTCCATTTTCAGTCGGAGTGCTGACCAAATTCTGTCATTCTTATTCCTTGACTATACCATTGTGGGTTCTTATTCTTTTGGTTCGTAAACTCTTGTTTCACGTCGTTCAACCTACAATGTTCTCATAAGGCTCCTTGTTACTCTTTTCTAACGGAGTGTGTTCATCTTCGTTCATCTCCATTGTATTCTTTATTCAACTTGTTTAACCTCTCAGGTTCGTGGTTTCACTCGTTTGTCGAAGAAGCAACTTTGTTTTACCTCTTCCTTTTTCGTTTCTATCCGGTGCTATCTCTAGGATCTCGGGTCGAGATCCTCTGTTAGTGTGGGAGAGTTGTGACGCCCGAAGACCGACGTCCCAGAAGATTCCAGAGATTCCAGAGGTTCCAGGTTCTCCCGTGTGTTTCATTTGTGCTTGTGTTATTTATTTTGCATTGCATCATGTCATCATGCCATCATGACTTTGATTTCTGCAACTCAACTAAATAAATTGTGTGGACCTTCGGTCCATTTAAATCGAGGGAAGAGTGACTTCTCTTTATAACATATCCTCCTAATATTTATGGAGCTATTATAAAAATATTCCAATTGTTCGGAATTAACCGCAACACACTTGCATATTTTTTCCCATGCCCCTTTTGCTTCAAGTTTCCCTCCTACCTTGCCAACTTTTCCTTTTCCCTTTTATCGAGGCTCCTCCTTAAATCTAGACTCCTTTCAAACTTCTTAAGGCAAGCTAAATATTTTGGTTTGCACTTCCCTATTTTGTTGGAACCACTTTTGTTGGGTTGGTAATATTCCTTAAAGCCTCACAAAATGTTCCATCATTTATTTCTTGTTCATGGCCTCTTTTCTTATTAATTTTGACTCTCTCTTTCTTTTTCTGCTAAAGAAATAATTAAGGTGAGTGCGATAGGCCATCTGGGCCTCCTTTGGCCCAAGGCCATCCGTCCCCGCGGCCCAGGCCTCCCTTGGCCCAGCCCATCGGCGGCCTAACCTAACTCTCCCCGAACCCTAGCGACGACCGCTCGCTTCTCTCCCCTCGCTCTTCCTCCCCGCCGCCAGCATCCCATCTCCCCTCGTCCCTCGCTTCTCTCCCTTGATCCCATCTTCCCGTTCCCTCGATCTCCCACTGCGGCTCCCTCCTCCGCCTCGCTTTCACCAAGGCCGCAGCCTGGCGCACCCCGTCCTCCAGCCGCGGGCTGGCCTCTGCTCCGCAGCCCCGCCGCATCACCAGCGCCGGCCAGGCGACGCGCCCTCGCCTCCATGCCTGCGCGCCCCTCCGCCCCGTCAAGTCTCCTCCATCGCCACCCCGCCTTCGTGCGCCGCCCAGCGCCTCGTCCTCTCTCCCTCTCCCCGAGCGCCATGGACGTGGCATGCCTCCTCGACCTCTCTCATGCCCGAGCTGCGCGGGAGACGAGCCCCCTCGAGCAGCCCCGCGGCCACGAGCTGCGCCCTGCTGCGCCTCCCGCGCCATGGCGCCCGTCCTACTGCTCGACGCCCGAGCTGGCCTCATCGCCTCCCCCAGGGCCCTCCGTGCGCCTCCTCCTCTGGGCCTCTGCTCCGGCCACCGGCGCGCCAAGACCTGCTGCTGCTGTGCATCTTCCGCCCGGCCCCGTGAAGCAGTTCCTATCCGGTGTTCGTTGCTCTTCGGTGAGAAACAAGGTCGTCGAGCCCTGCTTCGTTTTGTGCTGCACAGAGATGACCGAGCCAAGTACCTCTACACACTACCCGCCAAGTACCCATGGACGCCAAGTACCACGACGTCGATGCCCCTCGAGTGCCGCTACGACTCGACAAGTACCACGACGAACGCGTACGACGACCGTCGCCGAAGAACCGTGTACCACTACCGTCGCCCCGAAGACGTCCGATGCCGCGACAAGTACCTCTTCAGAAACGTGTACGACTACTTCCTTTTGGCAACGTGAACGACAACTTCGACAACGACCGCCTCGAGAACGTCTACTTCCACTACTACCACTACGTCCCTCGACGACTCGATCCGCTTCGAGAACGAACGTTCCGAAGGTATAACCCCGAGACGATGACCCGTGGACGAATGCTTGTGTTGTATGAGATGTTTTCCCTTGTGTGCACCGTGCCCGTTTCGTCTTTTGTCATGCTCCTCGGTTGCCTCGTCGCCAACCCGTGGGAACCCGGTGACGGGATCACCCCACCTTTTCATCTTGTTCGACTCGCTCACGCCACCTTTTCTTTTGCACCGGTCTCTCAACGGGTTACCGGAACCGAGATGTTGCGTTGCATCATTTTCGGATCGTTGCCGTGGCACCCTTTCCTTCCACCACCGTGACAATTGCTTCATATCTCTTCATGTTCACTTTTGCTAAAATTGCATAAAACTTGATCATGTCATCCGCATCATGTTAACAACATTTAAAATGTGTGAATTGTTGTTTGCTTAAAAATTACTAAACATGCATATGGGGTTTTCCGGAATTATTGTTGTTATTTCCGGCCTCATTTAAAATGCCTAAATAGGTAGTTTGCTCTTGCTTCACCTCTTGCCATGTTAACAAACATTTTAATCTTGTCTTGTAAATAAACGAGAGTCAATTAAATAATTAAAATGAGGTGTTTCGTCAATATGCAACTCGTTGCATATTGAGCTCCACTTAACTTGTAGTACTTGTTTGTGCACTTTGCCATGCCATGCATAATTAAACCGGACATGCATCATACTTGGATGTGCATCGTATGCCATGTTTATGCTTGTGTGTTTACCATGTTGTTTGCTTCTTTCCGGTTGCTTCTCTTGTTAGCTTCGGTTTCGTTCCGGAGTTGTGAGGATTCGCTCGAGTGTGTTTCTCCGTCTACTTCATGGTCTTGTTCTTCTTCCTTGCGGAATCCCAAGCAAGATGACCATACCCTTGGATACCTTTACTTCCATTGCCATGCTTAGTTGTCTCGATGCTATCGTTACATGTCGCGCTACCCATCTTTTATGTCAGCCTATCCTTGTTGCCATGAAACCTCTAACCTTGAAACCTTCATAGCAAAACCATTGTTTGGCTATGTTACCCGCTTGCTCAGCCCCTCTTATAGCGTTGTTAGTTGCAGGTGAAGATGAAGTTCGTTCCAGGAGGGAACTTGTTGTTGGTATATCACAATATCTATAATTATTATTAACACACCTATATACTGGGCATGGGTGGAAGGCTTGGCCTTTTGCTCGGTGTTTTGGTCCACTCATGCCACCTTAGGCGCCGATAAACCGGCATTATGTTCCTTGATTTTGCATTCCTTACACGATGGGTGGATGGGGACCCCTTTACAGTTCGTCTTTGAATAAAACTCCTCCAGCAAGGCCCAACATTGGTTTTAATTTGCTCATAATAACAACTTAATTAATTAATTAAATTGCATAGGGAGTTAGCGCTACCCGAGGATTCTTTCTACATAGCAGGGGGGCCAGTGCTGATGGTGTTGGTCCCAAACGGGGAACCTGCGGGGCCACCATGGGGAAACTCGAGGTTTGGTTTTACTCGTAGCTTCGCCCATCTGGTCGTGGCCTGAGACGAGATACGCGCGGCTACTATCAGGGTGTCGACACACCGGGAGGTCTTGCTGGACTTGTTTTACCATTGTCGAAATGTCTTGTGCACCGGGATGCCGAGCCTGATCGGTTTTCCCTAAGATAAGGGGTGATGATATTATATTTATCACTTCAGCTAATCGTGAGAGCTTGTGATGGGCTAAGTTGGGACACCCCTGCAGGGTTATGATCTTTCGAAAGATGTGCCCGTGGTTATGTGGCAGATTGGAATTTGTTAATGTCCGGTTGTAGAAAACTTGACAGAGGATCCGAAGTAAAACACGCAACTGTGTGAGTAACCGTGACTGTCTCTTTTCACTTTGAGAAGAGAACACGGTGGGGTTATGTTTGACTCGTATGTAGTTCAGGATCTTTAGCGATCACTACCAGTTGCGACCGTTTGCGTAGATGCTCATCTTATTCTTGTACTCGTAAGTTAGCCACCATATTATGCTTAGCCGCTGCTGCAACCTCACCACTTTACCTCTTCCTACCCACAAAGCTTTGCTAGTTTTGATACCCATGGTTATGGGATTGCTGAGTCCTCGTGGCTCACAGATACTACAACACCAGATGCAGGTTCAGCCGAGAATGAAGCGGGAGCTGGTTCAAGTACTTCACTGGGAGCTCGATGAAGAGAGTGGCCGTATGCTTGTGACGTTTTCGACGATCAGTAGTGGTTTCTACTAGGGGCGATTCGGACCTGTGGCTTTATGTTGTTTTGGTATCTTCTTTTGGATCTTCGCCCGTAGTCGGGTTGTGATGTTTTGCTTATGTAATGTATTGTGTGAAGTGGCGAGTGTAAGCCAACTATCTCCTTTTGCAATTTCATTCCTATTTTTACATGAGTCGTGCAAAGATACCAAACTTGAGATCATTCCAGAATGGGCTTATACCTTTAAGTCGTGCCTCGACACGTAGGAGGTATAGTCCCATCCTGGGCATTAAAGCAATATTGTTTATGCAGAACAATTGTTCACTACAAGAGTGATGGTCGTGTCATGGATGTATAGCTCGTGCCACCATTATCGTGCGCCAGCATCTGATCGTGCCATGATACTCGACGAATATATGTGCAAACCGCCGATTTATAGCCCAATTTACATCAACAAGATGTGGTTGACTCGCCCGTCCACGCGGCTTACCGCGCCTGCGATTGAATCGACCGTCTGTGCTGGCTTACAATGCCACGGCCTGCTCACCTTCCTGCTCCCGCGACCGACTCGGCCGTGGTTGGTTTCAGCTTCGCCGTGGTGATCATCAACTCCGAGGTGGATAATTTTTGGCCTAACGTATCAGGTGAAATCCATCCATTATATTTTTATATTACATATTCTTTCTTTAAAAAAGAGCAATTACTCTGGCTTGCAAGTTCCCCAATGCATGACAAGTTGTCTATTGCAAAAGGGACTATTATGACTAATACCGGTTTATATCACGGTTAAATATGGAGAATCTCAAGACAACTCCTCGAGTCGTCTTAAGACTCGGGGGCTACAATGACATGACTCGGCAGAATTGGTCGTGTTCAGGGAATTCAAGAACTCCGGGTCATCGGAGGGAAAGTAAACCCGGCCCCGGAGGCTACTATTCTATTGGTGAAAATTTAAAGGGCCGTCAGAAAATTTCCAGCTCAAATGAAGAATTCCGGTTTAAAATCCGGCTTAAGAGAAATCTGTCTCCCACAAAGTTTTGAAGCTCTCAATATCCGGTTTAAAAATTCCGGCTCAAAAAGAATTAATCTCTCGCAAAGTTCGAGTTCTCAGGAAAATTAAAGGTTGCCAAAGAGAGCTTGCTGCCATGATGCGCAGTTCAAACATGGGTATCCTGCCTTATTGGCTTTCATATTATTGATCACTTGGGGGTTTCCTGCTCATTGAGCATAGCTATGATTGCCCTCTTGATCCGGCTTATATGCCATGATTACAAAACACTTGGGGATCACTACCCAGGTTAAAGGGACCAAAGAGAGTCTGTTGCAAAGCACGACTCAAACATAGGTAGCCTACTTTGATATCATTTGGGGGCGACCTGCTTAATGAGCAGAGCCTTGATTACCCTCTTGATCCGGCTTGTATGCCTTTAACAAAATATTACTTGGGGGCTCTTTGTTCAATGGACAAGAGTTTTTATGACCTTGGTAATATGCTTAAAAGCCAGGCTTGGAAGCCAGGTGTATTCACCTAAAAACCTGGGTTATCCTGCCTTTTTAAGTCTGCACTCCGCCCAGATTGAATGGAATGACCCGCCGTACTTTTGACAGTCAATCTTATACAAGACCCTGAACTTATCAAAGTTAAAACGGTGATTGGTCATGTGAGGCCCGGCTTATAAGGTTTGCATAAATTTTTAACTCAGTGGCAGTGCGCCCATGAAAGCACTTGAGATTTAGGCTTGGCGGCCTATAAAAGCCTTGTTTTTTGTGGTTTATTAGGTTTTGAACACTTTGGGTTTCATTTTTATACCATATGGTTCAACACAATTTAGGCCATGTAGCCTCAATTTCTACGGCTTATATTTGAGTACATCTGTGGTTTCCAATAACCCGGCTTGGCTTTGGACTCTAAGTCGCCAGTATATGACAAACAGGACATTACATGCTCAATCTATGATATCAAACTCTTACTGCATGACATATGATGAGTCGGCAATGTTCATAAGTGTCACAGGTATGATATTTATATTTTTGGGATAATCAATTTGGTGCCCTTAGTTGTGTCCCCCTCGGTAGGTTTGCCCCTAGTTTCCGAAAACCCTCGTTCTTGCCCAACTCACTTTGGTTCCTTTGTGCTTTTGCCCTCCCGTCACGGTATTGTTCAGTCAGCGCTGTTTGACCGCTACCAGCGCTAGATTTTGGACACAGCTTGCCCTCGTGCTCACTCGCTTGTTCCCCCCTCACCCTTTCATTCCCCATTCCTCTCGTCACTCCCTCTCCCCTGTCCAAACTAGTTCGCCGGCGCCTCAACACGAGATCCACAAACCCTAGGGGCACCACCACCACAACGTTGGTTGCAGTAATAGCACATCCATTTCCAGGCGATGGGGGCGAATGGAGAAACCCTAGGCGGCAGCCGCCGCCACAAGAAGGGAACCGCATCGGCGCGGGATGGCGATGGATGCGCGCACGGCCACGGCGGCGGTGGCGTCGTCGACGGCGAAAAAATCTCGCCATCGGTTAGTGGGAGCGTTGAAGGTGACTGTCGTACGAGTCAGGGCGACAAGGGCAAGGGCACCGCATCTACACGGGAGATCCCGACGGGGTAAGTCTCAGATCTGCTTTTCCTTAGTATCGTAGGCTTGATTCAGAGAAGATTCAATCATGGTAGATGCTGTGTTCATTATTGTAGGATGGATCCAGTTGTTGCATTCTTTATGTCTATTAGAATGGAGACCACACTCATAGTTTCTGCTGGTACCAGAGGAAAAGAAAGCAGCTTCACATTTCCGTTAGTTGTGGACAGTAGTATTAGTTCATTTAATGATTTTAGGGCTAATATTTGTGCAAAGTATCCATGGGGATTGTTTGATGCTGTTGAAATAAGATATTGGGACAGTTTACATGGGAGTTGGAACCCTTTACAGTGTGATGATGAGTTATGTTTGATGTTTGCAAGAAATGCAGAGACAAGGTCATGCAATTTGAAAATTACAGTAATTCAGAGAAAGAGAGGAGAAAGGTGTGAGAAAACACCTACATCTAGGAAAAGTGCTGGAGGAACCAGAGGTAGAAGAAGGGGTAGACCATGTGCATCTAGGCCAGGAGCTAGCAGTACTCCCAGTGCTCCCGGCACTAGTGCAGCAAGTGCTAGTACCACCCCAACTGCTCTAGGTGTCACTGAGAAACAAGATGATCAACCTGATCCAGTTGTGGAGGAAGCACTGCCTGATGCACCTATTTTGTCTGATGAGGAGGATGAGAAGCTTTATCCAGGTTATGTACAACAAAATAATGAGGAACATGCAGCAAATGAAGACTACATACCTGCAGAATTTTCAGATAGTGATGAAGATGAGAGGCAAGAGGATCATGACATGGGAGCTTTTGAGGATGCAGATGAGGACAGACCTGTCATGATGTATGATAGAGATAACTCAAGCATTGAGGAAGGTGTGGTCTTTCCTGGGGCAGTTGATTGCAGAAATGCAGTTGGAACATTCTCAATCAAGTCTGAAACTGAGTACATCACACTAAAGAGTGACCAGAGTAGGTTCACTGTTAAATGTGCCTATGACAGGTGTAAGTGGAGGCTGCATGCATTTGTGATGAGGAGGAGCACTTTTGTTTCAGGTACTAGATATTTAGTTTACTAATATTTGTTTTACAATTGTGACTTTATAAAATTGTGACTTTTTGATTTACTAATATTTGTTCCCTTGTTTTATTTTCAGATCAAAGTGAACCCCCACCCTCACACATGTCCTAGTGTGAACAGATCTCAGAGATTGAGAGCTGCAAAAAGAAGGTGGATTACAGATGCTTCTATGGGTTGGATAAGAAAAAATCCAGGGATTGGCACAAAGGAAATTCAGGGTAGGTTGTTAGAGAAGTATTGTCTTGAGGTGCCTTATAGCAGATGCTACTATGGTAAGGAAATGCACTTGACAAGATATATGGTAAGTACAGTGACAGTTTTCAGTTACTTTTTGCTTTTAAAGCAGAAGTAGAGAGGGCATCACCAGGCAGTGTTGTTGACATTGACCATCACACAGTGGAGTACAAGTTAAAAGGAAAGAAATTCTACAAAGAGTGTTTTAGAAGGGTTTTTGTCTGCTTCAAAGCTTGTCAGAAGGGGTTTCTAGAGGGGTGCAGGCCATACTTGGCTGTAGATGCAACTGCATTGCATGGTAGGTTTAGGGGCCAACTTGTAGCAGCATGTGCCCTAGATGCACACAATTGGTTATTTCCTGTTGCATATGGTGTTCTTGAAGTGGAGTCCACTGAGAGTTGGACATGGTTTTTCAATAATTTGAAGAAAGCTATAGGACATCCTGAAGGATTAGGTATCCATACTGATGCTTGCAAAGGACTGGAGAGTGCTGTTGATGATGTTTATCCTGGAGTTGAGCACAGAGAGTGCATGAGACATTTGTCTCAAAATTTTGGCAAGAAATTCAAAGGGAAATTTTATGATGACAATCTGTGGCCTTGCTCACTAACTTACAGCATCAAAAAGCACAATTATCATCTGAACCAGTTGAAAAGCAAGCTAAAAGTGAAGGAGTATCTTGAGGAGCACCACACCAAAATCTGGGCTAGAGCTGATTTCACTGAGTTGAGCAAGGTTGACTATGTAAATAATAATCTAGCTGAATCATTCAACTCTAGAATCAAGAAATACAAGGGCCTACACCTAGTTGAACTGCTTGACAAGATCAGGCAGTACATTATGGAGAAGTTTGACCTAAGACAAAGAATTTGCAATGACCATTTCATTGGGCACAACATCTTACCAGCAGTAATGAAGGCATTAATGGAGAAAACTAAAGGTTTGGAGATGAGCATTGTTAGGAGAAGCCCAACAGAGGCTGAGGTAACTGCAATTGATAGAGAGAAGAGAGAATGGAGGTATCCTGTGGACCTGGAGAAATGGACTTGTAGCTGCAGGCAATGGCAGGTCACTGGTAAGCCATGCATCCATGCACTTTTCTTCATCACTTCTCTAAGGGGTGATGCTAGTGCAATTGATAAGTATGTCCATAAGTACTACTCTGTTGAGATGTTCAGAGCAACTTATGATGAAAACCTACCAGCTTTGGAAGGCAAACAGCAGTAGGACATTGTAGATCCAGGATTCAAGTTATGTGCTCCTGTTCAGAAGCAAGCACCAGGCAGGCCAAGAAAATAAAGGATTAGAGCAAGCACTGAAGGAAAGGGCCTTGGGCCAAGGAAGAAGAAGTGCAAAAGGTGTGGTAGATGTGGACACCAAGCCAAGGGATGCACACAATCTGTTGATCCAGCTTTTGGGGAAGAAGAGCATTGGGGTGCACAAAATGCAGATGACCATCCTACAGCAAATGAGCCAGCAATAGCAGAAGTGCAAGATGAGGATGAGGATGAGGATCAGTCAATACCTGATGTAGTCCAGCATGAAATGCGACCACCAAAGGAACCATCTCATGAAGCATCTACACAAGCAAGTGTAGTAAGGTATGTGCAATTCTCACATCCATTTCTGTTCATGCATACATTACAATTTGTGACATATTTGCAATTGTTTAGCCCAAGGAAAAACTATAAAAGAGCAGCAGATAGAGGAGCTTCTCCAAAGTGTGTGAAAGAGAAGATAGGTGGAGATGTACAACCAGCAACTACATTTTTAGCTATTGGAAGCAGTGTTGACAGCAAGGTTGTTCCTCCTACAACAAAAGAACCAGCACAAAACCAAGCTCCACCAACTGGCCCCAACCCAGCCAGAAACACTAGAAGCAAGGCAAAGCAAGCTCCAAACCCAGCCAGAAACACCAGGAGCAAAAAACTGAAGTTCTAGAAGTTGTTATGACCTAGATGATGTTTTTACACCTTATATTTACTGTTATGTGTACCGTGTGATGTTGCCAAACTTCTGAGATGCACCTGTTATGTCTACTATGTGCTATGGTGTTGTTATGTACTTGGTGTTGTTATGCACAATGTGGTCTAATCTTAAGGTTGTCGAACTTGTGTGATATCTAGTTGTTGTTGAACTTGTGTCATTCAAATGTGATGCACAATGTTGTATGATCTCAAGTTGTTGTTGAAATTGTGTCATTCATCTGTCATTTCACAAGTTTACGATAAAATTGTGCTGGCAAGATCAAATTCAGCTCGCAAGATCTAATTTATTCACCAAACCACATTTGACAAGTTTACGACCACATTTGACAACAACAACATATTGGAATACCAAACTACTACAGCTGACATCGAACAACTGCATAATTTCTTTGACAATAGTAGTACAGCGCTCATACTAATACCAAACTACGACCACATTACCATAGTAGTACAGCTATCATACTAATTCCCACAAACAACAGTGCCCACAACAATAGTATCTCATCTCTCTCTCTCTAAGCTTCTTCTTCAAAGCCTTGTTCTTCCTTGCCAGCTCAATATTTTCCTTCTTCAAATGGTGGCACTTGATCCAACTGCCTTCAACCTCAGCATGCAAGTCTTCAAAAGCTAGTCCAACACGCAATGGAGGAGCTGGGTCAACCCAAACCACCCAGTCACACTCATCTGGTAATTAAATGAAGATCAAGAGTCATAATTAGAAGCTAATTAGAAAAGAAAAATTAGAGAGAAAAAAAACAAATCTGGATCAAATTGACATGAACTTACATCCAATGGGCAACCTAAAAAACGGCGGCCACTGCTTGCACCACCCCATGATACACGGCGGGCAGGAACAAGGCCATGACCAGGTGTCGGTGTACTAAAGTAGGGGTACCTTAGTATCCCGACTTGTGCACGGGCAGTAGCAGCGTCCCGTGGTCGGGCTCACCACGTGCCTGCCAAAGCCCGCTCTAGTTCCCTTGAAGCCATTCAAGAACAAAGTATACAAGTTAGAAGAACAAGACCCTGGCAAGAGGAGCTTGCCGAGAAGGATGCTCCAAGCACAAGACCACTCTATTTTCACAGGACTCTGGCAAGAGGAGCTTGCCAGGAAGACCAGAAAGCAGCATCTCAGAAGACATGTCGTGGCGCATCACGCGCCCCGGCAGGACACGGAGAGCGACAAGCTTCCGGGCCCGGCAAGAGGGCAACCCCGACAAGGTGCTTGCCGGGGCAACTTTCACTGTGTGCCCGCGCTCCAGCTCATCTGTCCACGCGTCGCCCTAGGGCCCTTCCAGGAGCACGTGGCGGATAGCTGTGCAGCCTGGGGTACACGGTGGCGAGCCACGGTGACGAGACCTCAATCGTGGCGAACGGAGACGCCCGGACGGACGCTTTTGGGGCGACGGCGACGGGCATTCAATGCCCTTGTCCCCCACCGTCTGGGTTAGGTATAGACCACTATACATACACTGTACATGCACTGTTACAACTACCACCATTTTTACACTTTTACCCTCCTCTACGTTGACACCTGTCGGTGACCCCTTTGAGCTATAAAAGGAGGCCCATGCACAACGTAGAGGGGGTTCGATTCCAGAAACTCGATCACTCCCTCGCTCGGTGTAGCTAGTACTGTAGATCTTTAAGCTCCCGAGCTCAAGAACTCAATACAACCAAGGCAGGAGTAGGGTTTTACGCATCCGTGCGGCCCGAACCTGGGTAAACTGCTCGCGTGCGCCCCTCGATCCGCTCTTTGTGCTCCCTCCGCTCCCTTGCCGGACCAAAAAGGGGCTCCGGTCCCATAGGTGTCCGTGGGCGATCAGTTTCCCCGACATCTTTGGCGCGCCAGGTAGGGGGCGTCGAGGTTGTGCGAACCTGATCCGGCGCTCACGCGGGCGCAACCTTCAGCAACTTCACCAGCTTCATCAACCTCATCGACTACATCAGCATGCCGCCGAAGAAGAAAGCTTCGGAAATCGGAGGCCCGTCCGCGTCGGTCCCACCACCACCAGAACCAACGGTTGGTGCGGTAGACGCTGGCGGAAGGGTGGACGTCGGCGAGGAAACTCACGGCGCCGCCAAGTCCAAGGACAAGACGGACGACCGAGCCCATTCCAAGACTTCGGCGTCCGTGCACGCACCGCGCCCCTCTCAGGAGGTGCCGGACCAGCAGCGGCGTGGTACCCAGGGTACCATACGCTTGCTGGGACGTGGCCAAGCCGGCGGGTCGCGGGATGCTCAAGGCCAACGCGTCGGTACGAGCAAGGCGCAGTCGCCGGGGCGAGACCCTGCTCCTTCTAACCCTGTTAGAAGTCCGAGCATATCTCGCTCCTCGCACCGCTCGCCACCGCTTCCCTCCTCTCCAGCAGAAGCTCTACCTAGAGCTCAGCTGCTCCTCGACTTCCCTCCAGCGGCGGACAAGGCCGAAGACTGGAGGGCTACAATCCAGAGCCTCATCGCCTTCGCCAACAACGACACGCCGCAGCAGCCGGCAACATCACGGCCGCGGCAAGTCAGCCAAGCGAAGGCTGATGGAGACAAGACCGCCGGGGGTGCAACAACCGTGCACTCCCCGCCGCAGAAGCAAAAATCGCCAGCTCGCCGGATCAACGTCGACGACGACTCCACGGCGTCGTCGGATCCGCGAGCTCGCCGCGATCAGCGCCAAGTCCTCGACGACAGGCGACAAGAGGACGCTCGAACTCGCATCGAGCGTCGAAGAGAAGCACGGCGACAGTCAGACCAGCGCGCTGGGACCGCTGTCGACTTGCACGCGCCCGGTGAACCAGGCGACTTGCCGTACGCGGCAGGTTGCCCTGCGTTCACCCGAGAGCTGCGGCAAGTCCAGTGGCCCAGCATGAAGAACTTCAAGCCCGACGTACCCGAGAAGTACGACGGCAAGACACACCCCTCGGAGTTCCTCAGCATCTACACCATTGCGGTGCAGGCTGCCGGGGGACGCGACGAGAAGATCTTATCGAACTACTTCCCGCTCATGCTTAAGCCAAACGTCAGGTCTTGGCTTATGCACTTGCCGGAGAACTCCATCTCTTCATGGGCAGATCTGTGCCACCAGTTTGTCGGCGCCTTCACGGGCGGCCACAAACCCCACGGCCAAGAGAGCGATCTCCACATTCTTGCCCAGAAGGAGGGAGAGTCCCTGCGAAAGTACATCCAGAGATTCAGCCGCGTTCAGCACAACATCCCAGATGTCCACCCTGCCGCGGTTATCAGCGCGTTCCACCAGAACGTGCGTAACCGCCGGATGAGGGAGGAGATGGCGATGACCAAGATCCGGGACGTCAGCGAGCTTTACACCCTGGCTGACAAGTGTGCGCGCGCTGAAGAAGGGAGGAGACTCCCCGGAGAGGATACTGGAGCAGGAGGAAGTGACAGCGAGGATGCCGCCCCGGCAAGGAAAAACTGGCGGCGGAACAATAAGAAGAAGAAGAACAAGGAAGTACTGGTTGTCGAGCAGTCCGGCAAGGAGGCTGCCGCCAAGAAGACACAGGCTGGTGGCTCCGGCAAGGAGGCCACCCCTGTAGCGGCCGCCGACAAGCAGGACGGCTCCGACAAGCAGTACTGCAAGATCCACCGCACCAAGGGCCACGATCTCCAGAACTGCAAGAGGGTAGAGTACCTCGTAGAACAGCAGAAGGCTGAATACGAGCGTCGCGACAAGGAGAAGGCCCAAGGAGGCGGAGGTGAGTCCGGCAAGAAACGGCCATTCAACGGCCGGGGAGGACGCCGCGGCAAGGCCAAGCAGTGGCAAGGAGATAGACCTCCCCGGGGCCGCGACAAAGATGAAGACGAAGACGACGACGAAGACATGGATGACGGAGACAACAGCGAGCAGGAGTTCCAGAAGGCCACAGAAGTTCTGTGCGTCGATGGAGGTGCCTCTCTGCACACTTCCCACCGCCAACTCAAGCAATGGGTGCGGGAAGTGAATGCAGCTGAGCCACCCGTCGAGTCGCGCAAGCTGCTGAAGTGGTCCAGCACGCCCATCATCTTCGACCTTGAGGACCACCCAGACCACACAACTGCGGTCGGGTGCTTGCCGATGTTGGTATCACCAACCATCCGCAAGCTCAAGGTCACCAAGATGCTGGTTGACGGCGGGGCCGGCCTAAACTTGATCTCCTCTGCTGTAATCCGGAAGCTGCAGATCCCCGACAGCGAGCTCGAAGAAACCGGAACTTTCCAAGGGATCAATCCGGGAAGGAGCAAGCCGAAGGGGAAGATCACACTGCCGGTGACCTTTGGCGGAGAGCTAAACTTCGGGACTGAGAGGATCACCTTCGACGTCGCCGATATCCCATTGCCATACAATGGGATACTTGGCCGTCCTGCGCTCGCCAAGTTCATGGCAGCCTCTCACCATGCATACAACATGCTCAAGATGTCAGGGCCAATAAGCGTCATCTCTGTCCCCGGCGACAAGAAGGACGCACTTATTTGCGCCGACAAGATCTACCGGGACGCAGCAGCCGCGGCAGACAGCAACACACTTGCCGCTGAAGCTCCCGGGGGGAAGACCAAGACCAAGTCCGGCAAGAGCTCTGGGGCCCACTCCGACAAACGCACCTCTTCGGAGTGCTGCGCTGCCGTCGAGGACGCACCATCGAGCTCCACCGGCAAGTGCAAGAAAGGAATGGCAGCTCCACCCGCAACCAAGAAGGTGTCCGCCAAGGAGGACGGCGCTGGTGGTACTTTCGCCATCAGTGCTACGCTCGACCCCAAATAGGAAAGCGCGCTCGTTGCCTTCCTGCGGGCGAATGTCGACGTGTTTGCATGGCAACCGTCTGACATCCCCGGCGTTCCCAGGAAGGTAATTGAGCACAAGCTTGCTGTTTGTCCTCACGCGCGGCCCGTCAAGCAGAAGGTCAGGAAGCAAGCGGTGGAGCGCCAAGAGTTTATAGCTGAAGAAATCAAGAAGTTGGAAGCAGCAGGCCTTGTTAGAGGTGTACTTCATCCCACGTGGCTGGCCAATCCAGTTGTCGTGCGCAAGGCTAATGGGAAGTGGAGACTTTGTATAGACTTCACTGATGTGAATAAAGCTTGTCCCAAGGATCCATTTCCCTTGCCGCGCATTGACCAGATTGTTGACTCCACGGCTGGATATGAGTTGCTTTCATTTCTCGATGCATACTCAGGTTACCACCAGATATTCATGGCTGAGGAAGACGAAGAGAAGACCGCGTTCATTACTCCATGTGGCACTTACTGTTTCATACGTATGCCCTTTGGACTGAAGAATGCGGGCTCAACATTTGCGAGGGTGGTCCACACTGCTTTTGAGCCACAGATACACAGGAATGTAGAAGCCTACATGGATGATATAGTGGTCAAGAGCAAGAGCAAGGATACCCTGATTCAAGACTTAGAAGAAACCTTTGAGAATCTGCACAAGATACAACTCAAGCTGAACCCCGAGAAGTGCGTCTTCGGAGTCCCCTCCGGCAAGCTTCTCGGGTTCTTTGTGTCCCAGAGGGGGATTGAAGCCAATCCCGACAAGATCAAGGCCATCGAGCAGATCGAAGCCCCGAAGCGCGTCAAGGATGTACGGAGACTTGCTGGTTGTGTGGCTGCCCTCAGCAGGTTCATTTCAAAGTCTGCAGAACGCGCCCTGCCTTTCTTCAAAATCTTGAAAAAGGCAGGTCCAATGAAATGGACTCCGGAAGCGGAGGCAGCGCTGCAGGACTTGAAAGGATACCTGTCCTCCACTCCTATACTTGTCGCACCTAAGCCGCAAGAGAAGTTGCTGCTATACTTAGCAGCAACCAATCAAGTGGTTAGTGTTGCGTTGGTAGCAGAGAGGGAGGCAGAGGAGGAGCCCACAGCCCCGGCAAGCACATCCAGCGACTAGCAGGGGGCTTCCCCGACAGGCTCTGACCCCGACAAGGACAAGTCTGCGCAGGAACAAGGAGAAGTGCGAAAGAAGATGGTGCAGCGCCCAGTTTATTTTGTAAGCTCCCTCTTGCAGGGGGCTAGATCAAGATACTCTGGGGTGCAGAAGCTGCTTTTCGGCCTCCTCATGGCCTCGAGAAAGCTGCGCCACTACTTCCAAGCACATGAGATAACAATGGTCACTCGCTTTCCGCTGAAGACGATATTGCAAAATCCAGAAGCAACAGGCAGGATCGTCGAGTGGGCAGTAGAGCTGTCAAGCTTTGGTCTTAAGTTCGAAAGCACATCGACCATACAGAGCAGAGCTTTAGCGGCGTTCATAGTGGAATGGACGCCAACACCAGATGAAGAAGTTCCAGAGACAAACATCCCGTCAAAGAAGCAAGCAAGGATTGGATAATGTACTTCGATGGTGCCTTCTCGCTGCAAGGCGCCGGTGCTGGTGTGTTACTCGTAGCACCCACCGGGGAGCACCTCAAGTACGTTGTTCAAATGCATTTTCCCAAGGAGCAAGCGACAAACAATACTGCTGAGTATGAGGGTTTGCTTGCCGGCCTCAGAATTGCAGCCGAACTTGGGATCAAGAAGCTGATTGTGCGGGGAGATTCACAGTTGGTGGTCCGACAAGTAAACAAGAGCTACCAGAGTCCTTTGATGGAAGCTTATGTCGATGAAGTGAGGAAGCTTGAAGAACACTTTGAAGGCCTGCAGATGGAGCACGTTCCAAGAGCTCAAAATGATATCGCAGATGGCCTCTCAAAGTGCGCTGCAATGAAGTTACCTGTGGAACTTGGGACCTTCCTGCTCAAGTTAACTCAACCATCAGTTACACCATCAGTTGGGCAGAGCAAGAAAAGAAAGTTGGTTTCCGGTGACTACTTGCCGGCGGATCTTCCTAAAGCCGCCGCCAAGGTTCCCAAGACCAACGACCAAGTTGCTGAGGAACACTCTGCTCCTGCGGGCCCTAGGGTTCGTGCAGTTGAAGCAGATGTTCCCGGCAAGTCCTGCCCCGGCAGGCTTGCCGGGGAACGTGAAGCTCCGGCAGAACCTCAAGTCTTTGCCGTAGAAGCTGACGTTCCCGCAGCAGCACTGGTGCCTTTAGTCCTTGTTGTTGAGCCTCAGGCTCCAGCATGGGCACAACAAATCATCCGTTTTCTTCAAGCTGGAGAACTTCCCGAAGAACCAGAAGAGATAGAGAGGATAACAAGGCAGTCAAGTATGTACCAGTTCGTCGGCAATGAACTGTACAGAAGAAGACTCAACGGTGTCAGATTGAAGTGCATTTCCCGGGAAGATGGACAGAAGCTGTTGGCAGAAATCCACGGAGGCATATGTGGACACCACATTGGCGCGAGAGCACTTGCCGCGAAGGCGTTCCGGCAAGGTTTCTTTTGGCCAGAAGCCCTCCAAGATGCGATGGCACAAGTAACCAAGTGTGAAGCGTGCTAGTTCCATGCCAAGCAAATACACCAGCCAGCTCAAGCTCTCCAGACGATCCCTTTGTCCTGGCCCTTTTCGGTCTGGGGGCTCGACATCCTCCGCCCCTTTCCCCGCGCTGTCGGGGGCTTTGAGTACTTGTACGTTGCTATAGACAAGTTCACAAAGTGGCCGGAAGTGGAACCAGTGAGAAAGGTGACCGCACAGTCAGCAGTCAGGTTCTTCAGATCGATCGTTTGCCGCTTCGGAATCCCTAACAGGATCATCACCGACAACGGCACACAGTTCACAAGCCGCACCTTCATGCAGTATGTCCAAGACCTTGGCGCCAAGGTCTGCTTCGCTTCTGTTGCTCACCCGAGGAGCAATGGTCAAGCGGAGAGGGCAAATGCTGAAGTGCTGCGCGGACTCAAGACGAGGACCTTCGACAGGCTGCACAAGTGCGGAAGAAACTGGATCGAGGAGTTGCCGGCGGCTCTTTGGTCAATCAGGACGACACCAAATCGAGCCACCGGACAGACACCCTTTGCTCTTGTCTATGGAGCGGAGGCAGTTCTCCCCACGGAACTCGTATACGGGTCTCCTCGAGTACTCACTTACGATGAGCTTGAGCAAGAGCAGCTGCGGCAAGATGATGCACTGCTCCTCGAGGAGGACCGTCTCCAGGCTGCTGTACGAGCTGCTCGATACCAGCAAGCCTTGCGTCGCTATCATAGCCGCAAGGTCAAGGCCAGGAGTCTCGAGGAAGGCGACCTTGTTCTTTGGTGCGTTCAGTCCGCCAAGAACTCCAACAAGTTGACGCCGAAGTGGGAAGGCCCTTATCGGGTGAGACAAGTCACAAGGCCCGGCGCTGTCCGCCTTGAGACCGAAGAAGGCTTACCGGTGAGCAACTCCTGGAACATTGAGCATCTTCGCAAGTTTCACCCATGAGGCGCGGTTGCCGTGATCCGCTCCGGCAACCACCTTTTGTACAAGTCTTGCCGCTGTTGCATGTAAACCTTTGTACAAAGCCGGGCGCAGACCCCGTGCATCAGTAAAACTTTTGTGCTTCGCACGACTTGTCGTTTCATGCATTCTTGTTTTCATTACATGCATTATCTGACACTTTGTGCAGCACACGATCCCGGTAAGCAATAACAAGCCGCAAGGCTCCATATCTATGTGTCCTCCCTTGTTCCTTTTTCTCTCAAGCAGAAGGAGTGTTCCTCGCACACAAGTTTGTCGGGGGGAGGAGACAGTGGTATGGACCAAGTGCTGTTCAAGAAAGGAAAGCCTTGCCGGGAAGCAAACAATCCATGAAAGCTAAGTTACCAAAGTTTGAGCATTCAAATTTTTAAAATTCTTAGTTATCTTCCTTGAACAAACACACTTTGTATGGAAAACCTGTGCGCGGAGGAACCTACCCGTGGCTAGCCGCGCCCTTACTTTGTTTCGAGTACGCTCAACGGCTTAAGTGAGCTGCGACAAGTGTCGCGCCCTTATTTCGTTTTCGATTTCGCTCAACAACCTAAGTGTGCTGCGACTAGCTGCGGCAAGGTTTCTTGCCGGCGAGGGCATTGCCAGTAGGCTGCTAAGAGTCCCGCACTCAGTGCTCGTGGCAAGGGTCCCTTTACCGGCAAGTTCCCTAAAAGCGTAGGGTGGAAAGTATACAAAGTGAAGGAACCAAGCAAGGGAGATAACACTGCATTGACTATCCAAAATAAAGTTATATTACAAGATAACTTCCCGCTGTTCTAACCAACTACTACCCATGACTTAATCGACAGCGGCATGGCAAATAGAAAGAAGGGAGCCTAGTCCACACGGTCTCCGTCAACCCTCTTGATCTTGCCCGCCTTGGCCACGATGTGAGCAACTTGTGCCTTCAGCGCTTCCACGTCAGCTTCAGGCGGCAAGGTCCGGAGGACGTTCTCAAGATTAATCCCGGGGTTGCGGTAGACGATCTTCGTCAACACCCGCTCCATAGTACCCATGCAAAGCCGGCGCGCCTCGTTAGCCAGCTGCGTGGGGACCCTCTCCCGTAGCTGCGCGAGGGCAGGCGCCACTCCTCGGAAGAACAGGCTCAGCTTGGCGCTGTGGGGGAGGCTCTCGTCGGGGGAGTACATGAGGTGCTCCGCCCTCAGCGCCACCATCTCCTTGTCGATGTTGGCGGCGGAGGCGACGAGCTCCTCGGTCTACTGCTCCACCGTCCGCTGGAAGTTGTTCTGCGACAGGGCGGCACTGTCCAGCAGTGCCCTTTCAGCCCGGAGATCATCCTTCAGCTTTGTTTCGCGATCCCGGGCGGCGTCAAGCGACTCGGTGAGGGTGGACACCTTCAGCTCCAAGTCTGCGATGGAGTCCTTGGCGTCGGTGAGCTCTTTGCCCTTCTCGGAGAGTCGGACTTGCAGCTCCGAGTTGGTGTGGGCGTCCTTCTCCCGCGCCAAGTTGACCGCGGCAACCCTCTCCTCGCTCGTCTTCAAGCCCAACTCCAGCTGCGCCACCCTTGCCTCCAAGTCCCTCTTGGCGGTCTCTGCGGCAGCAGTGGCATCCCTCGCCTCCTGCAGAGCCCCGCCAATGGACTGCTCGCGCGCGGTAAGGTCGTCCTCGTGGCTATCGAGGTCGACCTTCCGCTGATTCAACGCTCCTTCCCGCCGAGCCAGGTCCTCGGCGGCCAGTTGATGCTGCTCCTCGACCTCGGCCTTCTCAAGGATGAATGCTTGATGTGCCTCGGCAAGCTCCTCGCACTCCTCCGCCAAATTCCGGAAGGCCGATTGGTTGGCGGCACGGAGCTCCAAGGCGCGTTTCTCCAGATCAGCACTGGCCTTGGCAGCCAGAGCCTCTCGGGACTCCAGCTTGGCTTGCCTGGCCCGGTACAAGCCCAGGAGTCGACGTAGGAGTCGTTCCTCTTCGGCCTCGTCGCTGCTGCCGGGCGCGTCAACAACCCTCAACCCGGCGGAGGCGAGAACTTCTCCGTCGAAGGTCTCCCACTCCGCGGGTGCCCTTGATGAGGACGCCCACGGGACTTGGATAAAGACCCCGTTGGCGGCCTCCAGATAGACACCCGACCCAGCCGCGGGGGCGGAGGGGTCGGCGGCCGGTGCAGCGTCCGGCGCTCCTGCGGCCTCAGGGCCAGCAGTACGGTCGCCGGTCCATTCCCCTGCTGCCGCGTCAGCAGTCGGGGCAGTCTCCTCTGCGGCTGGCACATCAATGCCGGCCGCTCCTTCGGCGGTGGTGGCATCGCCAGCGTCGTCGCGCACTCCCTCCTCGGCGATGGTCTCCGTTTCCATCTGCTCCGGGGCGGGCGGGTCTGACAAACATAAAAAAGAATAAAAGAAGAATCGTCAAGCAAATATCCAAAAAGAAGAGTTCAGAAGAAGGAAAGTACAAGGGTTTACCTGCGCGGGCCTTTTCAATAACGGGGTCCCTCGCCGGGGAGTTCTCCCTTGGCGGCGTAGTAGTGGCCCCCGCCGGCGGAGGGCTGCCGGCGCCTTCCCTTGGCGGGGTGCCCTCCCTTGTTGGGGTGCTCGCCCTTGGCGGGGTACTCGCCCTTGGCGGAGTACCCGCCCTTGGCGGAGCACCCTCCCTCGCCTGGGAGCTCCTCCTTGTCGGGGATGGTGGGACAAGCGGCTCGTCGGGAGGAGTCTCTTGACGCTCCTGCGGCTGCGGCTCCACTTCTGCACAAGGCAACAAGCAAACAAGACATCAGTAAGGATAAGAAGCTCAAGCGTGCCCGATAAACAGAAAAGTGAACAAGGAACTTACGCTGGGGGCTGCTCTCCGGAGCAGCAGGCTGGTCCGGCAAGCCTGTCGCTGGCGCATCCTCTGCCGCGGCGACGGGCTCGTCGTCCTCAAGGTCAACCACAGGGATCTTGGCCCTCTTCGCCACCCTCTGGGTCAAGGTCCTGGAAACCAAACAAGATCAGAACCAAGCAAGAGAATTCAAGACAAGAACAAAAATCAAAGAAAATAGAAAGTTGCGAGTGCTTACTCTTCCTCCTCCTCGTCGGAGCTAAGGACGGAGAAGTCAAATTCCGCCTCGCGCATCCCAGCGCGAGGAGCTGGAGGAGTAGGCTCCCTCGGGCGCTTGGCGGGCTCCGGAGCCGTGGGTTGCGAAGACCCCGCGCCGGTCGTCGCCGAGGACCGAGGAGCAGAAGGGACACCAGAACCGCTCCGGGAAGATCCCCCTCCGCTTGCCGCTGGGACACGGGGCGCCTCCTTGACGACCTTGCTCGTCGTGGTGGCGCGTGTCGCGCGGCGCTTCGGCTGCTGTCGGGGCGCCGGTTGCTTCACCGTCTCAGTGGCCTTGCGGAGGCGCTTCTTCGGCTGTGGCGGAGGACTTGGCGGCGGCGGAGAGTTTTCCGAGGACGAAGAAAGGTCGTCGAGGTTCAGTGACCCGCCCGAGTCTTCGTCGGAATCGCCCGATTCGGCGTCCTCCTCGGCGGGCTCACTGGACTCAGTGCCTTGCCCGGCAGCCTCGCTCGTCCCGGCAGGCTCCCCGGCAGGCTTCCCGGCAGGCCTCAACAGCTTGAGGATTTCTTCCTCCTCGGCCCGGCTCACTGCATCCGCTGCTTCCGCTTCCTCCATGGTGTACCCGAACTCACCCGCGGCCGCCGCTGCGGCGGCCTCCTCCATCCTGTTGGCTATGTACGCCACGTCCCGTTCAGTGGTCGCGCGGGTGAGACCTTTCTTCTCGTCGGGGTTGCGCGGCCGTTCAACCAGGTTGTCGAAGAAGGTCTGCACGGTCTCTTCTGAAGGCATCAGCCAAGTAGGAACAACCCCGTGGGAGTCACACTGAGGCATTGCCGCGCGGATGGCACTGAGGGCAGTATTGTTGCATAGTGTAACTACTCCGTCCGACGGGGTGAACCACTCCGGGTGTCTTGGGTCGTGCTTAAACAACGAACGGACCATTCCCTTGAGCTCCAAGACGGTGAAGTTATAATTCAGCCCGGGGCGCAGCCTCATGAAGTCTGCCGCATTGCCGAACTCCCAAGCAGGCCTCTTCCTGTCCTGCAAGGGGGCAATGCGGCAACAGAGGAAATCCGCCCCGACCTCGCCTACAGTAAGGTGGGCGGCCCAGAGGCGAAGGATCCTAGTAAGGGCAATCTGCAGCTTATCGTCCTCCGGAGCCAGGTCACTCCAATCCTTGCCGCGCACGATTGCCGCTCGGCGCGGGGAGGTAAACGGCTGGGGTTCCTCTTCCATTACCCAGCACCAATCAGCTCTCCACTCCTCCCACTTGCCGCGGAGCTCTCCAATCAAGTACGCCTCCTTCTTGTTGAGCCTGAAGATCCAGGAGATGCCGCCGGAGAGTGGGGATCCAGACTCTACTCTAGGTGTGAAGAAGTGGCGGAAGAGAGCTACGTTTGGATGAACCCCGACAAAGTTTTCGCATAGATGTGCGAAAACGGCCATTGTAAGAACGGCATTCGGGGTGAAATCTAGGAGGTGGAAGCCGTACGTGTTCATCACATTGCAGAAAAATTCAGAATACGGAGGACAAAGGCCACAGTGGAAGAACAAAGCGAAGTAGTGGTAACCTCCCGGGTACATGTCGATGGCTTCGGCGGGGAGGACCCTGGTGCGTGGGTGAGCTTTCGTCTTCCTCGCTCAGAACAGGTAATACTTGTCCCGCAGCTCCCTCGCGCCGAGCCTCGGCGGGAAGACCACCATCCTTTTCCTCATGGCTGCCAGCTTCGCCGCCTTGTCGGACTTCTCTTTCTTCGCCTTGTCGCTCTTCGGGGCCATGGCTGGGACGGCGAGGGAGGTCGATGGCGCTGCGGATGCTGGGGACGGCGGAGGAAGGGTGGAGCTCGGCTCTCTGTCGACCTTTGGGGAGTCGGAGAGCGGCGGGGATTTCTGGAGATTGAAGACACAATGAAAGCAATGGGGGGAAACTGCCCCTGCTTCCTCTGCTTTTAAGGGGGAAGTGGGGGACGTTCCGCATTTTCCCATTAAAGAAACAGGCCACGATCTCTCCCACGACGCCGCAATCGACGTGTGCCGTTAGGGAGAGATGCGGCGGATGCGGAGAGGGATACGGCGCGCCGTGGGCCGCGTGTGCCCGTGCACTGTTTTGGGCCTGGCCCAACAGCGCTCGGCACCGTGTGTGGCCCAGGCCCGGGGGCTCCTGTCGGTGTACTAAATTAGGGGTACCTTAGTATCCCGACTTTTGCACGGGCAGTAGCAGCGTCTCGTGGTCGGGCTCACCACGTGCCCGCCAAAGCCCGCTCTAGTTCCCTTGAAGCCATTCAAGAACAAAGTATACAAGTCAGAAGAACAAGGCCCCGGCAAGAGGAGCTTGCCGGGAAGGCTGCTCCAAGCACAAGACCACTCTATTTTCACAGGACCCTGGCAAGAGGAGCTTGCCAGGAAGACCAGAAAGCAGCATCTCAGAAGACATGTCGTGGCGCATCACGCGCCCCGGCAGGACCCGGAGAGCGACAAGCTTCCGGGCTCGGCAAGAGGGCAACCCCGGCAAGGTGCTTGCCGGGGCAACTTTCACTGTGTGCCCGCGCTCCAGCTCATCTGTCCACGCGTCGCCCTGGGGCCCTTCCAGGAGCACGTGGCGGATAGCTGTGCAGCCTGGGGTACACGGTGGCGAGCCACGGTGACGAGACCTCCATCGTGGCGAACGGAGACGCCCGGACGGACGCTTTTGGGGCGACGGCGACGGGCATTCAATGCCCTTGTCCCCCACCGTCTGGGTTAGGTATAGACCACTATACATACACTATACATGCACTGTTACAACTACCACCATTTTTACACTTTTACCCTCCTCTACGTTGACACCTGTCGGTGACCCCTTTGAGCTATAAAAGGAGGCCCATGCACAACGTAGAGGGGGTTCGATTCCAGAAACTCGATCACTCCCTCGCTCGGTGTAGCTAGTACTGTAGATCTTCAAGCTCCCGAGCTCAAGAACTCAATACAACCAAGGCAGGAGTAGGGTTTTACGCATCCGTGCGGCCCGAACCTGGGTAAACTGCTCGCATGCGCCCCTCGATCCGCTCTTTGTGCTCCCTCCGCTCCCTTGCCGGACCAAAAATGGGCTCCGGTCCCATAGGTGTCCGTGGGCGATCAGTTTCCCCGACACCGGGGCATCGATGCTTCCACAGAAACTCCAAGCCAAAATAAGACTCATCGGGAAGATAAAACTCTGCTGAATGTTGCACAATCCCGACCCCATCGACCTAAAAAAAGTCAAATTTCCCCAAATATGTCACAAACCCTAGCTTTGAACCCCAAAATGTCGGGTAGGGTGGAGAAGCACGGCCCCACCACATTGCTTACCTCTCCGGTCGCTGGCGAGAAGCTGGATGAGCCCGAGCTTGCCATGCGCAGTGGCTCCTTCCTCTCCTGCTTCCCGCTCCCCCCCCCCTCTAATCTGTCGGCGCCTTCCCTTCCTCTGTTTTTCGTGAGAGCTGGCTGAGGACGAAGGGGTAATGAAGTTAGCAGCCACAGGGGCAAAAATTTCCAAAATCTAGCGCCGGTAGCGGTCAAACAGCGCTGACTGGACGGAACCGTGACGGGAGGGCAAAAACACAAAGGAACCAAAGTGAGTTGGGCAAGAACAAGGGTTTTCGGAAACTAGTGGCAAACCTGCCGAGGGTGACACAACTAGGGGTATAAAATCATTTTCCCTATATTTTGATGATTATATGAGGTTTTTTCTAAACCGGACCTGGCTATGGACCTTAAGTCGCCAGTATATTTTGGATTGCGCCATTGGAATTATGCGCTTATAAATAATTGGATTATTGCCCTCATTGGATATGGTGATATAAGCCAGCAGTATGAGCTAATTCTACAGATAAGGTATTCAAATCTTTAATAGCCAGACTTGGTTGGATTTTCATGATGATATTGAATGATTGAGGTTTCAAAGTCGCTTCAGCGCAATGGCTATTATTTCTTTATCAATGGATATGATTTATTCTGCAATGGAAGGAATAGTCCTGAGTTGCTGCAGGCTTACGACCCGGCACTTGGGGGCTACATTATTCAAAGTTGAGATTACATCAAATATGCAAGTCCCATGTCACTGCCAGCATGTACCATGGCACTTGGGGGCTAATGCAAAGTCATTTTTACTTGTCTTATTGAAGACCCGACTCATCACATCGTAACGACCCGACCCTTGGGGGCTACCGATTGCTCCTCTCAAAAATTCAAGGTACAAAAGCCTTAATCAATTATATTGAATGGTCTATTGCTTACTTGGTAGAGTACAAAAGCTCTTAAACCTTCTGGACGTGGGTTCGAGCCCCATGACGGGGGTTACATTATATGATGTTATTTTTAATGAAGGATATATAAAGTCCCAGCTCAGTATTATCTTACTGAGTAGGCCCTTGGGGGCTACACGTTGTTGTTCAAGTCTACATGATCATATCTACAAAGTCCTTGCTCATTATTGCATAATGACCCGGCCCTTGGGGGCAACACCGGTTGAAGTTTTTATGAGCATAAGGCAATTACAAGTCCCAGGTTGTTGCAAGCATGAAAACCCGGCACTTGGGGGATCCATATGTGGAATATTCAGTTTTAACTAATGATTGAAATGAACAATCTGGATTTCTTCAAATTACAACATCTATATTGAAACAAGTCTTATGCTGTTACTACGCTCTCTTCTTAAGACTTAGGGGCTATATGTGATATGCATATAAAGGAGGAACATCTTCAAATTCTCAGTGTTGAGTAAACCAGGAAGATCAATTGTGTGACCCGGCATCTATAACAGTCATAACCCGGCATCGTCTGTTTTATAACCCGGTAATTTTGGCAATGATACCGGCAAGTTTTACATCTTTAAGCCGTCTGAAGATCAGATGAGTATTTCAAATACCAATAATTTTGTTAAGCATTGGGAAGCTGAATCAAATGAATTATTCTTCACAATATTTCTCTGTGAGAAGCCAACATCAGCAAATTGATTATGAAGCTGGCATATTGACCCGGATTTTTTAGAATAAGTGCCCGGATTTTTTTCATTGGCAAAGTTTGAACATATCTGCTAAAGGAGATTTGCTATGATATCATGGACACTCATCCAGGAGGAAATGACAAGGAAAGGATGAGCAGGTGTCGGTTCAGGAAAATGTTTAAACCAGAGCACAACCTGTCAAATTTGTTCTTATGTTTATTTTGCAGCATAAGTTTACCATGGATAGATCCAAGCTAAACTGGGGGCTAATGTCAGGAATATACCCCGCGGTGTAACCCGCCGGATGTATGACCCGGCTGGAGCTTGGCGACTCACTGGCGCCCCGCTCGGACCTGGCAGTTTACGGGCAACCCACCTGGACATTGTGACTCACTTGTGACCCGGCGGGCGGGTCAGACGAACGACAAGGCCCAGGAGGACGGCTCATGTTATGGTGGGTCGGCTTAAGAGAAAAGGCATGATGAATATATCATGTCGTGGTTTTGTCACGGCAGATGTCCTAGCATAAGGACTTAGTCGTGGAGCCATCGCTACGGGTTAGCTTAAAGGGGTTAAAGTGGACAAAGGACGCAAGGGTTTTTATACTAGTTCGGCCCCTTCGATGAAGGTAAAAACCTATGTCTGGTTGTTGTGGTATTGCTAGGGTTTCGATGACCAGGGAGCGAATCCTCTTTACGTGTGTCTTGAGCTCTGTTTCATTTTTTTTCTGAACCGCCGCCTGGTCGTCCCTTTATATACACAGGATGACGCCCGGCTGGCTTACAGAATCCCGAGGCCGGCTCATAAACATGCCCGGCTTGGTCTCTACCTTTCCTATATTACAATACAAGTTACACGTCGTATGGCAGTTTACATTCACGGGCCCTAACATCTTTTGGGCCCTGGGCCTTTTCGTCTTCTACTCCCTCCGTTCGGAATTATTTGTCTCGAAAATGGATGTATCTAGAACTAAAATACGTCTAGATACATCAATTTCCGTGACAAGTAATTCCGAACGGAGGGAGTATATTAAAGCGCCATACTCTATGTCTTGCTGGGCTTCAGTAGAAGCAATTCTTCATAGGCATAAACCGGCCCCTCCTGGGCGTTTTATACCCAATGGTTATATCCCTGACATTAGGCCCCACACTGATTTGAACTTGTTCCTGTCAATCTTCAACACTTCGGGGAAAACTTGTCTTCCGTGCCTTCAAATGACCTTGTAAACCGTCATGACGTCATCTTCTATGATCATGTTAAACCGCTGTGACGTCACCTGTTCATTGAAAACCTGCATATGCTTTAACCTTTATTTATTAATCCTCCGAAGACCGAGACGACAGCTCCGCCCTATATCCATTTTTTCGGGCTCCTTGATTCCCGTGCCTGCCGTTTATCCCTTCAGCTTATAAATAGGGCGAGGGGTCCCTTTCTCTTTCTTCCCCTTACCTCTTCATCCTTCTTCTTCCTAACGCCTCCTCAGTGCCTAAGCACCGCCGCCTCCGTCGACCTTCAATCTGCTTCAACCCAGGCCACTGCATCAACCTGTTCGGACCAGAGCTTCGCCGGCGCGCCTCCGCATCCGATAGCTCCGGTAAGTCCCTTCTTCACTTCTCCTATAGACCTTCTTCACTTATCCTATAGATATCATTAGGGTTTCTTCCGCAAGTTCATCAAAGCTACTGCGTTGTTCTTCATGTTCTTCATCACGGCTTCGATGGCAAGTGTAGATCTGACACTTTTGTTCGCGACTGTAGTGATAACCCTTCTTTCTGCTCATTAACGCGCTTGTCTTTTTAAAGTAATCCCCCATCTAGGTCTGATGAACTGTTGTGGTACCTGTTCAGCTTAAGCCTGAATATTCCTGAATTTATTGACATGATGTAGATCCGTAATTCTGTTGTTGATCTGTGAAACTTGTTTTTCCATAACTTTATATCTGCATCCTTCATACCTTCATCGGCGGTTTACCTTTTAAGAAAATCATAATCTGGCAGGTAGCATTAGGCCCCGCTTAAACAGTCGTTGCAACCGTCTTTGTAATATTGTCAATGTCTAGTTCCGGTTTACTATTGCATATACCTCAATACCTATCAATCATGAACCATAAACCGACCCTCATCTGTAATTTCAGCTTTTTCCTTTGAAATGGTAAAGCAAGCCAAGCAATTTTATTCCTGCAACTGGGTTCCATCCTGGGTTACTGAAGAGGAATTGAACGGTTGGGTTGAGGTTGGCGCTTTAGCCAAAAAGGATGTCATCCATTGGAGAATCCCTGGTCCATAAGACCCTCCTGAACCCAAAGATGGAGAAGTAATTGTATTTGTTGATCACTTAGCCCAAGGGTTTAGTCCTCCCGGATTAAAATTCTTTCGTGATGTACTGACTAGCTTCCAACTCCACCCTCAGGATATTGGACCAAACTCTGTGTCCAATATTTGCAATTTTCAAGTATTTCGTGAGGCTTATTTGCAAGAGGAGCCCACAGTGGAGCTGTTTAGAGATTTCTTCCACCTGAACCGCCGTATGGAATTTACGGATGGACCTAACACCGAACTTGGCGGGATGTCCATTCAAAAAAGGAAAGATGTCAGTTTCCCTCACGCCAAGCATCACAGTCGTCCTAAAGATTGGAACCAGACTTGGTTTTATTGTCAAGATACATCTCCAGCTGACAAGAATCCACTGCCAGGTTATCGTCCTCATCGGATTACCAATAATCATCCATTCCCCCAATGGCTAAGCGCCCAGGAGCGATCCCAATATGCACCACAGCTTTCAAAGCTTCGGGTCTTTACTGTAAACGGTGTAACAGGCATCGACTTTGTTCGTTGCTGGATTTCTTGGAGCATTTTACCTCTAAGCCGGCGTCCCGGTTTGATGTGCGAGTACACAGGGGATCCCAAAGACCCTCAACGTCATACTTAGGTTGTGCTAATAGAAAATGAAATCAATGAATCTGTCAAGAAGATATTGGATGAACCGATGGATGTTTGCAACAAAACTGGGCTGGCTCCCTTCTACGAATCCAATAAACCGTCAGCAGTAAATATCCTTATAACTTTTGCTTTATTTCAATCTATTAAGCATACTTTCTAAAGCTCCTCAATTACTGACAGGGTAATTGTCGGTGTACTAAAGTAGGGGTACCTTAGTATCCCGACTTGTGCACGGGCAGTAGCAGCGTCACGTGGCAGGGCTTGTCGCGCGTCCGCCAAGGCCCACTATGTTTCCTTTAGAGCCATTCAAGAACAAAGTATTCAAGTTAAAGAAACAAAGGCCCGGCAAGAGGAGCTTGCTGGGAAGGCCACTCAAGGCTCAAGACCACCTCTTTGGTACAAGACCCTGGTAAGAGGAGCTTGCCGGGAAGGCCAAACACGGCATTTCACGAAACTCGCCGCGACGCGCCGCGCGTCCCGGCGAGGCCCGGAGAGCGACAAGCTCCCAGGCGCGACAAGATGGCGGCCGCGGCAAGGCGCTTGCCGCGGCAAACTTCCACTAAGTACCCGCGCTCCAGTTCATCCGCCCACGCGTCGCCCTGGGGCCCTTCCAGGGCGCACGTGGCAGAAGGCTGGGCGGCCTGGGGTACACGGTGGCGAGCTGCGATGACGAGGCCACCATCGTGGCGGACGGAGACGCCCTGACGGACGCTTTTTGCACTGTTTGGGGCGACGGCGGCGGGCATTTAATCCCCTTGTCCCCTGCCGTCAGGGTTAGGTATAGAGCACTATGCATACACTGTTCCAACTATCACCATTTTTACATTTCTACCCTCGACTGCGTTGCCACCTTTCGGTGACCCCTTTGGCCTATAAAAGGAGGCCCATGCACAACGTAGAGGGGGTTCCGATCTTCGATCACTCTCACGCTCGGTGTTGCTAGCGATAAGCACTGTAGCTCTTCTCGCTCCCGAGCCAAGAACGCAATACAAACAAAGGCAGGAGTAGGGTTTTACGCATCCGTGCGGCCCGAACCTGGGTAAACTGCTCACGTGTTCGTCTCGATCCGCTCTTCGTGCATCCTCCGCTCCCTTGCCGTACCGAAAAGGGGCTCCGGTCCCATAGGTGTTCGTGGGCGATCAGTTTCCCCGAGAGTAATGATCCGTTCTGGATGAGGAAACCCCAAGATAAACCTGCAAAGGTGTCTCGCCCTAAGACCAAGGCCATCAAGAAAACTGCCAAGAAGAAAACTATCGAAGCATCCAGGTTAAACATTGAGGATGATGAACTGGCCTCAGAGGTAGAACTTGACTCCCTTGGCTCCCTTTTCTTGCACCTCATTGACAATGATTATATTCAGGAAAACGCTAAAGGCAGCCAAGCTGATGGTGTTGAGGTAATTATCCTTTCCTCCGGTTCAGACCCTCGGCCAACACAGAAAATCCGTCAAGCAAACCGAAAACTTGGACCCAAACTTTATTTTGAAGAAGCAGCAACATGAAGCTCGCCGCACAACTCGACACAACGGCCAAGCAATCACGTCCACCGGTTCACCGAATACCCCGATCCGTAAGCGTCGACCAGAGGTCTTGTATATTCCAGATGTTCTTTATCCCAAAGCGGGCCATTTCCGGCAGCCTCTTAATCCGTCTGATTCAAATTATTAGGACACACCTCATTCATCATATGGCGAGTCAACAGCCACACAGCTTCCTCCTCTCAAGACCGTTCCTGGGTGAGTTTTTATTTTTCTGTTAACTTTATGTTTTAGTCCACGGACTAACTTTTACCTTTATCTTTTTCAGTAGGCCAAAACCCAGTAAGAAGGCCAAATTGAATAAACCGGTTGATAGTGATGTAAACCCTGAACCGGAGAAGACTCTAGAGCTGGCAGAAGAAAATGTTGACGCCTTACACGATGATCCTCCGCCGCCGGATCATGATATTTTTACCGAACAAGAAGTTGCACCAATGGATCTTGGTGACCAGCGGAATAGCCCAGTCCGAGCCAGTGATGACCCAGCAAGCCCTACCGAAGCTGCTGCTACTACCACAGACGATGTTATGATTACTGGTTTTGGCCACACCACTCCTGGCGAGCCCGTCGCTTTGTCAAAGCATAGTGCCAAGGAGGAAGTTTCTGGTATAGACAAGGGCAAGTGGAATGCCGATTTGTCGAGCTATGCCCATCTCAGCGCCAAGGACCTTCACTCCGACTATCTAAACCGGCTGTATACAAGCCGTGATTATGAAGCCAGTTTGGTGAAACTTATGAAGGAACGATATGAGGTAACTGCTGCTTGATCTCTGCAATATTGTTTCTTCCTTAATTCAATATCTTGTATCAACTCCACTGTAGCCCCCAAGGGTCGGTTTATCTCTTCAAGATCAGCCAGGACTTCATAACACCAAATTTATAGATTTTCACCTGTGTAGCCCCCAAGGGCCGGTTTATCTCTGCAAGAAGAACGGGACTTCAGTCTGTAACTTTCCTTTGAGCAATTATGCATTAGCCCCCAAGTGCCAAGTGCATAACTTGTTATGTGCTTGGGACTTTATAAAAAATGTCTTACGCGCTTGGGACTTTCAATATGATTTACCAATTTATGATGTGTATATCTCTTTATAGGCTGATTTGAACCAGAAGGAATCTCAAGCCGCTCACCTTCAATAAAATCTTAAGTTCCAGCAAACAGCAACCTCCAAAGCCAAGGATGAGTTGACCAGCGCTTTGGCAAGCATGGAAAATTGAAAAGAGACTTCCAGAAGGAGCGGTCGGATTGGGAGACAGAGAAATCTGCTTTGGAGAAAAGAGTTGTTGATGCAGAGGCCGCCCTTAAACCGGTGTCAGAAGAGCTACTGGCTTAAAGCTTCAAATAAACGCTATGACCACTGCTGTCTTTGGTAAGCACCCTTATTACAACTCTGAATAAATCATCCCGATAAATTGCCAGCTTAACAATGGTTCCACTGATGCAGGAAAGCGCACTGCCCATCTAGGCTCTGACATGCAGAAGAAGCTGAAGGCTACCTATACACTTATAGAGCAACTTTATACCAGCGCGCAACGAATCATTTGTACTGTCACTCGCAACAAACCGCCCCCGACTTTGATCAAGGAAACCCTGGAGAAGTTGTCAATGCTGCCCGCCCAGTTTGATGAACTGAAGAGATCGGTTGCAAGGGCAGGTGCTTTAACTGCACTAACCCGGGCGAAAGCATGGGTACCCGACATTGATATGCCTGACATAGTAAATGGCTATCCAAGATTGAAAGAGGACGGATCAGATTTTACCAATGATGATCTTCGAGCTTTAACAAAGGAAATGCGTCCCTTGGCCAGCAAGTTAGCCGAAGAAGCTGATTTGTCCCACTACCAGGCGGTTTATGACGCTGACAACAAACGGGTTAATGCGCCGACTCATGATGTGGAGGATCTCATCCCACCCGTCCGTAAGCACACTTACGCCCCTGATGTTGAACCGTCCGAGCTTATAAGCGATGAAGCTGTTTTCCAGGCCCTAACTGGGATCAATTGGGCAACCACTGACTTCCAGCTGCTGGGTGGACACGAGGAGGAGGAAATGGCGCAGGGTGATCCGCGGCCATTTGGCCGAGCTGGGGAGGAGTCATGAACCGGTGCCGGTTTAATCTTCGACATACCGTAATGCTTGATGAGCAACTGTTATTATTTTGGGTTGCAAAACGCCTTGTAATAGGCTAGCTGAAAACACTTGGTCGGTTATGCCATCATGCATATTCCCTTTATATAAGACTGCTTGATCCGGTACCTTTATAATATTTCTTCTTATTCTTCTGAACAGCTTTACTTAATCTGCTTCTGCATAAGACAAATTAAAAGTGTCCTGGCGATTCATCGCCGGACGGGTCATAATGCCCAAATACATGACCTAGGTTTATAACCCAGGTTGCCTTTTGAAATAAATAAATATGAAAATATATCATACCCGTGATATCAAATTACATCATTGGTTTCACCAACCTTTGTAGTAAGGGTGATAATCCCAAATTGTGAGTGTTGATGACTCCTGCAATATTTCGTCGGTTTATGATAAAACCATATCGGGTTATGATAAACACCGGATTAGCTGCACATGATACTGGTGATTTGTAATCAAACCAGACCGGGTTTAATAAACACCGGTTTACTTGATAGTGGTGACTTATAGTCAATCACTAGGGCAAGTTAATAAACATCGGTCTGAAATAAAAATGTGTCATAAATCGCAAAGAGAAAGCAACTTTATCAAAAAATCATGTGAGGCTTTTTATGGGCTGCGAGGCCTAAATTCGAGGCTTTTCATGGGATGCCAGACCACTGAGTTAAACCATTTCACGAAGCATGTTAAGATGGACCTCACATTAACCAATCGTCATTTTAACGTTGACAAGTTCATGGTCTGTATAAGATTGACTTGTCAAACGTTCGACGGGTCATACCAGGTTTACCTGGACGGAGTGACTTACTTGATGCAGGCAGGTTAACCCGGGGTTTTAGGTGTATACACCAGGCTTCCAAGCCGTGGCTTGATAGCCTATTACAAGGTCCTTAAAAAGCTTTTTGCCGCTGTGCGACAAGGGCCCGCAAGTAACATTGTGAGTTGTGCTCGATGGGTGCCTATGTTTGAGTTGTGCCATCCATCAAACTCTCTTTTGCCCCTTATCATCATGTTGGCTTGATAGCCGGATTACCGAAGTAACCAGAGCCGTGCTCTTATGACAATATTGGCTTGATAGCCGGTTTAAGAGGGCCATGAGAACTCCGTTTTATACACAGAAGCCCCCATGTGATAAGCTCTTATGGACAAAAACAGCAAAGGCCCCGCTTTAACAGGGATGCCGGTTTATTATATTGATCATAATATATACATTGTGAATGTATGTACATAAAGGGAGCCTATGGCTCAGGTGTAGTAAGGCCGAAGATGAGCAATGTTCCACGGCCGTTGGGTCTCCTCCTCCACTGTGCGTGAGTCCTTGTGTTCTCGAATGTCGATGAGGTAGTATGATCCGTTGTGTAGATTCTTGCTGACCACAAAGGGCCCTTCCCAAGGTGGGGATAGCTTGTGCATATCTGTCTGGTCTTGGATGAGCCGGAGCACCAGATCGCCTTCTTGAAACGTTTTGGTTCTAACCCGGCGACTATGGTATCGACGCAGATCTTGTTGGTAAATGGTCAACCGAGCCGCTGCGATATCACGTTCCTCATCCAACCGGTCTAGTGCTTCTTGTCGTGCCTTCTCGTTGTCAGCTTCAACATAAGCCGCCACGCGAGGCAAATCATGACAGATGTCACTAGGGAGAACTGCCTCAGCTCCGTATACCATGAAAAAAGGCGTGTAACCTGTAGATCTATTGGGCGTGGTATTGATGCTCCATAATACGGAAGGTAACTCCTCCACCCAATAACCCGGCGTCCTTTGTAAGGGAACCATAAGCCGGGGCTTGATGCCTCTCAAGATCTCTTGATTGGCTCTCTTGGCTTGACCATTAGATTGAGGGTGAGCCACGGAAGATACGTCAAGCCGGATGTGCTCTCGTTGACAAAATTCTTTCATAGCCCCCTTCGACAGATTAGTGCCATTATCAGTTATAATACTATGGCCAAACCGAAAAATCACCTTCTTAATGAACTGAACCGCCGTTGCTGCATCACACTTGCTGACTGGTTCTGCCTCGACCCACTTGGTAAACTTATCAACCGCCACTAGAAGGTGGGTCTTCTTATCTGGAGATCACTTAAAGGGCCCAACCATATCTAGCCCCCAAGTCGCGAACAGCCAAGTAATTGGAATCATCCTCAATTCTTGAGCTGGTACATGAGCACGCCTTGAGAATTTCTGACAGGCATCACACTTTTTGACCAAATCCTCCGCATCAGCATTAGCCGTTAGCCAATAGAAGCCATGACGAAAAGCTTTAGCTACCAAGGATTTTGAACCGGTCACAATCTCCTTTGTGGATCTCTCGTAGAATCTCACGGCCTTCATCCGGAGATACGCAACACTGAAACGCCCCTGTTACACTGCAATGATGTAATTCTCCATTGACGATAGTCATTGACTTGGACCGCCGGACTATCTGCCTGGCCAAGATTTCATCCTCTGGTAACTCGCCTCGGCTCATATACGCCAAATATGGGACTGTCCAATCTGGGATAGCGTGAAGCGCCGCTACCAACTGAACCTCTGGATCAGGAACAGCCAAGTCCTCCTCTGAAGGTTATTTAACCGACGGATTATGCTAAACATCCAGAAAAACATTAGCTGGAACCGGTTTACGTTGAGAACCCAAACGGCTTAATGCATCCGCCGCTTCAATCTTTCGCCGGTCCACATGGTCCACCTGATAACCCTTGAAGTGTCCAGTGACAATATCCACCTCTCGACGATATGCTGCCATGAGCGGGTCCTTGGAATCCCAAGTACCAGATACTTGTTGAGCCACCAGGTCCGAGTCACCAAAGCATTTAACCTGGCTTAAATTCATCTCCTTAGCCATTCGAACACCGTGGAGTAGAGCCTCATATTCAGATGCATTATTAGTGCAAGGGAACATTAAATGGAGAACATAACAAAATTTATCACCTCGTGGGGAAGTCAATACGACTTCAGCCCCCGAGCCCTCCAATTGTCTGGATCCATCAAAGTGAATAGTCCAGTATGTGTGATCCGGCTTTTCTTCCGGTGCTTGTAACTTCGTCCAATCATTAATGAAATCCACCAGTGCCTGGGACTTGATTGACGTACGAGGCACATATTTTAACCCGTGAGGTCCAAGCTCAATGGCCCACTTCGCAACCCGGCCAGTTGCTTCTCTGTTTTGGATTATATCTCCCAGAGGGGCAGAGCTGACCACAGTTATGGGGTGACCCTGAAAATATTGCTTGAGCTTCTGGCTTGCCATGAAAACTCCATATACCAGCTTTTGCCAATGCGGATACCTCTGCTTAGATTCAATGAGCACCTCGCTGATGTAGTAAACCGGCCGTTGAACCGGATATTCCTTCCCAGCCTCCTTGCGCTCCACTACAATGGCGACACTGACAGCCCGGGCATTAGCAGCCACATACAGTAACGGTGGCTCATTATCGACCAAAGCGGCAAGGACAAGCGGTTCTGCCAATTGTTTCTTCAAGTCCTCAAATGCAGCATTAGCAGCATCACTCCAAACAAAATTGTCTATCTTTTTCATCATCTGGTAGAGCGGGATAGCCTTCTCTCCCAGCCGGCTGATAAACTGGCTCAGCGTTGCAATGCGGCCTGCCAGACGTTGAACATCATTGATACACGCCGGTTTAGCCAATGACGTAATAGCTTTGATCTTTTCTGGATTAGCTTCAATTCCCCTGTTTGCCACCAGGAACCCCACGAGCTTGCCTGCCGGTACACCAAAAACGCACTTGGCCGGATTAAGCATCATCTTATAAACCCGGAGATTATCAAAAGTTTCCTTCAAGTCATCTATCAATGGCTTTTCCTTTCTGGATTTTACCACAATATCATCCACATATGCATGAACGTTACGCCCAATCTGTGTATGAAGATAATTCTGTATGCAACGTTGATAAGTCGCCTGGGCACTCTTGAGCCCAAAGGGCATAAATACATAGCAGAAGGCTCCAAAGGGAGTTATAAAGATGTCTTCTCCTGTTCTTTAACTGCCATCTTGATCTGATGATAGCCGGAATATGCATCTAGAAAACTTAAACGCTCACAACCCGCTGTAGCATCAATGATTTGATCAATACGGGGGAGAGCAAAAGGATCAGTTGGTCAAGCTTTGTTCAAATCTATGTAATCAACACACATACGCCAAGTGCCATTCTTTTTTAGCACTAGCACCAGATTAGCCAACCACTCAGGATGAAACACTTCAACAATAAACCCGGCCGCCAAGAGCCTGGCTACCTCTTCACCAATAGCTTTGTGCCTTTCCTCATTGAAGCGGCGCAGAAACAGCTTGACCGGTTTGAACTTGGGATCAACATTAAGAGTGTGCTCAGCGAGTCCTCTCGGTACACCTGGCATGTCAGAAGGTTTCCATGCAAAGATGTCCCGGTTCTCACGGTTGAACTCGATGAGCGCGCTTTCCTATTTCGGATCTAGGTTAGCACTGATGCTAAACTGCTTGGACGAATCACCAGGAACTAAATCAACTAGCTTGGTCTCATCAGCCGATTTAAACTTCAAGGCCGGATCATGCTCTATAGTTGGCTTCTTCAAAGGAGACATATCCGCCGGATCAACATTGTCCTTGTAGAATTTCAACTCCTCTGTTGCACAAACCGATCCAGGATAGGCCGCATCACCTTCTTCACATTCCAACGAAATTTTACGGCTCCCATGTACCATGATAGTCCCTTTATGACCCGGCATCTTGCGCCGCAGATAGACGTAACAGGGCCTCGCCATGAACTTAGCATAAACCGGCCGCCCGAACAAGGCATGATATGGGCTCTTGATTTTTACCACTTCAAAGGTCAAAGTCTCTGACCTTGAGTCATACTCATCTCCAAAGGTAACCTCCAGATCTATCTTACCGATCGAATACGCGGATTTACCAGGTACTACGCCATGGAAAACAATATTGGACGGTCTGAGCTTTTTATCTATTAACCCCATCGACGGAAGGTTTCATAATACAGGATATTGATGCTGCTCCCTCCGTCGATGAGCACCTTAGTGAACTTATACCCCCCAACCTGAGGTGCCACCACTAGTGCCAGCTGACCCGGATTATCAACCCGGGGTGGATGATCCTCGTGACTCCACACAATGGGCTGCTCCGACCAGCGTAAATAACGCGGTACTGCCGGTTCAATGGAGTGCACCACCCTCTTATAAACCTTCTGATCACGCTTAGACAAACTAGTGGTGAAGACATGATACTGCCCACTACTCAATTGCTTCGGGTTACTCTGGTAACCTGACTGCTGCTGCTGATGATTCCCCTGATGATTATAACCACCTTGGCTGTTTTGATTGTTGTGTCCATTCTGATTACCATGTCCGCCCTGATTACCTTGGAATCCTGAGCCAGAACAACCACCGTGATAACCCGGCCCATGAAAACCAGGGCCTGAACCTCCGGGCGGTCCATGATCATATTGAAAACGATCTGAATTTTGAACTCCCGCATAATGAAGCAATCCTTCCAGAGGTGTGTGGCTGGTTTTTCCTTCGTGTCGTGCCTAGGGCAAGGCAGATTTAACTAGCGCTCCAAATTGATATTTGATCCTCCACTCCATGGGGGTGGCCTACCCTTACGATGTTGATCATCATTCTGCGTACTAGTATTAGCCACAAAATCTGAATTAATATCCGCTTTACACTTACCGTTGTATCCTTGGTTCGCCGGATTGGACTGCGGCGCCTTATCATTCTTCTTTCCCTTTCCTGACTTCTCGTCGTCAGACGCTAGGTCTTTGGTATTATCAGAATCAGCGTATTTCACCAGAGCTTCCATAAGTGTTCCCATGTCCTCGCAGTGACGTTTGAGTCGTCCCAACTTCAGCTTCAGAGGCTCAAACCGGCAATTGCCTTCCAATGTCAAGACTGCTGTGTCCGGATTGATGTGGTCTGATGAATGCAGGATCTCTGAAACCCGGCGCACCCAATGACTTGTTGATTCGTTCTCTCCTTGGACACAGGCAGCTAAGTCCACAATTGACATGGGCTGTTTTGCATGTATCTTTGAAATTATTGATAAACCGGCGCCTTAACTCGGCTCATGATCCGATGGAATTAGCTGGTAAGCTTTTCAACCAAGTATGAGCTGTTCCTTCCAGCATCATGGTGAAGTACTTAGCACATGCCGCATCGTCCACATCCGGCATCTCCATCCCCATATCATAGCTTTCAACCCACGCCTCGGGGGATAGATTAGCAGTATAATTGGGCACCTTCCGTGGTCCTTTGAAATCTTTAGGAAGCCACACATTACGTAAAGCGGGGGTGAGACACGGCACTCTCAAAGAGCTGGAAGAAACTCCTGGTTCCACCAAGGTAGTTGGACGAACCGGGGTAAGCTGACGGGCTGTATATTGTGCTGCTAACTCGGCTTCTCGACGCTGTCTACCCTGGTCTACCACATCCTGAGCATTTGCACCACCACATGTCGGGTTATCCCCCCGAGGAGGTTTACGGTTCCGCGCACTGCTTGATACAGCCGGTTCATCCATATGCCCTATAACTCCGGCTTGGGCGGGGGGTGGAATGAATCCTCTCGCGGCTGTAAGAATAAGCTTGCTGTTGTGTCAAAGCCGTCTCTAGGAACTCCCTAGCTCATCGCGCCTCCACTGCTATAGGGGATTCTCCTTCAACGGGGAGGATCGCCAATCGTGAAGCGGCTGCGACTATGTTATCCAAGGGGTTGGAGTAATGACCGGGAGGCGTCGGTACACGCTCTGATGAAATGATCTGACGATATGGATCCGTTGCGTGCGGCTGGACCGATGCCCCTGTTCGAGGCACTTCCGCCCGGTTTACCACTGGCTGATTGCTGGTTCCTGCTCCTGGCGTATTAAAGAGATTTCTTGCCTCATAAACCGGAGGTAGGCGAGACTGGCGCCTTCTCCTCATTACATCATTTGATGCGTTTTGATCCAATAGGAGCCAATAAGCATGAGCATCCAACTCAGCTTGTCTCGCGGCCATCCTGGTGTTTTCAGCTGCCAGATCCACCTTGGCTTGATCTATCTAACCCCTTACTTTAGCAACTTCTGCGTTGTGCTGCTCCTTATCGGCCTGGCTGACTTCCGTGGTCAACAGCACTGTCAAAGTGTCGAATAAACCGGACAGTACTTGAGCCGGCGGCTGCACAGGGCCTCCTGCCCCAGCTGCTGCTGCCGTCGCCAAACCGGACATTAATGCTGCCGCAGTCGAAGATTGTTGCACAGATTGTGACCCGGCCATGAAGACCGCAACCTGGCTTGGTGGATCAAGGGTGTCCGGAATACTGTCACCATCGGAACAGCCCCCCGACCGGCCATCCTGCAGTAGGTATAAAGACTCGGTCTCTCCGGTAGATGACTCGTCGCCGGAATAAACAATGGTCTCACCACCAGATTCCGATCTATCTCAGCTTCCCCTCCGTGGACAACTCCCACAAAGACGCACTTCATGGCGGGCCGAAAACGGGCAGGTCTCGCACGCTAAGCCGACTTGACGATGTTGGATTAGATGTCCGGCTCAGGGCCCAGTTCATCGATCTTGCCAATGAAAACGTGGATGCCGCCGAAGGGGACCCGGTACCCATACTCGATTGAATCGGCCTCAGGGCCCCAGCCTGCATCGTCGATGTAGTTCTTGCCGCGACGACTCTTAGTCATCCGGCCCACTGCATAGCCCTTGAGTCCTTCAAAGCTGCCCTCTAAGAACTCGAAACCATCGTGCGATAGCCCCACGGTGGGTGCCAACTGTCGTGGTTTTGTCACGGCAGATGTCCTAGCATAAGGACTTAGTCGTGGAGCCATCGCTACGGGTTAGCTTAAAGGGGTTAAAGCGGACAAAGGACGCAAGGGTTTTTATACTAGTTCGGCCCCTTTGTTGAAGGTAAAAACCTATGTCTAGTTGTTGTGGTATTGCTAGGGTTTCGATGACCATGGAGCGAATCCGCTTTACCTGTGTCTCGAGCTCTGTTTCGTTTTTTCTGAACCGCCGCCAGGTCGCCCTTTATATACACAAGATGACACCCGCCGGCTTACAGAATCCCGAGGCCGGCTCATAAACGTGCCCGGCTCGGTCTCTACCTTGCCTATCTTACAATACAAGTTACACACCGTATGGTGGTTTACATTCACGGGCCCTAACACCTTTTGGTCCCTGGGCCTTTTAGTCTTCTATATTAAAGCGCCATACTCTATGTCTTGCTGGGCTTCAGTAGAAGTAATTCTTCATAGGCATAAACCGGCCCCTCCTGGGCGGTTTATGCCCAATAGTTATATCCCTGACATGTCCCTTATAAGGAAGCAAGACCCGGACTTGTATCTGGTTTGTAATAGAAGACAGGTTAGTCCTAATCATACTAGGACTCCATATGTAACTCGCCCCTTCAACATATATAAGGAGGGGCAGGGCTCCCCAAGAGGGACAAGTAAGAATAAATAATCTCTAGGTCTAGACACGATAAGAAGAGCCGGCTTATACGGCGACACCTTCATGAGCATAATGAGACCTAGTCACAAACATCATGTAGGGCTATTACCGGATGATGTTTCCTGGGGCCCAAAGCTGTCTAAACCCTTGTCTTGTGTTGCGTATCTCGATTCCGATCAACCCCTCTCAAGCTAATACATAGATGCGTTGGCCTCACGACTAAGTCCTCACACTAGGACATCTGACCGTGACAAATTCACGACAGTTGGCGCCCACCGTGGGGCTCGCGCACGGTGGTGTTGAGTTCTTGAAGGGATTTCTTCAGGGATCGAGAAGCTCACGATACAAGATCGAGGTTGAAGGAAAGTTAGGGTTGCGGTCCGCTCTGTCGTTGCCATCTGGAAAAATCAACGCGACTAAGATCAATTTCTCCACTGCAATTTTTCTTGTGTGCAGCGATCAAGTCGCCGAGTCTTTTCCTCCGATCAATCAACCAAGACGCACACGCACGAAGGGATCAGATCTGTTACAGTATACTCATTTGACACCTTTGTTTGCACGAGCAAACAGTAGCAATCGAAGCTGCTGCCTAAGGAAACTACCCGACCGGGTCTACCTGAGAAGACGACCCAGAAAACGGAGCAGGCCACGACTCGGGCTCCTTCACCATTAGCGCTTCCGACCTCACCTCGAGGCGCCTCGCCCTCCAACGCCGGCACCTCCTTTGGTCGGCTTCCACTTCGAGCGCCCTCCAATTTTCACCAGCACCCCGGCCCGACGCTCACCTGAAGCTTCAAGCCGCCTTCCGGGTTATCTCCGCTGCTCAAACTCAGCCGTACGGCCTCAGGACATTTAGCTCGAGACTTGCCACTGCGGTTTTTGTCACTTTCACATCCTCGTCGCCTTCGAGTGGACGTCGCGCTGCTCCGCGCAGCGTTGCCTCTAGCAGGCCCTGTGCATCTTTGCATCGCCGTGTTAAACGCGCCGCCTCATCGCCTGTCGGTCTATTGCAAGCTGCCTTTGCTGGCCTCTGCTACGACCTCGCCTCGTGGGACACCACTCTGACCCACAGGAGGCCAACACAGGGCCTAACAATTCAAGACCGCAGCTTTGATGGTACTTCAATCAAGACGTTCCGTGAACGTACAAGTTCACCCCATATGAAACAAGAAAAAGACAAAGGAAGAAAAGACAGACAGAGTGCTGTTGTCAGCCAAGAACATAGATGTTCCTACAATTTGTGTAAGAGATTGAAACTGCCGTGTACTTATACAGCAGGCTGCTTCAAAAAGTCGTCGTTGCTGGAGCACCTCTGTTATTCCTAGCCACCGTCTGCGCCCCGTGCTGCCTCCATGAGCCGCAGCAGCATTGTTCCACGACCGGCGTTGTTCTGAGTCGCCGTGTGTCCGTTGTGAGCTGCCTTTACTTCATCATCCACTGTCTCACCTCGAGCCGTGATCTTGGGCGAGAGGTTAACTTGCTGTTGAAATTACTGGAGGTGATCTACGGATGGAATGTATGACTCTGTTAATCATCCAGACGAATCAGGTGATATCCATCCAAGTTTGTTTTATTAGCACATATTATTTTTCACAAAGAGCAGTTTATATTTGCCTTGGTCTGCAATATTGTTTATGCAGGACATTTGTTCACTGCAAGAGCGATGGTCGTGTCATGGATGTATAGCTCGTGCCACCATTATCGTGCGCCAGCATCTGATTGTGCCATGATACTCGACGAACATATGGGCAAACTGCCGATTTATGGCCCAATTTACATCAACATGATGTGGTTGACTCGCCCATCCACGAGGCTTACCGCGCCTGTGATTCACTCGACCGTCTGTGCTGGCTTACAATGTCGAGGCCGGCTCACCTTCCTGCTCCCGCGGCCGACTCGGCCGTGGTTGGTTTCAGCTTCGTCGTGGTGATCGTCAACTCCGCGGTGGATAATTTCTGGCCTAACGTATCAGGTGAAATCCATCCATTATATTTTTATATTACATATTCTTTCTTTAAAAAAAAGAGCAATTACTCTGGCTTGCAATTTCTCTAATGCATGACAAGTTGTCTATTGCAAAAGGGACTATTATGACTAATACCGGTTTATATCACGGTCAAATATGGAGAATCTCAAGACAACTCCTCGAGTCGTCTTAAGACTCGGGGGCTACAATGACATGACTCGGCAGAATTGGCCATGTTCAGGGAATTCAAGAACTCCGGGTCATCGGAGGGAAAGTAAACCTGGCCCCGGAGGCTACTGTTCTATTGGTGAAAATTTAAAGGGCTGTCAGAAAATTTCTAGCTCAAATGAAGAATTCCGGTTTAAAATACGGCTTAAGGGAAATCTGTCTCCCACAAAGTTTTGAAGCTCTCAATATCCGGTTTAAAAATTCCAGCTCAAAAAGAATTAATCTCTCGCAAAGTTCAAGTTCTCAGAAAAATTAAAGGTTGCCAAAGAGAGCTTGCTGCCATGATGCGCGGTTCAAACATGGGTATCCTGCCTTGTTGGCTTTCATATTATTGATCACTTGGGGGCTTCCTGCTCATTGAGCATAGCTATGATTACCCTCTTGATCCGGCTTATACGCCATGATTACAAAACACTTGGGGGCTCGCTACCCAGGTTAAAGGGACCAAAGAGAGTCTGTTGCAAAGCACAACTCAAACATAGGTAGTCTGCTTTGATATCATTTGGGGGCGACCTGCTTAATGAGCAGAGCCTTGATTACCCTCTTGATCCGGCTTGTATGCCTTTAATAAAATATTACTTGGGGGCTCTTTGTTCAATGGATAAGAGTTTTTATGACCCTGGTAATAGGCTTAAAAGCCAGGTGTATTCACCTAAAAACCTGGGTTATCCTGCCTTTTTAAGTCTACCAATCCGCCCAGATTGAATGGAATGACCCGCCGTACTTTTGACAGTCAATCTTATACAAGACCCTGAACTTGTCAAAGTTAAAACGGCGATTGGTCATGTGAGGCCCGGCTTATAAGGTTTGCATAAAGGTCTAACTCAGTGGGGGTGCGCCCATGAAAGCACTTCAGATTTAGGCTTGGCGGACTATAAAAGCCTTGTTTTTGTGGTTTATTAGGTTTTGAACACTTTGGGTTTCATTTTTATACCATATGGATTAACACAATTCAGGCCATGTAGCCTCAATTTCTATGGTTCATATTTGAATACATCCGTGGTTTCCAATAACCCGGCTTGGCTTTGGACTCTAAGTCGCCAGTATATGACTAACAGGGCATTACATGCTCAATCTATGGGATGAAACTCTTACTGCACGACATATGATGAGTGAGCAATGTTCATAAGTATCACAGGTATGATATTTTTTTATGATTGTATGAGGTTCTTTCCTTAACTGGACCTGGCTATGGACCTTAAGTAGCCAGTATATTTTGGATTGCACCATTGGAATTATGCGCTTATAAATCATTGGATTATTGCCCTCATTGGATATGGTGATATAAGCCAGCAGTATGAGCTAATTCTACAGATAAGTGCTACTTCTCGAGCTTGCGTTGTATTCCCTCGAAGAGGAAAGGGAGATGCTCCCTTGCCGTACCAAAAAGGGTCTCCGACGAACACCTATGGGACCGGAGCCCCTTTTCGGTACGGCAAGGGAGCGGAGGGAGCACGAAGAGCGGATCGAGGCGCACACGCGAGCAGTTTACCCAGGTTCGGGCCGCACGGATGCATAAAACCCTACTCCTGCCTTGGTTTTTGTTATTGAGTTCTTGGCTCAGGAGCAAGAAGATCTACAGTACCGGCTACACCGAGCGTGGGAGTGATCAAACTTCGGAACCCCCTCTACGTTGTGCATGGGCCTCCTTTTATAGGTCAAAGGGGTCACCGACAGGTGGCAACGTAGTTGAGGGTAAAAATGTAAAAGTGGTGGTAGTTGTAACAGTGTATGCACAGTGTTTTGTACCTAACCCTGACGGTGGGGGACAAAGGCATTGAATGCCCGTCGCCGTCGCCCCAAATAGTGTAAAAAGCGTCCGTCCGGGCGTCTCCGTTCGCCACGACGGAGGCCTTGTCATCGTGGCTTGCCACTGTGTCCCCCAGGCTGCACAGCCTTCCGCCACGTGCCCCTGGAAGGGCCCCAGGGCGATGCGTGGCCGGATGAGCTGGAGCGCGGGCACACAATGGAAGCTTGCCGCGGCAAGCGCCTTGCCGCGGTCGCTACCTTGCCGAGCCCGAAAGCTTGTCGCTCTCCGGGTCTTGCCGGGGCGCGCGATGCGCCATGGCATGTCTTCTGAAATGCTGTTCTTTGGCCTTCCTGGCAAGCTCCTCTTGCCAGGGTCTTGTGCTAGAGGGGTGGTCTTGAGCCTGGAGCGGCCTTCCCGGCAAGCTCCTCTTGCTGGGGTCTTGTTTCTTAACCTGAATACTTTGTTCTTGAATGGCTCCAAAGGAACTAGAGTGGGCCTTGGCGCGCGCGTGGCAAACCCTGCCACGGGACGCTACTACTGCCCGTGCACAAGTCGGGATACTAAGGTACCCCTACTTTAGTACACCGACAGGAGCCCCCGGGCCTGGGCCACACACGGTGCCGAGCGCTGTTGGGCCAGGCCCAAAACAGTGCACGGACACACGCGGCCCACGGCGCGCCGTATCCCACTCCGTATCCGCCACATCCCTCCCTAACGGCACGCGTCGATTGCGGCGTCGTGGGAGAGATCGTGGCCTGTTTCTTTAATGGGAAAATGCGGAACGTCCCCCGCTCCCCCTTAAAAGCAGAGGAAACAGGGGCAGTTTCCCCCATTGCTTCATTGCGTCTTCAACCTCCAGAAACCCCCGCCGCTCTTCTCTTTCTCAAAGGTCGAAAGAGAGCCAAGCTCCACCCCTCTTCCGCCGCCGCCAGCCTCCCCAGCGCCGCCGACCCCACTCGCCGTCCCCGCCATGGCCCCGAAGAGCAACAAGGCGAAAAACGCGAAGTCCGAGCGGGCGGCGAAGCTAGCAGCAATGCAGAAGAAGATGGTGGTCTTCCCGCCGAGGCTTGGCGTGAGGGAGCTGAAGGACAAGTTCTACCTGTTCTGGTCGAGGGAGACGAAGGCTCACCCGCGCACCAGGGTCCTCCCCGCCGAAGCCTGCGACATGTTCCCGGGAGGTTACCCTTATTTTGCTCTGTTCTTCCATTGCGGTCTCTGCCCTCCCTACTCCGAGTTCTTCTGCGACGTTATGAACACGTATGGATTCCACCTTCTAGATTTCACCCCGAACGCAGTCTTAACCTTGGCCGTTTTCGCACATCTGTGCGAAAACTTTGTCGGAGTCACCCCCAACATAGCTCTCTTCCGCTATTTCTTCACACCTCGAGTAGAGTCTGGATCTCCCCTGTCTGGTGGCATCTCTTGGATCTTTAGGCTCAACAAGAAAGAGGCGTACTTGATTGGAGAGCTTCGCGGCAAGTGGGAGGAGTGGAGGACCGATTGGTGCTGGGTTATGGAAGATGAACCTCAGCAATTTACCTCCCCGCGCCGAGCTGCAATAGTGCGCGGCAAGGATTGGAGTGACCTGGCCCCGGAGAACGAGAAGCTGAAGGTTGCCCTCACTAGGATCCTCCGCCTCCGGCAAGCCAATCTTACTGTAGGTGAGGTCGGGGCAGATTTCCTTCGCCGGCGCATCGCTCCCTTGCAGGAGAGGAAGCGGTCTGCTTGGGAGTTCGGCAATGCGGCAGACTGCATGAGGCTACGCACCGGCCTCAACTACAACTTTACTGTCCTGGAGCTCAAGGGAATGATCGGGGAGCTATTCAAGCATGACCCCAAGCACCCGGAGTGGTTTGCCCCGTCGCGGGGAGTAGTTCCACTATGTAACAACTCTTCACTTAGTGCTATCCGCGCGGCAATGCCGCTGTGCGACTCCCACGGGGTTGATCCCACTTGGCTGGCGCCTTCTGACGAGACTGCACAAACTTTCTTCGACAACTTGGTTGAGCTGCCGATCAATCTTGATGAGAAGAAGGGTCTCACCCGCGACACCACCGACCGGAATTTGGCGTATATCGCCACCAGGATGGAGGAGGTAGCCGCAGCTGAGGCCGCGGGCGAGTTCGGGTATTCCTTGGACGAGGCGGACGCAGCGGACGCGGTGAGCCTGGCCGAGGAGGAAGAGCTCCTCAAACTGCTGAGGCCTGCCGGGACGAGCGAGGCTGCCGGGCAGGGCACAGAGTCAAGTGAGCCCGCCGAGGAGGACGCCGAATCGGGCGACGACTCGGGCGACCCCTCAGAAGACTCATGCGGGTCTTTGGGCCTCGACGACGCCTCCTCATCCTCGGAGAATTCTCCGCCACCGCCAAGTCCTCCGCCTCAGCCAAAGAAACGCCTCCGTAAGGCCACTGACATGGCGAGGCAGTCGGCGCCCCAACAGCAGCCGCAGCGTCGCTCGACGCATGCCACCACGACGAGCAAGGCCATCAAGGGGGCGCCCCGCGCCTCAGCGGCAGGCGGAGGGGGATCTTCCCGAACTGGCTCTGGCGCTCCTTCCGCTCCTCGGGCCTCGGCGACGACTGGAGCAGGGTCTTCTCAGACCACGGCTCCGGAGCCCGCCAAGCGCCCGAGGGAGCCTACTCCTCCAGCTCCTCGCGCCGGGACGCGCGAGGCGGACTTTGACTTCTCTGTTCTTAGTTCCGACGAGGAGGAGGAAGAGTAAGCACTTGCAACTCTTATTTCTTTTGATTCTTGTTGCTCTTGTCTTGAATTCTCTTTGCCTGACTCTGATCTTGTTTATCTTCCAGGACCCTGGCCCAGAGAGCGGTGAAGAGGGCCAAGATTCCGGTGGTCGATCTTGAGGACGAGCCCATCGTCGCGGCAGGAGATGCGCCTGCGACAGGCTTGCCGGACCAGCCAGCTGCTCCGCAGACAGCCCCCAGCGTAAGTCTCTTGTTTACTTCTTTGCTTGTTGGGCGCGCTTGAGCTTCTTATCCCTGCTAATGTCTTGTTTGCTTGTTGACTTGTGCAGAAGTGGAGCCGCAGCCTCAGGAGCGTCAAGAGACTGCTCCCGACGAGCCGCTCGTCCCACCCTCCCCGCCGAGGAGGAGCTCCCCGGCGAGGGAGAGCGCTCCGCCAAGGGCGGGTACTCCGCCAAGGGCGAGTACCCCGCCAAGGGCGAGCACCCCGCCAAGGGAAGGCGCCAGCGGCTCTCCACCGGCACGGGCTACTACCACGCCGCCAAGGGAGAACTCCTCGGCAAGGAACCCCGTAGAGGAAGAGGCCCGCGCAGGTAACCCTTGTACTTTTCTTCTCTTTAATTCTTCTTTTTGGATATTTGCTTGACGATTCTTCTTTTCTTTTTCTTCTGTCAGATCCGCCCGCCCCGGAGCCGATGGAGACAGAGGCCATCGCCGAGGAGGACGCGCGCGGTAATTCTGGCGACGCCACCACCGCTGAAGGGATGGCCGGCGCCGACGAACCAGCTGCCGATGAGACCGCCGCGGCTGCTGACGCGGCAGCTGGGGAAGGGACCGGCGACCGCACTGACGGCCCTGAGGCCGCAGGAGCGCCGGACGCTGTGCCGGCCGCCGACCCTCCCGCTGCCGCGACCGGGTCGGGTGTCTATCTGGAGGCCGCCAACGGGGTCTTCATCCAAGTCCCGTGGGGCATCTTCGTCAAGGGCGCCCGTGGAGGGGGAGAGCTTCGATGGAGAAGTCCTCGCCTCCGCCGGGCTGAGGCTTGTCGACGCGCCCGGCAGCAGCAACGAGCCCGAGGAGGAGCAGCTCCTGCGTCGGCTCCTGGCCTTGTACCGTGCCAGGCAGGCCAAGCTGGAGTCCCGAGAGGCTCTGGCTGCCAAGGCTGGCGTCGACCTGGAGAAGCGCGCCGAGGAGCTCCGCGCCGCCAACCAAGCGGCCCTCCGGAACTTAGCGGAGGAGCGGGAGGAGCTCGCCGGGGCGCACCAGGCGTTCATCCTCGAGAAGGCCGAGGTTGAGGAGCAGCAACGACTAGCCGCCGAGGATCTGTCTCGGCGGGAGGGAGAGCTCAGGCAGCGGAAGGTCGACCTTGATAGCCACGAGGACGACCTTACCGCGTGCGAGCAGTCCATTGGCGGGGCTCTGCAGGAGGCGAGGGACGCCACTGCTGCCGCAGAGACCGCCAAGCGGGACTTGGAGGCGAGGGTGGCGCAGTTGGAGACGAGCTTGAAGACGAGCGAGGAGAGGATTGCCGCGCTCACGTTGGCGCGGGAGAAAGACGCCCACACCCACTCGGAGCTGCAAGTCCGCCTCTCCGACAAGGGCCAGGAACTCACCGCCGCCAAGGACTCCATCGCGGACTTGCAGCTGAAGCTGTCCACCCTCACGGAATCGCTCGACGGGGCCCGGAACAGGGAGACGAAGCTGAAGGAAGATCTCCGGACTGAGAGGGCACTGTTAGAGAGCGCCGCCCTCACGCAGAACAATTTTAGGCAGACGGTGGAGCAGTGGACAGAGGAGCTCGTCGCCTCCGCCGCCAACATCGACAAGGAGATGGTGGCGCTAGGGACGGAGCACCTCATGTACTCCCCCGATAAGAACCTCCCCCACAGCGCCTAGCTGAGCTTGTTTTTCAGAGGAGTGGCGCCGGCCCTCGCGCAGCTACGGGGAAGGCTCCCCACACAGCTGGCGAACGAGGCGCTCAGGCTTTGCACGGGTACTGTGGAACGAGTGTTGACGAAGATCGTCTACCGCAACCCCGGGATCAACCTTGAGAATGTCCTCCGGACCTTGCCGCCCGACGCTGACCAGGAGGCGTTGAAGGCTCAAGTTGCCCACATCGTGGCCAAGGTGGGGAAGATCAGGAGGGTTGACGACGACCGTGTAGACTAGGTTGCTTGCTTTCCGCTTCCCTTGTTGCTGTGAGCCAAGTCATGGACAGTAGTCTATTAGAACAACGACCAGTCAACTTGTAATATAACTTTATTTTGGGTAATTGATGCAGTGTTATCTCCCTTGCTTGATTCCTTTACTTTGTATGCTTCTCACCCTACGCTTCTAGGGAACTTGCCGGCAAAAGGACCCTTGCCGCGAGCGCCGAGTGCGGAACTTCAGCAGCCTGCCGGCAATGCCCCTGCCGGCAATGCCCCTGCCGGCAAGAAACATTGCCGCAGCTAGTCGCAGCACACTTAGATTGTTGAGTGAACTCGAAAACGAAGTAAGGGCGCGACACTTGTCGCAGCTCACTTAAGCCGTTGAGCGTGCTCGAAACAAAGTAAGGGCGCGGCTAGCCACGGGTAGGTTCCTCCGCGCACAGGTTTTCCATACAAAGTGTGGTCGTTCAAGGAAGATAACTAAGAATTTTAAAAAATTTGAATG
>LR738715.1:350474617-350496320 GCA_902687465.1 Secale cereale | reverse complement strand
CCCCCCCCCCCCCGGCAAACTTGTGCGCGAGGAACAGTTATTGTGCTTGAGAGAAAAAAGGAAAAAAGGGAGGAAACACAGATATGGAGCCTTGCGGCTTGTTATTGCTTACCGGGGGTGTGTGCTGCACAATGTGTCAGATAACACATGCAAGAAAACGGAAAGGCATGAAATGACAAGTCGTGCGAAGCACAAAAGTTTTACTGATGCACGGGATCTGCGCCCGGCTTTGTACAAAGGTTTACATGCAACAGCGGCAAGACTTGTACAAAAGGTGGTTGCCGGAGCGGATCACGGCAACCGCGCCTCATGGGTGAAACTTGCGAAGATGCTCAATGTTCCAGGAGTTGCTCACCGGTAAGCCTTCTTCGGTCTCAAGGCGGACAGCGCCGGGCCTTGTGACTTGTCTCACCCGATAAGGGCCTTCCCACTTCGGCGTCAACTTGTTGGAATTCTTGGCGGACTGAACACGCCGAAGAACAAGGTCGCCTTCCTCGAGACTTCTGACCTTGACTTTGCGGCTATGGTAGCGGCGCAAAGCTTGCTGGTATCGAGCAGCTCGTACAGCAGCCTGAAGACGGTTCTCCTCGAGGAGCAGTGCATCATCTTGCCGCAGCTGCTCTTGCTCGAGCTCATCGTAAGCGAGCACTCGAGGAGACCCGTATATGAGTTCCGTGGGGAGAACTGCCTCTGCTCCATAGACAAGAGCAAAGGGTGTCTATCAGGTGGCTCGATTTGGTGTCGTCCTGATTGACCAAAGAGCCGCCGGCAACTCCTCAATCCAGTTTCTTCCGCACCTGTGCAGCCTGTCGAAAGTTCTTGTCTTGAGCCCGCGCAGCACTTCAGCGTTTGCCCTCTCCGCTTGACCATTGCTCCTCGGGTGAGCAACAGAAGCGAAGCAGACCTTGGCGCCAAGGTCTTGGACGTACTGCATGAAGGTGCGACTTGTGAACTGTGTGCCGTTGTCGGTGATGATCCTGTTAGGGATTCCGAAACGGCAAACTATTGACCTGAAGAACTTGACTGCTGACTGTGCGGTCACCTTTCTCACTGGTTCCACTTCCGGCCACTTTGTGAACTTGTCGATGGCTACGTACAAGTACTCAAAGCCCCCGACTGCGCGGGGAAAGGGGCCGAGGATGTCGAGCCCCCAGACCGAAAAGGGCCAGGACAATAGGATCTTCTGGAGAGCTTGAGCTGGCTGATGTATTTGCTTGGCATGGAACTGGCACGCTTCACACTTGGTTACTTGTGCAGTTGCATCTTGGAGGGCTTCTGGCCAAAACAAACCTTGCCGGAAAGCCTTGCCGGCAAGTGCTCTTGCGCCAATGTGGTGGCCACATATGCCTCCATGTATCTCTGCCAACAGCTTCTGTCCATCTTCCCGAGAAATGCACTTCAATCTGACACCATTGAGTCTTCTTCTGTACAGTTCATTGCCGACGAACTGGTACATACTTGACTGCCTGGTTATTCTTTCTATCTCTTCTGGCTCTTCGGGAAGTTCTCCAGTTTGAAGAAAATGGACAATTTGCTGCGCCCAGGCTGGAGCTTGAGGCTCAACAACAAGGACTAAAGGCATCAGTGCTGCTGCGGGAACGTCTGCTTCTACAGCAAGAACCTGCGGCTCTGGCGGAGCTGAACGTTCCCCGGCAAGCTCGCCGGGGCAAGACTTGCCGGGAACACCTGCTTCAACTGTACGAACCCTAGGGTCCGCAGGAGCAGACTGTTCCTCAGCAACTTGGTCATTGATGTTGGGGACCTTGGCGGCGATTTCAGGAAAATCCGCCGGCAAGTAGTCGCCGGAGACCAACTTTCTCTTCTTGCTTTGCCCAATTGATGGTGTAACGGATGGCTGAGTTAGCTTGAGCATGAAGGTTCCTGGTTCCACAGGTAGCTTCAATGCAGCTCACTTTGACAGGCCGTCTGCGATGTCATTTTGAGCCCTCGGAACGTGCTCCATCTGTATGCCTTCAAAGTGCTCTTCAAGCTTTCTCACTTCGTCAACGTAAGCTTCCATCAATGGGCTCTGGTGGCTCTTGTTTACTTGTCGGACAACCAACTGTGTATCTCCTCGCACAATCAGCTTCTTGATCCCAAGTTCTGCTGCAATTCTGAGGCCGGCAAGCAAACCTTCATACTCTGCAGTATTGTTTGTTGCTTGCTCCTTGGGAAAGTGCATTTGGACCATGTACTTGAGGTGCTCTCCGGTGGGTGCGACAAGCAACACACCAGCACCGGCGCCTTGCAGCGAGAAGGCACCATCGAAGTACATTATCCATTCTTTGCTCGCTTCTTTGGCGAGGATGCTTGTCTCTGGAATCTCTTCGTCTGGCGTTGGTGTCCATTCTGCTATGAACTCTGCCAACGCTCTGCTCTGGATAGTTGAAGTACTCTCAAACTTAAGACCAAAGCTTGACAGCTCCAGTGCCCACTCGACAATCCTTCCTGTTGCTTCTGGATTTTGCAATATCCTCTTCAGCGGAAAGCGAGTGACCACTATTATCTCGTGTGCTTGGAAGTAATGGCGCAGCTTTCTCGAGGCCATGAGGAGACCGAAAAGCAGCTTCTGCACCCCAGAGTATCTTGACCTAGCCCCCTGCAAGAGGGAACTGACAAAATAAACTGGGCGCTGCACCATCTTCTTTCGCACTTCTCCTTGCATCTGCGCAGACTCATCCTTGTCGGGGCCAGAGCTTGTCGGAGAAGCCCCCTGCTTGTCGCTGGATGTGCTTGCCGGGGCTGTGGGCTCCTCATCTGCCTCCCTTTCCGCTACTAACGCAGCACTAACCACTTGATTGGTTGCTGCTAAGTACAGCAGCAACTTCTCTTGTGGCCTAGGTGCGACAAGTATTGGAGTGGAGGATAGGTACCCTTTCAAGTCTTGCAGCGCTGCCTCCGCTTCCGGAGTCCATTTCATTGGGCCTGCTGAAAGTGCAACTAATCCCCGGGTGGTTTTGGTAAATAATAACAACATATATATCATTGAACTAATATTTACTTGAGAATCATTTCAGAAAAGTTCGATGATATGGGTATGGAAATGTCTGAAGAAGTGGACCCCTCAAAATGCTAAGACAAGCATTGGCAAAAGCTCAAGACTCCATTTTTGGTTTAGTGATCAAAGATCACATTGAGTCCATAGGAAAAGCCAATACTATTAAAAGGGGATGAGGTTGTGTTAATGTTCTTGTTGCTCAAGTGCTTGGTGATCTAGCTCCCTCAACTATCAGCACTCTTCATTATTCAACACACTCATAAGTAATCTCGGACAAACCGATTCTGCAAACTCAGTCCCACCGAGATGAACCACTTCAGTTATTTCCCCAAACCCTAATTTCTCGGTCCATCCGATTCTGAGTTTCGGTCTCACCGAAAATGTTCTGCCAACCTTCTGTAACCAATGACAGCATTTCGGAATATCCGAGTTGTTGTTTTCGGTCACACCGAGATGGCAAACCCTAACCTTTGACTCACTTCGGACACACCGAGATGGTATTTTCGGTCCCACCGAAAATCCCAACGTTCACTATATTTGAACTTTCGGTCTGACCGAGTTTTAACTTCGGTCTCACCGAGATTGGTCAAATGTGTGTGTAACGGTTGGATTTTGTGTGGAGGCTATATATACCCCTCCACCCCCTCTTCATTTGTGAGGAGAGCCATCAGAAAGTACCACCACTTCTACCATACACTTTCTGAGAAGTGAACCACCTACCCTTGTGTTGAGATCAAGCCATTCCATTCCTACCATATGAAACTTGATTTCTAGCCTTCCCAAGTTACTTTCCACTCAAACCTTTCTTCCACCACAGCCATATCAGTGAGGAGAGTTGAGTGTTGGGGAGATTATCATTTGAAGCACAAGAGCAAGGAGTTCATCATCATCAACACCGTCTATTACCTTTTGGGGGGTGGTGCCTCCTAGATTGGTTAGGTGTCGCTTGGGAGCCTCCGTCTTGAGATGTGGAGTTGAACCAAGAAGTTTGTAAGGGCAAGGAGATCGCCTACTTCGTGAAGATCTACCCCGAGTAAGGCTAGTCCTCCGTGGGCGTAGGCCGTGATGGAATAGACAAGGTTGCTTCTTCGTGGACCCTTCGTGGGTGGAGCCCTCCGTGGACTCGCGCAGCCGTTACCCTCCGTGGGTTGAAGTCTCCATCAACGTGGATGTACGATAGCACCACCTATCGGAACCACGACAAAAATCTCCGTGTCACCAAACTGCGTTTGATCCTCTCCACCTCCTTTTTACATGTGCAATTTACTTTCCGCTGCATATACTCTAGAATTGCATGTGTAGGGTGATACTTGAATTGATCTTAATTGTGAAACTGCCAAAAACATTGCATGATCTAAAGGCAGATTTTTTATATTGTCAAGTAGTCTAATCACCCCCCCTCTAGACCTACTTTCGATCCTACAAGTGGTATCAGAGCTTTGGTCTCCATTGCCTTGGTTTCCATTGCATTGGACTCCATAAGCTTGGTTTCACAACCTAGGAGAGTATGGCGTCTAGTGAGGGTAATTATCGTAGAGGTCCTTACTTTGATGGTACAAATTTTGCTAGTTGGAAGCATAAAATGAAAATGCATATTCTTGGTCATAACCCAGCCGCATGGGGCATTATTTGTGTTGGCATGCAAGGTGATTTCTTTGAAGAAGGAAAAGTTCCGGATCGCGAAGCTACACCCAAAGAGTTGCGGATGTTGCAAAACAATGCTCAAGCTTGTGACATTCTCTTCAATGCTTTGTGTCCCGAAGATTTCAACAAAATCAGTCGTCTTGAGAATGCTAAAGAGATTTGGGATACTTTGGTTGAAATGCACGAAGGTACTGAATCTGTGAAGGAATCAAAGCTAGATATTCTTCAAGGTCAACTTGACAAGTTCAAGATGAAGGATGGTGAAGGAGTCGCTGAAATGTACTCTAGGCTTGCTCTCATCACAAATGAGATTGCTGGCTTAGGAAGCGAAGAAATGACCGACCGATTCATCATTAAGAAGATTCTCAGAGCTTTGGATGGAAAGTATGACACCGTGTGCACTTTGATCCAAATGATGCCAAACTACAAGACTCTCAAGCCAACTGAAGTCATTGGAAGAATTGTTGCCCATGAGATGACACTTAAGGATAAGGAAGAGCTTCACAACAAGTCAAGTGGTGCTTACAAAGCTACAAGTGATGCTCCTACTACCTCAAGTGACAAGCTAATTTCCAATGAAGAGATAAGCCTAATGGTCAAGAACTTCAACAAGTTCTACAAGAATAGAGGCAAAGAAAGAAGCTCAAAGTCTAGATCATATGATGAAAAGAGATCTTCTAGTCGTGATCGAAACTGCTATAATTGTGGAAGACCCGGACACTTCTCAAATGAGTGTACGGCTCCCCACAAGAGAAGAGAAGAATCTCCAAGAAGAAGAGCAAGAGATGAGTCACCTCGGAGAGAGAGAAGGAGTAGAGATGATCGTTATGAACGAAGACCCTCTCGGAGAAGCAAGGATTCGGAGAGGAAAGACAAGTCATCAAGGAGCTACACAAGAAGAAGACATCAAGCTCATGTTGGTGAATGGGTCTCCGGCTCCGACTCTGACAGTCAATCCGATGGAAGCTATCACTCCGACTCCGACTATAGTCAAGATGAAGGTGTTGCCGGACTTGCACTAGTATCCTCCAACTCCAACTCCTACGACTTATTTGATTCACCAAATGAGGGAATTGGAAGATGCTTCATGGCTAAAGGCCCCAAGGTAAAACACCCTGAATTCATTGACTTTGATAGTGATGAGGATGACTTACTTGATGAGCTCTTGCATGATAAATCTAGTGAGCTTAGTAATGATGAAAATGCTAGTAGTCTTTATAGTCGAGAAGAGTCGAATGACAATGCTATGAAGGAGATTGAGCGTCTAACTAAAGAACTAAACACTCTTAAGTTAGCTCATGAAACAACTCAAGAAGATCATAGAGAGCTCCTAAGATCTCATGAGAAGCTACGCTTCGAGAAGCTCACTCTAGAGCAAGAACATGAGTTTCTAAAAGCGATCAATGACGATCTTCGAAAGAAGAGTTCTTCATATCTTGCCAAACGACTTCTCTTGTCTAATTTCTTGCCACCTATTAAGACTAAGCATGACAAGCATAAGAAAAATTCTTCCTCTAGTATTAACAATAACAATGTTAAATCCAATATTGTTGCTTCTAGTAGTTCTCTTGATTCCACTAACAATGTTTCAAGCCAAGTTACACTTGAGCAAGAAAATAGCTTATTGAAGGAAATCATAGAGAAAGGTGTCTACAAGAGTCTTGCCGGAAGCAAGAACTTTGAGGAGATTGTTCGCAAACAAGGAAGACACCGGAAGAATCAAGGGATTGGTTTTGAGCGAAAGTTCAACGCCGAAGGTGTTGAGTGGGAAGAAGGTCAATACCCTACTCCACAGTTTGTTTCACAAAAGGAGAAGTATGATCCTACTTCTTCCAATGTGGAACAAGCTCAAGATGACCTTCCACCACAAGACCACAAGCTAAAGGCCAAGGACAAGCTTCAAGAGGAGATTGATGCATTCATTGAAGCACCTCAAGCCATGGTCAAGTGGGTTCCCAAGGACACATCGAGTTCTACTTCGTCAAGCTCAACTACAACACCAAGGATTCCCATCAAGATGATGTGGATCCCAAAGAAGAAGAACTAGTAGGTTCTCGAGGGTGACTCCGCCAACAAACTTCACTCATATTCATTTTGGCAAGAACTTGTGCAATCAACTTCCACATCATGCACTTGTTCATGGAGTCACAAACCCTCTTGTTGGTAAGTCAAGGGACAAGGTAATCATTGCTTTCATGGACATCATCTTTTGTGTACTTCACTCTATGTCTATGGATATTCTTGTTTGTTCCTTGTGGGACTAACCCATGTAGGTATTGAAAGTGCCCTAATCCAAAGGATTGCTCCCAACTCTTGATGATCTGCATCAACATTGAGCATCCACATCTTCAACATCTACATGAAGTCTTCTACGACAACCCAAGGTTAGTTTGACCCTTTAAAAGGGGTTCTCACATCTAGGGGGAGCTTTGCTCTAAAAATTGAGCTAAAGCATCTTCAAATGATGTGAACACATAAATGCTTTATGTAAAAGTGGCAACCCCACTTGTGCTTAAACGATGAGTATGACCTATGATCAAATGTTCTCATTTGGCTCCTAAGTCAATATACTCATATATAGATGACCTAGTCATCGACAAATTGTGTGCTAGTAGCTAGAGTGATTGGTTGTGCATGTTTGACACATATTTCAGTTGCTATCTTATTGTGTGAGCATGTTGAATGCATGATTTCATCCATTCAAGGACATCCATTTGTTGCTTTGATTGTTTTGGTTTCTCTTTCTGGCCAAATGGATGGACAAGAATGCCTAAGCACCTTCCCTAGCTATCTATGCTTTCTTGTCTCAAAATTCTATTCATGCTCATATCACAACTTTGAACAAGTCTTTTTCGGACAGTCCGAGTGAGGAGCACTCGGAACCACCGATTCGTCTAAGGCTGACTTCCAAAACCTTCTAAGTCCATTTCGGTCTGACCGGTTTCTCAATATCGGTCCAACCGAAACGCTTAGACTGATCTAGGTTTCATCTCGGTGAAACCGAGTTCAAACTCTCGGTCTGACCGATATGTGTAACTGCACAGCAGATATACATCTCGGTGACACCGAGTTTTTCAACTCGGTCCCACCGACAGCACGGGGTTATATATACCTGAGGGGCTGCGCGCGATTTCTTTCTTCAAACCGTTCGCCCCCAAGACCCCTGCTGCCGCCGCCCTGGTCTACGGATCGTCGCCTACGTCGCCTGTGCGCCCTCGCCGCAGGTCTCCGCCGCCGTCAACGGTAATCATCTCCACCGTTGCCGCCGTAGAGGGACACCACCAAGTTAGGGTGTGTCCCGACCCCTTTTCGTGCTGCACTTCCGATTCTTGCACGATAGGCTTGCCATGATTCAATCCACGTTTGATATGTTCCCTATACAATAGTTCAGATCTTCTAGTTTCGAGGAAAATTCTTAGGTTTAGGTTTCCACGGAATGCATCTCGGTGAAGCCGATTTTTGAAACTCGGAATGACCGATTTGGCCTCTGGCCATTGCACTGCGTAATTCGGTTTAACCGAGTTGTGCCAATCGGAACGACCGAAAAGTAGTTTCAGTGAAACCCTAAGTTTTCGGTAGGACCGAAACCCATTTCGGTCTAACCGAAAGTGGTGTGTAGGTTTCTGTTGAGCACTTCGGTTGCACCGAAACCTGAAATCGGTTTGACCGAAATACATTCTGTGAAAACTCAAAACTAAGTTTTGAACTCATTTTTTTTGCAAAAACTCCTGCAGTTGTGATAACTCTTCTACTCTGCCTATACCTTATCTTTTCACAGGTTTTTCAGCCATGTCAGATGTCAGTGACAGCCAGAACAGGTCTGAATCACCGTTTGCTGAAATTCCAGAGGCAGATACAAGTCCTGCGAGCAGCTCCAGTGATGATGGTGAGAGGAGCACCCCTAGTGGTTTGCCTCCTGCAGCCACTAGAACCAGGAAGAAGAGAACTTCTGATGATGAGGACTCCGACTTTGTTGCTGAGGAAGTTACCTCCAAGCCCAAGAGGAATGTGGTTGCCAAAGAGCACCAAGGGCAGCAGCCAAGGAAAGGCACAAGCAAAGTGAAGCAGTCAGCAGTTGCTAAGAAGCTCAACTTGGAAGAGCATGCTCTAAGCAAGGTGAAGAAGACTTCCAAAAGGAAGAGGGTTGTTTATGCTGAACCTCAAGTGGATGCTGCAGAAGAAGAAGAAGAAGAAGCACCCCAGCCTCCTCCTCAGAAAGCTAAGTTCATGGGTGATGCTATTCGGGCTCAAGCCTCCTCTAAGCCCAAGAAGCCTGCTCCATCCAAGGCAGCTCCAGCCAAGCCCAAGAGAACAACCAGAAGCATTCCAGCTTCTGAGAAGAACAAAGGTGAGATGCCACCGTCTGAATCAGATGAAGAGCATGTGTTGCTTAAGCTCCGTCCCAAGTTGCCACTCCACAATGATGCTCATCCTCAAGCTGAGGACATGAAGGCAAGGAAGGACAAAGGTCTCAGGCTATGGAGACAGTCTGATCCATATGCCGTAAGGAGAAGGACTGCTGTGGACCCCAGATTCCACACCAGAGAGCAGCAGGATTTCTATGAGACCGTGCTGATGGATAAGAAGCCCATTGTTGCTGACACCAGGTATGTTGACTGGAAGTACATTGACAGTGAAGAGCACCGGGACTTCTTTCCCCATGTGCATGAGAGCTTTACTGCATGTGGAGTTGCTGACTTTGTGGGTCAAGAGCTGACAGCTTGGAATGACGAGATGATCATGCAGTTCTATGCCACAGCCCACTTCTATCCTGATGGCAAGATCACCTGGATGACTGAAGGTCAACGGTTTTCTTCGACTGTTGAAGAATGGGCAGAACTTCTGAACGCTCCAGTGCAGAGAGAGGACGACATTGATGTCTATGGGATTCCTAAGAAGAGTCATGATTCCATGAAGAATATGTACAAGGAGATCCCGGCTGCTGATTTGGAAGGATGGAAGCTTGGCTCAGTGTACTATCTCCAGGCAGGTCTGACCACCACTAACACTATTCTGAGGCATACATTGATGCCTAAGTCAGGTGACCACCGGATGATACGAGGCTATTCTATCAACATGCTGCACATTCTCGATGAGAAGGCACCTTTTAAGGTGATGGACTTGATGGTAGAGACCATTAAGAGGACTGCAGCTGACCAGAAGAGGTCGTGTGGGTTTGCACCGCAGATACAGATGCTCATCAACGCCAAGTTTGGCACGGGCAAATTCATGTTGGATAGGAAGCACTTGCCACTGCAGCCAGAGCATGAGGACAACGTAGTTGTGATGGATGAAGAGGATCCCACCTCAGTTGAAGGACAAGCCAAAATCAAAGCTGCAAAGAAGGCTAAAGATGACAAAGAGGCAGCAGCAGCAGCAGCTAAGCCAAAGAGCTTTGGAGAACAAATTCTTGAAGCTACCCAAAGGATTGAACAACGCCTGGCCAGCATTGAGCAATCTCAGGAGAGCCTTGAGAGGATTGTCGAGGACAAGATCCACGCTCTGGACGTGAAGCTGACTGAGATTCAGGTGTCTGTCAACAAGCTTGAGGCAGACATGGAGGAGACTAGGCAGGAGAGAGCAGAGCTTATGCAGGATGATCTAGTCCAGGACTCTCATCGCCAGACTGCTCAGGTTCCCAGAGGATCCAGATCTGCAGCTATCCCAGTGACAGACTCCAGGGCTACCACTTCAGCACCAGCTACAGCTCCAGCAGTTCCTCCAGCTCCAGCATCCACTCCTCCACCGCAGACATCAGCAGAAGTCTTCGCAGATGCAGCTATCTCTACACCGACATCTACCCAGACGGGAGCCTCCAGCAGAGCCCGCAGTGACGTTTAGCTCTATACCTTTTCGAACTTTTTGGTAACTTGTTGCCAAAGGGGGAGAAATTGTTATAGATCATAGGGCTTCGAGAGAGAGAGTGCTCTTTCGTCTTTTCGTTCTTTTGCCAGTTTTTCGTTGAGATACATTGGTTTCTTTTGGTTCCTGATACTTTAAGTGTGCTTGCTACTACGTTTGATGCTACCTTAATGAGTGCTTAGTCATACTATGCTTTAATGTGTGCTTATTGCTTATCATATGCTATTCCTTATTGTATGGCTATTTACTCTTGTCTTGGTGATTGAGTGTATGTTACTCATTCTTATCATTTTGTGCGCTCCACCAAGATGTATGTGACATGGAAGAGTGACCCATAATCCTAATCGATTGTGCATTTGCATTCAAACGCAAATTTTAAATAATGCACAAATTTAGGGGGAGCTCTTGTTTATCACATACTTCTCAAAGCGACGATACTATTCTTTGATTATATCCTTTGTCGAAGCTTTGATCTATATGTTGTCATCAATTACCAAAAAGGGGGAGATTGAAAGTGCAACTAATCCCCGGGTGGTTTTGGTAATTAATAACAACATATATATCATTGAACTAATATTTACTTGAGAATCATTTCAGAAAAGTTTGATGATATGGGTATGGAAATGTCTGAAGAAGTGGACCCCTCAAAATGCTAAGACAAGCATTGGCAAAAGCTCAAGACTCCATTTTTGGTTTAGTGATCAAAGATCACATTGAGTCCATAGGAAAAGCCAATACTATTAAAAGGGGATGAGGTTGTGTTAATGTTCTTGTTGCTCAAGTGCTTGGTGATCTAGCTCCCTCAACTATCAGCACTCTTCATTATTCAACACACTCATAAGTAATCTCGGACAAACCGATTCTGCAAACTCAGTCCCACCGAGATGAACCACTTCAGTTATTTCCCCAAACCCTAATTTCTCGGTCCATCCGATTCTGAGTTTCGGTCTCACCGAAAATGTTCTGCCAACCTTCTGTAACCAATGACAGCATTTCGGAATATCCGAGTTGTTGTTTTCGGTCACACCGAGATGGCAAACCCTAACCTTTGACTCACTTCGGACACACCGAGATGGTATTTTCGGTCCCACCGAAAATCCCAACGTTCACTATATTTGAACTTTCGGTCTGACCGAGTTTTAACTTTGGTCTCACCGAGATTGGTCAAATGTGTGTGTAACGGTTGGATTTTGTGTGGAGGCTATATATACCCCTCCACCCCCTCTTCATTCATGAGGAGAGCCATCAGAAAGTACCACCACTTCTACCATACACTTTCTGAGAAGTGAACCACCTACCCTTGTGTTGAGATCAAGCCATTCCATTCCTACCATATGAAACTTGATTTCTAGCCTTCCCAAGTTGCTTTCCACTCAAACATTTCTTCCACCACAGCCATATCAGTGAGGAGAGTTGAGTGTTGGGGAGATTATCATTTGAAGCACAAGAGCAAGGAGTTCATCATCATCAACATCGTCTATTACCTTTTGGGGGGTGGTGCCTCCTAGATTGGTTAGGTGTCGCTTGGGAGCCTCCGTCTTGAGATGTGGAGTTGAACCAAGAAGTTTGTAAGGGCAAGGAGATCGCCTACTTCGTGAAGATCTACCCCGAGTAAGGCTAGTCCTCCGTGGGCGTAGGCCGTGATGGAATAGACAAGGTTGCTTCTTCGTGGACCCTTCGTGGGTGGAGCCCTCCGTGGACTCGCGCAGCCGTTACCCTCCGTGGGTTGAAGTCTCCATCAACGTGGATGTACGATAGCACCACCTATCGGAACCACGACAAAAATCTCCGTGTCACCAAACTGCGTTTGATCCTCTCCACCTCCTTTTTACATGTGCAATTTACTTTCCGCTGCATATACTCTAGAATTGCATGTGTAGGGTGATACTTGAATTGATCTTAATTGTGAAACTGCCAAAAACATTGCATGATCTAAAGGCAGATTTTTTATATTGTCAAGTAGTCTAATCACCCCCCCTCTAGACCTACTTTCGATCCTACACCTGCCTTTTTCGAGATTTTGAAAAACGGCAGTGCGCGTTCCGCAGACTTAGAAATGAACCTGCTGAGGGCAGCCACACAACCAGCAAGTCTCCGTACATCCTTGACGCGCTTCGGGGCTTCGATCTGCTCGATGGCTTTGATCTTGTCGGGATTAGCTTCAATCCCCCTCTGGGACACAAAGAACCCGAGAAGCTTGCTGGAGGGGACTCCGAAGACGCACTTCTCGGGGTTGAGCTTGAGTTGTACCTTGCGCAGGTTTGCAAAGGTTTCTTCTAGGTCTTGAATCAGGGTATCCTTGTCCTTGCTCTTGACCACTATATCATCCATGTAAGCTTCTACATTCCTGTGTATTTGTGGCTCAAAAGCAGTGTGGACCACCCTTGCAAATGTTGAACCCGCATTCTTCAATCCAAAGGGCATACGTATGAAACAGTAAGTGACACATGGAGTAATGAATGCGGTCTTCTCTTCATCCTCTTCAGCCATGAATATCTGGCGGTACCCGGAGTATGCATCAAGAAATGAAAGCAACTCACATCCAGCCGTGGAGTCAACGATCTGGTCAATGCGCGGCAAGGGAAATGGATCCTTGGGACAAGCTTTATTCACATCAGTGAAGTCTATACAAAGTCTCCACTTCCCATTAGCTTTGCGCACGACAACTGGATTGGCCAGCCACGTGGGATGAAGTACACCTCTAACAAGGCCTGCTGCTTCCAACTTCTTGATCTCCTCGGTGATGAACTCTTGACGCTCCACTGCTTGCTTCCTGACCTTCTGCTTGACGGGTCGCGCATGAGGACAAACGGCAAGCTTATGCTCAATTACTTTCCTGGGAATGCCAGGGATGTCAGACGGTTGCCATGCAAACACATCGACATTCGCCCGCAGGAAAGCAACGAGCGCGCTTTCCTATTTAGGATCGAGCGTGGCACTGATGGTGAAAGTACCACCAGTGATGTCCTCCTTGGCGGACACCTTCTTGGTTGCAAGTGGAGCTGTCATTCCCTTCTTGCACTTGCCGGTGGAGCTCGATGGTGCGTCCTCGACGGCAGCGCAGCACTCCGAAGAGGTGCGTTTGCCGGAGTGGGCTCCAGAGCTCTTGCCGGACTTGGTCTTGTTCTCCCCACCGGGAGCTTCAGCGGCAAGTGTCTTGCTGTCTGCCGCGGCTGCTGCATCCCGGTAGATCTTGTCGGCGCAGATAAGCGCGTCCTTCTTGTCGCCGGGGACAGAGATGACGCTTATTGGCCCTGGCATCTTGAGCATGTTGTAAGCATAGTGAGAGGCTGCCATGAACTTGGCGAGCGCCGGACGGCCAAGTATCCCATTGTATGGCAACGGGATATCGGCAACGTCGAATGTGATCCTCTGAGTCCTGAAGTTTAGTTCTCCGCCAAAGGTTACTCGCAGTGTGATCTTCCCCTTCGGCTTGCTCCTTCCCGGGTTGATCCCTTGGAACGTGCCGGTCTCCTTGAGCTCGCTGTCGGGGATTTGTAGCTTGCGGATCACAGCAGAGGAGATCAAGTTCAGGCCGGCCCCGCCGTCAACCAGCATCTTGGTGACCTTGAGGTTGCGGATGGTTGGTGAAACCAACATCGGCAAGCACCCGACCGCAGTTGTGCGGTCAGGGTGGTCCTCAATGTCGAAGATGATGGGCATGCTGGACCACTTCAGGAGTTTGCGCGACTCGACGGGTGGCTCTGCTGCATTGACTTCCCGCACCCATTGCTTGAGTTGGCGGTGGGAAGTATGCAGAGAGGCACCTCCATCGACGCACAAAACTTCTGTGGCCTTCTGGAATTCCTGCTCGCTGTTGTCTCCGTCGTCCATGTCCTCGTCGTCGTCTTCGTCTTCGTCCTTGTCGCGGCCGCGGGGAGGTCTATCTCCTTGCCACTGCTTGGCCTTGCCGCGGCGTCCTCCCCGGCCATTGAATGGCCGCTTCTTGCCGGACTCTCCTCCACCTCCTTGGGCCTTCTCTTTGTCGCGTCGCTCGTACTCAGCCTTCTGCTGCTCGACGAGGTATTCGACCCTTTTGCAGTTCTGGAGATCGTGGCCCTTGGTACGGTGGATCTTGCAGTACTGCTTGTCGGAGCTGTCCTGCTTGTCGGCGGCTTCTACAGGGGCAGCTTCCTTGCCGGAGCTACCAGCCTGAGCTTTCTTGGCGCCAGCCACCTTGCCGGACTGCTCGACAGCTAGTACTTCCTTGTTCTGCTTCTTCTTATTGTTCCGCCGCCGGTTTTTCCTTGCCGGGGCGGCATCCTCACTGTCCGTTCCCCCAGCTCCAACATCCTCTCCGAGGAGTCTCCTCCCCTCTTCAGCGCGTGCGCACTTGTCAGCCAGAGCCTAAAGCTCACTGACGTCTCGTATCTTGCACATCGCCATCTCCTCCCTCATCCGACGGTTACGCATGTTCTGATGGAACGCGCTAATAACCGCGGCAGGGTGGACGTCCGGGATGTTGTGCTGGACGCGGCTGAATCTCTGGATGTATTTCCGCAGGGACTCTCCTTCCTTCTGGGCTAGAATGTGAAGGTCGCTCTCCTGGCCGTGGGGCTTGTGGCCGCCCGTGAAGGCGCCGACAAACTGGTGGCACAGGTCTACCCAAGAAGAGATGGAGTTCTCCGGCAAGTGCATGAGCCAAGATCTAACATTGGGCTTGAGCACAAGCGGGAAGTAGTTTGCTAATATCTTCTCATCCCGTCCCCCGGCAGCCTGCACCACAATGGTGTAGATGCTAAGGAACTCTGAGGGATGGGTCTTGCCGTCGTACTTCTCGGGTACGTCGGGCTTGAAGTTTTTCATGCTGGGCCACTGGACTTGCCGCAGCGCTCGGGTGAACGCAGGGCAACCTGCCGCGTACGGCAAGTCGCCTGGTTCACCGGGCGCGTGCATGTCGACAGCGGTCCCAGCGCTTTGGTCGGACTGTCGTCGCGCTTCTCTTCGACGCTCGATGCGAGTCCGAGCGTCTTCTTGTCGCCTGTCGTCGAGGACTTGGCGTTGATCACGGTGGGCTCGTGGATCCGATGACGCCGTGGAGTCGTCGTCGATGTTGATCCGGCGAGTCGGCGATTTCTGCTTCCGCGGCGGGGAGTGCACGGTAGTTGCACCCCCGGCGGTCTTGTCTCCATCAGCCTTGTCTTGGCTGACTCGCCGCGGCCGTGACGTCGCCGGCTGCTGCGGCGTGTCGTTGTTGGCGAAGGCGATGAGGCTTTGGATAGTAGCCCTCCAGTCTTCGGCCTTGTCTGCCGCTGGAGGGAAGTCGAGGAGCAGCTGAGCTCTAGCGAGAGCTTCTGCTGGAGTGGAGGGGAGCGGTGGCGAGCGGTGTGTCGGGGGAAACTGTCCTCCCACGAGCACCTATGGGACCGGAGCCCCTTCTACGTTGCGGTAAGGGAGCGGAGGGAGCATGGAGAGCAGATCGAGGGACACACGCGGGCAGTTTACCCAGGTTCGGGCCGCGATGACGCGTAAAACCCTACTCCTGCTTTTGGTTGTATTGAGTTTTCGGAGCTCGGGAGCTTGAAGATCTACAGTACCAGCTACACCGAGCGTGGAGTGAGCGAGTTTCCAGGATCGAACCCCCTCTACGTTGTGCATGGGCCTCCTTTTATAGCTCAAAGGGGTCACCGACAGGTGTCAACGTAGAGGAGGGTAAAAGTGTAAATTTGGTGGTAGTTGCAACAGTGCATGAACAGTGGTCTTCACCTAACCTTGACGGTGGGGGACAAGGGCATTTAATGCCCGTCGCCGTCGACCCCAAAAGCGTCTGTCCATGCATCTCCGTTCGCCACGGCGGTAGCTTCGTCACCGCGGCTCGCCAGCGTGTCCCTCAGGCTGCACAGCCATCTGCCACGTGCCCCTGGAAGGGCCCCAGGGCGACGCGTGGCCGAATGAGCTGGAGCGCACGCACACAGTGTGAGCTTCCCCCGGCAAGCACCTTGCCGGGGCCGCTATCTTGCCGGGCCCGGAAGCTTGCCGCTTCCCGGGCCCTGCTGGGGCGCACGATGCGCCGCGATGTATCTTTTGCGGTATTTATCCTTTGTCCTTCCTGGCAAGCACCTCTTGCCAGGGTCTTGTGCTGAAAAGATGTCCTTGAGCCTGGTGCGGCCTTCCCGGCAAGCTCCTCTTGCCGGGGTCTTGTCTTCTAACTTGAATACTTTGTTCTTGAATGGCTTGAAGGGATCTGGAGCGGGCCTTGGCAAGCGCGTGGTAAGCCCTGCCGCGGGAAGCTGCTACTGCCCGTGCACAAGTTGGGGTACTAAGGTACCCCTACCTTAGTACACCGACAGGAGCCCCCGGGCCTGGGCCACACGGTGCCGAGCGCTGTTGGGCCAGGCCCAAGACAGTGCACGGGCACACGCGGCCCACGGCGAGCTGTATCCCTCTCCGTATCCGCCGCATCCCTCCCTAACGGCACGCGTCGATTGCGGCGTCGTGGGAGAGATCGTGGCCTGTTTCTTTAATGGGAAATGCGGAACGTCCCCCACTACCCCCTTAAAAGCAGAGGAAACAGGGGCAGTTTCCCCCATCGTCTTCATTGCGCCTTGAGTCCTCAGAAACCCCCGCTGCTTCCTGCCTCTGCTCTTCCTCCACCGTCTTCCCCACCCGTCGTGCCGCCGTTCTCCCTCGCCGCCCCCGCCATGGCCCCGAAGAGCGACCAGGCGAAGAGCGACAAGGCGAAGGGCGACAAGGCGAAGAAGGAGAAGTCCGAGCAGGCGGCGAGGCTGGCAGCCATGCGGAGGAAGAGGGTGGTCTTCCCGCCAAGGCTCGGCCCGAGGGAGCTGCGGGACAAGTACTACCTGTTCTGGGCGAGGGAGACAAAGGACCATCCCCGCACCCAAGTCCTCCCCGCCGTGGTCGTCGACATGTTCCCGGGAGGTTACTACTTCTTCGCTGCATTCTTCTACTGCGGTCTTTGCCCTCCGTTCTCGGAGTTCTTTTGCGACGTGATGAATATGTACGGCTTCTGTCTCTTAGATTTCACCCCCAACGCCGTCCTCACCCTTGCCGTTTTCGCACATCTGTGCGAAAATTACGTTGGGGTCCACCCAAATGTAGCTCTTTTCCGCCACTTCTTCACGCCTAGAGTAGAGTCTGGGTCCCCTCTCTCCGGCGGCATCTCTTGGATCTTCAGGCTGAACAAGAAGGAGGCGTACTTGAAGGGAGAGCTCCGCGGCAAGTGGGAGGAGTGGAGGGCAGATTGGTGTTGGATTCTGGAAAAGGATCCCGAGCAGTTTACCTTGCCGCGCCAGACTGCCATAGTGCGTGGCAAGGATTGGAGTGACTTGGCCCCGGAGGACGACAAGTTGCAGATCGCCTTAACTAGGATTCTTCGTCTCCGGGCTGCCAATCTAACTGTGGGTGAAGTTGGAGCTGATTTCCTCCGCCGCCGCATCGCCCCTCTACAGGAAAGGAAAAGGCCTGCTTGGGAGTTCGGCAACGCGGCAGACCGCATGAGGCTGCGCCCCGGGTTGAACTACAACTTCACCGTCCTGGAGTTGAAGGGGCTGGTCCGGGAACTGTTCAAACACGACCCAAAGCACCCGGAGTGGTTCAAACCGTCGACCGGAGTAGTCCCTTTGTGCAACAACACTGCCCTCAGTGCTATCCACGAGGCAATGCCAGAGTGCGACTCCCACGAGGTCGTCCCCACTTAGATGGAGCCCTCGGCGGAGACCGTGCAAGCCTTCTTCGACAACCTGGTTGAAAAACCACGCAATGCCGACGAGAGGAAGGGGCTCACCCGGGAGACCACCGCGCGGGACGTGGCGTACATTGCCTCCAGGATGGAGGAGGCCGCCGCGGCAGCAGCGGCAGGCGAGTTTGGATACACCGTTGATGAAGCGGAGGCGGCGGACGCGGTGAGCCAGGCCGAGGAGGAGGAAATCCTCAAGCTACTGCAGATCACGCCCGAGGAGTTTGTCGGGGAGCCTACCGGGGAGCCTGCCGGGATTGGCGAGGCTGCCGGGCAGGGCACCGAGTCCAGCGGGCCTGCCGAGGAGGAGGAGGAGGAGGCCGAGTCCGGTGATTCCGATGAAGACTCCGGCGGATCCTTGAACCTCGACGACGACGCCTCCTCATCCTCGGAGAACTCTCCGCCACCACCAAGCCCAAGTCCTCCGCCGCAACCGAAGAAGCGCCTCCGCAAGGCCGTCGAGACGGTGCGACCGCCGGCGCCTCAACAGCGACCGCAGCGCCGGGCGACGCGCGCCACCACGACGAGCAAGGTCGTCAAGGAGGCGCCCCGTGCCCGAGCGACAAGCGGAGGGGGGTCTTCCCGGAGCGACTCCGGGGTACCTTCAGCTCCTCGGACCTCAGCGATGACCGGTGCTGGGTCTTCACAGCCCGCAGCTCCGGAGCCCGCCAAGCGTCCGAGGGAGCCCTCTCCTCCAGCCCCTCGCGCCGGAGCAGCCGAGGCGGGATTTGACTTCTCCGCTCTCAGCTCCGACGAAGAGGAGGAAGAGTAAGTACTTGCGATTTTCATTTCCTTCGATTTTGTCTTGATTTCTCTTGCTTGGTTCTGATCTTGATCTTGTTTTGCAGGACCTTGACCCAGCGGATGGCGAAGAGGGCCAAGATCCCTGTGGTCGAGATCGAGAACGACGAGCCCGCCGCAGCGGCGGGAGACACGCCGGCGGCAGACTTGCCGGATCAGCCTGCTGCTTCGAGGAGCAGCCCCCAGCGCAGCCCCAAGCGTAAGTCTGGGTGTTCACTTTCCTGCTTGATGGGTGCGCTTGAGGTCGTTGTCAGTACTGATGTCTTGTTGTCTTGTGCAGAAGTGGAGCCGCAGCCGCGGGAGCACCAGGAGGTTGCCCCCGACGAGCCACTTGCTCCACCCTCCCCGCCAAGGATGAGTTCCCCGGCGAGGGACGGTGCTCCGCCAAGGATGGGTACTCCGCCAAGGGCGAGTACCCCGCCAAGGGCGAGCACCCCGACAAGGGCGGACTCCCCGCCAAGGGAGGGTACCGGAGGCCCTCCGCCGGCGGGGGCTTCTTCTACGCCGCCAAGGGATAACTCCCCGGCGAGGGACCCCGTCATCGAAGAGGCCCGCGCAGGTAAGCCCTTGTAGTTTCTTCTCCTCGAATTCTTTTTTTTGGATATTTGCTTGACAAATCTTTCTTTTCTTTTTCTTCTACTAGATCCTCCCGCCCCGGAGGTGATGGAGATGGAGGCCACCGCCGAGGAGGGCGCGCATGGCGACGGCGGCAACGCCACTACTGCTGAGGGAATGGCTGGAGCTGATGAGCCAGCCGTCGAGGAGACCGCTCCGACCGCCGACGCCGCGGCTGGGGAAGGGTCCGGCGACCACACTGCTGGCCCGGAGGCTGCAGGAGCGTCGGACGCTGCACCAGCCGCCGACCCCTCCGCCTCCGCGGAGCGGTCGGGTGTCTATCTGGAGGCCGCCAACGGGGTCTTCATTCAAGTCCCGTGGGCGTCCTCGTCTAGGGTACCCGCGGAGGGAGAGACCTTCGACGGAGAGGTTCTCGCCTCCGCCGGGCTAAAGGTTGTGGACGCGCCCGGAAGCAGCGACGAGCCCGAAGAGGAGCGGCTCCTTCGCTGGCTCCTGGCCTTGTACCAGGCCAGGCAGGCGAAGTTGGAGTCTCGGGAGGCTCTGGCTGCCAAGGCTGGTGCTGACCTGGAGAAGCGCGTCGCGGAGCTCCGTGCCGCCAACCAGGCGGCCCTCCGAAACTTGGCGGAGGAGCATGAAGAGCTTGCCGGGGCGCAGCAAGCATTCGTCCTCGAAAAGGCCGAGGTCGAGGAGCAGCAGCGTCTGGCCGCCGAAGAGTTGTCTCGGCGGGAAGGGGCGCTCAACCAGCGGAAGGTCGACCTCAACAGCCACGAGGACGACCTCACCGCTCGGGAGCAGGCTATTGGCGGGGCTCTGCGGGAGGCGAAGGATGCTGCTGCTGCCGCAGAGACCGCCAAGAAGGATCTGGAGGCCAGAGTGGCGTAGTTGGAGCTGTTCTTGAAGGCAAGCGAAGACAGGGTCACCGCGCTCAACGTGGAGCGGGAGAAGGATGCTCACACCAACTCGGAGCTGCAAATCCGCCTCTCCGAGAAGGGTAAAGAGCTCACGGATGCCAGGGACTCCATTGCTGATCTAGAGCTGAAGGTCTCCACCCTTACTGACTCGCTTGACGCTGCCCGGGACCGCGAGACGAAGCTGAAGGACGATCTCCGCGCCGAGAGGGCCGTGCTGGAAAGCACCGCCATCTCGCAAAACCAATTCCAGCAGACGGTGGAGTGATGGACTGAGGATCTCGTCGCCTCCGCCGCCAACATTGACATGGAGATGATGGCGTTGAGGGCGGAGCATCTCGTGTACTCCCCCGACGAGAACCTCCCTCACAGCGCCAAACTGAGTTTGTTCTTCAGGGGGGTGGCGCCGGCGCTTGCACGTCTGCGGGAGAAGATCCCCGAGCAGCTGGCCGACGAGGCGCGCCGGCTCTGCATGGGCACCATGGAGCGGGTGCTGTCGAAGATTATCTACCGCAACCCCGGGATCAACCTTGTCAATGTTCTCCGGACCCTGCCGCCCGAAGCTGACAAGGAGGCGTTGAAGGCCCAAGTTGCCCACATCGTTGCCAAGGTGGGCAAGATCCAGAGGGTCGACGGAGACCATAGGAATTAGGCACCTTGCTTCCTTCGCCGCTGCCAATTAAGTCATAGGCAGTAGTTGTTTAGAACAGCGGCAAGTTATCTCTGTAATATATACTCTTGTTTTGGGTAATCAATGCAGTGTTATCTCCCTTGCTTTTGGTCCTTCACTTTGTATGCTTTTTACCCTACGCTTTTAGGGAACTTGCCGGCAAGGGGCCCTTGCCGCGAGCGCTGAGTGCGGGACTCTTAGCAGCCTGCTTAGCAAGGACCTTGTCGGCAAGAAACCTTGCCGCAGCTAGTCGCAGCACACTTAGATTGCTGAGCGAACTCGAAAACGAAGTAAGGGCGCGACACTTGTCGCAGCTCACTTAAGCCGTTGAGCGTGCTCGAAACAAAGTAAGGGCGCGGCTAGCCACGGGTAGGTTCCTCCGCGCACAGGTTTTCCATACAAAGTGCGGTTGTTCAAGGAAGGTAACTAAAATTTAAAAATTTGAATGCTCAAACTTTGGTGACTTAGCTTTCATTGGATTGTTTGCTTCCTGGCAAGACTTTTCTTTCTTGAACAGCGCTTGGTCCATACTTCCATCTCCTCCCCCC